>CM057826.1:57444311-58044311 GCA_030068075.1 Paguma larvata | reverse complement strand
TGTCTTATGCATAATTTGCACAAGACCCGATGACTTTTTAAGAAAAACTATAGACCAAAGAGGGGAGAAAATTAATTTCTGTAAAACTTAAAAACTACAACCTCTTTATTTTTTAATGTTTGTTTATTTTTGAGGGAGAGAGAAAGAGAGAGCATGAGTGAAGGAGGGGCAAAGAAAGAGACAGACACAGAATCTAAAGCAGGCTCCAGGCTCTGAGCTGGCAGCACAGAGCTCAGTGCGGGTCTTGAACTCACGAAGCGTGAGATCATGACCTGAGCTGAAGTCAGACACTTAACCGACTGAGGTACTCAAGCAGGCACTTGAGTTAATTACAGACTCTTTAAACTGAGTGCTTTTTTAGGGCTGAAAACTTTTCAATACACCTTAGTCACATCCTACATGACATTTCATTTGTTATTTTTTTAGGTTTTTATTTTAATTCTAGTACGGTTAACATACAGTGTTTTATTAGTTTCAAGTGTACAATATAGTGATTGAACAATTCCATACCTCATCCTGTGCTCATTATAACAAGTTCCCTCCTTAATCCCACCTACTTCATTTATTATTCTTATCACAGCAGTTTCTTAGAATCATTAGGAAAATTTCAAACATCCGAAGATAAGCCAGAAAATATATACCTGAGGCAGAAAACTTATGAAATCAGCACCGGAAGAAATTATTACCTTCCACCCTACTTTTTAAAAATTAACCAAGAGAACAATCCAAAAACCATCATTCATAATCTGTGAATGCACACGGAGCATTATTTTGCATTTTGTCCACAGATGTCAAATTCTATAAGTGCTTTGGAATTTATAATCATTAAAAATAAATGGAAAAAACCAGAAAATACAGGATAAAAATACTCTGTGAATTAGTATGCACTTTATCAAGTAATCACAAAGAACCATTATTTTTTTATTCTTCCAGGGTCTAGCATAGTGTTTGGCACAAGGGAGATAGTGTTTAATAAATGTGCAAAGAATTACTGAATTTCAGATAATTCACATAAGATTTGATACCAAAGGTATATTTGATTTGATGTGATAAACAATAAGTCAATTAAAAATATATAAACCAGTTTAAAAAACCCAAACCCAGTTTTCCAACTTAAATCCTGTATTTCTCCAGTTTACACCACAATTTCAATTATTAGTGGTGGCTGAAATTTAACTTTAGGTTTCCCTACTCCAAGCTTCCTTGTCTCATACTTTATGCTCTTGAATCAACACTTAAATGCACTTAGGCAGTTCATGCTTTAAAAATGGTAACTTGGCAAATCCATTTATAAAGCAAAAACAGTTTTAAAATAAAATCAAATCATTAGACCTTGAGTCTGTACTAGACCTTTAGTCTGTTTTGTCAATTTTCTATTTAGCGGGGGCAGAGAATGTGTTTGGATTTTTTACTAGTTAATAAATATTACTATGTAAGATGAATTAAGTGGGGAATAGGGCAGAGAAATTACCTTTTAAAAAAGGCCTATCTGAATACTAATGTATTATTATGTATTACATATGTATTAGATGCATTACATGACAATTAAAAGAATAAATCTCTAAGCAATACGACAATCCAGGTGGATAAGCATCAATGAGGCCTACAGCCATTCTCTAAGAAGGAAAACCTAACTCTGGTAACACTATCACAAAGACATTTACGAAGTACATTTACAGAGTAAATGTGAACGCTTCCTAGAATTAAAGTTTTAAAAGTTTTAATAGAAAAATCCCCAAAGTCACCTTATCATTATTTTCTAACATTCAAACTTCAAAGATAATCTTAACTTCTGAAGGTACTTTTTCCCTATAAATTGCAGGACATATTGTGATACTAAAATTTCAATGTTTAAATGTTTACTGTCTAAAATGTTTTAAAGCTGCTACTTATTTTTCACCAAAGCAAAAAATTCTACGCACAAAACAGTTTTCTTGTGATTGAATTTCTTAAGTGGTTTTCCCTAACAGTTAGTGTTATCGAATACAAATATATGTATTTTGCCAAGAACTGAAATATATCTAGGTACCTGGAAAAGCAGCAAGTAGATCATTTCAACACTGGATTGCATTTACAGCAGTCCATTCAAGTTACTCTTACAATGTGTTTTTCTGTTTCCTTATTCGAGCCCTTCCCTCCTCAATTTACCAGTAACTGTTAGTAACATTCTATGCAGGAGGATCTAACAATTGTAGGGAGAGAATGCCATCTGCTGCTTCATGTGTGTACTCAACAGGAGGAAATAAGCTGGATAACAGGTAGATTAATTATGTAAAACAATTTAGAAATGCATATACAACGCTGACACTTACAAGTTGAAATATTCCCATTTCTATCTTTGATAACTTGAAAATTCATCAGTGGGTACTTATGTCTTAATGCAAATTCTAAGTCATTCCACAGAATTATAAGGATACAGTGTGCTTATGTGTCACTAGTTCACTACGCTCAAACATAGCGCTTACTCAGGCAGAGAGTCGAAAGCAAAAGATCATTTGCCTGGGCTTAACAAAGTTATTTCTCATTTGTGAAATACTACAAAATCCTCTTTACACACATGTGACTTATATACAAGGTGACCATATAACTTACCATCTAAACAGGAACGCTTTTGAGAATGTAAAGTGGGGCAATTAACTATCAATTATGCCAGGACAAGTGTGAACCAGGACTATCCTAGGCCAATCTGGATGCATGGTCATTCTATTTATAAATTACTATGTTGCCTTCACTCTCTCTGTCTTAATAACCTTCTCAATGTCTCAAGAACCTTCCTGAAAAGCAATTTGGAAACTTTCAGGAAATAGCTAGATTCAAGAGGATAAAGAAGAGAAAGAAGCAGGGGGGGGTGGGGGGGTGGGGTGGGGAGGAACAACATGGGAGTGCACTCCCAATCATATGGTTCCCAGATCTAGGTGGCTACCTTGACACAGCTGGTTTTTTACTTACTTAACTTTCTTATGCCATTTGGAATTGTTTGATACTAATAAACATTTTTAGAAAGGCAAATCCTTTCTAGGAGAATTCATTCCAAACATTAATTGGAATGCTTTCCTTTCAACATATGGCATATGCTAGGTGTTTGGAAATAAAGCAAATTTGTGCTTATGTGTGTGTGTTGCAGTGTGCAGTGTGGAGATGGAGAAAAGAGAGATACAGACTGTTTGATAGGATGAAATCCCCCTGGTGGCGACTGACCAGTTAGGCTTCCAAATACATTCAATGTGCCAGCATTACAGATACCAAAACCAGAAAGAGAAGCCACAAAAGAAGAAAACTATTTACCAGTGTTGCTGACGAATACTGATGCAGAAATCCTCAACAAAATATTAGCAAATAACATTCAACGACCCATTAAAAGGATCCTTCACTACAATCAAGTGGGATTTATTCCAGGGATGCAAGGATGGTTCAATATTCTCAAATCAGTCAACATGGTACACCTCAACGAAATGAAGGATAAAAATCATATGATCATCTGACTAGATGTGGAAAAGGCATTTGACAAAATACAACATCTGTTCATGATAAAAACTCAAAAATGGGCTTAGAGGGAACATACCTCAATATAATAAAGATCATGTATTTAAAACCCACAGCTAACATCATACTCAATAGTAGAAAATTGAGCTTTTCCTCTAAGATCAGAAATAAGACACAGATGTCCCCTCTTGCCACTTCTATTCAACATAGTACTGCAAGTCCTATCCACATCAATCACACAAGAAAAAGAAGTAAGAGGCATCCATATTGGTAAAGAAGAAGTTAAGCTGTTACGACTTGCAGATGATATACTATATATAGAAAATCTTAAAGATGCTATCAAAAAACTACTAGAGGTATTAAACGAATTTGATAAAGTTGCAAGATACAAATTAATACCTAGAAATTGGTAGCAATTCTGTATAATAACAACAAAGTAGCAGAAAGAAAAATTAAGAAAACAATTCCATTTACAATTACACCAAAAAGAATAAAATACTTAGGAATAAACTTAACCAAGGAGGTGAAAGAATTGTACTCTGAAATCTATAAACACTGACGAAAGAAACTGAAGGTGATACAAACAAATGGGAAAAAAAATCCCATACTCATAGACTGGAAGAATTAATACTGTTAAAATACTACCCAAAGTAGTAGTTTCAATACTACCCAAAGTAGATTCAATGCAATCTCTATTAAAATATCAACAGTATTTTTCATGGAACTACAAATAATGATAAAATTTGTATGGAACCATAAGAGTTCAAATAGGCATAGCAATCTTGAGAAAGAAAAACAAGAATGTCAGGAATGAAGAAAGGGAGAGCAAAATTTAAGACTTTCGAATTTTAAATCCTAAGGAGGAAAAGAAACTTGCTTTTTCCTCAATTTCTGATACCCTAGCCTAGGAGGCCAAAATTCAGGCAAGTTCTATTAATACTATAGATTATCAGCGTCATTGATTAAGTAGATCTTTGTGGATCTATTGTTAAAGGAAAATACATTCCAAGATCTAAACAACCACAATTTAACTAACTTTTGGTATTTCACTTATTAGTGAGATTGTGTAACCAGCCAAAGCAAAACTGATATTTATGATACGGTTGGCTTGAATAAATAAAGGCATTTAAGAACACAGTTTAAAACTTGCAACTTTTGGGGTGTGTGTGTGTGTGTGTGTGTGTGTGTGTGTGTGTGGTTAAAAAGAGTTCTTCCTGGGGCACCTGGGTGGCTCAGTCAGTTAAGCATCCGACTCGGTTCAGCTCAGATCATGATCTCACAGTTTGTAAGATCGAGCACTCCCACATCAAGCTCCATGCTGACAGTGTGAAGCCTGCTTGGGGTTCTCTTTCCCCCTCTCTCTGCCTCTCCCCTGCTCATTCTCTGTCTTAAAATAATATAAATAAACCAAATAAAAGGGGGGATTCCTTATCTAATTTTTATTGGGTTAAAAATTAAAATAGACTCTTTCTGATAAATGAACAGTTATCAAATTTAAAAATATAAATGTAACATTTGAGGCACCTGGGTGGCTCAGTCAGTTAAGCATCTGACTTCAGCTCATGCCACGGTATCACAGTTCGTGAGTTTGAGCCCTGCATTGGGCTCTGTGCTGACAGCTCAGAGCCTGGACCCTGTTTCGGATTCTGTGTCTCCCTCTCTCTCTGCCCCTCCCCCACTCATGCTGTCTCTCTCTCTCTCTCTCCCTCTCTCTCTCCCAAATAAATAAACATTAAAAAACATTTTTTAGCTGATCTCAATAAAATGAGGCAATATTTAAGTATGGTAAATGGTGGCATCTACTATACGTTTCAAAGGAAACATGTAATATTTACCACAGAACTGACATGCACAAAATGAAAAAATACGGCAAAAATTCTGACATACCCTAAGATAAGCCTCTACTATATTTAAAAGAGTTTTAATGTTTTAAATTATATCCTAATATTGTACATGGGTAGTCTATTTACATACACAGTCGAACTGTTAACTATACTTTGAATTGGTACATTTTATTCCACGAGCATGCTCATGCTGGATTAGTATAATGATACTGCTACTGAACTCCAGAATATTTATGTACTCAGAAACCACCCACCTAGTTCAACGACAAACAGGTACACTGAGTTTGCTAGCTCTTCCTGACTACACTTGTACTGCTCTGCATACTATTCAGAATAGCTGAAGAGGAGAAATGCTGAGCCTCCACCACTACTGGTTCTTCGTGCAAATTATCTGCCTCCCTCCACTCCGAGCATTTAAGGTTCAGTTCTCTCAAGTACACTAAGCCAAATACGACCTATATATCTGATTGCTAACTTCAAGTATTTCATGGTCTAGCATCTCTCCCATTTTTCCTTGTTAAGGATATTGGTTTTTTAAAATTTCTTTACTGTCATTATAGTAGGTTTCCAAGGTATGGAGGAGGATACATGTGAATACTCGATTTGCTATGTTTAAGTAGAGTGCCTATAATTATTTGTTTTGTAGATTAAAAATTCCAAATATAGTAAAAGGAATAAAATATAATAATAATAAACACCCACGAAACCCACCAAGCAGACTAACAAATAAAACAGTACAAATATAAGTGAAGTCTTTGTATCTTCTTCTTTGTTCTCATGCTTCTGCTCAACCTGAGATAACTATTACCCTGAATTCAGTTTTTAACGAATCTCATGTACATCTTTATAATTTTACTATATAAAAGAATTCATAGGGGCACCTGGGAGGCTCAGCTGGTTAAGCATCTGACTTCGGCTCAGGTCATGATCTCATGGTTCACAAGTTTAGTTCATGAGTTTGGTTCATGAGTTCGAGTTATCCACATTTCTTTCTGTTACTAATTTCTATGCATTCCATTACGATTAGAGAACAAACTTTGTACGATTTCAATTCTTTAAAATTTAGTGAGTCTTGTTTTATGATTGAGCATATGGTCTATATTGGGCGATATTCTGTATAAACTTGACAAGAATGTATAGTCTACCGTTGTTGGGTGTAGTGTTCTATAGTTGTCTATGGTCTAGTTGGTTTATAGCATTGTTCAAGTCTACTACTTTCTTGTAGACCTTCTGCCTAGTTGTTTTATCCATTATTAAATCCAGGTCATTAAAGTCTTCAAGTATTACTATTATTTCTGTCAGGTTTTGTTTCATGTATTTTGGGCTTCTGTTATTAGGTACATATATGTTTGTAATTGCTATATCTTCCTCATGAGTTGACCTTTCTATCATTATAAAATGTTCCTCTTTATCCCTAGTGACATTTTTTGTTTTAAAGTCTATTTTGTCTGGTATTGGTATAGCCACTCCACCTTTTGTATATGGTTGCTGTCTATACGATATATGCTTTGCCATCCTTTTACTTTCGATCTATTTGTATCCTTGACTTTAAAATGTGTGTTCTATAGATAGCATGTGCAACATTATTTTTTTAAAACTCCAGTCTAATAATCTCTGCTATTGGTTGGACTGCATAAACCATTCTAAATTTAATGTTATTATTGATACTGTTAGACCTTTATCTGCCATTTTTGTCTTTTTTTTTTCTCTAGCCTTCCTGTACTGCTTTCTTTTACATTAAAGATTTTCCAGTATAACATTTTAATAAACTTAATTTCAATAATTTTTTACTATATATTTTTTAGTTACTTTCTGGGTAGTTTCCCTAGGGCTCGCCATATATGTTTTATCAGAATCTACCTCAAATTTATACTAACTTAATTCCAATGAGATAAAGAAATATTATTCCTATATGGCTCTATTCCTTTTTCTTCCTTTTTGTCATATTATTACTACATGATAAAACATATTACACCTTTATATACTACACATGCAACAATAAATCATGGTAATTATTTCTTCATTTAACTTTATATCTTTTAACGAAGTTGAGAGAAAGAGAGCAAAAACGTATGTTTGAAGTGTTCGTTATATAACATTCTTATTTACCATTTTTGGTTCTTTTTATCTGTTCCTGTGGATTTGAGTTGCCATCTTATGTCATTTCCTTAGCCCCAAACTTTGCTCCTACCTATGTTCCTTGTGCTGTTATTGGCAAATATATTACATATTATATATGTTATATGCCACCAATTTATTGTGTATATGTACAAAATATGAAATTGTTTTATATAATTGCTTTTTAAATCAGTTAAGAGAAAAATATACTATATTTTATAATTGCTTAATTACCTTCATAGTGCTCTTTTTTCATGCGGATTTGTGTGGATTTGTCTGAGGTCACTTGCTTCCAGCCTGAAGCACTTCCTTTAGTATTTCTTATAAGGCAGTTCTGAAAGCAATGAATTCTCTATTTTTGTTTCCCTGGTAATATTTTACTTTTCCTTTAATTTTTAAAGATAGTTTTGCTGGATATAGAATTCTTGGTTATTAGTTCAGCACTCTATGTCACTGAACTGTCTTCAGGCCTTTCCTGTTTCTAAAGACTAGTCAGCTGCTAATCTTACTGGTACCTACCCCCTTGCATGTAATGAGTAGTTTTTCTTTTTTCTTTTTAATTTTTATTCAACACTTCTATATATCACTGGGTGCTCATCACAACGAGTACACTATTTAATCCACATCACCTGTTTAATCCATCACCTCACCCACTTCTCTTCTGGTAATTGTGATGAGTAGTTTTTCTCTTGCTGCTAAAATTTTTCTCTGTGTCTCTCAGCATTTTTACTATGATGTGTTCTTAGTGTGGATCTTTGTTGCACTTCTTTGATGTGTAACGCTTTCCACCAAATGTGGTAAGTTTTAAGCTAGTATTGCTTTAAATGTTTCCCTTTCTTTTTTGGTATTCTTCTCCCAGGTACTCCATGATATTTCGGTGTATTTACTGGTGATCTACAGTTCTCTGAGACTCAGTTCACTTTTCTTCATTCTTTTTTCTCTCTGTTCTTTGAATTCAATAATCTTTATCTATAGGTCATGACCCACATGTTTGCGTCTGCCCCTGCTCCCAAATTCCTATGTTAAAACTCTAATCCCCAGCCAGAAATGTATTGGAAGCTGGGGCTTTGGAGAGGTAATGAGGGTTAAATGAGATCATCAGGGTGGTGCCCATATGATGGGATTAATGCCCTTATAAAAATAGGGGGAGACAAGGATCGATCTCTCTCTCATTACCATCAAGGAGGGAAATGTAAGGACATAACCAAGAAGAAGGGCCTCCGCTAAGAACATGACCACGCTGGCACCCAGATCTCAGGGTTCCGGCCCTCACAATGGTGAGAAATAATTCTTTTTGTTTGTTTAAGCTACCCAGTCAATGGTATTTATTACAGAAGCCCAAACTAAGACATGATCTATCTTCAACTTCATTAACTCTTTCTTCTGTCAGTTTAAATATACTGTTGAGCCCTTCTAGTGAACTTCTCAGTTTCTTTTCTCTTAATGTTTATTTATTTATTTATTTAGAGAGAGGGGGAGTGTGAGCAGGAGAGAGGGCAGAGGAGGAGAAAAAGAGAGGGAAAGAGGGAGGGAGGGAGGGAGGGAGAGAAGGAGAGAGGGAGGGAGGGAGAGGGAGAGAGGAAGGGAGGGAGAGAGGGAGAGAGAGAGAATGAGAATCCCAAGCAAGCTTCACACTCAGTGAGGAGCCCAGCACAGGGCTTGATGTCAGGACTGACCATGACCGGAGCTGAAATCAAGAGTCAGACACTTAACTGACTGAGCCATCCAGATGCCCTAACTTCTCATTTTCATTTACTGTACTTTCCAACTACAGAATTTCTATTTGTTTCTATTTTTAATAATTTCCCTCTCTTTATTTAAATTTTCTACTTGATGATTCATTGTCATCATACCTCACTTAACAAATTTTAACAATATTGAGCCTTCCAATTCATAAACATGGTATATATCTATTTACTTAGGCCTCATTTAATCTCTCTCGATGATTTTTTAGAGTTTTCACTGGGTCCAAGAATTTATGCATTTTCAACTTTCTTAGATAGTGCTATTTTCCAAAAATGTTTTATCAGTTTGGATTCCACTAGTAGTGTGCAGGAGTGTTTGCTATTTTACTTCCTCACAAATACATGCTTTCATCAGACTATTTAACTATCTCCAGCTAATACGTATATGGTTATTTCACTATAGCATTAATTTGCATTTCCTGAGCCCATGAAAGGACGAACATCTTTTCATGCTGACTGTAAACTGTGATTTCCTCTTCTGTAAACTGTTTACTCATCTCCTTGGCCCACCTTTTTACGAGGTTGTTTTTCTCTTCTTGATTCGTAGAAATTGTTTATAATGCTGGATACTGACTGTCTTTAAGTTACATGTAAGGGGTCTTCCCTGTCTCTAGCTTGTCTCTTTCCTTTGTTTACTGTGTATTTTGAGCTGCGAAACTTTTACTTTCAATCTAGGCAGAATTTATCCACCTTTGGGTTTACAGTTTGGGCTTTTCATGCCTTAAAAAAAATCCTTCCTCAGGTGCCTGGGTGGCTCAGTCAATTAAGCTGTCGTGCAGAGCCTGCTTAGGGATCCGGTCTCTCTCTGCCTCTTTCCCACTGGCTCTCTCTTTCAAAACTAAACATTAAAAATATCCTTCCTGTCCTTAAATCATAGTCCTTTGCCTTCTGCACTAAGAGTCATTGACTTACTTAGATTTTATTTTTTATATGCTGTAATAATCCAAATTTTTACATAGATATAACCAAATGTCCAGCATCCTTTATTTAATAGTCTGCCTCTTCCTTATTTATATACTATTTCAACGTTTAAGTAGGGGGGTAGGTTTTATAACTTTTCCTTTATTTGCCCATCTTCCTCTTTAATTAAAAACTTAGAGGACACATCGACTGTTCTATCTGCCATTGTATTCCTGATCTCAATATATAGTAGTTACTTATTACTATTCATTGGGCAGTAAGTAGGAATAGGCCATAGGACAAGAAGCGTAGCACATACAAAGCATGTCAGAGAGTAGAATGCAGTGTCAAAAGAAAAGGCTGCAAAGGTAGGCAAAGTCTGACCATAAGAAGGAACTTATTTTGTATAATGAGAAACCAGTAAGAATTTTAAGCAGAGAAATTCTGCAAATTTTAAAATCTGACAAAAGCAAGTATTAAGACAACATACGGCAACGCATACTCTGCTGGGGGAGAGAGAAGAGGCTATTCTAACATTTAGAAGAACAACCTGATAATCTCTGGTAAAGCTGAAGTGATGTACAGCCGACAGCCCAGAAATTCTACTCCCAGCATTTACCTTCGAGATACTCATACACATGCATGAGGAAACAGGCATTTGTGTGTTTATTGGAGTATTTTTTATAAACTTTAAAGCTGGAAACAACCTAGCCTATATTAACAGAAAAGTGAATATATAACGGCACAATAATATACTGTAATACCATTCAGTAATTAAATCAGAACTAGACGAAATCGCCATGGATGAATCTCGAAAACAATGTTGATCAAAAACGGCAAGTCCCTGCATACTAATTTTCTATCAAGTGAACAGTACTAGGTTTTGTTTATAAATACATAGAAATGTGGGACTAGAACAAAATCACGCACGAAAATAACGTGAAATTTAGGACAGTGGTTACTCTGGCACGAGAAGGAAAGAATCAGAGCAGCAACAGGCCATGAATGTTTAACTTAAAAATATACAGATATGAAGCAAATAGAGCAAAGGATTCAGATTTGACAAGGATGGGTGTAGGAGTGTCCCTTACATTATTTTCCCTGGTTTTCTACTGAAGAAGAGCTTACTGTAGTGGCTGTATGGAAAATGCACTGGAGTGGGCAAATGCAAGAAGGAAACAAAGAGGGCAGTGAGATTTGAAACCCAGTGAGAAATGACAAGCAGTGACGATGAGGATAAGAATGGAGGGGCCTGAGGAAAGAGGGAAACTGAGAGACACTCAGCAAATAAAATCAACACGATTAGGTGGTGGAGCAGATATAAGAAGTTAAGAATGAAGTGGACATTTTGAGTTCACAGTCATTATCCTCCAAATAGGGAAGTAGGTGGGAAGGGCTTCAGGAGATAGTTCCTGTTTAGGCCTGTTCAATATCCCAGTGAAAGATCCAACAGGAGGCAACACAGCTGTTACCAGGTGTCCTAGGTTCAAATCTAGATTCAACCACTTAAATTACATCATTAATTAACCATTCCAGACCTCAGTTTCCAAATCTGTAAAGAGGGATGGGGAAGTGTTAATAAAAACAACTACTCCCATGGAGCTTCTGCGAGATGAAATTTGATGCCTGTCAAGCTACGTGAAGTCTGTGGCACAGACGACCGTTTCGGTAAATACCTACAGCTATCAACTGTGGCTCTTCTTTCTCAATTAGAGCACATACTTCTATTCTGTGCATCGCTTAGGACTCTTCGCACTTATTTGATGCATATGTAAAAAATTCAAGATGGTTAACAGTACACCTTATTTAAACTCGCTGAACAATTTCACTAAGGTCAGCATCATTTTCCAACTCGAGAACGTAGCCTTTATCACATCAAAGTTTATCACCTGGGAGATGTAGACCCAAATCCTGTGGAATTCTACTAAATATATACATTCAACCATTATCTAGTAGCAAACATAAAAGCAATATGCCACACACTTGGAGGTGATAATGAAAAAGGTGGAGACGGTCCTAACCCAATTAGAGCCAATATATGTTTTGCTAACCAGTAATTACAATGCAGGGTAATAATGCTAACATGGGGGATTATAGGCTGCTATAGAGCGCAGAAAAGGAATTCTCCCAGAATTTAAGAAGGTCATCTTAAAGGCTGGGGTATCTGGCGTGAAAGATAAAGTAGGAGTCAGCAGAGTAAGGCAGGAAGGTGAAAGTTTGATTTAAGAGAAATAATGTTCTAGGCAGAGGAAACATTTTGTCCAAAGGCCTAGAACCGACAGAGAACACGGACTGTTGAAGGAGCTGAAAAAAGGTCAGTGTGCATAAAGTATGCGGTACAAGTATGGAGGACTGACGCATGAAACCGGTGACACACACGCAAGAGACTGGGAAGAATTCTGTAAAGTCCTATCCCATATGATCCGATTAAATGAGCTAATGCTTAAGAGGGCCTAGGACAGTTCCTAGTACAAAATTAGTAAATATCGCTTTAGTGTAATCTAACTACTATCTAACACTTTCCTTTTTTGCCACAATTTGCAATGTGACAATATACTCACCAAAAAAATATTTTCCATCTGGTCTTCCTTGATTGGTTGCCAGAAAACTAGTCTGCAGAGAACTTATAAATGTCTAGGATGGTCTGTTTCATTTGTGAAATGGGAACAATAACACAAAAGAAACAAAACAATACCAACTCTGCAGGATTACCGTAAGGACCAGAGGAGCGAGAAGAGACCTGGGGGTACATATTAAGGACTCTCCAAAAACCTCCTCGAGGTTCCGATCAAGGCAGATTGGCAGACAAGCCAGAGAAAAAGAAGGCAGAAAGTTCTGGTTTCCCTTTAGGGTTATGCAGTAGGGATGCCTTAACAATAAAATCGCTGTAGGACTAAACACTTTTTGGTAAGGTAAGATGCATACACCAAAAATGTTAAATTACAATGAAAGAATCAACACCCGTGTGATGACGTATCTATTTTTTCCTTATAGGTAAGCTCTTTCAAAAAAGAAAAGCTGATCTTCTAGAATTCATTTTTTTTTTCACAATTACCTTGTGTTAAAGGATATAGAGATACGTCTGTCTTTTACTGCGACCTGTTTCTTAATATCCAGAATTCTCACATATATATAAAATATACATATACATTTTAATACAACAAATAAAAATTTGGGGGAAAAAATTCCTAAATCTCTTGCTCTAAACAACTAATCTCATTTTCCATATTTCTTTCCAAGTATTTTAAATGCAATTAATTTGAACGCTTTTATACTCCATATTATACTATTCTGATTTATTCTGATTTAAGATCCAGATTAAACAAATACTGGATTAGCAACGTTTGAAGATTATTTGTATTTACTTTTGTGAAAGCAAAATAGCAAACTCTCTGGGTACATTAAAATAAGACAATTTATCATAATTCGATTTACTGTCAACCTTTGAGTAACACATCTGGGATTTTAAAAGAGGCACCCTGTATAAATTTCATACCATGTAATTTTTGTCTGATTTCTAATTTGTTTTACTATCAAACTAAAACATTTATGTCTAGTTACTCCTTCTTCTCCCTAATGGTCTCATTCAATAGCAGCTAAATTCTAAGAAATTTTTATTGAAATTAATCCTAATTGGCCATAAAATATCACCATATATTTGACAAAGGAAGCATCGAGGTACATCACTTTCTTAAAAAGCAAATTAAATAAACCTGAAATAAACTAAAGGATGATATTAACAAAATCAAACAAAAATTTTCCCCTGATACAACTATTATGAACAGAAAACCATAAATGTACAGAAGGTTAAGCTAAATTTCCCAGGGGAAAAGAAGCTTAGTTCTATATAAAAAGCTTACTCTAAATATTTCAAGTAAGAACTCCTTCAACATTACTAATAGAAACTATAAGTCCAAAGGAGATAAGACTATCCTTAGGACTTCTCTTGCAGAGAAGGTTCAGAAAGAGTTACTATTACAGAAGAAGAAGAAAACATCATAGATCTTACTCAGTGTCACAAGTACTACTAAATATCTGGTTAGGGTTCACATAAATGCCCTCAATAATCCCTCATTAGGCCTTAGGATCAATTCATCTAAATTTGCTGAAGCTAAACTTTCAATTATCATACTATGAGTGTCCTCTACGTTAAGGTGATTTAACTGTGGCCTTTCAAAGACACGCCTAGCTCTCCTGGTCCTCATCACTTATCATGTAAAAATGCCGAGCAATGGGCAAAAAATATACTAGAAGCCACATAAATAAGTAAGTGTCCAAAAAATCCCAGAACTACAAAAAGAATGAAAATTTTGTTTTAAGCCTTGAAATAAATATAATAAGGCAAAATCTATGAGAGTGTTTAAAATAATCTAAACTATTTAATGACTAGCCACATAAAAAATATTCACTAACTCCACCAATCTTCAAAGAGAATGGTAAATCGAGGTATAAAACAGGCAAATTAATCTCACAGTGCTTTCAAAACCAATTTATCAATCGATTTCAATTGATCCATTAAATTTCTTAGGTAGAAATTACCCAAATATATCATTCGGCCTAAAGCTATTATATGTGAACATCTTTCTTCATTTTCAGTAACGTTTAAAAGAGAATCTCTAGTGAACACCTACCTTTGAGGTTCTTTGAAGTTGGTCGCCAACATATGTTTTACGAAACTGATCCAAGAACCACAGAATTGCAAGCTCTATTTTCTCATTAGAACACTGAGGTAATCCGGTATCCATTAAAGATATAAGCTGAAACACTCTTTTCATGAAGGAGAAAAAAAAGCTTCAGTAAAAATTCTTGGAGGAACGACATTAAAACATTCATTGTCAATGTAATGCAATATATAATCACTGTAAAAAGTGGAAAAGTACAAAAGCTTATAAAGAAAATATTTTAAAACCATGTGAAATTCTACTAGTAAGATATACTACAGTTTGGTCTAACTGCCTCTGGTCTTTTTCCTAAGACACAAACCTACATATATATGCACAGGAAGCTACAAGGACATACACTCACTATTTTACAAAAAATTTATATAGAATGCATATAACATATACATATAAATATATAATATGTATATGTAGATATAAGTAAACATCTATAGTTATATATATGCATACATAGATACAAATTAATATATCTATATAAATGTTAATAAAGGAAAAATGATATTGAATGTGTATGTTTTGTATTTTACCTTTTCAATAAACCTTATGTTTTTATATAATTCTATATTTGGGAGTCAAATGATTCAAAATATTAAAAGAACCAAGAGGTACACCAATCAAGTTATATCAACGAGTAATAAAAAGTTTACCTGAAATAACTGACAAGATGACCTTAATAAAATCAAGTATTATTTTTAAGTAAAGTTGGTTCCATGCCCAGCGTAGAGCCCAGTGTGAGGCCTGAACTCACGACCCTGAGATCAAGACCTGAACTGAGATCAAAAGTCGGACACTGAGCTGACTGAGCTACCCAGGGGCCCCTAAAATCAAGAACCTTTAATACAAGTATGCAACTATTATTATTATCAGATAATCATAAATGAACTGAAAGTTAAGTTAAATTTCCTAGAGAATAAGTTTAATTCAATATAATGAAAAGCTTAGTTTGGAATTTTCAAAAGAGAAATTCTTCTATTGTCTATGTTTGTTAGAAATTTCCAGTGGATGGTTGCTAAGTGTCCGGGGTTAAGAAAATCAGTTTAATAATCTTTTCAATAGCTAAGAGTACAAGTTGTACTCCTTTTTCCAACTGCACAAAGGCAGCCATGCCTAGCCTTGACCCACACACGTCCTTTCACGCATGCACACAGGAACACACCCACACAAACTGTTAACAGTTTATGTGTCCTTCCGGAGACGTTTTTTTAAATGTATATACAGGCAAATACGACTAGATATTCTCCTCCCAACTCCTTTAAACATATGGAACATACACCATACTTATGGTTTCAAACTGAGCTATCTCCATTTAACAACTGATCTTCTAGATCTTTCCATGTCAGACATCAAGAGGCTCCTCATTCTCTCTTGTAGCCATTTAACATTTCATTATATAAAAACATTCCCCTACACATGGGCCCTGATGTTAAGAATTTTTTGATATTGTAAAAATGCTGCAATTAGCCATCTTATATACATTGTTTCACACATGTACAGCTACAATATGCACTTCTAAAAGTTAAACGACTAGTTTAAAGAATATAAACTTTTATAACATTGATGGTTATTAGCATATTACTCTCCACAGAAACAATTTATATATGTATCATCAGTCTATGAGAGTGTCTATATATACTCATATAAGACAATTCAGATATGAAACTTTAAAATTTATTAAAATCTGAAAAAATGACATCTCAGTACAGTTTTATCAGTTTTATTTTGTATTTCTCTCATGTATATGAGGTTAAAATTTTTCCGTGCTTTTCTTTTTTTTTTTTTTTTAACCTTTATTTACCTTTGAGAGACATAGAGACAGAGTATGAGCAGGGTAAGGGCACAGAGAGAGGGAGATACAGAATCTGAAGCAGGCTCCAGGCTCTGAGCTGTCAGCACAGAGCCTGACGCGGGGCTCGAACTCACAGACCGTGAGATCATGACCTGAGCCGAAGTCGGCTGCTTAACCAACTGAGCCACCCAGGCGCCCCTTTCCGTGCTTTTAAGCCGTGTATATGTCTTTTTCTGTGACCTGTTTGTTCATATCCTTTGCTAATTCTTTCTATCGGGCTCTCTTTTTTTGCTGATTTCTACAAATTCTTTATATATATGCACACATACATACACATATGAGAAAACTGAGTCCTTTGCCTGTGTATTGTGATTAATGCTGCGCAGAAGTATTTGTCAGGTTTCTCTTCTGCAAAATTTTTATCAGCTTTTTATGGAGTTTACATAATACCAAGGTCTTCTTCCTGAATGTGAGGTATTTTTATGTTTGTTTGTTTTTTTAACATTTACCTCTCTAATACATTTGAACTTCTCATGAACAATAATGAGATATGGATCAACATTATTTTTTCCCAGATGGCTACCCAGGTGCTTCAACACCATTTCTGTCTTGTATAGTCTATCTTTTACTCATCATTTTGGTTATATCCCTTATCATATAGACTAGGTTCATGTGTGCTTTCGGATTACTTTATTGGACCTTTTATTCTATTCTAGCATCTAACTAAATATATCTTGACCAATTATTTTTCTCATATAATTTAATACTTTTCCAAAACATTATTTTTAATAGATGTAACATATTAAGGCTATGTCAAAATTTAATCATCTCGTTTTGAATATAAATTCATTATTTCAGGGAAATATAAATACTGTCCTCTTCCCTACTTCCAAAGAATTCTACAAAGTGTCTAAGTTATAGCATATGAACTTCTTTAAAACGGTTGGTACTGGGGCACCTGGGTGGCCCAGTCATTTAAGCATCCAACTTTGATCTCACAGTTCGTGGGCTCAAGCCCCATGTCGGGCTCTGCACTGCCAGTGTGGAAACTGCTTGGGATTCTCTCTCCCCCGCTCTCTCAGCTCTTCCCCCTCCAAAATAAATAAATAAACTTAAATAAATAAATACTTCTTGCCAAAGTGTTAAGAAATAATATGTTGAAACCATTATATAGTTATTATTTCCTATATTTATATTACTTAAAAGTAATCTTCACTTACCAAATATTTTTAATGTCATTAAGTGTCATTAAATTAAGATTTCTGACGGGAAACTTACCGAAGATCACATTTAAGAATTAGATTACAATAACCAGGTTGCTTCTTTTTTTTTCCTAAGAAGATGTATTGGTTCCATAGTTTTGAGAGGAGTGACAAAGCTTTTAGTCTGGGTATTTTTGCATTAGCAGATTGTTGGAGTAATTTTTAAATAAATAGATATATTCAGCAAACAGGTGATTTTTCAAGTGACTTAAACAGGCACATCTTGTGTCTGAATTCTTTACTGAGCAGGACCTCCCTTTTCCTACTCTAGCTCTCTGTTGGTTCTATGTGCTTTCTCTTGTTTACTTTTATTTCCTTTTTATAGCATACATTCCAAAATCCCAGGAGATGTGAAACCAAAAGACAGTTTGTTGGGATGCCGTTACAACTCACATTAAGCTGGTGATTTGCGTTTGCCTAAGAGGCAATGGCATCCCAGCAGGAAAGCAGGAAAGAGTTCCCAGCAGGGTATAGGATCCATTTGTCAAAGAAGTTTTGGTAGTTGTACAAGAAGTTCAGCTGTGAAAGCCTGAAGTCCAAATAACCATGGCTTACACAATATGGATATTTAGTTCTCTCTCAAGCAAAAATCTAAGGCAGTCCTCCAGAACGAGTTAGTGCTCCACAGTGCATCAGGGATTCAGGTTCCTTTCATCTTGCTGTTACACTTGCCTCCATTCACATAATCGCTTTGTGGCCTAACATGGCTTCTTTAGCTCCACCCATTACATCCACATAGCTGACACATACCATATTCGTTCACATCCGACTGCCCAGAACACAATCACTTAACCTAGCTGCAAGAGAGTCTAGTAAATCTGGCCTTTATTCAGGTGACCACATAGCCATGTAAGAATCAGGTATTCTATTACTGCTGAAGAAGGCAAGAAGAACTGCCGGACAGCTAGTGATCTGTGCCACAGTGCCCTTCCGAGATTTGTGGCCACCGCTAAAAGTGCTTAAGAACAAAACCTGTATTGTGTATACGAGATTCACTTTCAGTTTCACTTTATTGTCCTACATAGATTGTTTCCTTTAAGTTAAACTATTTTTGGTAAAGAGCATGGGGGAATAAAAAGACAAGTATATCATTAAATAATTTCGATCCAAGTATAAGCACAGCATTTCAAGTTCAAAGAGATGGATTTTGGATAATCGGTTATTTATATTCCCCTCAGATGTCCAAATAAAGAAGTATTCAGTCATTCACCAAATATCTGAGGCCTACTACATGGCAGGTGTGTGTCAGGAGTTCAGAATATAATAGTGAACAAGACATAGATATTCCCAGTCCTCCAGAAACCTGTAGTCTGTGCAGGGAAAGACATAAGACAAGCAATTAAAATAAAGAATGGTAAGTGCTATCATAAACAATACAAAGAAACTGGCAAAGGTTCATAACATTCTAGGATGGTTCGAACAGGGCAAAGAAGAGTGTGTGGAAGGAAAGGAGAAAATGTGTTACTATCTAGAGAAGGAAGAAAAAGCATGGCTCATTTTAGAGCTAGGGAAAGTTCAATATGACTAGAAAGCAGTCAGATGAAGCTAATGAGACAGGCAGGAGCCAGATTATGAACCTGATGGGCCATGCTGATTTTGTTGATTTTAGTCCCAATAGCAATGGAAAGTACTGCAGAGTTTGCAGAAGGCACTGACCTAATCGGATCCATACTTCAGATTCAGAAAGCCAGAGAGGAAGCAAGGTGTCCTTTAAAATTGTAGCATGGGAGCACCTGGGTGGCTCAGTCGGTTGAGTGTCCGACTTCGGCTCAGGTCATGATCTCGTGGTTCGTGAGTTCGAGCCCCGCATTAGGCTCTGTGCTGGCAGCTCAGAGCCTGGAGCCTACTTCGGATTCTGTGTCTCCTCTCTCTGCCCCTACCCCACTCATGCTCTGTCTCTCTCTATCTCTCAAAAATAAATAAAAATGTTAAAAAATTTATAAAATTATAGCATGAATCCCAGTGAAAGACGCAGGAGCAGAAATGGCAGGGGGGATAGAAACAACTGGACTAACTGGCATAACTAGAAGGTAGAGCTGACAGGATTTGCAAATGAAGACTACAGGGATGCTGGTGAAGAGGGAAAAAAAGGAAAAGTTAAGGATAACTTCCGGGATTCAGACTTAGGCAACTGAGCAGATGGATGGTGATGGGACACGTGATGAGAGTCAGGGCTGGGAGTGGATGGAAGAGAGAAGTTTAATTTTAGTCACTGAATGGAAGACAAATGTGGCACAGAACATGCAAGTGAAACAGTTCAACAGGTATTTGGAAGTAGGAAGACAAGAATTACTACAACACAGAATCACTGAGCAATGCTGAGCGCTCAGCGGAGGTGAAAAATGATATTCTGATTGGCCAATGGTACCTATATACAGAGGTATGCAATTCTTTTATTATCACTTAACAAATTAGAGAAAAGTCTGAATTTCTTCAGGGTTCAGGTTTTGCCAGGCAGCTGAGGTAAAAATACAGTGGTGAACAAAGCGGATAAAGCTTACTCCTTTCCTTACGCTAGTGGAATGAGCGAATAAACATAAGGGGCAATAAGGCCTATGAAGAAACTAAACTAGGATAGGGATATCATTGTGGACTGGGAAATCAGAGGAAGAGACAGCTGCATAGAGACCTACCTGACTGAAGTGAAAGAGTACCATATAAACATCCGGGAGAAAGCATTCCTAGCAGAGAAGTGCAGAGGCCCTAACGTGAGAGCATACTGGTAACACTTGAAGAACAGCAAGGAGGCCCGCGTGGCTAGGCTGAACGAGAAAGAGTAGGAAACGAAGTCAGAGAAGTGATCCAGGAGGCTCTGAGCCTGGCAAGGACTCTGGACTTTGTCAGGTGTGTGACAGGAAGCCACTAGAAGCTTACGAACAGAGAAGAGTAGAGTAACATGATCTGACGGGAAAGAAGCTGAAGTCATCCATATGATAGCAGAGTTTGAGAGAGAGAACAGAACTCCGAGCTAGCTGCCAAAGGTTTCATGAGTGATGAGGGATGACTTGGAGAAGAACAGGTCAGAGAAGCAAGGAGGGACGGAGGGCGGCGTAACTGAGAGGAAGAAGCCTAAAAGCAGCAGCCGCCCTATTAGCACGAGCAAACTGAGACGACACAGGATAAATAAAACACGATCTCTGGGCAATCACTCAAGAGGTTTACATTCTGGTAATGATGAATGAAATGGAAATGACTATAAAATTATCTTTGTTTAATTAGAATTGCATGGCCTGAGCACAAATATATTTATTTGCCAAGTTAAAGCAGTAATTTAAATATGTTAAAGTAACATGTTTCAATCATAATTACCACAATATGGGGAGCTTTTATGAATATTAACCTTTTCCTGATAAAACAGCATACAGGTTTTTGGCAGAAGCTTCAGGATCTTCTAATTTGGTATTGTTCCCCCAGGAGTTAAAAAGGTATCATGTAACAATACACAGAAGGCAACAGTATTACAGTTCCAGTTACTTAGAACGTCTTCATATGAAACTGGTATTTTAAAATTCTATATAGAACCGCATTCTTATTTAATTTAAAATCTCAATATTTCAAAACAGATATTACGTTTTTTTTATGCCCCACCTTGGATCTGCTTAGCCCTGTTTACATACCCACCAACCGCACCACTACTTCTCACCCCATCCCTGGCCTCAACCACTTGCCTTGTAGCTCCAGTAAGATTCCTACAGGTCCTGAAGTTGTAAATCCTTACCCAGGGAGGAGGAGAGGCCTAGGACGGCTCCAGGCCCTTCCTCCCAACTCAGAATCTCCGGCTTCCCCAGTGGTAGCTCAGAGAGGCCAAGGAACACAACTAATGAATGAAGTATGAAAAAGTTGAACACCCCAGGAGTGGACTCTAATTAGTTAAGAAACGGGACACAAATATGCAAACAGAAAAACGGCTTGCCGTTAGTCCCCCCATCCTGCCACTACCATGAACTGTTTTGAAACATATTGGTCCATGTGGCCTCTGGGGAAACCTTCCCTAACAGCAAGCAACCAGGTGTGTAATGTACCATCTTATCCACTCGATTCTCATTATTCATGGTAGTTATGTTCTATAAAGGCATGATGAAAACTGAATTAGTCAATACTGAACCACCGTGCTGCCAGAGGAAATACAGGGTTAGGTTCCTGAAGAACACTGGTCACAATATTCTCATTAACCGATCTAACACAGAACCTTGTTTTATGTGTGTTTCCCTTTAAAGACATCTTATTTAATGTGTATTGTTGATCATTAACATTGAACTCACGGCCAATAACACAACTTGTATCTGAATGAAGCTTACCTAACATGTATTTTTTCTGTAAGGTACTTTACAGCTTTTTTGTTGTGCTTAGGAATACCAGACAGCACTTCAGCACTATATTGGGGACCACTGTAAACAGTAAAACCAGCAACAAAAAAGCATAAAACAGACAATGAAAAGGACACTTATTTACAGTGTCAGAGTCTGAAACAAGAAGGCAGAGCATCTGTTCAACCTCAGCTGGGAAAACTCGAATTTTTCGCCACCACGCACATATCCAAAAACGACCGCAGCAGCACCAGAAGTATTGGTTTCAGGGTTACAAATAAATTCTAGCTGGTACACAAATTTGCAAAACCGGAATCTGTGGACGAGCAGCATTGACTATATCCGTTTTCTCTTACTCTCTCAATTTTCCGTTTCCTTCATTTTTCCTTCCTTGAAAATGCACCCTTCTCCCCACTCCTCAATAAAGCCTTAGACCATCATCTTGGCCTAATGCTTTGTTTTCTAGGAATGGCTAAAACACAAATCAAATATTAAAGTTAAATAGATTTGTTGCTTAAAAGAAAAAGTTCAAATTTTCTACTTGGCAAATACACCCCTGCTTTTGTTTATTTCCTGTTATATATTTCCTGTTTATATATTTCTCAGGAAAATAATGCCAGTGGGTATTTCTCTACTTGATGATGAAAACTTTAAAAAAAAACTCAAACTAACTATAGCAAAAAGTATACTTATTTTCCACTTTACTAAATACGGAATGTTATATTAAAAGGTAGCACAGAGGCAAATCATTCACTTTGTTTAAAATTAACCAATGCATTTTAAGAATGTCTCCATTCAAATTTTAAAGTTATTCGATACTGGAAATAATAAAGCTTAGAAAAGCTAAAAATAATTGTGTTCCATTCAGACTCTAGTTTCACTGCAAAGGGCTAGTTTAAAGGTAGAAAAGAATATGGAATGAAGAGAAAATTTCTATTCAAAATGGCAACAAATTTATTAAACACTTAGGAATACATTTAAGATTAGTAACAAAGGAGAATGCCACAACCAGGTATAATAATTTTAAGAACTTTGGTACGGTGCTGGTGGTGTGTACTGGGTGCTAGCAAAAATGGGGTGACATACATCTGGGTAAAAAGCAATGGAGAGTCAATTAATTACCCAATACAAGCTTTGTTTATGATTGTTGACTAGATTTTTCACCTCATGACCATAGCCTTAATGAGAAGCAATGAATTACTTGCCTTATATTTCTATTCTACATTGAGGAAAACAGACTTCCAAGATCAATGGAAATGAATGAAAGGCCTAGAAAAGGACCTAAAATTTCCATGTAAAGCAATAAGCAAGCATTTCAAATGGTGAAGGGTGAGATGCACAGTGATTGGTTAACACTATGTAAACTCGGGGAAAAGTATTTAAGACAAACGTCAAATATATCAAAATTGAAATATAAAAAGCTGAAACCATAAAAGAACTAGGAGAAAAATGTAGGCGAGTATTTTTATGATCCAGGTGAGGACCAACCTTTCTAAGCACGAACAATGGAGAAAATATAAAGGAAAAATATCATAGATCTGAATATATAAATATTCAAATCCACTACGAAAGAAACTTCTACAACAAATTAAAAACATGGAGAAACATTTTCAAAATGAATAGCAAAATATTAAGATCTTTGATATATACTGAGTTCATATAAATAAATCAGGAAAGACAATCGCAAAAGAAAGCCAGCTAAATGGTACAATTTATATATATTTAAAAAACGCAGAGAAAATACAATGGGGAAAAACAGGACTGGGAAAGAATGTCTGACATCACTTGTAACCAGAGCAATGCAAAATTAAAACAAGATATCTGTTGTATCTGGCAAAGATAATCCTATTATCTGGTGTTCACCTGCCGAAAATATGGGAACTCTCAAAGCCTTCCAGTTCAGACAATAAACTAAGTATGAAACTCTTTAAAGTGCTGCAGACCATTCAACCAACTACTCAGCCTTTAGGAATTAAAATTAACTCCAATGAAATTATTTTGATCTAAAAGAATATTCACTTCAAAGCAGTTTTACATTGAAGACAAACTGAGAAATAACCTAAAATTCCCAAAACCAGCGTATGCTTAAGTTATGGAACAGCTTGGAATATTTAACGTCCAGGTAAAATTCACAATATTATGCTTGATTTTTTAAAAGGAGAAATGCTTGTGGGGCGGGGGACAGGGGTGGCGCGGATGGCATTCGGTAATATAGGGCTTACTATTTGCCAGGCGTTGTTCTAACCATCTTAAAAATATTAACTCATTTAATCCTCATAATAGTCCAAAATGAATTAGGTATTATTATCCCCATTTTAGTTTACAAAATAGTATTCTAGTATAATTTTTGATTAAAAAAATGTTGAAAAAGACACATGGAATGTACATATACCCTCAAGCATTAATTAAAAAGATTCAAAGGTCTTTAGCAAAATGACAGTAATAGTTATCTCCAAATTAATCTATGACTTTTCTTTTTATTTGAAACAGTTAAGTGTCCAATAAAAACACATGCTACTTTGTTATAAAGAAAAATGTTATTAAAAAATAAATTAAAATATATACAAAACCAACTCACGTGTATTATTCACATGAAGGAATTTTCCTCAGTGTTAAGGCAAGTAATTCATTGCTTCTTATTAAGGCTATGGTCATGAGGTGAAAAATCTAGTCAACAATCATAAACAAAGCTTGTATTGGGTAACTGACTATCCACTGCTTTTTGACCACATGTATGTCACCCCAATTTTGCCACCACCCAATACACACCAGTTTTGCATGCTTTGTCAGATCCTAAGAAATAAAAAGCAACCTAAATCTTCATCACACATCACACTATTTAGACACAAGTTTAAAGTACATTTGATTATAACACTTATTAGAGACTTGACTTCTACAAATCACTTAACCTCTAACCTCTATTAGTTTTCTCAGCAGTAAAAAAGAAAATAATACCTTCCTCAAATGACCAAGTACAAGATGTTTTAGCTCATAATCCCAGTTCGATAATAACTAAAGTTCTTAACTACTTAGTAAATGTCTGTAGGTTTTATGGCCATCACTTACCGACAGGATAATTCTCCGTCCATAGCATCATGTTCATCGGTGCTGGTATAGGTTAACCTGCCTCCAACAACTGTCCCAACTAAGTATACCAGCCATGCAAGACGTCCTAAAACATAACAGGATAGAAAACTGGTCAGGAAGTATTGATAAAAACAATGCTTATTTTGCAGAATATTCTGAAATTGGCAGAATGATCTATTCTTCCAAACAAATGATAAACTACTGTGAACTCAGTCCTTGACAGAGAGTGGAGATTTAAGTTTATCAAAGCAGTGTAACAGTAAAAATCACAGACTTTAAAGACAGATAAGTTTATGCTCGAAATCCCAGCTCGAACAATTTGGTAGGTGATCTTGCATAAGGTGTGTACCCCTTTACACATCAGAGTTTTCATTTGAAAAATGAAGAAAACAGTATCTACTGTGAAGGCTTACGATTTAATTAAATTTGATTAACGAAACACCTAAAGTAATGTGTAGAACCAGGGCTGTAAGTTAAGTTCTAATACGATCCAATGACCAGCATCATTTTTGGTCCTTGACTGGACATGGTCAATGTCATGATAATACCAGTCTGATCACTTTTAGTATTGTCCCCGATTGAACCTAATAGATGGTAATAAATTTATTGCCTTTGTATTTTATGCATAACTGTTTAAAATCCAAGACTGTCACCATTCAAATCACACAGTCTGTCAACAAAATGAACTTCATGGGTAATACCAGCAAGGGCTTAACTAACTACAACAGTGACATGACACACATGGCATCTACAGTTTTCACAAGTCTCATTTTGAGGCAGCCAAAATTGACTAATTCAGAAATGGAGGTATTTATTGAATGATTTTTATTTAAGGCATATCATTTTACAACTTAAATTCACTGACCTGTGTATCAGATTCTCCAAAATTTTTAAGACCTTTATGAATAATTAACAACATACCAATTATCCTCTTAAAAAGAAATTTTGTGCTATTCTTAGGAACTGATTCTTCAAAGTTGACTAGGCTATTTCATAATACCAAAATCAATTATGTTTCTGTATTGAGAAACCTTCTCAAGCGAACTAAAGTATTTTTCACAAGGTATTGACTTGAATAGTCTTACGGCTGTTTTTGCCTGTTGGAAGACTTAGGAAGGATAAATACGTGTAGAAAAACATTCTTTTTTCTTCCTATATTCCTGTGAATACTAGCCATCATTACTCTACATCTGATCAACTCCCTCTAAGTTCTAGAGAGACATCAGCCTATTGAGGTGACAAACTTCCTGTAAGTTAGAAATATAACCTGGCAAATCTCCACATCCCCTATTGTATTATAAAACAACAATGAATAAATCAGAATAGACCCAATTATGCAGCCTTGGACATTAACAATGTGAAAAGATTCAACAGAACAATGACACTAATTTGATCAAGTAATTCATAAAACAGACTCAAGCCTCAAGATTATACAGAATTAATTTTTAAAAAGTAACAGAACAGGGGCGTCTGGGTGGCTCAGTCGGTTAAGCGGCCGACTTCGGCTCAGGTCATGACCTCGCGGTCTGTGAGTTCGAGCCCCACGTCGGGCTTTGTGCTGACAGCTCAGAGCCAGGAGCTGCTTCGGATTCTGTGTCTCCCTCTCTCTCTCTGCTCTTCTGCTCACGCTCTGTCTCTATGTCTCGAAAATAAATAAACATTGAAAAAAATTAAAAAAAGTAACAGAACAAAAAGCCCATCTGGGAAGCAGAAGGTACTAAGAAAGCTACCTATGTACTCAGAATTGTTTAATGATTAACACAAAAGTCTATTAGTAACATACACTATCCCCTGATGACCCTACTTCTTCTGTGGGTCCTGTCAAGTGATTTCTCTTCCACGCTTCTTGTATCTCAGGCTTACGACATGGAGCAGGTGTCCTTCACGCTCCTGATTTCTACTTCCAGAACATACTGCCTCCATCATAAAAGTACTCAGCTTACACCGTATGTCATCAAACTACACTACCAAATACCCTTTGCGGCTGCAATGATCTACTCTCTCTCAGGTTATTTTCCCTTACTTTTTGAAGGTGTTCATTCCTAGCTTACTGTCACTCTTTCCAACAAGACTTTTATTATAATCAGTAGTGACTTCAACATGTACAAAGATGAATCTTCCAACACCAACGATCCTTCATTCTACTGGGAATCTCCAACACGTGAACCTATCATTTTTTTTTTTTTACCAACTTTACTGAAATATAATTCACATACCATACAACTCACCCACTTATACAAGTCAATGGTTTTGAATAAATTCACAGGGTTGTACAACCACCACCACAACCTAACTTTAGAACATTTCATCTCTTCCCAAAGAAATTCCACTCCATACTCCTCAACCTCACCTTAGGGATACTAAGCAACTACTCATCTACTTTATGTCTCCTCAGATTTTTCCCATTCCGGATGATTCATATCAACAGATCATATAACATGTGGCTTCTGTAACTGTCTTTTTCACTTACCATGATGTGTTCAAAGATCCCTGTTGTAGTTTGTATTGGTACTTCATTTTTTTATAGCCAAACAACATTCCATTGTTTGAACTTAGGGTTGCCAGGGAGGGGAGGGGTGTTGAGGAACAGGCAAAATGGGTGAACAGGAGGGGGAAACACAAGCTTCCAGTTATGAAATGAGTAAGTCATGGAAATAAAAGGCACAACATAGGGATTATAGTCCATGATACTATAATAGCATTGTATGGTGACAGATGGTAACTATACTTGTAAGAATACCATAATGTATAGAAAAGGTGAATCACTATGTTGTATACCTGAAACTAATGTAACACTGTGTATCAACTATCTTTTTAAAAAAATTCCATTGTTGGACATATTACATTCTATTCATCTATACATCAGCTGATGGGCATTTGGACTATTTCTACCTTTTGACTTTAAAAATAATGCTGCTATTTATGGAAACAGCCCAAGTATCATATATATATATATATATATGGAACATATATATATATATATATGTATATGGAATATATACATATTATATATATAATGAAATACTACTCAGCCATAAAAATATTAAATCTTGCCATCTGCAACAACATGAATGGAGCTACAGAGTATCATGCTAAGTAAAATAAGCCAGACAAATAACATGATTTCACTTAAGTGGAATTTAAGAAATGTCTATTGCATTTCCAGAGCCTAAAGCAGTACCAGCACATCATAAAAGTTATCAAGAGACATGGGTTACTGAATTAAGAAATCATTACATAGAAAAGATAGCATGAAACAGGCAAGAACAAGTTAACATTTTATTACCAATTTAGTAAACATTAAAATGTAGAGTCCTTGTTAAAAATGATTATTAATGGTAATTATATTCTTACTGCTTAAATAAAACAAAAGCAATTTCTTCTCAAAGCATACTCAATCCGAGATGTAATAAAGTCTACTTTGATCATTTGCAGATTCTCTGATGTGAAAACTCTGTCAACTTGGTAAAGTTTATTTATAACTCCAAAACTACTTGTGACCATTCATGTGTAAGTGGACAACAACAACAAAGTCTGTACACTCCAAGCTTAGGTAAAACAAAGCAACACTCTGCTTTCTTGTTTCATCTTTCATACTACAAACAAGTAAGTATTCTTTCATGGTCTTTTTGGTGCCCAGTATTTTTTGTGCTCAAATTTGTGCTTTCTGTTGGTGATTTTACTATTTAAAATACTCCTGATTTCATTTTTTCTCATGGCCATGTGTAGCTACATGGATGGAACTGGAGGGTATTATGTTAGGCGAAATAAGTCAGTCAGAAAAAGACAGATACCATATGTTTCCACGAATAGGTGGATTTTGAGACTTAGCAAAAACCACAGGGGAGGGGAAGAGGGGAAAGGAAAAAAAGACACAGAGAGGGAGGGAGATAAAACATAAGAGACTCTCAAAGACGAAGAACAAACTGAGGGGGAGGGAGCTGAGGGAGGGGGGAGAGGGGTTGATGGGCATTAAAGAGGGCACGTATGGGGATGAACACTGGGTGTTATATGGAAACCAATTTGAAAATAAACTATTAAAAAATAAATAAATAAAATAAAATACTCCTGAGAATAGTGGAGTGCCACATAGTGTTCCTATGTGAAAACAAAGTCTGTTGTGTGCCTCACAGAGAAAATACATGTGTGGACAAGCTTCATCCAGGCATGAGCGCTGTGGCCGTGAGTACGATGTCAATGAATCAATAATACACATTAGAGAAGGTGTTTTAAAACAGGAACACACAGACCACAAGGTTATAAGTTCATCAGCCGATGGAAATGTCGTGACCAAGGGCTGCAGGAACCTAACCCTGTATCTACCCTAGAAATAATGGTTTAATGTTTGCTAATTCAGTGTTTACAGCAACGTTATAGATCATAAATTCCAAATAAGGAGATTTGACTGTATTTCTCAGAATCTTAAAGAGGTCATTATTAATAGATTATGCTGCAACTGTGAATGGGGCATATGCATTTTGAGTAATGGATGTGAATCGGAAACACTGCAAGCATAATTTTTGGTGAATGCAGTGTAATAATTCACCTACCCAGTGGGAGTCATTATTTAAAAAATAACCTACTGCGAATTTTTTCAAAATGAAAAATATTATTTAAGTATAAATAATAACCTTCTTTATATGTTTTATTAATTTAGATTTTCAGAGACTGGTTTTTCATTTATTTATCCATTTTTATTTATTTGTTTTTCATTTGAGAGAGAGCGCATGAACAGTAGAGAGGCAGAGTGGGGCAGAGAGAGAGAGAGAGAGAGAGAGAGAATCTTAAGCAGGCTCCACACTCAGTGTGGAGTCTGACACAGGGCTCAATCTCACAACCCTGGGATCATGACCTGAGCCAAAACTGAGAGTCAGACACTCAACTAATTGAGCCACCCAGGCGCCCCACAGATACTTGTTTTTCTTTCTTTCTTTCTTTTTTTTTAATGTTTCTTCATTTTCTAAGAGACAGAGACAGAGACAGAGACAGACTATGGGTAGGGGTGGGGTAGAGAGAGAGGGAGACACAATCTGAAGCAGGCTCCAGGCTCTGAACTGTCAGCACAGAGCCCAACGCAGGGCCCACACCCACCAACTGCAAGATCATGACCTGAGCCGAAGTCGGAGGCTCAACCAACTGAGCCACCCAGGTGTCTGTAGATACTGGTTTTCCTTAAAGCAAGCTTGACTGTTACTAAAAATAATAGCAAACATTTATATGGTATTTTCCACGCAATATTCTACATATTATCTATTACCTATATTTATATTCATTTACTGTCACAAATATTCCTATTAAGTACTGGGAAGCTATGATTCCAATACAGACAACGGACTTCCAAGAGTTCATTCTCTTACCATTAGGAGACAGTACTTCCTCTCAAGATCCATGTAAGAGAATACTTAAACACCACAGCTGACAATTAGCTGGACCACGATGATCCAACGGTATCTCATGACCCGAGAATCTCCCGAGTTTTTATTTAGCGCATTTTAAGTTCTAATCCTGAATTTTTTCTTTCTCCAAATTTTAATCACAGATGAGACTGCATCTGCCTTTGGGATCACGTCCAGGGTCTTTCATATTTTCTCTGATTCCCAAACTGCCCACGATAAAACCAAGGATATGTGACACATGGAATGAGTATGTGTTGAAGAGGTGAACTTAAAATATGCAAACTTATTTTGGGGGTTTATCACTAATGTAAACTTAGAAACATTTGCCTACTAGCTCTTGATAAAAACAAGCCTACTTGAAAATAGTCAAAGAATTCCTCATGCATATAATTTTTATATCTCTCTGTTGAAATATCAATATTAAAAAATGAGGGCAGTATATTTTAGCTACCAAGAGCACAGGCTGCATTCAAATCCTGCCTCTACTATTTATAATGCTAGTCACTTAATTTCTCTTGAATTTAATCTCATCTATAAATATGAGGGTGACACTTGTACCTGGATCTCAGGCTTGTGACAAACGCCAAATAATATTCTGCATATAAAGTGCTCATAATAATGCTCGTTATAAGTGCTTCTTACATGTTGGCTATTATTACTACCATTATTATTATTATTATTATTATTATTATTATAAAATTGCCATCTCCTTTTTAGTTCTTCTATACCAAACCTACGAAAAAAAAAAACAAAACACACCAATGCTACATTTACATGTTCATTCTGAGTTTTACTTTAGAAGCTGCTCAAGAAAATTAAGTCACACAATACTTAAGAATTTTTAAGATCGGCTTTCCTTTCTGCCAAAGAGGCTTGTTATAATTAAAGCTAGTTACCATTGGCCATATATACTTTCTTAATGCCGTTTGTAAAACAAACACGCAAAACACTATAAAGTAGAAAAACAAAATTTCCAAGGAAAACACATTCATGTACTTTTCTATGTGGCATGTTCTGCCACAGGGATGTAACTAAATAGGTGTGTGTCTGGGGTAGGGGGAGAAGGGAGAAACTCCATGTCCAATGGATTGAACCTAGCCAGAGACACATCAAGGGGAAAAATGATTTCTTCAGTGCAGTTGATGAGTAGCACTGTCCAATAATAGAAAGATAAAAGATACTAAATACAAGATATGAATTTCTCAAATTTAAATTTTTTATTGTTTAATTCCTTTTATTCTGTGACTTTGAAATTAAGGCTTGTATGTCAAAAAAATGCTGCGCAAAAACAGCATGAGATCAATTGTGAGCAGTTTTTTCTGCAATTATGGTAAATTCTGAATGGAAGTTTATTTAGAGGAAAAATAGATGTTTATTTACTCTCCTTGTTTTAGGAAACAGTGACTTCTATTATATAACAAACAACAAAGCAGGCATTTCTTAACCCTTAGAAATTTAATGACCACTGCCTGAATAAATTAGGATTAGTGTTAGAAAGCAACAATGGAATATAAAGGCATTATGAAGAAGTTATCAAACATAATTTTCATATTTAACTGCAAGAGAAGTAGTATTTCTCATACACATCCTTTCCCTAAACCTCAACAATTTCAGACTGACCATATTCAAAGTAATAAATGTTACTTTGGCTACAGAATTCTGTCCACAAAGTTTAAAGAACCATGTAAATTCATAAATCGAAATTACATTTAGAAATTTAAATATCCAATACACGAGTTTCATATCTATAAATTTGTTTTGAATCTCATCTTTATAATGAGACTAAATTTCCATTATAATTTTCCATTTTTCTATTTATTCTGAAATGTTCAGGGCACTTGTTTGAGCAGCTGTTCAAGCACGGAACATTTTTTCCTTTAACAAAATAATTATTGCTGTAATAATCTGTAATTATGGTTTATAACTGCAATAATCCCAAAGAAATCAGTCATTACCATAGATCACAAGTAATCGTTAACTACTGTTAATGACCTATTTCTTAGGGATTATTGTTTTCGTAAACCATGACCATATCACCACAAATATGGAAGAGCAAGACAATATAATACAAATGAGATCATAATATAATAATAAACTTATTTTGTAACATTAAAAGCCATTAAGCATCTAAATTAAAGCACACATAACGAGAGCATATAATTTTCTTTGTTCAACACTAACTGAAGTGTTTAGTCTGCACAAAAGAAACTGAATACTGCTAGATACGATGGTATAAACTAGAGCCATATTAGGCATTTTTTGTAATACAAAACAATCATTTTTAAGTAGGCCAGGGATATCTTTAAAAGCAGATTCCTTCTCACTGACCTTTTGACAAAAAAAAAAAAAAAAAGCAAGGAAACAAATGGTAAACATTTTCTATGTATTGAACATTAGACACTGAAATCTTATTAAAAATACACAGTATATCCTGTGATAAAAACTCCTTGAATTTATATTATATTAATCAGGAATCAGGTCTGACTAACTTTATTCTAGATATACCTATTTAATGTCAATAAATTATTATACTACTGTTAATTCCATTCATGTATCTCGGAACAGCTATACTTTTATTTAGTATTCTTCTATAAGAAAACAGATATTTGATTTTATATCTGAATCTTTTTACATTGTAATATAGTATTTGGTATATATGAAGCTATACGTAATGGATATGAAATATAATAAAACACATACCAGTGAACTCCCTATCCAACTTAAGAACCAAGGCTTTAGCAATACTGTCACACCTGCCTTCATACCCCTCCCCTAGCTTATCCCCTTATCTGCCACCCTAGAGGTAACCATGATCCTGTATTTGGTGCTTATTATTCTCTTGACTTTTTTTCTCATCTTACCACTTATGCCTATATTCCTAAACAATACTTTTTTAGTCTCACTTGTTTGGGGCTTTATTAGGTGTTTCGTACTACATACAGTTTCCTGAAAATTGCTTAATTTCACTAGCTATCCTATCTCTGACATTCATCGTAAGTATACCCGTACTCATTCAATTTAACTATTATACAATACTGTATTGTGTAACCATTATGATCTGTTTATTCATTTTCGTGTTTATGGGCACTTGAGCTGTTTCCACCTTGTGTCTTTAGGAACAATTAGACTATGAATGTTCTCACACATGTCCTCTTGTGTAGAAGAGGTTTTCTAGAGAACAGACCTAAGAGTAGAAGGGTCATGTCAGTAGGGATTCAAATGTTCCACTTTGCAAAATAACATCAAATTGATTTCCATTCCATTTCCAGTTGATTTACTTTATACTCCTACCACAAGTATGTACGAATTCCTTTGATCTACATTCTCCTGTACAATTTGCTACTTTTGCCAATTTACTGGGAGTAAAATGGTATCTCATGTGCCTTAGAAGTAAACCCCCCCCAAAAAAAAAAAAAAAAAAGAAGTAAACCCAAGTGTACGGAGTTTATTATTATTTTTGCACTCTCAAGTCAGGCCTCACATGGTTTGCAGCCTTACTACAGATCAGCAGTATGATATGAAGAACCTCACTCTAAGGAAATAGTTCACATGGTATTGAGTTGGTAGTCCTCCTCCACCCCATTTAGTTAATGGACTAAACATTCCAGTTACAAGACAGGATGGTCAGAATAGGTTTTTGAAAAAGGGATATACTGTCTAAATGAGATATAGACAAACTGGAAGTAAGTGGATGGAGAAGGATATGCTGTGTAAATGGAAAGCGTAAGAAGGCACTGGCTATGGTAATAACTGACAAGATTAAAGAGTCAATTAATAGAAAAGACAGAACAATTATGGATGTCTATGCTTATAAATGTCTTACTTCTATAGAAGCAAAAATTGACAAAAGCCAATTCCACAATCATATTTGGAGATTATAACACCTCTCTCTATAAATAATAGAAACAGATCAAAACAAAACAAAAAATCCATAAAGACAAAGACTACCTGAACAACACTCATAACCATCTTAATTTAAATTCTATTTACAAATTGCTATTCCCAAAGGGTAAAGTACATATTATTTTCAAGTGTACATGGTAGGTCTGCCAGCACACACTACAGGCCAGGTCATAAAACAAGTCTCAGTAAGTTTAAAAAGTCTGAAATCCTATAAAATAATCTTTGACCAAGATAGAATTAAGTTAGAAATCAGTAACAATAAGAACTAAGAAAACCCCAAATATTTGGAAATAAAAAGCATACACTTGTCAAATAATCCATGAATTAACAAAGAAATACAGATTAGAAAACATTTTTAACTAAATGATTATAAAAATAAAGCATCAAAATTCATCAGATGCAGCTAAAACAATGCTTAACAATGACATTTATAACTTTAAATGTTTTTATTAGAAAAATGAAAAAATCTAAAACGCAAAGATGTGAAATCTCCATCTAAAAATGGGCAGAGGGGTGGAGAGACCAAATAAAATCAATTGTATAAGGCAGAATTGATTATTAAAGGTAAAATAACTTATGAAATAAAAAAACAAACAAACAATAAAGAAATCAATGAAACCAAAAGTTGGTTCTTTGGAAAGATTAACAAAATTGATAAATTATGGGTCTAATTGGGTCATTTAGAGGAAAAGAAAAAAAAAGGCAACAATTGTCAATATCGAGAATGAGAGATGGGTGGGTAACATGGGTGAACAAGGCCGAAAGTTAAAAACTTCCAGTTATAAACTAAGTCATAGGGATGCAATGTACAACATGTTGACCATAGTTAATACTGTACTGCATGACTGGAAGTTGCAAAGAGGGCAGATCTTTAAAGTTTTCACCACGAGAAGAAAATAATTTCATAACTATGTATGGTGATAGATGTTACCTAGACTTACTATGATGACTGTGTCGCCTTATATACAAATATCACATCATTTTGTTGTACACCTGAAACTGACAACACTGTATGTTAAGTATATTTCAATTAAAAGAGAAAGAATGAAGGGAAAATCTTTTCAAATCCTACAGACAGTAAAAGAATAATAACAGGGGCGCTTGGGTGGCTCAGTCAGTTAAGCGACCTATTCTTGATTTAGCCCAGGTCATAATCTCATGGTTTGTGAGATCGAGCCCCACATTGGGCTCCATGCTGACAGTGCAGACCCTGCTTGGGATTCTCTCTGTCTCCCTCTCTTTCTGCTGGTTCCCCACTCACATGCTCTCTCTCTCTCAAATAAACTTTAAAAAAAAAAAAGAATAACAGAAAATTAAAAATAACTTTGCTACAAAAAATTTTAAAATACGATAAAGTCCTTGAAAGATACAAATGACTAAATTAGGCACTTAAACAGAAAATTTGAATAGTCCTATATCAATTAAAAAATTTGAATTTGAAACTCCAAACCTTCTAGACCCACTGACTTTGCTGGAGAATTCTACGAAACTCTTAAGAAAGAAATAATATTGGGGGCCTGGATGGCTTAGTTCATTAAGTGTCTGACTTCGGCTCAGGTCATGATCTCACAGTTTGTGGATTTGAGCCCTGCATCAGGCTCTGTGCTGACAGCTCAGAGTCTAGAGTTGCTTCAGATTCTGTGTCTCCCTCTCTCTCAGCCTTTCTTCCATTCACACTCTGTCTCTGTCCCTCAAAAATAAATAAACATTTAAAAAAATCTTAAAAAGAAAGAAAGAAAGAAATAATATTAATAGTACACAAACTCTTTCAGAAGATAAAGAAAGAAGAGGAAACACTCGCTGACTCATTTTATGATTATCCTGTTACCAAACCCAGACAAAGTCATCACAAGAAAATAAAACTACAGATAAATATCCTTCATGAACATCAATGTAAAATAAGAAATTTTTTACAAACTCAATCTAACAATACATGAAGAAATATTATATCATCACCAAGTAGGATTTACCCTGGGAATGTAAAGCTGGTTTAATACAGAAAAATCAATCAACGTAATTCACTATATTAGTAAAAACCAAAACAAAAAAGATGGGTCATTTGAATAGGTGGATAAAAAGCATTAAAAAAAAAAATCAACACACCATTCAGTATAGCCAGAGGAACAGAAGGGAAATCCTCAAAATTATTATGAACATCTTTTTTTAAACCTACAGATATCAATGGTGAAGTGAAACATTTTTAATACCTATGTGCTGAAAGTAATCAAACACTGCGAAGAAAATTAAGGGACACCTATCTAAGTGGAGCAAGAGACCACGACCACAAACTGGAAGACTCAGCATTGTGAAGATGGCCCAAATCGATGCATAGACTGAGGCAATCCCAGTCAAAATCTAGTGAAATTTTTTAAAGAAATTAACAAGCTGATGCTAAAATTAATAGAGAAAGGCAAAAGATCTAGAATAGACACAGCTATTTTGAGAAAGAAGAATGAGACAGATTACCTGATTTCAAGACTTACAAAGTTACAGTAACTGAGACAGTGTAACACGGACATAAGGATAGACATATTGATCAATGGTACAGAATGGAGTCCAGTAATAAACCCTAGCCTTTTATAATCAATGGATTTTTGACAAAGGTGTTACACTAATTCAATGGGGAAAAGGTAGTTGTTTTGGCAAATGGTGTCAGAACAACTATATAATTGTATGGGCTGGGAAGGGGGTCTTACCCTTAACTCGTACTATTCACAAAATTTAACCCCAGATGGTTCATAGATTTAAACATAAAAGCTACAACTCTCAGACTTCTAGAAGAAAACACAGAAGAACGTCTCCATAACTTGCATAGCACAGGATTTCTTAATACAAAAAGCATAAGCCAGAAAGAAAAAAATTGAAAAGGTAGATCATCAACATTTGAAACTTCTGCTCTTTGAAAAACAGTTAAAGAAGACACAGGACAGAGAGAAAATACTTGCAAACATGTATGTGAAAATGAGATTATATACAGAATATATAAAACAGTCTTAGAATTCCACTAAGAATACGCATAAAAGAACAAACGACCTAATTTAAAAATGGGCAAAAAATATGAACAAATATTTCACAAGAGAAGATATATGAATGGCCAAAAAGGACACCCCTGCTAAGTATTAGGGAAATGCAAAGTATAACCACAATGATACACTATTAGATATCCAGTAGAGTGGCTAAGGTTAAGAAGACAATATCAAATCATGATGCAGATGTGAAGCAAATGAAACTCTCATCTATTGTTAATGAGAATGGAAAATGGTACACTTTATAAAACAATATAGTAGTATTCTATAATAATAAACATACATTTCTCATATGACCCAGCAATCTGACTCAGGTATTTACCCAAGAGAAATAAAAATTTAAGTACATACAAACTTGTCTGCAAATGTTCATAACACCATGATTCATAATAGCCTCCCAAATTGAAAGTGGAACTCAAATGTCCATCACACAGTGGATAGACAAACTATGGTAAACCATACTATGGAAGACTAGGCAGCAATAAAAAGGAACAATGTATTAATATACACAAGATATTTGAATGTCAGAAACATTATGCTTTGCAAAGTCAAACACAAAGGGCTACTTACTGTATGATTCCATTTATACAAAAATCTAAAAGAGACAAACCACGGTTACAGAAACCAGTGGTTCCCATGTCAAGAGTCAGGGAAAAGGGATCGAGCGCATGAGGAAATTATTTGGAGTGAAGGAAATGCTCTCTGTCTTAAACGTGGTGAGGGATACATGGCTATGAATAACTGTCAACTTCATCAAACTGTACACTCAAAAAAAAAAGAAGGAAAAAAAAGAAAAAGATATTTGCAACCCTTATCACAGACAAGGAGCTCATTTTTTCTAAAATCAAAGAGCTCTTAAAAAAAATCAATAAGAAAAGTAAGGACCAACAACCCAATAAAAAAAAAAACAGCAAAGAAATAGGTCATTACAGAAAAAGATGACTAAATAGTCTTAAATAAATTTAAACAATGCCTAACTGCACTGATAAGAGAATGCTAAATTATACTGCAAAACCATTTTTCACCTACAGAATTGCTAAGAATTCAAAAGCCGTGAAATTATCCTGGGAAGGCAACATGGAAACACTCCCACAGCTAGCTAGCCAGTGGACAAGTAAATCGACATAGTCCTTTCCAAGAATAATTTGGCAGTATCTATAAAAGTTATAAATATTTACCCTTTTACCCAACAGTTATTCCACTCTGGAAATTTATCTTTTATATATATTTGCATACATGTAAAATGACATATATAAATGGTTAATCTATATGACATTAATTTTAATAGCTAGAGATGAAAAACAACTCCAGTGACTTTCCATGGTAGAGGGAATGATTAAATAAACCATGATAGAATAAAAAAAATATATTATGCACCTATAAAAAAGTAGCATTCTCTACATTTGAAAATAACTATAAACTATAGTGTTAAACGAAAGAAAAAGCAAGAGTAGAACATTAAGGGTGTATGCCACATCCTAAGTAAATAAAGAGGAATAAGAATTTATAAATTCGTAATTGTTTGTATATGCATAGAGAAACTGTGAAAATATACGCAAAACTTTACAAATTACTACTTCGAGTGAAGAACAAGAGCACAGATCATAGAACTGAAACAGAACACATTGTAATTTCTTTTTTCTGGACAATGTGGATTTATTACCTCTTTAAAAAGATTAGGTGATTTAATTAAAATAAGGTTGACACGAAAAATAAGAGAATAGGGGCGCCTGGGTGGCTCAGTCGGTTAAGCGGCCGACTTCGGCTCAGGTCACGATCTCACAGTCTGTGAGTTCGAGCCCCACGTCGGGCTCTGTGCTGATGGCTCATCAGAGCCTGGAGCCTGCTTCGGATTCTGTGTCTCCCTCTCTCTCTGCCCTTCCCCTGCTCATGCTCTATCTCTATGTCTCTCAAAAATAAATAAACATTAAAAAAAAAAATTAAAAAAAAAAATAAGAGAATAGACACATTAAAGTGATACGTAAATGTATATCAAACCTGGGGACAATACTGACAGTTCAAATAACTAAAGGTTCACATCAAAAATACATAAAGAGTTCAATCAGTAAAAGAAAAACTAATAATCCAAATGGTAAGGAGAAAAATGAACAAAAATCGTAAACATATGTATCACTGATAATGATACAAATAAGTCAACAAACATAAAACGATGCTAAACTTAATAATTATGAGAATAAAAACTAAAATACCCACGAGGTACATTACCTGAACTAGTCTGGGAAAAATTTAAGTCTAACGTTCTGAGGTGTTGGCAAAGAACTAGATCAGGGTGGGCGGGAAGTAAGGTAGAAAATCACTCTAAACTAGTTCGGCATCATTCTACTGAAACTAACTGTGTAATGGATATACATAACAATCTTTACAGCAGCACTCGTTGTATTAGCAAAAGAGCCAGAAAAAATACAAATATCCACTGACAAGAAAATGCATAATAAATTTGGTATACTCAAATACTAGAACAGCGGCAGTGCAAATGAAGGAACTATAGATAGTCACAGCATCAACACAAACCCTCATAAACGCAATACTGAGAAAAAAAACAGAGCAAGTTGTAGAATACTGTTGCATTCCAGTTGTATAAGGTTCAGAAATTTGCAAAACCATGAATTATTTGCAGACTATATATACACACACACACATGCAGTAATACTATGAATAACAAAAGGCACTAATTGATAAACACAAAATTCAAGATTCCAAGTATTTTCTGCTGGTAGAAAGGATAGATTTGGACAGAGAAACAATGGGAACAACAAAGATACTGATACTGACCTATTCGTTAAGCTGTGTGATGGTGTTTGTTATTGCTAGTCACTATGTCTCAATATATACACATAACCTTTTGAATGTATTTAATATTTAATAATTTTGAAAACTCTGAAGGAAGAAATCAATCATGAAAAAACTAAAATGCTGCAAAAATATTGCTCCTCAATTTAATTTATAAATAATGAGATCTTAATAAGAGAATTATTTGAAGTAGAGGTTAACTACTCCACTATGTAGCCCATTGGCAGTTTTTTGTTTTGTTTTGTTTTTATTTTTATTTTTGAGAAAGAGAAACAGAGTGTGAGCAAGGGAGGGGCAAAGAGAGAGAGAGACAGAATCTGAAGCAGGCTCCAGGCTCTGAGCTGTCAGCATAGAGCCCCACGCGGGGCTTGAACTCACAGAGTACTCACAGAGTAAGATCATGACCTGAGCCAAAGTCATGACCGACTGAGCCACCCAGGCACCACCCGTCTTCCCCGGTCCCCCACATAGGCAGTTATAATGTGTGACTCAAAAAACAAAAACAAAAACAAAAACAAATAATGAAAGGCATTTTAAGAAGATATTATGTAAATGTAAAAGATAATCTTTTAAACAATTTTTTAAAAAGAGTTAAGATAGGAAATCACTGAAAGTGAGTTTGACTATCACCACTTAACCACTCACTTCCCAAAACAATAAAAGAAACAAACATAAAAGAAAAAACATTCTGGAACTGTAATTAAAGTGTCTTCTTTTAGAAATGTATAAAGTCAGTTCCATTATCATATTTATTTCATTTTTTTTAATGTGAAAAATATATTTATTTAATTTTATTCCCTGGTATGTTCCTGAAAGGATTTAAAGGGACATTCAGAAATAAATAAATCCTCCTTCAATAAAGAATTTAAGAAAAATAATGAGGAAAATGAAGAATTCAAATGTAATAGTAAACTAAAGCCATGGTGAAGGCTAATATACATGCAAAACCATAATGAGGTCTTACATAATTTTTTATTGCATGAAATTGGGCTCTGAATTTGCAATCGACTATAGCGAAGAAGAAAACATGATTAGTTAAAAGATAGTTACAAGTTAATGAACTCTACTCAAATCCCATTATCAGCCTTCCTTCATACTGATTCCAGAGAAATACTTCCCATGTATCTTATAAATGAGAACTGAAAATTAACCACCAAGTAACCAAAATACCCAGAAGGTTAACAAAATTAATGGCTTATTAGAGGACGAGGAACTGGGGGAAATACATAAAAATAATCTGCAGTAAAATGATTAAAGTGATTAATGGAGCTACTAGAAATTCAACATAACACCATACATCGTCACCATGAAGTCTGCTGACCTTCCTGAATTGCCATGTCCACGGTTACCGCAGAAGCTGAATGAAGAAGCTTATGGTAATTCTGCGCATTCTGGTCAAACAATTGCACAAGAAGTGTGCACGTCTTTTCATATTCACACCTGCTGACAGTGCACAACTGCTCCAGCTGCTGAAACACAGTAGCGGTGTCATCCAGTGGGTCGTCTAAATTATCTCTGCAAACACATAAGGACAAGTTTGCGGCCAACATGAGAATGTGATATACCTTTTTTAAATGTGATATGCTTCTATTCACTACAAATAAACTTTATGTTAAATAAAAATTCCATCACGGATAAAGAAAAAGGAGACAAATAGATCGGAAGTAAGAAACACAATATCTATATTCGAAGACAACAGGATTAATACACATGAAAAATCCCAAAGAAACCATAAAAAAAGCTATGATTTCTTACAGATGAGTTTACCAAGGTTCTAGCATACAGGGTCAATATACCAAACTCAACTGCATTACTATATACTAGTAATGAACAAGTGGAAATTGACATTTAGAAAACTGTACCTTCCAAAGGACCAGAAAAATCTAATTAACTAAATCTAATTAAACATATAAAAAATCTGAAGGCTTAATACTATGTAACACTGAGCAAAGAAATCAAAAAGAGCTAAAAAAGTTAAAAGATAAACATGATTATTGACTGAAAGACCTGATACTACTGAGGTATCAATTCTTCCCCCAGATTAATCTATAAATTTAAAGCAATCCCAATCAAAATCTCAGCAGGATTTTTTGGTAGATATTGACAAGATGATTCTAAAGTTTACATGGGAAAGAAAGGAAGTAAAAGAGCCAAAACTATTGTGAAAAGGGAAAACCAAGGTAAAAGACTCACACTACCTGATTTCAAAGAAATCACACATGTGGCCAATTAATTTTTGAAAACAGTATAAAGGCAATACAATGGAGAAGAGATAGTCTTTTCTCCACAAATGATGTTGGGATAATTGGTCATCCATAAAAAACAAACAAAAACCAAAAAACTAACTGCAAGCTATCTCCTGTCATGTACAAAAATTAACTTGAAATGGATCATAGGAGTAAATGTAAATTCTAAAACTATAAAACTTGTAGAATAAAAAATAAAGGATGAGTTGAACTTCATTTAACTCTAAAACTTCTGCTCTTTGAAAGTCCATGAAGGAAATGAAAAGGCAAGTTATGTATTGGAAGACAATACTTACAAAACACATACAATAAAAAGATGTGTTACCTTATATATAGACCTCTCAAATCTCAATATAATAACCAACCCAATTTAAAAAAAAGGGCAACAAATTTAACAGGTGCTTTACCAAACAATATATAAAAAGGGTAAATAATATTGGTCATTAAGGGACTGCAAATTAAACCCGAAATGAGGTACCACTATTAGAATGACTAAAATTTTTAAAAAGCTGACAATATCAAGTGCTGATGAGAATAAAGAGCAATTAGATCTCTCATACATTGCTGGCAGGAATGCTGGTGGGAATGCCACTTTGAAAAACAGTTTGGCAGTTTCTTATAAAGTAAAACATACTTACCATGTAACCCAAAAATCTCCCACCTACATATTTATCCAAGAGAAATAAAAACTTATGTTCACACAAAACCCTGCACAGGAATGTTTACAGCTATTTTATTCATAATTGACAAAAATAGAAACAACTCAAATGTCCATCAGCAGGTGAATGGATAAACAAACTAGAATATACCCAGGAAATGAAATACCATTCAGCAATAAATTCTAAGAACTCCTGGCGCAACATGGAGGAATCTCAAATGCATTATGTCAAGTGAAAGAATCTGAACTAAAAGGCTACAATTCTAAAAAAGGAAAAAACTAGAGGGAAACAGAACAAATAAGTAATTGCCAGAGGCTGAGGGTGGAGAAAGGGCTGACTACAAGGGACACAAAAGAACTTTCTGGGTTGATGAAACTATTCTCTATCTTGACTGTAACGGTAGTTATACAACTATATGCACTTGTCAGAACTCATAGACCTAGTCATGAAAAAGGATGATTTTATGCTAGGTAAATTATACCTCAAAATTTTTAAATTCCAAGATGCAAAAGATAAAAATACAACAGAAACATTTAGTTTTCAATACCTCACAACTATGGCAACAGATTCCAACCGAGAAGTGATAAAGGCCTTCGTGATTTCTGGTGCATAAGTGTCTAATAAGTGGGGCTCAGTTGATTTCACAAAAGGAACTGATGCTACCATCCTTTGCCACAGAGTTAATAAATAATGAACACTGTTGGGAGCAAATTCCCAATGCTACAAAGAAATAAAGCAAACGTTATTTAAAATGACATATCTTCCGTGAATTAAGAATTACAAAGACAGAATTACTAAACAAGATTTTTTAAGCAAAATTACTAAACGAAGACTTTAAAATTAACTTTTATTCCTATCATATAACCAATGAACATTTAACATAGCAAATTTCGTAAATGCAAAAAGCATAAAGAAGAAACCGATAATCTCCCATTATTCTACCACCCAAAGACAATCACTATTAAAATGCTGGTATACTTCCTTCTAATCTTCTTCCATGAATATTTTTCAGAGTTTATATCGTGTGGAAAATATGGTTTCAAAGCTTCCCCCCAAACTTATAAAAAGAATTTTTCCAAAAAAAATCTTTAAAAAATGTCTTTTATTTCTTCACATAAATTTTACTACAGATTCTCAACTCATTCTTCAATTATTAGATATTCAGATAGCCTCGAAATGTTTATTATAAAATATGTTACAATGAACTTTTACCTAAAACCCTGGAATAAGTATTTTTAGCAAAGTACTCTAATAAATGTTAAAAATCCCCACCAAATCTTACCAAGAAATTGTTCTAAGAAGTATCTACCGTTTAACATCAATTATATATTTTTATTTACCTGTAGGCTAGTAATGGTAAAGTTAGCAATCAATCTGATAACTTCAGGATATTCCTTCACCATAACTAGTTCTCCCAGCTGATAATTTGTCTTTAAACGAGCCAAAAATCGGCAAAATTCATGATAATTACCTGGATCGGACAAACCCTAAATTATGAGACAAAAAGAAAGGCTTTTTAAAATACTTAACAAACCAAGCTAATGACTTATCAATAAAATTCCAAGAGTATTTTATTAAGTTTTCCAGTTTTCATGGGTACTTATGGTACTTTGTATCACCTGGGTAGATTATTAATGAAAGAAAACAAAGGATTCCTGCTGGATTTAACGTTGGCATCAATGATTCGAAATAAGGAATCCAAAGTAGTGGATCTGGAAAAAGCTTTGCTCTGTGATGACTAAATTATGTTTAGGAACTCAGTAGATTACACAAAAAATTTACATGTGTGTGTGCATGTGTATGTGTATGTGTGTGTGTGTACTGTGGCTTAAACACAAGTCAGTAGAAGACTTGAAAAACATTTAAGATGAAAATTAAGAATGGGTTCTTGAAACCCTGAAAAAGAGCAATACCAACTGAACATAAATGGTATTTGTACACACCCAAATAACAGAAATTTCTTTTAATTCAATAAATATTTATTGAGTACCTACAGGCACTGTGCCCTCAAGCAACTCCTTGTCCCTAAGTAGAGTCATTCAAAAAAAGTATTGCGATGTCGGGCAGAAAGTCTAATAGAATTACTATCAGACACAGAGGAAACCTTGGGGAAGGAAAGGTTAAAAAGAAAGACCAAGAAAGAGGCCCCCAGTTGTCTGTAAGAGCTCCCTGAAGACAAGACACAAGTGTTATCTTTATAAAAGTTTGAACATTTTGTTTGCATGATAGCTGGCATGACAGAGACTTCAAAAATTGTTTAATACTCAAAGAGTTTCTAAGAAATTTCATTCCTATGAACTCTGTGAAAATATAAAACAGTATCTAATATTAAGGACAAATTACAAAAAGATACTTCATACTGATAGGTCTTTTAGTACATGATTGTAATTCTAAAATAATATAATATTCAAACTAACTTTTACGGACATGAAACATGAACATGAGGAGGCTGGAAAACCAATTAAAACAATGATCTGATATTACCGTATTACCTTTCTCATACTAATTGATGACAGTGAGTTAAACAAATAAAAATTTTAAAGTATATTAGTAAAATCCCATTTATCAACGAAACATGTACATTTCTTAACTGTGCTATCATTGAAAAAATAAAATAAAAGCATAACACATAAAATACTAAAATACTCCTAAGAATGACATACAAAATCAATTGCTCCTTACCTAGCAAGCACATTTTCTTTATGTACAGATATTACATGTCCTCTCAAAAGTTACCAATAACTAAGAGACAGGTAAATCTCCTTAAATCATTTAACATTTTAAAATCCGTATGTTAAACAAAAGACAAAATAAAAAGTAAAACAAAAAATGTTATCTAGGCAGCCCAAATCACTAATAACGGCTTTGCAATTCCCTGAAATGAACATTGCTACTGAAGCTTTGCAGTTAATGTAAGGATAGATTTTTAAATCTACAAACTCGTATTTGTCCACAAGAGGGCAAAAAGACATTATCTCGAAATTTAAAGCCACTTATTCCAATATTAACATTCAGATTTATACTGTCTTCAGAAGGTATATATAACTCCGAATTAATTACTTTACTAATCTAAGAAGTACAAGCAAAGAAATGCAGTACAATGGTGTAAAGCAGAAGCATAAGATATATACTTTCTATTCTTATTCACCTAACAAAAGGAAAAAAATAAAAAAGGAAGAACACAGAAGTCTGTCAGCAAAGCATCCATTTTTAGAAACTCTCCATTTCTATATAAATGAGATCTAGGGAAGATGGACGTGACAGTTCATGTTTCTTCCAGAATCATCATCAAATCATGAGTTTATTACACACCTTTCAGATAGAAAAACTGTATTTCTATATACTAAGTATTAATTAAATTACTTCATAAATACCTGAGGGTTTTCAAGTATCCTTTTTACTCCCTTAATTAAATTACCAAGGTACTTGGCACGTTCAGGACTGCTAAATAAGGACCTTCTTGTAGAAGCAAACTGAACTAAACATGAAAGTGCCTAAAAATAGGAACAACAAAATTCATTTCAATTTTAAAGTAACTATGGCCACATGTAAGGAACATGAGTCTTCACATAAAAATATTTTTTAATGTTAGTGTTAGAAAAGCATTATCGAATCCAGGACCACTGAGAGCTACACGTAAGCAATCGCTATCACTACCCACAACCCTTTCACTCTACCACCAAAATTTCCCTTTGTGTGCATCCTCTTGAAATATATTTTCATAATATTATATATGCCAGAACAACCTGGACCCTACTCAAAAGGCTCCAGTTGCTTCTGATGCCCACCTCTGTTCGTGAACCAATGAAACAAGTGTTCTACCAAAATTAAAATAGGGTTTTACGATAGAATATGTTTGAGAAACACGGTACATTGTGCACCGCGGTATCCTGTAAGTGGGTGAACTTCACTTCAGTGTAACTTGGTGCAACTTTACTTAATCCAGCATACCCCAAATTTCTTTGGTGATAGTACATCTTACCCACACCATCCATTCATATCTGGAGGCGCAGTTTGGAGGATGCTGCTGGAAACATTAAATATTCTACAAAATTTCCAAAGAATATCAGTGGTCTAGTTATTTCCCAAAAGCTAATACTTCACCAGACAATTTTAATACTTGGGTTCTTAATTCTACTACTGAAAACCACTGAAGTCTGTTCGATCATTAAGTGAGAGGACCAAAATTGGTAACTTTTCAGGCCAAACTGGCCCTTACAAGCTTTGTTTTGGTCCGCATGTTTGTCTGCCCACTTTATAAAAAAAATATATATATAGGATTAGCTGTCAAATATTTAAAATTTCAATGAAGAGATTTTACGTAACGTCTGGCTCTCTTAGCCAAGGTGAAAACCCAGACGAGAATCAGAGGATGGCCTTTTTAGATGTTCTCTAGTTTGCCACACTCCTTACTGTTAAAAACAAATAAAAAACCAAAAACTCCTCAGGCAATTCTGATGCGTAGAAAGTGTGGGAACCACCGGTGTATCAAAAATACCCAGGGTGGGACTCCTGGGTTGTTCATCCAGTTGAGCATCCTACTCTTGATTTCAGTTTAGGTCATGATCTCGCAGTCGTGGGATCAAGCCCTGCGTTGGGCTTCATGCTGGGCATGGAGCCTACTTGAGATTCTCCCCCTCCCTCTCCCTCTGCCCCTACTTCCTCTCTCTCGCTCTCAAAACAAAATGAAATATCCAGGGTTTGGTCAAACACCTGGGTTTGCGTCTCAGCTTCTTATTTAGTTTGATGCCCTAAAGAAATTCCTTTAAGTCAGTATGGGTCTGTTTCCTTGTCAACATAGTGAGGATAATAACACTTACCCTGCAGGGCCGCTCTGAGGATGAGGTGAGGTAAACACCACATAACGGGTCACGCCCAATAAATGCTAGTTACTTCCTCTTAAAGCAGTTGTTTCCCATGTAATTTTTTAAGTACCAGTAGCTTGTTTGTTTTATCCCAAGATATAATTGTTCATGAAACCATGGTTTTTAAACCACTAAAAACAAAACTATTCTGGTTAAAAGACAGAAAGACTGAAACTCTGTGGCACCATCTGGAAACATGGAACCCAGTTTAAAAACCACAACCTTTAAACTCTAGAAGGGAGAGCAGACATGTTTAAAAATAAAAAAAAAAAGGAGAGTATTTTTAGAAGTCTATTTCTCCCTTCTGGGCAATAACATATTTAAGCAAATACACCACTGATATGTACTTTTAGTCTGTAATATCTTTTTTCAGGAAATGGCAATATCAGAATTCCCCAACTTAACTTCTATAAGCTTAGATATTAAACTGATAACTTTTTCCTATTTTTTTTTTCGGTCTTGCCTGGTCTCTGTTTTAAACTCCACACGTTACTATATAAGCAAAGAGTTGTATTTTAAAGTATATGACAGAATTTAAGTCAAAAAACAAATGAACACTTGAGTGATGAATGCGAAATCACACGAGCAGATCTCCTGTTTCTCACTCAGATAACTGATGGGGGCTGCCTGGGAAGCCTAGGGCATGGACGGCTGAGGAAGAGTTAGAGAGAGGGGAGGAACAGGGAAGGTAACAGACGGTATGGCCAACTACTGGACTGAGGCCCAGAAGAAGGGATGGGGACTGGATAGAAAGTAAGATACACTTAGAGGCTGACAGGTTTTCTTGGCTCTGGGCAGGAGCGAAATCAAGAGTTAGAGGTTCACCTATCAAGTGGAATGCACTGGTGACTATACATAGATGGACAAATAGCTAAAGTAATATAAATCCCAGCAGACGTAAGAATCTCTTATGAGAGGTAAACCCGATCAAGAATATACATTTTTACAGCAAACATATACTACCCTTAGATAAAGATCACAGATACTTTTTAACGAAATACTGAATGAGTTTTACTTACTAATTGAGATAATAGTGGTGGAAGTGAATGATACAAATTGAAGAAAAGATCCAATGTTTCTGGTTCCAGGAAAACTGAAAAGAAATTATTTTCTTATAGTATTACTTCAATTCGTAACAGAATCAGTAAGACTTTATCACACAAATAAGCACTCCAAGACCTCTGCATGTGGCCACTCTTTCCAGCTAGGCTTAATCCCTTTTTAATTCCTTTTAATTCCTAGCTATTTTCCTTTGAAAGATGAAATAATACAGAGAAACTAATTAGCTAAAATGTTCCTTATTTCCATGAAGCATCTACAGTTCTTACTGGGAGAATCTTCTTAACTATTTTCCTTTGTATTGAAGCAATATAAACATTTAAAAACTCAAACGGTATCAAAAAGAGTATTAAAAAGATGTATAATAAAAACTAGCCGTACCTTACCGCTTTCTAAGTACTTTTCAACTCTTATCTACACTTATATACATATTTCCAAATAACATGCTATATGAATATTTGTTTTACCTTAAACATCAAATGAATTCCTGTTACAACAATTTGGGATTAAATCGATTCTAAGAGTTTACACTTATTATGGCTATAGAAGTAATGTTAGCAACCGAGCCAAGGAGTATACTATGATTATATCCTGTTTCTAACACTCTCTGGATTTACTCGTAGCATCTTTTCTGTGCTTAGTTGTAGATCTGTCACTAATTCCTTCCAAATGCTCTTGACAGATTTGTAAAATGTTCTTCATGCTATTTTCCAGATGAGCAATAGCATCAAAGAACCTATAGTTTCCATCCCCACTCCCCACCCCCAACCTCCTAGAGCCTTCAACTTGGGACTGGTTGTTTCTAAATTTGTTAACCAATTATCTTCTTTTTATGTCTGTTCATTGTCACCTTGTGTTGAAGCTCCCTTCTCACAAACCCCTTATCTTCCACGTTCTCGGTTTGTATATCAAGTAACTTTCTGAGAGCAAGGACATAAGGGATAAATTCCAGGAGGACGTGCATGTCTGAAAATGTCTTAATTCTCCCTCACACTTGGTAATTTCAGTCCAGTTTGAAAATTAGTTCCCTTTGGAAGTCTGGAGAGATTACTCTATTGTCTTCTAGCTTCCAGAGCTAATAGTGAGAAGTCTAGTATCATTCTTAACCCCAATCCTTCGTAGGTAATTTATTTTTCATCTCTCTTAGATTTTAGGATCTTCTTTTTATCATTATTCTCAAATGATTATGATTATGAACTCAAATAATTATGATTATGAAGCTTAGTGTTTAATTTTTTCACTCATCATGGTAAGTACTTGATGGGACCTTTCAATCTAAAAATTTATGTCTCAGCGCTGAGAACTTTTTTTGGTATTATTTGTTTGCAAATTTTCTTCTGTTTTTTGTCTGTTTGTTTCTATTCTTTTTCTTTTTTTTTAATAGTTTTTTTCAAATCAGCTTACATATAACACCTAGTGTTCATCCGAACACATGCTCTATTCTTTTTCTTGAACTCCTCATGGTCAGATGCCAGACCTCCTAGTTTCATGATCTAATATTCTTGTATTTTTTTTCTCGTATCAAATCTCTGTTTTCATTTTTGTTCTGCTTTCTGCGATATTTCCTTAACTTCACCTTCCAACTCTTTTACTAACTTTTATTTTGGTAACTGTCTTTTATATTTGGAACATTCTCTGAACCTTCCTTTTAAAAACAATATCCTATTTTTGTTTCAGGGATGTGTTATCTTTTCTTACCTCCCTGGGGGATGTTAAGTATACTTTTCTGAAGTTCACTTCTACTCTTTATTTTGTCTCTGTTCCCACTAAACTCTCCCTTTAAAAAAAAAACTTTTTGGGGTAGTTGCAGATGGATATGCATTTGCGAGAAATAATACAGAGAGACCCCAGCCCTTTACTCTGCTTCCTCCAATAGTAAGTTCTTGCAAAACTACGGGACAATATTACAATCAGGAAATCACAGTGATTCATCTATCTTATTCATATTTCCCATTTATACACGTACTCATGTGCATGTATGTGTGCATCTGTGTGTGTGTACAGTCTGTGCAATTTTTATTACATTTGTTAGTTTGTGTATTCACCATGATACTAAGAATACTATGTCCCTTTTAAGTGTTTGTTTTGATTTCTGATTTCCATATTACAAGTTTTCACAAAATCTGTGGTGTTTCTCTACTATAGCTGATATCCCTGAATATCTAGCTTAATTTCTCAGGGAAAAAAGGTCTGGTTTTGGGAGACAAGAGGAAGTGTACACAGGGAAGAAAAGGGAAAGGCAGTCACCTCGTTGCACAGGTGGTGGAGAAGATCCTGGGACTCTGTGCGGAATGCAGACTTTGTACCAAGCCCTTTCAGCCCTATTCTTCACTTCTGACTTCAGCAATACCCTAGTGCCATCATCTTTCTAAAATGTGTGAGAGCGGATCACCTTGCTTTTTCTGGGTATCCTTCTCTGTAAGGAAGCAAGTTGCAATTCTGCTCTGTTAAGCCAGTTGCTCTAATTTCATTCCCTAACACTGAAAATTGTTTTCTCTTGCCAAGCATTATAGCCTCTCCCACTTTGTTTATCCGAACATTTCAAAACAGAACTCTTCATTTTCCCTCCCAAACTGTCTCCCCCTAACTCGAAAACTATCTTTCCTATTTTCCAATACCAAAATGTGGAAATTCCTTTAATATGAATTACGGAAAACAGATTTCAATACTGTATCAGCAGCTACCCTGTGTTACAAATCTTTCCGAGTTTTTTGACTGCCTAACAAAAACTAGAGATAACTGCACATAGGGCAGCTATACTGCTTAATTCTGTGCCTTTTACTATGACCATCCCTCACACTAAACTTTCTTCTTACTTGTTCTCCAGGTTGTTGGAATCTGCACTGTGCAAAGATCATCTGCAGATTCGTCTGCTGAACTGCCAATGAAGTCAAAGTTAAGGCAGTTGAGGACCAGTTTCAAGACCTGCATTACTAGATTTTGTTGACCTTGATCCTGAAGATTTAAAGGTTTGGCCAACACCTGAAAAAAGTTGAAAGTCAAGGAAAACATTAGGAAACATGTCAATAAACAAATTCTCAGTTCACCAATGTAAATAATTCTTCAATGCCAAATTAGGAAAAAGTTGCAAAGTTATGTTGTTGTATACATTAGAAAAAGTTGTAAAATCACTATCAACAAAAATCTACAATAGAATTTTCAGATTTTATTTTCTAAGATGAGAAAAAGACCTTTTACACTTAACCGTAAATTGTAGGTCATTTCCTAAAGTTATAAAAAGTAACTTCAGGACAAATACTTTATACGGCACAAAAGTATAAATCCATGGGATTTATCAGCTCAAAGGTGGCTTAGAACAGCTGAAAATGTACTATTCTTAAAGTGGGGGAACTTCACATATAAATGACCCATATTTGGCTAACAAAGGTTGTCAAGCTATCTGTAGAACAATCCTGACCATCCCCCGCTTCCTGAACCCCAACCCCAAATATCCATTCTGACACAACCAGAACAGATATATCTACTAAAGACACACTGTGAAATATTTGTGGAGGAAACGATATGAAGGTTGGGATTCTGCTTAAAGAATAACACAAAAAGAAGGGAAGATGTTAGAAAAGTACGGAGATGATACGAGACTAGTCATGGGTTGTTTCTGCTTAATTGGTGGACTGGTCCCAGGGAGTTCAGTATACTCTTCCACTTTCTTTTGCATACGGTAAAGTTTTCCATAGAAAATAAGAATTTTAAAACAATAGAGGGCCGAGGAGCCTGGGTGGCTCAGCTAGTTGAGCCTCCAAGACCTCACGGTTTGTGAGTTCAAGCCCCAAGCCCCACATCGGCTCGCAGCTGTTAGTTAGCACAAAGCTGCTTTGGCTCCTCTGTCCCCCTCACTCTTTGTCCCCCCCATTCCGTGCTCTCTCTCAAAAATAAACATTTTTTAAAAATTAATTTAAAAAAAGATAGGTCTTCAGTCTGGCTTACTCCAGCAGTTACCATGCTACTATACCACAGAACTGAAATAATTAGCTCCTGCTGCTTAGTGGAACATACTTTGGGAAACGCTATCCTATGCCAATTAAAAAGCTTGAACGACATGATGGAATCCCTATATGACAAGCAAACACAATATAATTAAGAATTGTACTATCCCTAGTGCTCAAGTGGGCACTAAGTAGCAAATGGGAAAAATATTCCCAAAGAAACTGCCAAAATTAACTGTCTTGGCTCACCTGTGAATAAATATCAATAGTTGATGAATTAGAAAAACTTACTCCCATTTCATTGTTTATCTGCATCCCATTAAAATGCAAGCAACTACAATAAACTAAGCCTCAATTAGCTTCTCCAATAAATAAGCTATTAGTAGGAAGGCAATGAAACTACTACCTAACAATGAGTTACTAAATTCCCTTTGGATTTTGTTTTATTATACCACCACTAAATAAAAGTGAATTTTTTGGAACCTCTGACAGATTTGTAGAAATCAACTGTACTGAAATTAAGATTGTTCACAGTAACTCTTCAAAAAACAGAATGGGGGTTGGGGAAGGGGGATTCATTTGAAATTCTTTTGAAACTTAAAATCTCCTAAATACTCTAAGTAGGATATTGAATTATTAAATAACGTACCTCTTTTAGAAGAGAGCATGCTAGCACTAAAATGTCTTTGAGAGAAGTGTCACGAAATGAGGTAGCTATTTTCCTGTGTTTTGCTGAAGGTCTAGAATAATCAACCTAAAAAGATCAAGATGATTTAATCAGACTTACCAAAGAGCAAAGCAAAACTTTACTAAGAAAAGGAATGGAAACAGTGATTAAAGAAGCACGCAGAGTTAAAGGAGCTTTTACAAATCCACTGAGATAAGTGCCTTGCCTTGTGTTCCTCAAAGAGTTAATGGCAGACCCACGGTTAGAACCCACATTTTTGGCTTGTTTCCATTTTGGCTCCTTCTACAAACCCTACCAACCCCCAAATTAAAAGCCAGAATTGGTCAAACTTTCAGAGGCAATATGAACACAGATAATAAAAAAAATAGATAGCGGGGGCATCTGGGTGGCTCAGTCAGTTAAGTGTCTGACTTCAGCTCAGGTCATGATCTCACGGCTCATGAGTCAAAGCCCCGCATCGAGCTCTGTGCTGATCACTCAGAGCCTGGAGCCTGCTTCGGATTCTGTGTCTCCCTCTCTCTCTGCCCCTGTCCTCCTCATACTCTGACTCTCCTTCAAAAATAAATAAACGTTAAAAAAATTTAATAAAAAAAATATGATATGGTCAAAAGTATACTATTAATGCAATTAGATCTTCCATTTATCAACAGCAAACGGCAAACAAAGTTAAAGTCTGATACACACATGATTATTAACACCATTGGCTACAGTCACTAAAGCATTCCTTTTGCTATTTGAAAGAAGAAAATAAACCATTTTCTTTTACCAATGCTTACAGATAAAAAAAAAAAAAAGCAGTGAGCTCAAAATTGATTATCTGATACTTCCTAAGCTCCATCATGTAATTTAGGCTATATTTAAATGCCACATTTACTTACAGAAATATGAAACATAACAGGAGTCCAAAGTGATTACAGAAAGTAGTTACTGGAATCTGTAACCAATATGTAAGTTTCAAATGAGCATTTCCAGCATTATTCGCCTCTTTTAAATCAAATTTCAGTCTGTCTCTACTAAGATACTTCCCTCAATATGAAAAAAACCTTTCCTTAATACAAATGAATAGTAGCATACAGCATTGTAATTCGTGAAGTACCCTTCACCTATTGTTTCACTTAATTCTCAAAATAACCCGTGAGATACGTATCATCCTCTGTTTACACATGAACATTAAAGTTTACGGGCTGACTGTCTTAGACCAACCTCTCATCCCCACCTATCTGTAACACAAACAGAACGCCCTTAGGTTTATGGGGCACTTGTGTTTTCCAGGCCGTGAGCTGTAAGTTTATCTAATCTTAACAAGATCCGTGGAAGGGGTCATCCTCACTTTCCAGATAGTGATATGTAAGTTCAAAGATGTTCAGAAATTTGTCCAAAACAGCAAGCAGCAGAGCTAAAACACAAATCCGGGTCTTATTTCACTTAAATTCAAGGCCTACATGCTTATTTTATTTGGGTTGATCACTTAGTTATCCATTTTTTTAAGAAGGATTGTACATCTATTTTCTACCATCTAGCTCTGCTTCCGCAATGTAGGCAAAGGAAATTTTACTTCTTGTTGAATAACCTCCAGGAACAGTACGAACAGTAGACTGGCTTCTAAATAAACAAGACAGTATATAATCCTTTTAGAGGAAACCTCAAGTTTAGATGCTTTTCTTTAAAAATTGCATCTTGTTATTGACACTGTGAATTTACCTGGCTCACTCTTAACAAAGATAGCATTTGACTTTCATCATGCATTGTAGATCTCCCTGCTGCCTGGGTCAGAAGTACTGTACCTACCAAATGCCGGCTGAAACCAGAATGCCATAAAATTAGGCTAAGTAACGTGTGTCCACAAAAGCCATAGAGTTTTCACTATACGAAGCCAAAATCACACTTCAGACCTTGAAGCTTTCTCAAAAGGCACTTGGTTCTATACAAGAGAAGCCTGGAAATGTGCCAGAAAGTAAGAAAGTATTCAAGGAATGGTGAGTAAAGGTTACTGGTCACAGAAGCTAGCTTGAAAGGGTTCCTTCCTCCTGGCTAAATGTGGCAAAATTTGAGCATTGAACTATGTTAGTAACAAAGTATAACCTATTACACAAAACAGGAAGCCAAGAATCCACGCTGATATAAATAAGTGAATAAATTGAAAGTCTGATGAGGAATGGGTATTTTCAGAGTCTTAAATACTTATGATTTACAAAGAAGAAAAAGTAAATCCACAATTGGAAAAGCCTGGGAGAGACCATCTTAATCGAGGAACCAAAGTAAACATCATTAGTAACGTAACAAATCAAATCACGTGCTTCCTGACGGGAGGCAATCAGAAGATCACGCTATCATTTCTGTATATTCCTGACCAACATGCATAATCTGCATCTAATAATAAAGAAACATCAGGCAATCCCAAATTGAGGGACATTTCACAAAACACTGGCCCGTAATTTTCATAAGTGTCAAGGTCATGAAAGTGAGGGAGAAAGTGAGAAATTTTTCCAGATGGAGGGGGACTAATAAAACGTCGACAAATAAGATCCATGATCCTTCACTGGTTCCTTTCTTGGACAAATGGTGAAACTCGAATAGAATATGAGGACGACAGGAATGCGCCAGTGTTGGCATTCTGATGTTCACGGTGGTATTGTAGTTACACAGGAGAATGTCCTTGTATTTAGGAAATACACTCGAGTTTTCAGGGATCATGTTGGAAAATTAGTATCAAAAGGGTGAGAAAAAAATGTCTCTGTATTATGCTCACGATTCTTCTGTAAGTTTGAGATAGTTAATTAAAAAAAAAAACTTGGTTGCTCTTTGAATCACACTTTTATTAGAATTCCATTATTACCGAGACTTGTCTCAGTAATCATCTAAACACAGTAAACCCTTATGACGAGAGCAGTCTGCAGCCCTATTATGCTATTAAGCAGGAAATGGAAAAAAAATGCAGGTTTTAAAATTAGCAAAAAGTTGATGGTTGTGTAAGCTACATGACGTGTACATGGGGTTGTTGTACTATTCTCTACGTTCTTAGGAGATGAAATATTCATACTAAAATCATTTTTAAATGTTTTTTTAAAAAAGAAAGCTATAGAGCTTGATAGGATTAGCCAAAATCCTTATCATAACATCCCCATTAATACAATAACTCTGTTCCAGGTACTGTCAGTACTTGCCCTGGAGATACATACATGATTACCGGCATACATCCATAAGGCGAGAAATCTTTACATGCACTAGGGCAGAGGAGTCAGGGAGTAAGGTCTGTGATGAATTAAGAGAGCACTTTAAATTTAAGATATCCATCCAATAAAGCTAGAAACACTTTCTAATTCCTGACTGGTTTTGAAAAATAGTTATTTTGGGTGATTTTTTTTTCTGCATAGGAACTATATTGACACTCCGAAGGGAGTTGGCAAGTGGTCCTGGATATGCAAGCTTTTCATATTTATACACACACGCACACACACACACACATGCGCGCGCACACACACACACACACAAACACAGACTGTTCAACATGACAACAGTTTTAAAATATAAACACTACCTTTATTCCCCTTTATTTTGATATTATCCCACAAAGAACCCAACTTGGGCTTTTGTTCTGTTTAGAACCAAGTTAAGTACAAAAGTGAACAGAAACAGGTGACGATGTGCCCAGCTGCTGAGCTCATAAAGGCACTGTTGGGGGGAGGCACAGCTTCTGCAAACTCTCTTGGGCAGGGTGAAAATCCACGCTAGCAAGTGGCGAAGTGCCAAGTGGCCTATCCTTTGATGAGTCCTGCTGTGTACCCATTGTTGAGAATCAATTCACCAAACTGCCTTTTATATGTAAGCAAAGAAAGGTCTGTTTCTCTTTATATAATTTATTTCTTATGGTTAGTATATTACTATATACAGAGGATACAAGGATAATTCACCAACTGCCATGGAGCAAGGACCATGTCTAATTCCCTTTTCTTTGTAGTATTTTACATTATCCTGTTATTTTCAATAACAAAAAAAATGTTCCGATACCCAATTACCCCACCAATAAAATAGATAAAAGAAAGACAATTATTCAGAGTTTTGTGCCACTCAAACAGTTTATCCGAAAGCACCAGCATTATTTAGCAAACTTCAGGTCACTATTAGATGGAAGGCTTACCAGGTTCATTTCCTGAGTCAGCTCTGAAAGGATAATTACTCCTATTATGCAGTGCTCCACCGTACCCTATGGAGAAAATAACCAAGTGTACCCTAAGTCACTGTAAATGAATAATTAAGTACTGAAACATCACATTTTCTTAATAATATACCTACTAAAATATGTAGAAAAATTACTATGAGGTCCACAAAAATAATTGCAAGTTCATTTTTTCAAGGATAAATTTAGGTACACAGACTTGATTGGCGAAAAGAGCTCACCCACCTTAAACTACATGATACTCTACAAAATGTTTTTAGCACCTAGGACTTCTATTAAACTAAACCTTAAAATACAAGACTTATGTTAAATACTTTCTATAAGACTATGAATAAGAATGAACAAAAAATGTTTTTTAGTTCTATAAATTTGCTTAAAGGCTACTGAGATAGCTGCACTCAATATGTAATTAATAAATAGCTTAGGAACTAATTTAAATCCCTCAATCTAATATCAGATAAGATCACTTAGGCCCTTTTAATATTATTTAATAGTGCATGTGTATGCATTTATTATGATATCTATAATGAAGGCATCTAAAGTGCCCAATGCACTGGGGTAAATACATGGCTATCAATACGGAATACAGTTTCATAGCCTCTATAAAGGTTCTAATTTAATCAGCTTCCATTTTAAGCTAAAACTTCCTTCAAATCAAAATTCAGATTTTAGGTGCACCATTACTAACAAATTACCCTATTACAAAATCACACTAGAAGTATAAAAATAAAAAATTTAACATCTAATTAAAGGGTAACCATAAAAAAGCATTAACACAGATGACAAATTTTTCAAGTCTTAATTTTCTAGTTGGTATCTGTCTTTTTCTGACTGACTTATTTCACTTAACATAATACCCTCCAGTTCCATCCATCTTGCTACACATGGCCAGATTTCATTTTTTCTCATTGCCAAAGACAGATACCATATGTTTCCACGAATAGGTGGACTTTGTGAAACTAAGCAAAAACCAGGGGGAGGGGAAGAGGGGAAAGAAAAAAAAGACACAGAGAGGGAGGGAGATAAAACATAAGAGACTCTCAAAGACTAAGAAAAAACTGAGGGTAAGGGGGATGAGGGAGGGGGGAGAGGGGGTGATGGGCATTAAAAAGGGCACATGTTGGGATGAACACTGGGTGTTATATGTAAACCAATTTGAAAATAAACTATTATAACAAAAAAAAAAAAAATAAAAAAATAAAAAAATAAAAAAAATATAGATAAAAAAAAAAAAAAAAAAAAAAAAAAAAAAAATTTTCTAGTTGGTCATTCTATTTATTATCTCAGAATAAAAAAATAAACTAAACAAACATCCCATAATTGTTGCATCTTAATTCTTTATGCCCCTTCCCAACACTCTGAACTGTTCGAACTGAACTACAGATTTCCTGTTACCGAAACGTCTACCCTCTGTGTACACCAGGTCGGTGCTCCTCAAAGTGCTGTTCCCTGACCACCAGCCGGTCGTCTGCATGCTCAATTCTAATCCGAGCATGGCCAGGTACTGGTTCACGACCAGAGAAAAGAGTTCAAGAATATAAAATATCTAAGTAAGTGCCTACTAAGTACACCTGCTTAGTTCAGCTGGCATATTTTTCACAGCAAGTCTTTCTCAGTGAAGGAGGCACCATGTTGGTTTACATTCTGCTCCTTCTCTTGCTGCGAATCAGTGTGGACAGGACTGCCACAGAGGACAGTGCAGCTCTCTTGGGTATACATGTAGAAAGGAAGGCCGTAAATGTTTGCAGTGTGGCAGCAATAACAGAGAAAAGAAAATGTACAAAGCTTCAGGCCATTAAAGATTCAGCAAATTTAAAAAAATTTTTAGTACAAAATTCACAGAAGTTGCTAATACCCAAAGGAACCATGTGGTACTATATTTGAGTACTTAAACATTAAAGTCAATTGCCTTTCTCATGACTCAAAGTTAGGTTAAGTCATACCCAGAAAGCAAGTGCTTTTTTTGTGTGATACTTTAATAAACCTGGATGACAAAACATTTTGTTTCTTCTGGTTTTCCAAAATTGACGAAAGCACACTAAAGCTCAACTTAAGTTCAAGTTACCGGCCACTGGAAAGAGCGCCCGAGAAGTATTAGCCAACAAGAATGACTTCTATTTAGTTTTCAGCTTAAAAACAAAACTCAGGAGTCTATTTTGTCTATGTCAATGATTTTTGATAGCTGTGTGTGATCTTAGTAAATGACAAGAGAGGACTGCTGTTTTGTTAGCCAAAATTACAAGCACAACTCAACACTGAGAGACTCATTTGTCCCTGAATAAACGATCTCTCTGCCCCAGGGCTGCCCTCCGCAGGGCTAAAAGTACATTTATTTCTCTGAAGGTTTAGATGATCAAATATTTGTTAACCAGGGTTCCTAAACAACATGAATAAAAGAGAAGCAGCAGAGCCTAGTGTTTCATATTCTCAGGTTTCTAGAATTGCACTGTATGGTAGAGTTACATCTTACACAGGGATATACTGCAGAAGGAAAATCTCGGAAAGTTCAAATGGCCCCTAATTGCCAATAAACCAACATTGAACCATCTCTCAATCCAAACTGCCAGTTTTTCTGCGAGAACTGTAACAGATCACTGCTTCTGCAGCAGAGCACTGGCCAAAGCACATTTCTCCCAATTAGGGATACTGTTTGGATGAAAACATACGTATCTTTAAATATCTGAATCATCCTGAGCAAGGCAGGATGGTCCTCCTAAGAGGCACACGGAGCCTGGAAAGAGTAGATTTACGTTTCCCATATCACACCTCAGGACATATGATGCTCTGTGGAATGGCAAGTGGAATCGCCAGCTCGGTTTATGTTAGCGTCCTCTTGCTTATTTTTCCTTTCTTATTTTTTGCAGTCCCAGTATCTGAATTCGCCTAAGTTAAATGTGCATATAACTTGAACCATTTAAGTTAAAAATATTCTTGAGAAACTATTATAGCCAACATGGTATAACGTAAACGTTAAATATATCTCTCAAGTTAGAAAACCTGCTAAGGCGCTAGCTCTATGCTCTACTAGGTCACTGTGCAACCTTATGTAATTTACTTAACTTTCCTAAGCTTCAGTTTTCTCATGCGCAAATGAAATGCACTTCACAGAGATGTAATGAGCATTACACTGCATAACACATACAAGATACTATGTTTTGTGCATATGTAGCACATAGACTTGCATGTTAGAAATGACGGCGGAACGCGTATTTTTGAAATTTTCCAACTTTTGTGTATTTTCTAATTTACTGATATTTTCTAATATAATTTGCATTCTTCTGGTTTGGAAATGTTATAATGGTGTGATCCTCATTTACTGGCAATAAGAAAATAAAGGGCCCAGAGGATGAGCAATAAATCACAACTAATATGGTACCGGTAGCCACAGAACAAACCATACGGCTCTAAGAAAAGTTTTTCTAAACCAAAAACAGCAACTTGCGATGATATAATAATGTAATAATGCCTTCTTACCTGAAGGAACTTCTTCACATCAGCGATAATTTCTCTGAAGACAAACTGGTCTTTCTGAACCTCGAACCACCCCAATTTGGTGATTTTAGCAATGACTTGAATTAGAGCCTGGATAACAAAGGGCACCAGCTTGGGTTGCGATGCCACATAATTAAGAATGTAGTTTCCTGTAAGAAAATATTCTGTGATCGTTTGGACTTTTCAGTAACATAATGTGAGTCATGTGAAGAAAAACAGCTGGTAATGACACATTCTTTGACGAGAAGCTAATCCCTTTCTCCACGACATATACTTATTTATGTAGTCATTTCTGCTCTAAGGCCTACTGTGAAGATGGAAATTTGCTCCAATTCGATTGACGTATTAGGGGATAATTTGAGTATAATGATAATGTCGCTTTGGTTTAACATGCTTTCGTGGAGAAAAACTGCCAGGTGACTATGAAAACGGCAGCCAGGCCTAATGAAGCAAACCATACACAAACCGCACACACCTCAAACACCTAGAAGCTAGCTCAGCTCACCTCGCGTGTTCTCAGCCTCACACGTCCTTATCTGCTCTGATACTTTTCCAGCCTATTTCAGATCACCTTTCTTCCCCACTTCGCTACTGCCTGCGAACCGCAACCCTTCTGAAGTGTACGGCCACAAACAAGAAACGGGTCTTCAAGGTAAAATGCTTATTCATTCTACTATTTCAGTATTTCTTAACCATTTAACGTGTAAAACCCCACTAAACCTTTCATTAGATTTCTTTTTTTAATGTGTCACTGGCAAAGTGTTGGAGTTTTATTGCCATATCCCATTTCTCTCATGAGCCCTGTGGTTTTACTGCATGACAATGCATAGCACAGTCACTTCCAAGAATGCATTATGTCTTCTTAGAGTGAAACTGTATGCTATCCTGTTTCCCTGGCATAAAAAAAAATACAAATAGTTCAGTATGATAAAATATAAGTTAAGGGAAGGATGAATAGAATAGTAAACTAAGCCTTGGAACAAAGTGAATATACCAAAATCATTAGAAGTGGTAGCAAAGTCAGCTCTGACCTTCCTAGTGGATCAGGTAACAAATATACTAAAAGTCTAAGAGAAAACCACAAGAAAAATTTTTTTAAAAAGGAAAAGATCCATTTCTACTTTGGCCTCAAAGGCCAGCAGGCCATTAGAGAAAAGAGTGAAAAAAGGGTAAATACTCCAATATTTAACTAAGAATAGCTTTAATGGAAACAACTTCAAAATCTAAGAACACTTTCAATAGTTGTTCTTGACAGCTCTAGTGAGATTCTTGACATTAAAAAAAGATTCTCATGACTACTATACTTCAACCTTAATTTTTATTAACATCAAGATTATATAATTATACAAATTAAATATTTATTTTATAAAAAGCACAGATTTTCCTAGAATTTTCAGATTTTTTTTTTTTTTTTTTGAGAGAGAGAGTATGCATGTATGTGTGAGCTAGGGAGGGACACAGGGGAAGAGAGAATCTTTTTAATGTTTATTTTTGAGAGAGAGAGAGAGAGAGTGTGAACAGGGTTAGAGAGAGGGAGACACAGAATCCGAAGCAGGCTCCAGGCTCTGAGCTGTCAGCACAGAGCCTGACACAGGGCTCAAACTCATCAACTGTGAGATCATGACCAGAGCCAAAGTCGGATGCTTAACTGACTGAGCGACCCGGGTGCCCCTAGATTTTCCTAGAATTAAGATAAATTGGGAAAAGGCTTTTCCTATGGATTCAAGTAATATGAATATCCTAAGCTTCATTACTCGCAATGTTTTACTTCAATAATGAAGCTTAAGAAGATGACACTGCTTCCAGAATACTAAAACAAAAAAATTATGGTTTATTTAGTCCAATTATTTTTATTATCTTGAAAAATTTTAACCTGGAGGGGATGTGGGAATCCATATGTGGGTAATGTTCACCACTAGGAAGGTAATCTCAAAATAACAGAACAACCAAATGGGAGACAAATCAACTCCCACATTCCAGCTATGCACCAATAAACACACCTTTCCAGAATGTCCAAGTAGAAGCACTGGCTAACATGTTTATTACCTAAGACAGAAAAAAATGCAACAGACTACAATTTTGTTATTTTAGCTGAATGCTTTACATAAAATATTCTCCTGTTAGGATTTTTACATGACCTTTAACAGTGCTCCAGTTTAGTAAGTGTCAATGATAACGATCAAGCAAAACACCCCCAACAGCCAGCCCCAGATAACAGGGAAAAGTCATACCAAGAAGAACATGAATTCTTCCAGAAGATACACAGGAGAATGAAATAAAACAGCTAAAAAAACCCTCCCAGACAAAAGTTAATAGAAAGTTGGAAAGCTAAGCACTAGAGGCTCTTTGAGTGTCAAACACTGTGTAACAGTACCATTTAGCAATTTTGATCCATGTTAGAAGGGCTTCCCAGCAAACTCCTCACATGGCTCTCATAGCCAGGTGAAGATACTGCCATTAGGCTATTCTTACTATTATCTGTTTCTTAGGTAAAAGATAGAGGCCAAAGAAGTAAAATAACTTGTCACAGTGGCCAAACGGAGACTAAGTCAGGCTGTTTGGGTTTAAGTTTTTGTTTGTTTGTTGCGTCCAAATACTGGCCAAACCATATGTTTTAGTAGTAATGGGTAATTCAAAACTCTACATCCAGAGTTGCAAATAGTCTTTGGAGTTTACTATCATTAGACTGATATTAGACTGATCATTAGACACATTATGGGAATTTAGTATGAAATACTTTTTGACTGGCTAACTGAACTCAGGTAAAAAAGAAAATGCCACAAAGTCTATCAAAAAGCATATAAAAAGAATATAAAAGGGGAAAGATTTGATCTCTCCTTTGGTCCCTAAGGCTAGCATGGTATTTCTGAAAAAAAGTAAAGAGAGGGTAAATACCTCAAAATTTAACTAAAAAATTCTTCGATGGAAATAACTCCAAATTCTAAGAACACAAAAATCTGAGCTATAAGCTGTGCCTAAAGAGTTAGCTAAGGAAACATTTGGAGAGAGAGAGTACATGAGACAAAAAGAAACTACCATCAGAAGATCAAGACAAAGCTTATGAGGTGAAGATGTGGAGACTTCACACGCTGTTGGTGAGAATGCAAAATGGTACAGGCACTTTGGAACACAGTTTGGCAGTTTCTCTAGAAGTTAAGCGTGGGGTGCCTAGATGGCTCAGTTGGTTAAGCGCACGTGACTCTTGACTTTGGCTCAGGTCATGATCTCAATGGTTTGTGGGTTTGAGTCCCGTGTCCGGCTCTGTGCAAATAGCACAGAACCTGCTTGAGATTCTCTCTCTCCCTCTCTCTCCCTCTCCTCAACTGGCATGTGTGTACCTACTCTCTCTCTAAAAATAAATACACTTTAATAAAAAGGTTAGGCATAAACTGGGGCACATGGGTGGCTCAGTAGGTTGAGCATCTGACTTCGGCTCAGGTCACATCTCACAGTTCGTGGGTTCGAGTCCCCATCTGGTCACTGGTATCAGTGTAGAGCCGGCTCCAGATCTTCTGTGCCCCTTTCTCTCTGTCCCTCTCCCACTTCCACTCTCTCTCACAAAAATAAATAAACATTTTTTTAAAAAATGGAAAAGATAAGCATAAACTAGGGCATTTGGGTGGCTCGGTCAGTTGAGGGTCCAACTCCTGATTTCAAGTCAGGTCATGATCTCACAGTCATGGGACTGAGACCTGCATTGGGCTCCATGCTGAGCGTGGAGTCTGCTTGAGATGCTCTCTCTCTCCCACTGCCCCTCCCCCATAATTGCACGTGTGCTCTCTCTCTCTCTCTAAAAATAAAATAATTTTTTAATTACAAAAAAAAAGTTAAGCATAAACTTTCTTATGACCCAGAAATTCCACTCCTAAGCATCTGCTCAAAAGAAATGAAAACATATGTCTGCACAAAGACTTGTATGTCGATGTTTACAATAGCATTATTCATTGTGGCCAAAAAGCAGAAACATCCCCAAATGTCCATCAAGTAGTGAATGGACAACAAAATTTCATACATCTATACAATGCAATACTACCCTACAATAAAAAGGAAAAAAATATTGATATATGCTACAACATGGATATATCTCAAAAACATTTTGCTAAGTGCAAGAAGCCAGACGCGTATGATATGATTTTATTTCTGTGAAATATCCACAAAAGGCAGAAATCCTCTTTGTGGTTGGGGGTACAGGACCAAGACTAAATGAGCATGAGGGATCTTTTGGGGGTGACAGAAATTTTCCAATACCGAGTTGTGATGATGTTCACACAACACTATAAATTTACTAAAAATCATTCATTGTGCACTAAAAACAAATGAACTTTATGGTATGTAAATTACAGCTCAATACAGCTGCTTGAAGGGAAGGAAGGAAAGAAGAAGAGAGGACTATTTCATATAGGTAATTAAACTTAAGCTACACTTTCATTTGAGTAGAAGATCAAAAGGGTCACTTCCAGACTGGAGAAACAACACAAGAAAGGCACGAAGGCAGAAATAACATGGCAGGAGGTAAGACCTTCCGGCATAACTAGCAGGCTGGTACCAAGGAAGACACGTGGCTACAAGAATGGTCCACTAATTAGACGCTCATGAAGGGACTTCAACACTAAGCTGTGGAAATGGTATTTAACTGATGAGCCATTGTTCATTACACTCGTAAAGGCAGAAAATAGCGCGATGAGTACCGAGAACTGACAATAGAGTTAATGTTGGAAAATACTGAGATACACAGTCTGGGACCATATCATAAAAAACTGAGGGTTTTTGAGATGATGTAAAGGCAATGTGACTGTTGAGGCAATTCTTCACGTTTTCCACTTTAACTACATGCCAATTATTCTACTGACACATGTCAGACATGTCACGACAAACATTCTAACCTATGTGCAGAACTAAGAGCAGTAAGTCAAACCAAAGGAACTCAAAAAGGGAACACATCATTTGCGTTGTAAGTTTATACTTTTCTCTTTTTTCCAAATTTTCTTTAATGAGTATTCCTCTTTTTCTTAAGTATTTATTTAAAAAATATAAGTCAGGGCGCCTGGGTGGCTCAGTCAGTTAAGTGGCCGACTTTAGCTCAGGTCATGATCTCACGGTCTGTGAGTTTGAGCCCCGCGTCGGGCTCTGTACTGATGGCTCAAAGCCTGGAGCCTGCTTCGGATTCTGCATCTGCCTCTCTCTCTCTGCGCTTCCCCTGCTCCCGCTCTGTCACTCAAAAATAAATAAACGTTTAAAAAAATTTTTATAAAAAATATAAGTCAAATAGACAATCTGACAAGAGGCCTATATCTTTTAAGTAAATTGAATCAGTTAAATTATTCTGCACCAGGCCCTGATGGGTTCACTGGTGAATTCTACCAAATATTTAAGGAAGAAATTGTATCAATTATCTTCAATCTCTTCCAGAAGACAGAAGCAAGAGAATTCCTCCTAACTCATTCTATGAGGCCAGCACTACCCTAATAACAAAACCAGACAAAGATGTTATAAGAAAAGAAACTACAGCCCAATATTTCTCATTAACAGAAAGAAAAAAACCTCAATAAAATTATTAGCAAATCGAATCTAACAATGCATAAAAAGAATTATAAACCATAACCAAGTGGGATTTCTCCCAGGTTATGCAAGTCTGGTTTGACATTTGAAAATCAATTAATGTAATCAAGAAAGTAAAGAAGAAAACTCACATAATCATATTACTAGATGTAAAAAAGCATTTAACAAAACCCAATGGCTGTTAACAATAAAAACGCTCAGCAAACTAGGAACAGAGGGGAACTTTCTCCACTTGAAAAGGACCATACAAAAAACCTTAAAGCTGACAGATGAAATCAAAGAAGGATAAATGGCGAGAGATTCCATGTTCAGGGGTAAGAAGACTCCATATTGTCAAACTGTGAGTTCTTCCCAAACTGATCTATAGATTCAATGCAATCCAAATCAAAATCCCAACAAATTATTTTGCAGATATTTATCAAACTGATTTTAAAGTTTAAGTAGAGAGGCAAACGACCTAGAATAGCCACCACAATATTGAAGGAGAACAAAGTCGGAGGTCTGACACTACCCAACTTATTATAAAAGTATAGCAATCAAGACAGTATGGTACTGGTGACAGAAAAGCTCAGTGGAACAGAACAGAAAGCCCAGAAAGAGACACACATGAATACGGTCAAATCTTTGACAAAGGGACAAAGGAAAAAAAGAATACAATGAAGACAGCCTTTTCAACAAATGGTGCCAAAACAACTGGACGTCCACATGCAAAAAAATGAATCCCGACACACACCTTACACTCGTCACAAAAATCAACCTGAATGGATCACAGTCCTAAACGTAAAGTGCAAAACTATAAAAAACTCATTGAGGACAACACAGGAAAAAAACCTAGATCATCTTGGGTTTGCAATGACTTTTTACACCTAACAACAAAGGCACACTGTGAAAAAAATAGTATTAACCTGGACTCAATTCAAGTTTAAAACTTCTGCTCTGCAAGAGACAACATGAAGAGAGTGAGAAGGCAAGCCACAGACTGGGAGAAAATCTTTGCAAAAGACTTATCTGATAAAGGACTGCTGTCTAAGTTTACAGAAACTCTTAAAACTCGACAATAAGAAAACGACCTGATTTTAAAAGGAGCGAAAGACTTAGACACCTCATCAGAAATATATACAGGTGGTACACAAACATATGAAAAGATGTTCAATCATATGTCATCAGGGGACTGCAAATTGAAACACACTAGAACGACCCAAATCCAAAACACTGAAAACATCAAATGTTGGCAAGAATGTGGAACAACAGAATTTTCATTCACTGCAGGTGAGAATGCAAAACGGTACAGCCACTTTGGAAGAAAGTATGACGATTCTTTACAAAATTAAACATACTCTTACCATACAATCTAGCGATCGCTCTCTCCTGAGTATTTACCCAAATGAGCTGAAAACCTCTGTTCACACAAAAACCTGCTTTAAGCTTTGTTCATAATTGCCAAAACTTGGAAGCAATCAAGATGTTGGTCAGCAGGTGAATGAATAAATTGTCGAACATCCAGACAATGGCACTATCATTTAGCGCTAACAAGAAATGAGCTACCACGGCATGAAAAGGTATGGGAGAACGTTAAATGCATATTACTAAGTAAAAGAAGCCAATATGAAAAGGCTACACATCGTACAATTCCAACTACATGACATTCTGTTAAAGGCAAAACTATGAAAACAGTAAAAAGATCAGTGGTGAACAGGGGTTAGAGGAGAGAGAGGAACACAGAGGATTTGGGGGGGGGGGCAGTGAAACTATTCTGTAGAATACTATAGGGGGTGGACCTATCATTATACATTTATGCAAACCCACAGAACGCACAGCCCCAGGAGTGAACCCTAGCGTAAACTATGGTGTCTGGGTAGTGATCACGTGTTAGTGCAGGTTCATCAATAGCGAATGCGCCTGTGATGCAGGATGCTAAGACCAGCGGAGGCTATACATGTGTGGGGACAGAGGATAGGAGAACTCTACTTTTTGCTCAATTTTGTTGTAAACCAAAAACTGCTCTTAAAAAACAGAATCTATTTACAATCTGTGAGTGTGTGTATGTGTGTACAAAATAAGTCAAATAACAGGTGTGTGGGGGGCTCAGTTGGTTAAGCATCCAGCTCTTGATTTTGGCTCAGGTCATGATCTCGCAGTCTGTGGGATGGAGCCCCATGTAGAGCTCTGAGCTACAGTACAGTGCAGAGCCCACTTGGGATTCTCTCTCCCCCACTCTTTCTGCCCCTGCCCTTCTCACACACACACGTGCACACACATGTGTGAAAAAAAGGGGATAATGAGTGCTGGGTGTTGTATGTAAACCAATTTGACAATAAATTGATTAAAAAAAAAAACGAGGATAACCAGAGTGCCCACTCCATAAGATCGGTGGATAAAATGAGACAGTACAAATCTTACCAAAGAGTACACATGATAAAATGCTTGTTACAATTTATTTTTAAACTAAGCAAATGCTTTTTTGATTACACATTGTTGTATACTACATCACGGTTCACCACTGTAAAGGAGACTTGACAACTGATCTTTAAAATGACAGAATTTGAAATAACTTGCATGCCTGTTAACAGTTTAACATATTTAGAAGGACAACATTATTTTAACATGTAATTTTAAATAATGTAACATTGTGTGTCAACTCTACAGTAGTAAAAAAAAGATAAAGTACAATTTTATAAAAAGTGTAATAAACCACTTACTGATATCTACCCTCTGTTCAATCGGCAAAGGACGGACTCGGCTAACGAGTTTTGAAAGACATGTTGCTGCAAGGAGCTGAGCATAGGATGTCTGTAAGGAGTGACAGATTGTATTTATTATTACCACAGAGGAAATTAGAATCATCAAAACACCATGATACGAACTTTTCCTAAGCAATAGGGGAAATTTTTCTGGTTTTGCAAACTGGCAGATTTACAACGAAGAAAATATACCTGTTAGTATACACATATCAGTGTACAATCTCTCACAAGAGGTCAGTAGTTGAGGAAGGTATAGGTCCCTTTTTCAAACAGCAGCAAATAAGAGAAAAAAATTATTCTGATCAAGCTCAAATAAAACACTCTTACCATGTCTACACAGTACTGTATGTTCTGGCCTCTGATTATCTCTTCAAATTCACCTGGTTCCACTCCTCACCACCCTCTCGCTGCAAAAGCCTTCTAGATCCTTTCAATGTCTTTCCCACCGCGACCTCCCCGCTCCATGATCCATGTCTTACTGTACTGTACTCTCTCTGACCACCAATTATCTTAACGGTACACCCAATCTTTTAAAATTTGGTTCAGTTATTCACTATACCTCCAGAAGTTTCTTGTTACTTTCTTTTTTTTTCTCTTTACCAGAGGTCAGCAAACTAAGGCCCATAGATCAAATCCCATCGTCTGTGGGCAATGCATGGTTTTTACTCTTTTAAACAGTTGGGGAAATAAAGTTTACTAGAACACAGCCATGCTCATTCATTTGTATATTATCTATAGCTGCCTTCATGCTATAACAGCAGAATGGAATAGCTGAGACAGACTGTACGTGACACTCATTGCCTCCTACTGCTGCTCAATGCATTATAAATTAAAATAATATAGTTATAACTCCATAGCGCCTAGAGTGCTATGGGTATCGCCATGACACGTACCTTCGATTATTACGAGTACGTAACCATCATGTCAAAACAAGAAAAGATAAAAGCAGATTTCGAACGTCTGACTTTTAAGGCACAGCAGAGTTTGGGTAATTTTGTTACTGAATGAGATAGCAATGTGCTCTTTATGGTACTATGGCTGCCCTGAAAGAATATGTGTTGACAGTATCAGACTAAGTATTCATGACAGTATTCTTAAGTCACAGAAATCAACAGTCTGAAAAAACAGAAAATTAAAACAGAATATCTCATCACAGTGAAATTTCCTCACAAAAAGAAAATGGGGCTGAGACCAAAGTTTTGAAGTGACTCATTTGTCAGCCAAGCAAGGAAAGTCATTTACCAATGGAGAATTAATTAGATCACCATTATTTTATTGTAGCAACTGAAGTTATATATGCAGAGAAAATAAACCTCGGAATACTAGCCTTTCAATGGGAACAACGCTCAAGCAATTGAAGACATGGGAGCTTGACGAAAAGTCAATTTCAAACACAGCAAATGATTTGGACGTTGTCTAGTTCCTGATGAGCTGATAGCTCTTACTAATTCTGCTCAAAATGTTACCAATACTATCCACTTATTCCAGAAGTCAATGGCAAGTTTGAAGTGACTAAAGACCTCCATGAAGTGTCTCTGTGGAACTACAGGCCAGAAATATTTTCAAAGAAGCTGAGAAAACACTAATTGTGTACAACCTGAAGTGGTATCTGCTAAGACGTGTCACAAGTGGTGGTAAAAATATACAGAACAGAAAAGGGCTTAGTTGACAAACTTACAAAGCTTATAAAAATGTAAGAGTCTAAAACCTATGGTTGTTCATTGTCTTATTCAGTAGATACTCTGTAGTAAATGATTTGAGTCTATCACGTGTTAATGAATCGGTGGTGTTAATGGTAGACTTCAATTCACTCTTGTGAACTTATCTTTAGTTCTGCAAATTTCTGGCAGAAATAGAAGCAGAAAGTCCTGACTTGCCCCACCAGACAGGTAAACTGCTTAGCAGTAGTAAAGTTTTACTGCACCTTTGTTCAGCTAAGGGCTGAGACTGACATTTTCTGAAGAGAAGAACCATTCTAAACCACTATGGTTGAATGCGAAGTGGCTTTGAAAATTAGCTTTTGCTGCAAACTTGATGATGCAAATTAATGAATTCCCCCTAAAGTTACAAACTTGCCAGAAAGGCAAACAGTGCTTAGTACTTATATTACAAAACTGATAATGCAGCAAAAGTCATTTCGATAATAACGAAACACTGTTTCAGTCACAACTAGTATTAAGCTGCTTTATATGCTTTCCACATCGTCAAAGGTAAAACAAGTTGCAAGATCTCTATTCTTGGGTATATTTTCTGAGCGCCAACTACAGTTCCAGCAGCTTTTTCAGACCCTGATGCAAGTGCAAAGGAAATTTCCATATTTTCAAATCCATTTCAATGAGCAATTGAGGAGCTTCCACCTAACCTTCAATCGGAAGCGACTAATCTGCAACATAATGACATTCTGAAAGGCAAACGTCAAAAGCAGTTTTAACAGAGTTCTATAAATGCCTTCTCAGTGATGAATATGCTTAATTAAAACCATATGCTTATGGACTGATCCCAATATGTGGCAGTACCTATCTGTGTGAAAAGACATTTTCAAAGATAAAATATGAAAAATCTCTTCACAGATCAGTAGTAACACATGAACATCTGCAATCAACTTGATGACAGAAGTGCTAACTCTGAACTCCAATTAAGTCAACTGTATTATCCCCAAAAGAATAATTTCATTCTTTTGAGTCGATCTGTATTACATAAAAACTGCACTCAATTATTTTAAGTTTCATCAGTAACACTGTGTGGAAATTTGTTTTTTCTCTTCTTATAGATGTACGTAAAAACATCCTTGATTTAGCCTCTTGGCCTGCAAAACCATAATATTTACAATGTGGCCCTTTATAGAAAAAGTTTGCTGACCTCTGTTCTAGCCCATAGAGTCTCCTACTGTGGCGGTACCTTATCATTTCATAGCTTTTTATTTACACATTTATGCCTCCCCAACTAAACTCGAAGTTACTTTAATGCATGAACATAAAGCAAGTAGGTAGTACTATGCCTGGTTTTACATTTAAGTATTTGCTCCACGACTGCTAAGTGAAGGGGTGAGAATCTCTAGAAGGGAGGCAGGCAAGAGTTAGCATTCCTGTGAATCATTCCTTCATTTTTTAGAGTTAATTACAATCTGCCTCTCTCACTTGGATTTTTTTTTTAAAGCTCCTAATCAACTTTCTAAAACTGCAACCTTCGCCCACTACTGATATGAGACATCAAAAGGGGCCAAGAAGAATCAATAAATTATTTCAATCCATCCCTATTTCCACCTCTTGGGCTCTTCTCTAAGTCTGCTTTCCAGGCTTTCCAATTCCTCCTGTGATTAATCTCTTTGACAGTGAAATAAACTATACTTAAAAGACATGCAGTACTATCTATCAATTACCATTGCTAAACGACACAAGTTCATTAACACTGACATATACCTACTGATCTTTCGTGGTTAATCGCTGTTCTCAAATACTTACTGTTCCTTGTTCTAATAAGAGTTGACACTTGCTGAGACATTCTGGGCTGTCGATGAGTTCCAGGAGTGCTTTCTCAGCCTCTATTCTCTGTGTAAGATCAGTCCCTATGTAGAGGTGAGTACATAACACTTCCAATTCGGCCAAACTCTTAAGAAGAAAAAAGAAATTAACATTTCACTTGAGCGGAAGACAAAAACAAGGTAAATGTATTAATCACAGGACCTGAGGGATGCAAATATGCCACCTGTATTCATCAACTGAATAAAGCATTTATTTTCCAACTACTAACTAGGGGTCACAGTGGTGAACAAAAAAGGCCGATTTCCTAACTCCAAATTATTTATTTATAAATTGATAGTGCTGTGGTGGAAAAGTAACAGAACGCAGAGGAGAACTTGCCTAATGGAAGGGGTATGAGAGAAGTAACTACTTTCAAATGTTACTGCCTACAGTAGTAACATTTATCCTCAAAGAGTGAGCCAAACAAAAAAAGACTAGTCGGCAGTCCAGGCAAAGAAATAGCTTGGCCTATCTACCAGGGCCCAGAACAGAGTGTAATCTGTAATCATTTCAAGGCATTAAAAGGTCACTGGTAGACCGCAAGGAGGAGATGCCAGATGAAGCTAAAGCTAAAGGGATGGGGAGGGGGGGGGGCTGTCATGCGCAAGTGGCAGACACTATGCCAATTACATTATTTCTCAAACTGCAAGAACTTCAATGGATCCATCCATAAAAAAGCAAAGATAATTATAAATACACACTGATTTGGGGCTTCTGAACTAATGACTCAAACTGCTGCCGGCAAACTCAGTCATGATTTTCAGGAACGATGACCTAACCCCGTGTTATTTCTAGCTGTGTAATAACTAGCTATCATGTTGTAGCCTCCGACTTTATAGGCACAAAGAATAATTCATTCTGTTTAGAAATATAATTTCATCTGAAGATATAAAACACATGGAGAAAATCTGGAGAAAAATGAGATCAGCATTCTCAGCTTAAAACGATTTTTGTTAAAGGCACTTGACTAAAGCTATTTCACTTTTTAAAAAATTTTTTTTAACATTCAGTTATTTTTGAGAGAGAGAGAGAGAGAGAGAAAGACAGAGTGTGAGCGGGGGAGGGGAAGAGAGAGAGAGAGGGAGCCACAGAATCCGAAACAGGCTCCGGGTTCTGAGCTGTCAGCACAGAGCTCGACATGGGGCTCAAACTCAGGAATGGCGAGATCATGACCTGAGCCGAAGTCGGTTGCTTAACTGACTCACTCAGCCACCTAGATGCCCCAAAACTACTTGAATCAGAGAGAATTAATTCTTTGGAGGAGAAGAAAAAAAAAAAAAAAGCACAGATTTCAGTATCAGTGGTCATAGGAAGGTAATAGGATATTCCTAAAGAAATGCCATTTTTTGTCCTTTCTGGCCTGAATTTTTATGTGGTGGCCTTACGGCTACACTAGTCCAAACATTCTCTCAAATACATATATCATGAGACTTCCTCTAGCCCCTTTAGATCCTTTACGGCATTCTCCACTTTCTATCCAGGTCAGAGCCCAAAGTCCCAGACTTGAGAATTTTCTGCTAGAGTGGAAGTAAAAAAGAAATGTCTCGAATGAATAAATGAAGATAAAGGACGTCAAATGTGCCACATTCTACACATTTCCCCCACCTAGATTGACCCAGCAAGCCCTCAGAGTACTGCTCCACAAAGCTCACAACATTAAAATGCATAGGAGATGTATGGTTCATGAATACGTACAAATTTCCATATTTTCTCCAAGGGTAAGAAATACAAAAACAGAAAGAGCTACCTTTTTCCCTCTCTTGACTCATGATCAACCTTAGAAGTCTTTTCCTTCAACTAATAAATTTGAAGGGCTGAATTTTAGAACTGGTAATAGCCAGAAAAAGTTAATGATAAGTTGATCCTGCTGTTGCCATGCATTCATCAGGGTCTAAGAGTCTTTGAAGAAGTAGACTTTGAAATCAAAAAGAACTGGGCTGGAAATAGTGACAAGACCTGAATGTTTAAAAACAAAAGGCAGCCAAAAAATGAGACTCAAACCTATCTTATGGGTTTGTTTGGAGGATTAAATGAGAAAGGGTCACAGAGTATTCCTTATGAAGGCTAGTTGTTTATTAATATGACTTCATAATAATATTGTACTGGGTAGAACTGTATCCTTCTAAAAGACAGGTCTAATTCCTAACCCCTCGTACCTTTGAATGTGACCTTATTTGGAAATAAAGGTCACTGCAAATCCTTAAATTAAGGATCTCAGGATGACACCATCTTGGATTTAGGTTGGGCCCTAAGTCAACTGACTCATAAAAGGAAGGAGAGGTACATGTGAGATGCGAAGACACGGAGAGACACAGGGAGAAGATCACGTAAAGAAGGAGGCAGAGGCTGCAATGGCGAATCTATAAGCCAGAGAACGCCGAGGACTGCCAGAGCCATCAGAGAACAGGAAGAAGGCTTCGGGCAGCTTCTCCTCAAGGCCTCCAGAAGGAACCAATACTACCGGCACATTAGTTTCAGACTTCGGGCCTTCATAACTAGAAGACAAACAAGTTTCTGTTGTTTCAACCCACCCAGTTTGCGGTAATGTGTCACAACAGTACGAGGACACTAATACAAATATTAATATTGACTAATGCAATGGGACCTAAGTAAATCTATCTGGAAAGATTCCGGAAAAGTTCTGGAAATTATTCTGTCTGTTTTGCTATACTGATTTAGAGAACCTCAGCACAAAATAAGTCTGGATACAGAATACGGTATTCATGTAAGTCGACAATACTACATATTACCCTTTTCTTTCCAAAGTTATTTCAGAGTATTAACTGAAAGGCTGTGTGAGAGAAAATGGGAGAGGTTTGAACTGTCTCTTACAAAAGACTAAAAACAAAGGGGAAAAAACTTGAGTCATTCTTTTACTGTAATGATAATAATGAAACACAAGCCAGGTATATCAAATCTTTTTAGAGAAAAGGATACATACAAAGATCCTGACCCTGGTGGAAAGGCATTATCTAAACCTTTAAAACACTCACAATGTGGTGAATGCTGACAGACCAAGCAATCTCCTGATTAGCATTGGATTTTCCAGAGAATCTATAAAAACAGACTTTATTCACAACGAATTCATAAATTTGCATCTTAGTTTTACACACTGGGGCGTCTGGGTGACTCAGTCAAGTTGAGCATCCGACTCTTGGTTTCGGCTCAGATCATGATCTCGCGGTTTCGTGGGTTCAAGCCCCACATTGGGCTCTGTGCTGACAGTGTAGACCCTGCTTGGGATTCTCTCTCTCCCTCTATCTCTGCCCCTCCCCCACGTGTGCTCGCTCGTGCACGCGCTCTCTCTCTCTCTCTCTCTCAAAAATAAACTTTAAAAAATTAAAAAACAAACATTGATGTCTACATATATGGTTAACATTAAAATGCCTCAGATAAATAGATCCTTTCTTGATTTGCTGACAAACCAGGTTTGAGTTATCAAAGCTCCTGCAAGGCTTAATATCAACCTTAGAAGCCCATAAAAATAACTAATAGGTAAAACAAGTAAAACTGGACATCCCTGAACTCTCAAAGAACTATCAAATATAAATGGACAGCATTCAACTTACATAGCCTAAGAAACAATAACATCATTCTGCCTATAGTTTCAAAAAGCATTTTCTACGTTATTATGAACTTGTCTCTGGCCTTTGTGCTTGACATACAATCAACCCCTAAATGATGTGACTTCTTCTATTCCCGCATGTATATCTATCAATGGGTAGATGATGAGTAAAACAAAAACAAAACCAGACAAAAAGAGTAAATACTGGAAGGTATTATAGGAACCAAAAGCAGACGACAGGTTTCTGGCCAGGGAGGGAGTGAGCGGAACAGGATGGGGCAACAGTAAGAGGGATTACAAAGGAACAAAAGGAAACTTTGGAGGTGATTTGTATGTTCATTATCTTGATTTCAGTGATGGTTTCACAGCTGTATACATAAGTCAAAACTCCTGCACAACTTAAATACGTGTGGTTTATTATTTTTCAATTACGTCATACTATAAGCTGGGGAAAAAAAAATGAATGAACCACAAAAATCCTACCCCAATTGAATTTAAAATTAAAACTCTTTCGATTACTTCTCTGTATCTTTTCCTGCTGTCTGGAATTAAGCTTCCTAATTACCATTAACAGAAAATACTTTCCTTTTAAAGTTACTAATTTCCCCCAAATCTGTTTCTTCCTCCCTTTACTACCTTTTCCTGAGCATACCTGAAGGCGTACTCCAGGCTCTCTAGGAACTCTTCCTTCTACAATAGACTGGATACTATCTGTTTTTAGAGCCTTATAGTTTACAAAAGTATTTCCATCTTTTATTTTTCAACCAATCCTGGCAAAGAGACTCCTGCAAAGTACATATTTTTAGAACACTCACTTAAAGACAAAAACACTGAGGCTGAGAGATCAAATATATGTAAGTTGCTCAAGGTCAAGCGTGGAGTAAATGGTCAATTTTAAGCCAAATCAATACAAGTCTACACGCCTCAAGAACACGTGTTCTCCTCACCATCGGGCCACCTTGTCACCCTTTACTCTGGTCTGCAGGGAGATACTCCATACTTTCAACTGTGTCTGCTCCATTTTTATGTCTACCAATGTCTTCCTCTTGGAAAGTTCAGAAAGATGCTAAAAACAAGCCCAAAATGTCAGAAACTGAATTGAACATATTTCCCACAGATTTCCACTTTCCACTTCAGTGTCTCTTTGTTTCAGTGGTTTCAAAGGTCCAGACTAGGATCTAGATTTATAATCTTAACATTAACTTTGTCTCTTCCTTCTCCTTAGCCCTTCCTGTAGAGTTAAAGAGTTTGGCCTTGCCCAAAGAAAAGTCTTGGCTTTACCCTCGGATTCTAGGAGGTAACCTAGATGATATCTGATAGGTCTGTTTTTGCTCAGGTGCAAGGGGTTGGGGGGCGCACACTCCACAGTCTTACGTTGGGGGCCGGCCACATCGGAAAGACCAACTGTGTGTTTCAGGGTGGGGACTCTGGATCACATGATATTAGTCAGCCTAAAGACTGAGGTCAATCACATAGGCAATCAATAGTCAATCATGACTGTAATGAAGCCCCAAGAAAAAGTTCCCTGGTTGGCTGTACTCAACGCATACTGTCATACACACAGGCTGGGAGCATAACATGTCCTCAGGACAGTAAAAGCTTTGTTTTGGAACCCTCCTCCCAGACTCTGCCCCTTGCATCTCTTCTTTTAATCAATTTCAATCTGTGTACTTTCCCAGCAATAAACTGTAGGCACATGACAGCCTTCGGTGAATTCTCTGCGTCGTTTTGACAAACTATCAAATCTGAGAGTAGTTCTAGAAAACTCCCAAGATGCAGTCGGGGTCAGAAAGAAGTGAGGGCAGCTTGCAAACTATATCCTTTAACCTTGCAGTGTAGGTGATTTCCAGTATATACTAATTTGTCATCAAATCCTAACAGTTCTTTTTAACTACCGACTCAGACTCACCTCTCCATGATATTCATAGACAACAGAGCAATAGAACAATATTTTCTGACTGTGGCTTCGAGTGCCCTGGATGTCTTCAGCAGCTTCTTGGGGAATGAGAATGGAAGCTTTGGAATCTGTCACCTACTTAATGACCCCAAGCAAATTATTTAATTCTTCTACACCTTGTGTTGGAAACTGCAGGTAGTAATATCCACTTTCCAAAACATTGTGAAGAGTAAGGTAGAACACAGAAGGCTTAATCCAGTGCCTGGCACACAACAGATGCACAATAAATTGTAAATAATCCCTTCAGTTACTGTTAAATTATAAAACACTATATTGGTCTTCCATCTATAGTTTCTCCCATTCAAGTCTATATCGCCAGGGTGATCTTTCCCAAACCTCTTTTCCATCATGTTACCATGACATTCATAATAGTTCACAATCACATTTAGATTAAATCAGATAGCCTGGCTGGGTATTAAGAAGCATGGCCATCGTCTGCTTCTGGAACAATTCTGAAGGCAAAAAGATCGACAAACTGGGTATCCTAAATTTTTCCTGATGTTACTTCTTGATTCTCATCTCAATCCCTCTGTTCTATCTTCTTTTCATAGTGTTTATTTATTTATTTGAGAGAGAGACCGAGAGAAAGAGAGCACGCAAGCAGGAAGGGGCAGAGAGAGGGGGTGAGAGAATCCCAAGCAGGCTTCATGCTGTTAGCGTGGAGCCCGACACGGGTCTTGATCCCATGAACTGTGAGATCATGACCTGAGGTGAAATCAAGAGTCAGACGCTTAACCGACTGAGCCACCCAGGTCCCCCTCAATCCCTCTGTTCTTTCTACCTTACTCTGTTCCCAGCTCTATCTTTCCTCATTCTGCCTTCCTTCTCCCAATCTGGACTGTCTCTTCTCAGATGATTACCCAGATCCATTGCTTCCTTTGGGACAGAGTACCCTAACTCACTCGCAGCTTCCTAACCAGCATGCACGTACCTTGAAAGGTATGCCTGGGCTATTGAGTCCCTTGCCTTCCAGGCAGCCAGGCTTTTGGCCATGAGCAGTTTCTGTCAATGAGCCAGACCATTACCATTTTTTATGTATGCCACGATGTGAAAGATTGTGGAGAAGTGTCCTAACCTCACCTCGCGCAAGTCACGTCTTTACTCATCACCCTAATGGCATAATTTTGCACAGGCTACCCTGGGGAGTAGGTGACAGTAAGATGCTGACATGAAAGAATACAGAATTATGAGTGTATGTCTATTCTAACTCTATAGCCTTGGGCAAGTCACAACTGTTCTAAGATTCAGTGTGTTCGAGAATAAAATGTATGTATGTATATATAGGCACACTTCTCAAATTAGTTGTGGGGCTCAAAATCTACAACAAGCATGTGAAAATTCAAACTGCTGGGTACCAGTTATCATTATTAATCAATGCTCCCGGAGTTAACTGGAGAATAATATGGTCTCATCTGCTGGCAATACTTCAAATTGAGAAGTGTCAGAGCTTTTTTCCTGGCTCCCAAAATTGTAATCTTTAATGGTCCAACTGCACTTGCACGCTGCTGTGAAATACATTCCTGGAAAACCAATACAGGTAGTTTCGGCATTAGCAGCTAATTTTTCCAACATCCTACCTGAATCTGAAAAAGTCTTCCAGGACGGAGTGATTTACTATTGTGCATCATCTTTCTAAGTCTGAAAACTTCCAAACGTCACCACCGTCTTTAATTTACCCTCAAGATTTACACCTGAACTATGAACACCTGATTACCTTTTTACAGTCCCTAAATCCTCCCTGTAAGATTTTTCCTGTGAAAATTTCCCAGAGGGCATGTTTACCAAAGTGGAAATAAATAACGTTATTTTGACCTGGACGCCCTCAGTCAAAAGGTAATGTGTGGGGCTCCCTACTTCCTGGTCTATAAATCCTGGAGCTGTCAATTACCTGACAGGAGTGTGGCTGGCTGGAAAGCAAAGATCCTTTGGAAGAAATCAATAAATCAGAAATGAGTCAGTATGACCACAGGCGGTCCAATGAAGTCGACAAAAGGAACGTGTCACATACAGACACTGTCACCACATCATGAAACTGACTACCCCTCCAAGGACACTGCTGCCATCCACAGCCTCCCCTTCTCTCTTCCCTTTTATATGAACTTTATGCTCCAGCCAGACCAAACTTCTCACAGGGTGCCATTTTCTTCCACCAGTCTTTGCCATCGTTCACATGGTCATTTTGCCCCTGTACCCTTCCCCTCCTCTTCACCTGGCTAGCTCCTACAATTATTTCAAGACCCACTAGATTGCAAGTTCCCTGAGAGTAGAAATTACAGTTTTGCTAGAGCTGGTCTTCAGTGCCTAGCAAAGTAGGAAGTCAATAAGTGGACGAATGGAAGCTCAAAGAAACTCAAAGCATCGCCCCTGAGAAGAGCTCTGCCTCACTACTTCTCTCCACACCCGGTTGACTGCCCATCTTCGATGTTCCCGTGGTATCTTGTGGTTAATCCTACCATATCATTTTCACTTGTACAGTAATTATCTGTGAATTCTATGACGGCAGGGGTGGTTAAGATGATGTAATCCTTTATCCCAGAACTGTGCACAGTGCTTGAGACACAGCTGGGGAGCTCTATGTTTGTTGAATGAATAACTGGATGCATATGCCAGTGCAGCCCGAGAATACGGGAGCCTTCCTACTCAAGCACGCGTCCCGTCCTCATCATCTCCGCGCTCCTTGGACACGCAGCCCCCGTTTCCTCCTCCAATAAGGCTCCTGCGAAGCACTCCTTCGCAACTCCCTACAGATACAGCCCCTGCCCACTCTAGCCAATTAAAATCCAACCGCTGCCGCCGCTCCTGCGGCGGACCCCGGCCGCGTACGAGCTGCGTCCCAACGGTGTGGAGTCAGGCGACTGAGCGGCGGCCAGGGACGCGGCGGGAAGGCTAATCCGGCCCGACCGGGCTCCCACCTGCCTGGGCGCCGCCAGAGCCGCCCTTCGCGCCGTGCCCCGCGCAAGGAGTTCGGGCTCCCGCGCCGCGGGTCCTCAGCATCTGCACGTCCCCCGAAGGGCGAACTCCGAACCCGGCCCCTGCCCCTCCACCCGCCACCCCCGAGCTCGGGCCGTCCCCTCCTCGGGCCCGGGCCCGGGGTGTGCAGCCCAGGCCAGTGCCCGAGTCTCCGGCCGGGGCGGGGGCTGGGGCTCCGAGGCCCCGTCCGCGGCCCCGCGGCCTCCGCCCCCGTCCTCGGCGTTCGGTCTCCAGATCGCAGCGCCTCGCCGGGTTCCCGAGGCAGCGGAACGGGGACCCGCGGTGCAGAGCGCACTGACCTGGAAGTGCAGCGCCATCTTCCCGGGAGGCGGCGCCGGCCGGCCGCCCCGAGCGCCCGAGGGGAGGGAGCAGAGGCGGGCGCCACGGAAACCCCAGCCGCCCGCCGGGTCCCTGCGCCGCTGGCTTGCTCGCACGTTCGTCGCCTTCGCCGCGCGGCCCCTGCGTTTGAAGCGCTGTACGGGGCGGGGCCTGACGGGGCGGGGCGGGGCGACGGAGAGAGCGCGGGGGGCGGTCCTTGGGGGGCGGGACCTGGGGAAGCTGGGAATCTCAACTGCCCCCTGCACGGAGGTTTCAACCGCTGCTGCAATCTCAGGTGGGTCGTGACCTCTGACCGCAACCTAACTGTCAGCCGTGACCCCTGGCTCTTACATCTCCCACAAAGTTTATGGATCCCTAAGCCCTGCTGCACAACTATTGGCCATGGCTTCTGAGGCCCCCATCTCCATAATCGATCTTGTCCCCTAACACCCACTTGCCATGACGCAATCAGCCATAACTTTGACTCCTTCATGCAAACTGCTGTCCTTGACCCCTGACTTCCAAAGTCCAACTTCCATTTTCTTTTTAACTTTATTTGGCTTAAAATTAAACTGACAATGTCTGCTTGGTGTTAAGTCGTAAAATTCTAGCTCATCTTTTACTGCTTCTTGTCTATATTTCATTGAATATGAACTTGTATTTTACACCAAATGATTCCATTAGAATGAGAATTTATTTGAACAAAAGTAGGTCATAGTCCCTCCTTTCTGGTGCTCTACATTTCTTCTTGAAGATTGACCCTTCCTGTTCAGGGCATCGTACCTCAGTGTGAAAAATTACTTTAATACTTCTTATAGTTCAGGTTTACTAGTGACAAATTCATCCTTTATTAACACGAATATGTCTTTATTTCACCTATATTTTTACAGGATAGTTTTGCTGGGTATAGAATTCCATTTTGTCCTTAAAAAATGTTCTCAGCATTAAAAAAATTTCTTTCCCTTGATTTCTGGTTGCCATTGTTTCTGATGAGAAGTTAGCCATTAGTCTTTGTTGTTCATTTGTAGGTAATGCATCTCCTTCTTCTACCCCTGGCTGCTTTAACTTTTTTCTTTCTGTTTGGTCTTCAGCAGTTTGAGTGTGATGTTAACTGTGTGAGTGTATGTTATCCTGCTTAGGATTCATAAGATTTCTTAAATGAAAATTGTTGGTTTTTCCTTAAATACTCCTTCTGTTCCTTTCTCTCTCTTCTCCTGGAACTCCTGGGACAGGTATATTAGACTATTTTGAGTATTCCATATCTCTTATACTCGTTTCTGTATTTTTTGTCTTTTTTTCTCATTGTGGTTTTTAAAAAATGTTTATTTATTTATTTTGAGATAGAGAGAATCCCAGGCAGTCTCCATACTATCAGCACAGTGTCTGACATGGGTCTCAATCTCACAAACTGTAAGATCATGACATGAGCAGAAATCAAGAGTCAGATGCTTAACCAACTGAGCCATACGGGCGCCCCTCATTGTGCTTTAATCTGCATATTTCTTTATTGGCCTGTCACCCATTCAGTAGAAACTTTGTTCTGCTGCTACACAACCCCTCTGTTGAATTCTTAATTTTAGTTTTAATATTTTTAATTCCAAAATTGTCATTTGAATCCTCCCCTTCCAGTCTTTAAACAGATTCTAAGGTTCTGATGAAATTCTTTATCTTTCCTCTATTTTCTTGAACATTTTAATCATATTATTTAAAGCCCCTATCAGATAACTCCAATATCTGAATCACCTATGGTTCCTCCTGGCTTTGGTATTTGGTGCTATTTTTTAAGCATGCCTTATAATTCCTAATTGAATGTCAGACAATGTGGAAGAAAAGTTGTAGAGGCTGTGGATGGTAGCAGCTTTATCTAAAGAGGATTAAGCTTCCTTATTGTAGTAGGCAGATAAAATACAAGTGAATCACTTTAATCCTATTGAGACTTGGCTTTAGGCTTTTATTTATTTATTTTTACTAAAAATTTTTAAGTTTATTTATTTTGAGAGAGAGAGAGCATGTGAGCTTGAGTGAGGGAGGGGTAGAGTGAGGGAGGTAGAGAAAAAATCCCAAACAGGCTCCGCCTTGTCAGCACAGAGCGAGATATGGGGCTCAAACACATGAACCTTGAGATTGTGACCTGAGCTGAAATCAAGACTCAGATGCTTAACCAACTGAGCCACCCAGGCGCCCCTGTTTTAGGCTTTTAAATTCAAGTTTATTTCAGTCTTGCCCTTATTCCTAGGTCATGGTTCTTACTAGATCTTAAAGGCCTGAATGTTTGCCAAGACCCCTCCACCTCCAGGGACTCAAACTCTAATCCCCATTCCCCCAGTACTGCAAAGCTGCTAAAACCTCCCTTCCACTCTTTAGGTGCTGCTGTTCTGCTGACTTTCTTAAAGTCTTTCCTGTGCGTGTGCCTCTCAAGAATTTACTGATGATTTAAGGGGAATTTGTACACAGATCTTGGGGCTCACATCTCTGTAGTTTTCTCCTCTCCAGAATTGTGTCCTCAAATCCCAGCTGTTTTTGTTCCAAAACTCTCATCTCTGCTCCTAGCCTACTGAGATTGCTACTGTCTATTTACTCTTGTGCCAATTGAAAATGCCCTGAGGGTAGAAAGTGACCTGAATGTGGATTTTACCCTTTATGCTTTCAGGCTCTCAAGAGTTTAAGCCAATCAAGTCTTGTCTTTATTGGTTGTTCTATAGTGCCTTCAAGCAGTAGTTACGTGTGTGTGCACGCACACATATAGGTGTTAACACACATTAAATTATTGTCAAATTTATATGCAGTTGTTATATATGTAATATATTAACATAGTTGTTAAATGTATGCATATATATGTACATCTATATGTATTTGTCCTGTTTTTACAATTGATTTAAGTGGGAAGTCTAATTTAATATAAACTACTCCATTATGACCAGACTATTTGCATCTTCCGTTTTTTACCCTAGATTTTCATAGTTCATTCACAGTGCATGAATCCTCATCCCATAGCCCAGCTCCTAAACTTGAAAATGTTTGATACTTTCATCCTGCCATTTTGGACTCTTCTATCCCGAAGTTTTTGGTTTCTAGATTCTAACTTCTATTTCCATGCTTTAAGTGATATGCAAGTCTCGTTTGTGACTCCCACATCCGTAGCTCCAGTGTTGTTTCCTCACCTGCCCACCGCATCTACCATCCAATAATCCATTCTTTTAACTGCCTCTTGCCTTTGTCCAACTTCTGGATCCCAACCATGTTTTTAAGCTATTGTTTTAAAGTAGCATTTCTATTACCTCAATTTTAAATTCAGGGGAGGAACAAGTACTTGAGATTTGGTCATTTGGCTTTTTTCCCCCCATAACAGAATATCCTTGGCACAAATATAAAATCGTGATAAGTCCAGCAGCTGACTATTCTGTGGATTTACTGGGTATCTCTGAAAATGAAAAGCCAATTATTTTTTTCCCTTTAAATTTGAGTGACCACTTAAGATTTCTGTTTATAATGACTCTCCCTCTGTGTTTTTCCGTCAACAAAATATACATATAACTTCATATCCTTTTGTCAATTAATAACATTTAGGATAGAATTGTGTCACTACCCAAACTAGCACAAAAGATGCTCCGGGATGTCATATAATTCATTTCTATCGCAAAACACATTAAAGGAGGAACATTTAGAGCTCCTAGAAATAAAAAAGTATCTTCTCCATGGCAACTTGCCCTCTATAAAAACCAGATGGATCTTTGATCTTTGTATCTTTTCAGGAAAGTTCAATTAACATTTGTAATTCTGGCACCTTAGAAAATTCACCTAACATCTCTGAGTTTTGATTTGTTATTTCTAAGATCAGGATAACAGTAAGTCCGTAATTCAAAGATTTTGTAAGAAGTAAGGTTGAGATGAAACACTAGAGGACAGTGGTTAGGAGGATAGACACAGGAGCCAAACAACCTGGGTTTGGATGCCAGCTGTGTCACTTACTAGCTGGGAAACTTGGTGAGGTCACTTAACCTCCCTACACCTTTGTTTCCTCTTCTGTAAAATGGAGACTAACCATATCTACTTCATAGGTTGCTGTGATGATTAAATGAATTAACGTATATGAAGTGCTTAGTGGCTGGCAAATAACAATTACTATAAAACTACTAGGTATTATTATCAAATAAATTCATAGTCTCTGTATGTCATATTTAAAATGATATTCTTAATGAAATAGATTATAATTTTAATCAAACAGAATAAATTATTCCAAAATATTTTGGTTTCTTAACTTACAATTAAGCTGGATATGTCCTCATTGTCCCTTCCACTCTACTAAGCTTTTCTATCGTGGAGAATATTGAAAGACTGCGATGTTACTTCCATCAACAGCATTTCGGGGCACCTAGGTAGCTCAGTTGGTTGAGCTTCCAACTTTGGCTCAGGTCATGATCTCACCATGAGTTCAAGCCCCATACTGGCTCACTGCTGTCTACGCAGAGCCTGGTTAGGATCCTCTGCCCCTCCCCCACCTGCACTCTCTCAAAACCAAATAAACATTTAAAATAAAATAAGATAAAAGAAAAGAAAAACAGCATTTCTATTTCCTGTTTCCATAACAGGACTTATGTGGGACTAAACTATGGGACTGAAGCTTCAAAATATCCAACTCACATTCTCACTTTATACTTAAAATGTAAAACTTATGTTTGATTATCGGCTTTAATAGCACATATAAACAAAAAATAGAAAACATTAGTATACACTTCCCTTAACTTTTTCTACAAATGTAATTTTATTAAATACACTTAATAAGATTATTTAATGCCTCAGTAAGTTCTGGGAATCCAGCAAAAGGCAGGCATCTGAGAGAAACAGGAGGGAGATGCATCTAAAAAATTCAAATTTATACAAAGCCCCTCCAAAACACGACAGCTGTATAAAATATGTATATCGTATGTATATCTTTCTTTCATAGTGGTTGATTTCAACTACATTTTTATTTTATCAACTCATTAACCTTAAACTCCATTTATTTAAATATCCAGGGTGAAGCCAGAGTAACAAAAAAAATTTCTTCTCTGGTGAAATAAGTGAGTTATTGCACAATCTTTATTATTATACATATGCTAAAAACTATACACATTTTTTTCTTTAAATGTTTTTACACTTCTAACATACTGGCAATAATAAAGACCTGCTGCTATGTATTAATAATGCTGTTATTTTGACAAATAATAACTAATATTTCTCATTGTGTACATTGCCTTGTGTTACTTGCATATTAGTTCTTCCACACAAAAATAAATCGTTTAAAGCATTGATTACATCATAAAGACAGTGATATTATGTTAACTGTGTATCCCTAAAGCTACCTCTGACCTGAATCACAGTCAAATGTCACCGGGCGTGTAGTGCAATTGGATAAACATAGCAGTAGGGCCATTCTGGAAAGCAATTTGCAATATGTGTCAAGAATCTTGAAAACGTTTGTCATCTTCCCCCAACTTGTAGAAAGGGATTCTAAGAAAATAACCTAAACTGCACATACACACACACACACGCACACACAAAGTTTTATATGTGAAGGTATTTATTAAAGCATGCTTTATAATAGGAAAAAGCTGAAAACATTAAGTAAATTAAGGTACAGCAAGTGACAGAATCCTACATACTCATTAAAGATTGTATTTAGGCGAGTTTTGTAAAAACGTGGAAAATGCTACGTTAAGAGGTTAAGTGTAAAAGCCAAAATGGAATGGTTTGTCATTTCAATCAAATGAAAAAAGGCACAGAGAAAAGTAATGAACATAGCGCAAACAAATATAAACAGTGCTATCTTATGAGTGGTGGAATTAACAGGTGATTTTTTTTTTCCTTCCTGTTTCTGTATTTTCAAGAGTTTCTAAAATGCACATTATTCATTTTTATAATCATAGAAAAACTTGTGATGTAATGAAAAAAACAGACAAACCAATTACTGTTGATGCTCGCTAACGAAGCACTTATTAAAGAAGGGCTTTGGGAGCTGCATATATGTGGGTAAAAGGCCATTTGGAAAAGGTGAGTTTGACCAGACAGGTTCTATTGCTACAAATCTTTTTTGGTAGAAGGGAAAGTGTGGGGGAGGGGTGCAATTTTTAAAAATAATGCTGTCTTAAATTGAAATATAAGATGTGTATACTCTAGGGGAATAGGGCAGGAAAAAAGGGCTGTCACTGGCCACAGCCCATTTTATGCACATGGCTACTTCTCTGAAACAGGCATTTCCCTGTTTCCAGTGCTTTCTTCTAAAAGGTTTCTAAGAAATACATTTAGTCCTTATCAATGAGAACAATACTGTTTAATCGTTTTTAGAGTGAACTTAATTTGGACTAAAATCTAAAATTAGATCCCTCACATACTATTAATATTATATATATTAATATATAATTATAATATAATTATATGTATATAATATAATATAATAGGTGGACAAAACCTATATCATCTCTTGAAACCTAAGTTCTTTCGTTAAGGGTCAATGTTTTCCTTTTGCCAAGAGTTATGTTTTAAATTTACCATGAGGATACCCGGCTGACGAGGCAAATCTCTTATACGGAAAAACGAAAGAGCCAAGGAAAACCAAATCAACTTTTCTTTCTCTTTCTTCTGCCTCACGTCTCCCCTGCCCCAAGATGAGGTTACACCACGCTAGGAGCTTAGGGGAGATTAATCAGTAGTGATACCCCCTTTTAGTCCTTTCCAATTGTAGCAACTTATTTTAAAAGAGTATCTCTCCATCATTTTCTCCTGATTATACAAGAAATCCATGATTTTTGAATAATATTTAGTGGTACGGAATTGTATAAAATCAAAAGCAAAAGCTGCCAAGTATGTCAACTGCTGAAAAATACCCATCGTAATGTAACATGTCCTTCCGTGCCTCTGTCTCTACATATACATATAATGGGCAAAATTTTTTTTCTTTCATACAGATGAGTTCATGCTATATAAAACACTGTTTTGTACCTTGATTTTTCTGCTTAATGATGTATTTTAGATATCTTTCATGTCAGTCGTTTCTTTTCAAGAACTCCTTAATATTTCAATTATGTATATATCTTGATTTATTTACTCAATCCTCTACTGAGAGAAATTTAGGTTTGTCTTCTCTTTTTCACTATTAAAAATAAAGCATATAGTAGCAATGTTAAACAAATTATCAGTATTCTCTACAACCAGGAGAGGTAGAAAATAAAAGTTTGTTCTTGGGGCATATAAAATACCATTCCCAAAAAAGCTTTCCCAGGTTAGCTTATATACATAAGTTGACCATATAGTTTATTGTTCACCCAGAACATTTTTTTCAATAAAGTTAATTTCTTTATTTTGAGGGAGAGAGAGTGTGCACAAGCAGGGGAGGGGCAGAGAGAAGGAGAGAGAGAATCCTAAGCAGTCTCCGCACTGTCAGTGCAGAGCCTGATGCAGGGCTTGAACTCACAAACCAAACTCACAAACCATGAGGTCATGACCTGAGCTGAAACCAAGAGTCGGATGCTTAACTGGCTAAGCCACCCAGGCACCCCCATCCAGAACACTTTTGAGAGTATTAATGCATACTCTGGGCTAGTCCTAACACCAGCTAATAGTGTGGAACAAGGTCCACACCTACTTGTCACAAAAGAAGGTTGAGGGAGCCACTATGACAAGCAAGGTGAAAGGGACTTTTGTGTAGGAGGGCTGGTTGATAAGAGTATCCCATCCTGAATGGAGTGAAGAGAGTGACTGTGCCTGAGGGTAGTCTGGTCCTTGTTAGGGTATCAGAGACCGAGCAGGGAAGGAAGGTGTCTATGCATAGTTGTAGCCTGTTGTAGAGTTTTGGACCCCAACTGGTATTAAGGATGGTATCCATGCATTGGAGGGTTGGAGGACAGTACTGGACTTTAGAACCTAACAGATCTGAGACAAGCATACATGCAGGAGTCGGAAAGAGGCTAGCGAGGTGTGGGGACACAGAGCCAAAGCAGGTAGGGAGGAGTTTCTTGTTGAGTGGTGCCCTGATAGGGGGTGTCAGAGTCCAAGTAGGGAAAAGGATATCTACCCAAAAGAGGAGTGGGCAATAGAGTGGGGAAACTGGTTACATTAAAGAATTGATGTAATAAATAAATATATTAAGAATAGTGGGGGCTGGGTGCCTCAGTCTGTTAAGCATCTGACTCTTGATTTCGGCTCAGGTCGTGATCTCAGGGTCCTGGGATCAAGCCCCACATTGGAGCCTGGCATTTTTTCTCTTTCTCTCTCTCCTTCCCTCCCTTCCCTCCTCCCTCCCTCTCCCTCTGCCCCTTACCCACAATGCTCATGTGCACGTGAGCATGCTCTCTCTCAAATAAATAAATAAAAATTAATTAATAAAAATAAATTAAAACAAAAAAGAATAGTGGATGCCAAAATTTCTCGCTGTGGGAAAAGAGAGTTGCAAAGACAAAATGGGAGATAACTAGAATGAACCCTGTGGTGTTGGATTGGTACTATCAATGAAAATCCATGGTTTTCAATATATAGAGATAAATCTAGAAATAAATTTAGATGCGCGCCCGCGTGTGTGTGTGTGTGTGTGTGTGTGTGTGTGTGTCACACACATATCCCTACTGAGAATGTCTGAGGTGAGTACACTCGAATAGCAATGGGCACACACTAACATCCAATAGTATTTGGCTTCTAAATACAATATTCCACTTACAGGAACCAGGGCTTCTTGGAGAAATGGCTGATTCCACATCAAGGCCTGTAAGTACAAGATAAATCTGAAACATTTTGTGGTGCCAGAAAGTAAGGAAATCCTCAAAGAATGAAGGCGGCATGTCCAAAGGACACAGAGCCAACTGGAAGGGGCTTCCACTTGCCAAACCCAGCACAAATCAGGCATCAAAATAAATAATGATAGTAATAGATTATAACTCATTGGACAAAATAAGAAAACTTTAATAATATGCTAATATTATCAGTCCATATCAATATAGGTAAATAAATGAATAAGTTGAAAGCTTACATAGTCTCACGGTATTTAGTATTTTGTGAGGAAATATTCATTTATTTCCTATAATATTCAACCTATTCATTTATTTACCTATATTCATATGGTTTTTTACAAAGTGAAAAAAAGTAACTTTTCAGCCCAGAAGTCCGTCATCCACCACCTTTAACCAAGTGATTAATGTGGATAACATTAGTAATGGGATAAATCTAAATCATTTGCCACTTGACAGAATGTAATAGGAAGACCACAATACCATCTCTGTAATAGTCTTGCAGGAGGTGCATACCTTGAGTCTAATTGTGAGGAAGCATTAGACAAACTCAAATTTAGAGACATCCTACAAAATAAGCGGCCTGTAATTTCCACAAGTGCCAATGCGATGAAAGTCAGACCTTTCCCTTCCCTGGTTACATTTATAACTGAGCATTTTATTGTGTCTGATGCTATTATAAAGGGGATTATTTTCTAAACTTTTTTTTTCCTGATAGTTTGTTGTTAGTGTACAGGAATAGAACTGATTTGTATATATAGTGATTTTGAATCCTGGAATTTTACTGAACTCTTTCTAACAGTTTTTTGGTAAATGTTTAGGATTTTCTATATGCAATATCATGTCATCTGCAAGTAGAGACCGTTTTACTTCTTCCTTTCTGACTTGGATGCCTTTTATTTCTGTTTCTTGCCTAATTGCTCTGGCTAGGACTTCCAGTACCATGTGGAGGAATAGTGATGAAAATGGCCACCCTTATTCCTGAAGATTTCAGCCTTTCACCATTCAGTACGATGTTAACTGTAGGCTTGTCACATATGGCCTTTATTATGTTGAGGTGCCTTCTGTCTATCTCTAGTTTATGGGGTTTTTTATCATGAAAGGATGTTAAATTTTGTCAAATGCTTTTCCTGCCTCTATTGAGGTGATCATATAATTTCTATCATTCATTTCGTTAACATGGTGTATTATGGATTTGCATATGTTGAACCATCCTGGCATCCCTGGAATAAATCTTACTTGGTCATAATGTATGATTCTCGTAATGTGTTGTTGAATGCAGATTGCTGATATTTTGTTGAGGAATTTTGCATCTATGTTCGTTAGGGATATTAGCCTATGATTTTCCTTTCTTGTAGCATGTTTGTCTGGCTATAGTATCAGAGTAATACTGATCTCATAAAAGGACTTTGAAAAGTGTTCCCTCCTCTTTTAGTTTTTGGAAGAGTCTGAGGTGGCTTGACATTAATTCTTCTTTAAATGTTTATTATATTTCACCAGCGATGTGATCTGGTCTTGGGCTTTTCTTCGCCGGGGCTTTTTTGGTTACTTATTCAGTCTCCTTACTAGCAATTAGCCTGTTCAGATTTTCTATTTCTTCGTGATCCATTCTTGGCAGGTTGCGTGTTTCTAGGAGTTCAGCCTGTAATCCTTAAGGATTATCTAATTTATTGATATGTAATTATTCACAGTAGTTTCTTATGATCCTTTTTATTTCTGTGCTGTCGGTTGAAATGTCTTCTCTTTTATTTCTGATTTTAATTATTTGGTCTTTTCTCTCTCTCTTTTCTTAGCTAGTCTATCTAAAGATTTGTTAATTTTGCTTAACTCTTCAAAAAACTACCTCTCACTCTCATTGATATTTTCTATTGTCTTTTTAGTCTCTATTTCCCATCTTTGTTATTTCCTTCTTTCTACTAACTTTGGACTTAGTTTGTTCTTTTTTTTTTTTTTTTTAGTTCCTTGAAGTGTAAAATTAGGTTGTTTATTTGAGATCTTTCTTTTTTCGTGTGTAATGTAGGCATTTATTGCTATAAACTTCCATCTTAGAACTCCTTTTGCTGCCCATAAGTTTGGGTATTTGTGTACCATTTTCGTTTGTCTCATGATGTTTTAAAATTGTTTTTTCATTTCTTCTCTGACCCACTGGTTGTTCAGGAGCACAGTTGTTTAATCTCCATATGTTTGTGAATTTTCCAGTCTTCTTCAAATAATTAATTTTTCGTTTCATAGCATTGTGGTCAGAAAAGATACCCAATATGATTTCAGTTTCTCAAATTTACTAAGACTTATTTTGTGACCTAATATATAATATATCCTGGAGAACGTTCCATATGCGCCTGAGAAAAATGTGTATTCTGCTGCTGTTGGATGGAATGTTCCATATGTGTCTGGTTAGGTCCATCTGGTCTAACGTGTAGTTTAAGTCCAATATTTCCTTATTGATTTTCTGTCTGGATGATCTATTCGTCGTTGAAAGTAGGGGTGTCCAAGTCTCGTACTATTATTGTATTGCTGTCTATTTCTTCCAGAATAATTCTTTACAAATTCCACTCTATAAACATAGAACGAATGCTAGAATTAGAACACCACCATTTTGTAACCCCTAATAAAGAATTGGTTCAGGCAACAGTCTTCAGTTGGTTGAGATTATTAGTTGAAAGATGATAGAGAGCTTTATCACAGTGGGATCAGGCTTTTAGCCTCCTGAAACAACTGACCAATGTTAGCCTTACTGACAGGTAGGAAGACCAGACCTGGTGTGCCTTCTGCTGTGATGTGAGCGGCTGTCTGTCCACAGCACCCCTTGGGAGGGCTCTTGACCAAAATGCTGAACCTGATTCTAAATAAGTCTCCAGAGAAAACATCCTCTTATAGGAAATACGGGAGAACAGAAAAAAAGTTAAATGTCTACCCCACTCCCAAAGGAGCCCACAGACAAATCCATACATGTAGTATTTTATATAAACAAATCACCTGGTTTCTGCAATAAGCCAATGACATAAAAAAGAAGGCTGGGTGAGGGCACTTTTCTTGATTAAAGAGACTTGAGAAACCAAATAACCAACGGTGATGTATAGACTGTGTTTAGAGCGTAAATTTTTATTTTTGTTTATTTTTTGGAGCCTAATTTGTAAAAACTGACTATAAAAGGACTTTTTTTAAGACAAGTTGGGGAGATGTGGCTATGGACTGGATGTAGATGATACCAAAGAAATATCATTATTTTTTTAGGTATGATAAAGGCACTGTGATTATATATGAAAGTGTCATATGTTCTATAGACCTATACTGAGGTGAAATGACATGAAACCTCGGAGAGATCAAATATATTTTGGCGAAGAAAAAAGCCAAATAAAAAAGAGATGGACAAGTCAATGTGGTAAAATGTTGGTAATTATTGAATCTGGGTAATGTGTATATACAGCTTTATTATACTACTATCCCTACTTTTGATAATACTAGAAAATTCTTATAATAAAAATAAGTAACCCTTCAATGACTTCCTGGCTTATTGTGAAAAACCTTCAACTCTGTACTCTGAATTTAGGGTCCTCTTATCTAGGGCATTCCTTCTTTTCCAGATTTACTTATTACTACTCCCACTCACGCCCTCTGCCCTGTTATAATGAGTGATTTGCATAACATGATTCCCCCCCTCTTGCTTTGCATACAGTGTTTCTTCCACTTAAATGCTCTCTCCACCCATTTTTCTGACAAGAATGCCCTAGGGGTGGGGTTTAAAAAACTGATAACTCCTATTATTGACTGCCTACTCTGGGCAAGGCAATGCACTAAGTGATTGACATGCATTCATTATTAAACAGTCCTGAGATGTTCCTGAGAAGGTGAGACGACAGGGTCAAAGAGGTGAAGTAATTTGCTCACGGTCCTTTTCATTCTGAGACATGTTATGCTATTTATTTATTTGCTTGTTTAACTACATCAGTGGTTGTCAAACTTTAGGGTAAATTGGGACCATCTTGAACAATTTTTTTAAAAGCAGTTTTGTGAGGCACACTGCTTATATCCTGGATCCTTTTGGGCTACAGTTGGGTCCTCCAGGTGGCCATTTCACCAGGGTGTCATGATGATGCCGTGACTGTGATCTCTGAGCCACGCTTTGAGAAACACTATATTACCCCTTTCAGAGTTCTCCTCTATCACCATGTGCAGACTTCTAAGTCATATTGATGAGATCATACATGTGAAATGATTCTGTAAATCTAATGCCTTGAATACATAAAGTATTTTTATGTTGCCTGACATGATTACAATGGAAACATTTTAAATATTCCAAACCTGAATTATAAAATGTGATCTGGAGGAAAGAATTCGTTAACATTGTCAACAAATATATTGACCATGTGGCCTGTGCAAATAACTCCCATACCTGCGCAGAAATATGCCTATCACCATCAAGAAGGAACAACAGTTTGTCTCCCTTTTTCTTCCCATATCGAGATGGTGTTGAACAGGCTGACACTCTACAACCAAAAGTGTCATTATTTTGAGTGAAGTTCTCTGTATTCTGAGGAGGCCAAGAAAAAACAGGAGATATAAGAAAAAAAATTAAGCGAGAAATTTGTGTCAAAAAATGGCTCCAGTGTCTAAAGAAATTTTTTTTTTTTGCAAATAATTTGCGCATGTATAAATTCAATTGGCAGTAATAACTGAGGGCTTTTTTTTTCCTACTCAAATAGTCAGTAGACTTTTAGCTAAAATTGCCACGAAATATGCATAGGATTTAAGTAGCATGAAAGGGGAATCCTAGTGACAAAGAAACTCGGTATTATAAACTTATTCAGAGGTGCCTGTCACCTAATTGAATATGGATTACTTAGGATGGGAAAACATTCTGTTAAAAATTCTAAAAGACTTAGTAAGAATAAAGCTGTGAAGATGTACTAAGTTGGTGGGGAATGTTGAGGTGAAAAAAATAGGAAAATAATGGGGGGAAAAGGAACCACATATGTGATAAGGGGCTCGTATGTAGAATATATAAAGGGTTATTATTATGAGTCAGTAATAAAAAGACAAATGACTCAACTAATAATGGACAAAAGATCTGAGTAGACACTTGAGGAAGAAGACGTATAAGGCCAGTAAGCACATGAAAAGATGCTTAACATCAGGAACCGTTAGGAAAGGCAAATGAAAAGCATATTGAGATACCATGTCACACATACTGGGAAATTAAGCATATTGAGATACCATGTCACATACACTATAATTTAAAAAAAAAGAAACAAAGCAACAAATATAATAACAGGCCTTGGCGATGACGTGGAGAAACTGGAACCGTAATACACTGCTGGTGGAGATGTCAAATGGGGCAGATGCTTTGGAAAGTTTAGCAAATCGTTAAACAGAGAGTTCCTACATAATACAGCAGTTCCACTCATAGGCGTATACTCAAGAGGAATGAAAACACGTCTACACAAAAACTTGTACACACATGTTCATGGTAACATCATCCCTAAAACACACAAAGTGGAAACAACTCAAATATCCGTCAACTGAAGAATGATAAATAAAACAGGCTATATACATACAACGGACTATTATTCCAATAAAAAGGAATAATAAGGAACATACTGGCACATGCTACAAAACGCATGAACTTTGGAAACCTCATGTTAAGGGAAGAAGTCAGTCACGATTGACCATGTAATGTATGATTCCACTTATACAAAACGTTCAGTGTAGGAAGGTCTATAGAGACAGAAAGTAGGTTAGCGATTGTCTAGGGCTGGACAAGATGGGAGGGTTGGAGGGTGAGGACTAAGGGGAGTGAGGTTTCTCTTTTAGACTAATGAAAATATAAAATTGATTGTGGTGAATAAAATTGACTGTGGCCATGAATTGTTGCACAGTTCTGTGAAGACATTAAAAACCATTACATTGTACCCTCTAAGTGGGTGAATTGTATGGTATGTGAAATAGATCTCAATGAAACTGTTAAAAAATGGATCAGATCGAAAAATATAAAAGCCATTCTTTATAACATAAGGGATAATAATATTCTTTAGGATCTCATTTTCTTTCGTGGATGGGAGAAAGGGAAACATATCTTTGAATATATGCGTACCAAGTTTCGTTCAATTCTTACTTAACACTACCAGCTGGCATGGTAGGTATTTTCTTACTTTACAGGTGACTTTAACAAAGTTAAGCACCTTACCCAAGGTCAGTCACATCATTAAGTGACAGAGCCAAGATTTAAGTAAGGTTTGTCTGTCTACGAAGTGAATATTTTTCCCATTACATTTCTGATAATGTTTCCCCATACATCTCGTTTTTTCCCATTACACCATAACTAGCTTTATAATTTGATTTCTGTAATAGAGCTAAATCTAAAACAGACCCTTTTTCTAGAAATGAAATAGCAACTCAGAATATGGTAAATTCTATTTCGGTGTTATTTTTATTTAAAAAAAAAACAACTTTTAAAAATATCCTAAACTCCTACAAGTTGCTACAGAGGACATTTCTATCCGTTAGAGGATAAAATTCAAAATATATGCATATGCACCTATTTAATTAATATTTAGTTATGTCTACTAAAAGTTCTTTCTGAGAAACAATGGCAGTATCACTGTCGCATAGATCAGTTTTATCTTAAGCGATACATCTCAGAAATTGACATTGTTATGGCCCAGAGTAAAAAAAACAAAAAAACAAGCCACCTTTAAATCTAGCTATAAGATTTTCTTCCCCACTTATTTACCTCTGTGTTGCAGTCTAGATAGCAATTGATACCAGCTGATATTGTACAATTATTTAATTGTTGATATGGTCTGGTAAAGGCAGATAGCATTTATGAAATTTATATTCCATAGTTTCTATTTCTTAGCATTAAGTATTTTTTCATTAGTAGTCATCTCAGGAGATCAGAATGGGCCATCAGTCAATTTAACATTAAAGTAGTTTTTCTTTTTCGTCTCAGGAAAGCAGGAATGTCAATGCCAAGGGCACCAAATAAAAAAGCTAGCAATCACATAAATCCCCCTTTTCTAGGGCGAAGCTACTCTATGTGGCCCTTGGACGTATTAAGTTGTGAACATCCAATCAAAAATAAATGGGATAAGAAATAAAACAGAAAGTGGGCTGGTGTTAAATTGTTGCTTCTCAACATTAGGGAGTACATTTTATATCGAGAAACTCATAAAGAATGGATGGTCTAGTTTAGGTCTCCTAACCACCAAATTTTTTTGTCCTGTCTTGTGTTAAAAGCTCCTAATATTTGGCAATACTTTTCTTTTTTGTTTTCCCTCTTCAGGGAGTACTTTTTGATTGCTAACAACAGTAACCTTTTCTTGGACTTAAATGACTCAAACGTATTTAGTTTTAACCCTGAATTGCCCACAAATCAATTAATTACTTTATGCTTGGCTGCAGAAAACTCAGGGATGACTTCATCGTTTGGCTAATGTCACAGATTAATCGGCGAAGCTGGCCCTTTAATTTTCTTGTGTTTTACAAACTTAATATACTCACAATAACCTGTGCTAATATAACTGATGATAAATCTACCTGTCTGGTCTGCAAAAGATCTCACAGACTTCTGTAGCCCTAGCATGATCAACGTTCAAACCAATCTATCATATTACCTGCCAAAACCCCAAAGAAAATCATACCCAATGAGCCGTTAAACCACATTAGGTTTGTGTTATTTAGCATAAGAACATCGAGTTAGAGTTACATAAAATGCAGCCTTGAAAATATTTTAAAGGGTTTCAGCTATTGCTGATAAGTGTATCCATCCCTGTGTTAAAATAACTGCAAATTGTTTCTTATGAATGTAGAAAAATCATAATTATGTTGGCAAATTGGTCATTTTGCAAAGCACGTGAATTCAAACCATCATAGGAATGTATTAACATAGCTTAACCATTTAAATTAACCATTTAAATAATGGTTAAATATGTTTTTGTAAATGCAGTGAATTTTTGGAGGCATTTCACAAGATTCTGAAAGACTTCTCCTCTCTGAATTCATTTTCTTATACTTTAACTTAAATGTTTAGTTATTTTTGAGAGAGAGAGAGGGAGAATGTGAGCAGGGGAGGAGCAGAGAGAGAGAAGGAGACAGAATATCCAAAGCAGGCTCTGCACTGACAGCTGAGAGCCTGACGTGGGGCTCAAACCACAAACCATGAGATGGGGACCTAAGCCAAAGTCAGACATTGAGTGGACGAAGCCACCCAGGTGCCCCACCTCACACTTTAACTTCAAATAGCGTTATTATACATGTAGAAATTGGAAATTAGAGTATGTAGGGGGTAGCCAAATAAAAAATAGTAAGATTTTGTATTCCCAAATCGTTGACATCACCAACTCTTTTATACTTCTCTTCTAAGCTCTAGGAACTCACAAATTGCACTGAGAAATTGTGACTCAATGATACAAATGATTTTGAAGATTTCTGAGACTACTTTTGGTGGCCCTAAAAGTGATACTAGAAGAGCTACCCTCATGTAAAAAATTAAAAAAAAGAAAAAAGCCAGAAGACGGACAATGCAGTCTTATGAATACTCATTAATAATGAATATGACAACGATGTCAGGATCACTAGACTTCACCTGTCGCTGTGTTTTGATTACTCTGGAGGGAATGACTGTTGTTCCTCATGTACAACAGAATACATTCTCAATAATAGGTTATTGCTGATCGGAGAGATTATTTTGAACACACGGATCTTAGGCAAAAATACCGTCTTTGCTAAACTATGTAATCCTCCAGAGTTCTGACTTTCAGAACATCCAGTACTGCAACGCTCTGCAAACTGCATGTCTGTATTTGCACTTCTAATAGTGTATTAGAATGGGTTGACGTTATTATAGTGGGGACATTGCCGGTTAAGCCTTATTTCATTCTGGGAATCTGCTCCTCGAGATCTCTAAAAACCTCTTGAGATTTTTACTCACTAGAAACAAATGTGGCAGGGTAAATTGCACCTACGGACATTTGAAAACTAAGTGGAATAATCATATTCTAAAACACATGTGTTTGGAGTGTAAGCATATGATAACACAATAGGTTCTAAATACTGATATAACTGTTGAACTCGCCCTGTTCCATTAGTGGCTATCTCCAGATACTATATTTTGAAGTGTTTAATGAGCAATATAGAACTCTAGAGAGCATGCATTAAGGCATTTGAAAATCTATAAGAAATTGGAATGACTCATTTTTGAAGAATGAAGTACATTAATATGGGGCTGTAAAATTGTAAAACTATCTCTGTGAAAGTTGCTTTATTTTTCTTCATCTTCACCAGTGAGTAGAGTAGTTTCATGTTTACATTGGCTTCTTTATCCTGTCAAGAAAAATGCAGCCTTATGAGAACTTTGTTTTGTCTTGTTATGGCTCTTAAGTGCCCCCAAATAAATGCAAATGACATAGGAAGTCTTTTCTACTTATATATTAAGTAATGTAGAGCTTCAATCTATTTTGTGTGGTTCTTTCAAATGATTTAAGTTTTGACTGTCACACCACAATGAAATTTCATCCAACTGGTTATGTGCTCTATCCACTCTTAAAAAAAAAATTTTTTTTAATGTTTATTACTTTCGACAGAGAGACAGAGTGTGAGCAGGGGAGGGGCAGAGAAAGAGGGAGACACAGAATCCGAAGCAGGCTCCAGGCCCTGAGCTGTCAGCACAGAGCCTGACACGGGGCTCAAACTCACAAACCTCGAGATCATGACCTGAGCTGAAGTTGGTGCTCAAACCAACTGAGCCACCCAGGCGCCCCTATCCACACTTTTAAAAAAGTGTTATGTCCCATACAGATTTAATTCATATTTATCAAGGCATTTACCTTGTATCGCTTCTTATTATTTTTTAATTCCATCTAGATATCGCTAAATTAAAATGTAGCTCATCTTGCATGATAACCGTAGAAGAGATAAAGAAAATTCTGTTAATGTTCTGAAGTGTAAAAAACACAGAAACGTTTCCTATTCATAAAATCACATAGTGCAGCTCTAGGACAGTTAATTTTTTTTTTCTTGTAAAATTTTATCTTTGGAGCGCTAAATCAAGTTCTGGACAACAAATTCCTTATACCTGGATTTTTTAGATCTGCTGGAGATCAGATAACCTGGAAATTAAGTCAGATTGTAACCACAAAAAAATATCAGGCTCTTTCATCATTTCAGCACACACAGTCAATGTTAGAAATAGGTAACATACGCAGAGACCTATATTCTTTATTCTTTTTTAAAAAATAGTTTATTTTTGAAAGACAGAGAGCACAAGTGGGGTAGGGCAGAGAGAGTGAGGAGACAGAAGATCTGAAGGGGGGGCTCCGTGCTGACAGCAGACAGCCCAATGTGGGGCTCAAACTCACAAACCATGAGATCATGACTTGAGCCAAAGTTGGATGCTTAAATGACCAAGCCACCCAGGTGCCCCCCTGTATTCTCTATTCTTTAAAATTTCAAGAGAATGGGGGAGGGTGCCTGGGTGACTCAGTCAGTTAAGCGTCTGACTCTTGATTTCCTCTCAGGTCATGAACTTGTGGTTTGTGGGATCCAGCCCTGTGTCAGGCTCCATGCTGACAGCTAGGAGCCTGCTTGGGATTCTCTCTCTCTTTCTCTCTGTCTCTGCCCCACCTTTACTTGCATATGTACATACTCTCCCTCAAAATAAACAAATTAAAAAAAAAATCCAGTGAATGGTATAGGGATTCTGTATTACCTGATTCCTGAGATCCTTTGTGCTTCATGCTGATATTGGGCTCTTCTGAGAGTTTCGCTCCCTGAACTGGCAGACATTTTCATAGGTCTTTCCTTCAGGCCCACAGACACTTTCTTGGCTCACATAGATGCCTCCTGGCTCACGGGCTTTTCCATCTATCAGCCCCTCTACATCCAGGACACATCAGGTGGTGCCCACACTGACCGAAGAAGTGACTTTTTCTGTCCACGTCACAGAGCTTACCTTCCACATTCCCACATTCTAAGCAGCGGCCATATTGATCCAACACAGTCCCGAACAGGCAGTTTGCAGGCTGGAGGCAGAGTTTTAAATCACGTTCCCCTGAATAATCTCAGCCAGCTCCCATGATGTAAACTGAGGGGACTGCAAACCACGTTGCAGGGCTGCAAAAACCACTCTGCTTACCAGAGGCTTCATTCAAAGGCAGTGAACGAATATTTGGTTTTGAGCCAAGAGGAAAGCAAAAGTTCCTCATTTCTTCCTTTTGTTCCTTTATTCGTTCCATCCAAAACAGAAACAAAAACAAATCACAAATCTGCCACAGATGATTTCAAGCCAATATTGACATCAAATTCCAAGTCTACAGAAGATGTACAGGATATTCTAAAATCCACAAATCTTCTCTTAGGCTGCAGTTTTATAAGGACAGCTTTTAAGTTTAAAACAAACTATATTCCTGGCAATGAAAGTGCAGTTTTTGCCTCCTGTTGGTTCGGGAAGCCAAATCTCAAGGCAGTTATTGTATGAGAATAAAATTGTTTTTTATCACCTAATAGTGAAGCCCAAGAAATATTAATGAAGAAAACTTATGTAAAGTATAAAGTTTATTTATTATCGTGTATGACTTTTAAACATTTAGTGACTTCCCATTATTTCTTTTTTTCCCCTTCTTCCTCCCTCTCTCCCTTCTTTTCTTCCTTCTGTTCTGGTCATAAGGGTTAGACTAACAATCAGGTACCTGGGCAGTCAGTCTGTTAAGGGTCCAACTCTTGATTTCAGCTCAGGTCAGGATCTCACGGTTCATGAGATCAAGCCCTGTGTTGGGCTCTGCACTGGCAGTGTGGATCCTGCTTGGGATTCTCTCTCCTTCTCTCTCTACTCCAACTCTCCTCTCTCTCTCTCTCTCTCAAAATAAAAACCTTAAATAAAATTTAAAAAAGTTGTATACCTAAGCTATCGTACACCTAGGCTACTATTTTATGAAATAATAGAAAATATCTATGGCCCGACCTAATTGTCCTCTGTTTATTTGAGAGTCAAGTGAGGTTTTAGGCCATTATTTAATACACTATGATTCTAAAATCACTGCTGAACAAGACTAAAACATTGGACTCTGGTCAAACTTGGTAAATGAGTTCTCACATATATTTCTGTCCCTTCCTCACGTCTCACTAAAATGATAGTGAAGGACTTTGAACAACACACATTAATGAAGACAAAGAGAACAGGAGAGGGCTCTGTAGCAGATGAGGAAATCAACACAATGTTGGAAACTGGAAAGCAAATGAGTAGGCAGTTACTGAGTTAGCACAGCAGAGAGAGCAGCAACCTAGATACCTACAGTAGGAGTAGGAGACGGTGACAGGAAGCCAGCCACATTACATGCAGAACTCCACAATGTCAAGGTATGACAGCAGCAGGAAGGAACCGCTGGAGACAAAGTTGTGGAGTGGGTCTAAAAACAGGTTTTGAAAGTTAGCATATAGAATGGTAAGATCCATTCTCTGGTAGCTGGTTGAAAAAAAAACAAAAACTTGGAGTTCAATTTCTTGCAGGGTTTGCTCAGCTGTGGCCAAGGCTAAAGGGCTGGACTAGGAGATTTAGTGTAAGTCAGCTTACTGACCTGCTAGACTGTATGCCCATTTTCTCTCTGGGCTCCAGGGATGCTGGCAGCCAGGTTTATATCTTCCAAGAAGGAAATTGATGTCCTTGGGAAATATAGTCACTTTGGATGACAGCCAACAAGCTGACCCACCACCTCATCACCCTTTTGTCACTCTCTTAAAAGTCCACTAGGTGGATGCTGTGTCCATGCAGAGCTGCCTGTGTTATGTTTAAGAGTGCCTCCAAGTGATACAGGCAAGAGGAGAGCCTCTAATATGAAAGATGAGAGACAAATAAGCACATAGAAAAAAAATCTACTTGAAGAAATAGAAGATTCGAGGAGAAGAAAACTTTAAAAAAGAAATTATAATTTTACAAATCAAAGCCACAATGAGATATCACCTCACACTTATCAGAACGGCTAAAATGAACAACACAAGAAACAAGTATTGGTGAGGATGGGGAGAAAGGGGAACCTTCTTGCACTGTTGGTGGGAATACAAACTCATGCATTCCACTCTGGAAAACAGTATGGAGGGTCTTCAAAAAGTTAAAAATAGAACTGCCCCGGGGTGCCTGGGTGGCTCAGTTGGTAAAGTGTTGGGCTCTTGATTTCGGCTCAAGTCATGATCTCGTGGTTCGTGAAATCAAACTCCACATGGAGCTCTGTGCTGACAGCACGGAGCCTGCTTGGGATTTCTCTCTCTCTCCCTCTCTCTCTACTCCTCCCCAACTTGGTCTCTCTCTCTCTCAAAATAAATAAGCACTCAAAAAAATAATAATAATAAAAAAGAACTACCCTACAATCCACCAATTGCACTACTAGGTATTTACCTAAAGGATACAAAAATACAGATTTGAAGGGGTACATGTACCGATGTTTATAGCAGCATTGTCAATGATAGCCAAACTATGGAAAGAGCCCAAATGCCCATAGAGTGGTGAATGGATAAAGACAACATGATATATATACATATATATGATGGAATGTTGCTCAGCCATCGAAAGGAATGAAATATTGCCATTTGCAATGACATGGATCGAGCTAGAGTGTATTATGCTTAGCAAAATAAGTCAGTCGAGAAAGACAAATACCATATGATTTCACTCGTATGTGGGATTTGAGAAAAAAAAAAAACCAGCTGAATATATGGGAAAGGGGAAAAAAAAGAGAGAGAGGGAAACAAGCCATAAGAGACTCTTAACTACAGAAAATAAACTGAGGGTTGATGGAGGGAGGCGGGTGGGAGATGGGCTAAATGGCTGATGGGTATTAAGGAGGGCACTTGTCCTGTTGAGCATGTGTAAGTGATGAATCACTTAATTCTACTTCTGAAAACAATATTACACTATGTGTTAGCTAACTAGAATTTTAAAAAAATATGAAGGAAACATACAACTAAAATCATAACTTTAAAAAACCTATCATTACTATCCATATCCTTAGAGAAAAGAAAATGTTTGCATTCCTGGAACAAGCACAGGATGCCATGATAAAGAAACATTCGGAGAAGAGGAAATGATCTTGGAAGTGAAAAATAAAATACTGCATAAATAAACCATATTTGGAAGGAAAAGTTGAAAAAATTACCTGAACTATACACCAAATAGGCAAAAAAGATAGGAAGAAACAGAGGATCTTTTTTAGAAGTCCAACATCTAACTAGTAGGACTTCAGATACAGAGAACAGAGATACTATCAAAGGGAAGAAAATTATCAAAGAAACTATATACAAGACCTGAAAGATGTGTATCTATAGGTTGACGGAGCCTGTAAGAGCCCAACACCATGAATAAAGCAGACTTCGAGAGCATTCAGTGTGGACTATAGGATGAGGGTTGGGGAAAGACAAAACAAAACATGCACACACTGGGAACCCATAAATCACTTGGCGCATTTGACCATACTGAGAGTTTTATGGTTCTGGTTCTGGCAAAGAGCTGGGGATGAATTAGAAACAGAAACAGAAAACACTAAAGAAGTGGAGTGGTGACACCATTATTGATTCCAAGAAAAACTGTTCCGTAAGAGAAGTTATCAAGCTGTACTATTACTATTGTTCAGCTGTGAATAACATTTCTATGTCCAAATCAATATAAGCATGGACTATTGACTTAACAAAAACAATTCTTACTATATTAGGTGGAGATACAAGGGGAATTGTTGGGGGACATGGTGGTTGAGAGTTAGATTTTCATCTTTCAGGGTAGTAAGTCAACTATAATTCAAAAGTTGAAAAATTAAGAAATAGCAGCTAATCATACTTTAAAAGAAATATAAAGGTAGGGGCACTTGGATGGTTTTTTCAGTTAAACATCCAACTCTTGATTTTGGCTCAGGTCATGATCTCATGCTTTGGTTCATAGGTCTCACTACACTGACTCTCTCTTCTACCTTTCCCCTGTTCATCCTCCTTTCTCTCTCAAAATAAACAAATAAACAAACACTTAAAGAAAAGAATAAAAAGCAGAAAAAGTTGTCAAAAGAGGTTTCCTTTGGGAAATGGGAATTACAGGTGGGGAGGGGTGGGCATAGGACTGCTGTTATTTGCTCTAAGTCTGGTGGAACTCGTTTATTATATGCACATATTCCTTGACTAAACATAAAATTTAAAACTAATAGTAACATAACACAATCGGATAATCACAACTTGGTCGAATCTTGGCTCTACTATCACCAGCTTGTGAGTTGGACCAACTTGATCTTAAACTTTTCTAAAATTGATAAACCTTTTTCAGAGTCGTAATGAGGACAAAATGAGATGCACATGTAGAAGTTTCTAGGGAATACAGAGGCACTTAATAAATAGCAGCTTTTTTTTTTCATTAGTTCATGGCAATCAATAATTATAGTAAAAGTAGGTCCTTTTAGAATAATTAACCTACTCTGGCACAATAACCTTTGACCGAATATCACTCTAGGCAGAATATTATATTGGCTCGCTTTAGACTCTTGCTAAGTGGCCTGGCTGTTGCCTGAGAAACAGTGATTTAAACTAGACGTATGGATTTCTAAGTATGACAGATGAGGTAAGATAACAGCTGGAAAAGAGGGAACCTCAAGGAAAGGAGGGGAGGGAATTGATTTTGGTTTCCTTCAAAAGGCTGGTGTCATTTTTCTTAGATTTGTCATCATGTCTTGTTTGATCTCTTGAAATCTAGGTGTCGAATACTGAGCTGCATGCTTCACAAAAGCAGCAGGTTTTATAGAGGAAATGTGAAAGGTTTGGAGAGAAAAGGAGCAGAAACTGTCTGATGCTGGTTGCCATCCTGGAGAAAGACAGCCATGCAGGACAGAGGACATTGAGAGCTGCCTAAACAGGAAGTAGGATTAGAGGGGCAGCTGGATAGGGGTTTGGAAGGGACGCACATGAAGTAGCCCTCGCGTTCCAAGTCTTGGCTAGTCAGTTTCCTTTGAAACCACGCCATCCCAACCTTAACCCAAATAACTAGTTCATGATGCAGCTACTTCTACCCTCCCCTTTGACAAATGAGAAAATTTAAGCAAAGAGGTTAAAAAGTTTGCCCAAGATGGAATATTTACAGAACCAGCATTTGTACCCAGGTGAATCTCCGAAGTCCATCTACTTTTTTCACATTACCATTCTCTTTCTCCCCAGACATGAACTTATTTTTATGAAATAAGTGCACGCAAGCCCTTTGTAAGGCATAAAGTATTATATGAAGCCAAGACATTTTAGATGTTATTTAACATCTGAAAGGCAAAAGACACCTGAAAACCAGAGAGGTGGTTATGCTCATGTAATGCTCAACATATTTTAGTTTGTGGAGCCGGTTGAAAAAAGAGAAGGGAATATGAGACTGAAATGGAGATGAAGTGGAGACAGAGATGAAAGGCAGTGAGTTTTAGTGTTTCAAAGAAAAAGAATAATAAACTTATTTCTGAGTAGAAGAAATTTTAAAATTTAAACGTTTGTCTCTTACATGAAAAAAATATATAATATGCATGTTCTGGGTATAAAATTAAAGAGGTATTACTTCAAGGCTGATCCACAAAAAGTTTCGGTCCTTGCTACTCAAAGTGTGTCTTTGGACCAACAGCTCACCTGCTTCCCCTGGGAGGAAATGCAGAATCAGGGCCCCACTGAGTCCTGGGCCCCATTTGATCATGACCCCAGATGATGGGTCTGCACGTTGCAGTCTCAGAAGCATTGCTTTGGGCCAAGAGCCGAAGGCTGCGGATGAAGAGAAAGGGCATAAATTTGGGCAAGGGGTTTATGTGTTATATCTTCTAATGAGAAAAGTGAATTTCAGAGAGTGTCCTGAGTAGTTTGTATGACCGATCGGTCTGAACAAATCACTCCAGTTGCCACAGAAGTGATTTGACTGTGGCTGGGGAGTGGGGTGTGGAGGGAAGTTATGTTGTAAATAAGGTTCAATAAACAAACGGACAAAAAGTTTAGGGATTAAAAGGGGTAGGAAGATTTAATTCAGCCTACCATTAATCGATTACATTTTAATTAGCCAAGGAGGGCGTAAGAGAAATCTTGAAAATTTAGTTTAAAATCTTTCCTCTAATAACATTATATGTTGAATAAAACGAAGGCAAAACTTGGTGGACTTCTCACTTGTCAAAGCAATTCAGTAGTTTTAGAAAGAAGTTGAGTTTACTCCTTCAGTGTGCTGAGGTGGAGAGAAAGGGTATCAGGGGTATCTGGCACCTTGTGAAGAACCCAGCAGTGGGGCAGGAAATGGTACCCTTTGGTCTCCTGAGTCCCCACTAGGGGCTAGGTCAAATCTCCTGTCAGCCTGTCATTACCATTTATGACTGAACTCTCAGCAGAGCATTATACTGGAAGAGATTGGCGAAAGCACGGGGCAGGGATACAGAGATTCAAAGATTCACAACTAGGGGCACCTGGGTGGCTCAGTTGGCTAAGCATTCAACTTCCGCCCAGGTCACGATCTCAAGGTTTGTGAGTTCGAGCCCCACATCGGGCTCCATGCTGACAGCTCAGAGCCTGGAGCCTGCTTCAGATTCTGTGTCTCCTTCTCTCTCTGCCCCTCCCCTACTTGTGCTCTGTCTCTCTCTCTCTCTCTCTCTCTCTCTCTCTCAAAAACTAAAATAAAAAAAAAAAAAACAAAGATTCACTACTAAAGCTATGGGTCTCTGCTGTAAAGGAAATTATAATCCCTCCAGTCCTTAAGAATTTATACTCTTTCAAGTCAATTGATCGATAGATATTTAGTGAGCACATACTTTGTGAACCACTCCGTACAGTAAATCAAAGTATAAACTGTAGCTCTTTTCTTCCAGAATATTTAATCTCCGTGCCAGAATTGGCAGAATAATTCATGGAGGGGTGAGTGATGCACATCTGGGTAGGAGGGGGTCATTAAAATAATACACTGATTGTATTTAGGGCTTGACAGTGGACAAAGCACATTCAGAGTCAGTTTTCACATCTTAGAACTTGGTTTGAAGAGGTCTCATGACCCCCTCAAGGTCATCCCCACTGGTAAACTGGCAGAGCTGAAAATAAAAATCCAGATCTTCCATTGCTTAATTCCACGAGGAAGAAGAATCCGGGTGATGGTGGTGATGGTGATGATGGCCATGATGATGATGATGGTGGTGATGATGATGGTTGTTGCGATGATGCTGGTCATGATGGTGGCGGTGCTGGTGGTGGTGGTGGTAGAGTTGATGGTGAAGATGGCGTAGTGGTGGTGGCGATGATGGTGATGATGGTGGTGGTGCTGGTGGTTAGAAAGGATGTAAGTTCAGAAAGGCAGCACTAGGGACTCCCTCCTTAAACAAAGAACATTCCTGCTAGTACCTCCACCAGTGTTATTTGTTCTGGATGAAGGAGAAAAATGAGTGGCTTCAAGAGAATGTAGCTGAGGACAAAAAGAGGGACTTGGACAACCCAATGTGATCTTGGTACGTATGGGGCTTCCCAGAGCACCACGGAATAGATGTAAGTGAATAATCCTCATCGTGACCTACAACTGAGGTTAAAAAAATCAGAAGCTTCACTAAATGTATCTGGCAAGCATTTCGTCTTCCCTTAAATAAAATAAATTCCCTTAATAAAGCCAATGGAGGCAGGGTTGGTGGCGGGGGTGGGGGTGGGGGGAGGGTGTGTATGATTTATTATGGAGCAAGGAGGGGGCCTTGATGGCTCTGAACTATCTATTTAGAACTCCCGGCTCTAAAACCAAGTTGTACATGGGTTTCTCTTTTTGTGCCAATCTTACATTTTTTAAAAAATATAACTTTTATGAATATCATCATTAGCGCTATAAGCACAGGGAAGTATAAGTTAATTCTACAGTAAAGTGATTATTAAATCCATTAGTCATATACAGGGAATCCATAATTAACTTATTCTCCAGCATCAAGTAAATGATTCTACTGTGTGCTTTAAGAAAGCAATTGTTCACTAATATGCAAAATACAGCAGAACTATTAGATCATAAAGCTATGCAATCTTATAATTAAATTATAAATTTTACATATTTTAATAATGTGCTTTATATACTTTAATTGTTTTCTACGCAAGATTAAAAGGAGGTGCCACGGTTTTTCTCAGACATATTGTATCTTGACCCGAACCGTGCAATACTTAATAATAATTGATGAGTATCTACCAGGGATGACAGCAGTCTTTCAGCAGCATCAGATATTTCTTTGAGTTATTGCTGAGGACAAAAATAAAGATAATGCATTCGTCTTAAGTGAAGTCATAGCTCTACCCTTGGGCTTTCTTTTGTTTTCCCCCCTTTTGCTGTTATAACAACCATAGGCATCCATGTTCTCTCTTCCCAGGCCACGAGAATGGGCTGGCCCCCATTCCCACTGCCTTGGCTGTATATGTGGGTAAAGGCAACACGCACATTAAATTCTCTGCAGGGGACTTATGCGCCTACATGAGCAATCTATTGTTGTTATTGTATTTTGGATTAAATAATGATGCCATTCTTTTCCATGTGCACAATTAAATGTGTTTGAAAGAGCCGGGAAATGCCATGGATCTGTGCCTCGGGGGTTGCCTCTATAACCTTCTGTTTTTCCAAATCCTGATTGCTGCAGTGGGAACTGTAGTTCTGGTTCCCTTTATTCTCTCTGAGAGGGAGCCAACCTTTCTCTCAGATGATTACACTATTCCCGCCTGCTCTCCAGTGTTGGGAAGTAATGCTGCATTGATGATGCCCTCCGCGTAACTGAAACAAGCGGTTCATTCATTCCTTCAGTCACTCAGCAAACACTAACTGAGAGGTTACCATATGCCCAGCCCTGAGGTCAACACTGGGCGTGTGAAAGTTTAAGAAGATGAGGTTTTTTGACTTAGGTCCATGAAGCAGGTGTATCACTAAGGTTTACACAGGATGCTAAGTTTGTTGGTTTGCGAGAGCCGCCATAACAAATTTCCATAGACTGGATGACTTAAACAATAGAAACTTGGTTTCTTGAAGTTCTGGAGACTTGCAGTCCAAGATCGAGATGACCACAGGCTTGGTTACCTCGAGGAGAGAGAGAGACCTCTCTCGTTGGCTTGCAGATGGCCACCTTCTACCTGTGCCTTCGTGTAGTCTTCTCTGTGTGTGTATCTATGTTCTCTGCTTATAAGGACACCAGCCATATGGGACTAGGGCCCACCCAAATGACCTCATTTTAACTTAATAACCTCTTTAAAGACTCGCATACCCAAACACCATCCCATTTTGAAAGTACTGGGGGTTTCAACATAGAAATCCGGGGGTGGAGGACACAACTTACTCCAACACTAAGGGATCACCAAGGGGCAGTACCAACCCCAGCCTTGGATGGAGAAGGCTTCTTGAAAGGTAACTCTAGTCCGAGTGTTGAAAGATAAATAGGAGCTCTTCAGGTGAAGTGTGGGGAAGGGATTAGGCAACCTAGGTGGATAGGACATCATGCGATGATTAGTCTTGAGGATGGTGGAAGTTGAATGTGAAAGGGGTGGGGAAGGGACTAACATAATGCTGGGTCTGGAAGATGGGCAGAAGGCTAACCTTGGAGGGCATGTGAATCATACTAAGGGGTTGGGATTTTATCCGGAAGGCTGAGAAGAACCACTAAAAGATCCTAGGCTGGGGGATGGTGGAGATAGTTTAATTTTTTACCAAGGAGTTGGAATATTCAGGGGCCCAATAGAAAGGCCACCGGCATCCCAAAATTTCTTTCTCGTGTGATTTGTCATAGCATCTGAAATTCTCATCGCCAAAGAAGCATTTCTTTGGGTCATTATCTTATTAGATGCAATCATTTTTATTAAGGGCACCAATCAGGATTTATAATTATTGAATTTGTTTACATGTGTATTTCTTTGATGGTACATTCACTGTACATCCCCTATATGCACCTAGTGCAGTGCCTGGCACATAGTGGTGCTCGATATATATTTCTTGAAACAATAATGAGTCATCTTGGCATGATGTACAACAGAGTCAGCTACTAAAACCAGCAAATTGACTCTGATCCTTTGGGAATAAGAGAAGGTCAGTTAAGTTTTGATAGTGGTAAGCAAGGAAGTGTAGGCCAGACCTAGTGAAGTTAGGTAGGACAGGCCAGCAGGAGGAACCGGCACACTGGCCACTGCCTTACTAGGAGGCTGCGTGGGTGGGAAGTAAGGACTACTTGAGACAATGCACCTGGAAGTGATTTGCGCACTGAACTTGGAAGCTAGATGCCCTGCTGAAATCATACCTCTGCCACTAATTAACCATGTCGCTTTGGATAAGCACCTTACCCTCTGTGACTCTCCATTTCTTGGTCTTAAAATTAAGGATGATAGTCCCTACCTATTAGGTTGTTATGAGAATTAAATGAGTTAATTTAAGAAAAGCTTTTATGATAGGGCCTGGCATATCATAAGAATTATGTCAATCTTGATTTCTATTATTATACTATTATTATAATGTGTTTTTTAATTTTAATTAGAGGAGGCACAGTTGGTCCCCTTGACTCTGATCTCTGTTTTCTTTTCTCCAGCTTCTAAGTTCCTCCTATTTACTCTCTAAAACCTAAATCATGTTACTTCCCTACTTAAAAATCTTAGGCTCAAAGAAATCTGAGGCTGGAAAAAAGAATCTTGGCTTCAGTTTAGATTACCACATGTATGTTATGTGACTGCCATGTTCTAGGCCCTGGAACAGAAGTTGTGAAAAGGTAAATGCAGAAGTCCATTCTATTGATAGCTTCTTATTGTTTCGAGCAGCCTTTCTCAAAGCTTGGTCCACAGACCTTCCATTAGCATTTCTGGGGCTGAACAGATCTGTGGTAAACTAGCTAAACAAGTGCTCAGAGCAGAGTGAGGGCAGAAGTCTAGGCTTAACCCTGTCACAAAGGTATGGAGAAAGTTGTGGAAAAGAAGAGACGAAGTGGGACACTGGTAGCTACAGTGTTCTTTCTAAAAAATCAGTCACATCTTCTCTACGACCCAGTAGACAGCTCCTAAGCCTGAGGGCGGCTTAAGCTCTTGGCAAAAGAAAAATCCATGAAGAATTCGGACCTTCCAGGCCTCCTCCCTTGGACTACATGGTGACTACCCAAACCAAACTTGGCTTCCTAGAATTGGCTGACGGAGCAAGAGTCTGTTTAATTTGTGATACCTGGACACAAAATCATTCTTTGTGGCAGCTCTGATATTGGCAGATGGGAGACTTAGCTCCGTCCTGTTTATATAACAGCAGTTGATAGATAGTGACTTCATAGTTGGATATTTATGAGAGGTTTCATTTCAAATAATATAGTTTTGGCCTGTGGCAATGCTAAGGCTCTTACCCATTATTACTGAGAAGCTAAATCTTTAGGATATTGTAACTATAACTGCAGGGTCCGTTTGATCTACCCGGAAGAACTGGAAAAGTTAATATTTTTCAAAGCAATGAAAGCTTTATTATAAAAAGTCTCATTAGGAAGTTTGTCCCTAAAACATATAGGCTATCAGAAGGTCAGATATTAAAGAAATCAACTTTTCATACTTTTCTTTTACCTTATGACTTCTATCACATAACGAGGTAATTAAAAAGAAAAAAAAAGTCTGCCTTCCATTACAGAAACCACACACTTTGGCATGCCCTCCAGCGAGGTGCTGGCTCTGAGGTGAACTGGTGAAGTCTGTTTCTTCACTGTCACAGGACAATGGCCTTGCCTGTGTCAGGTGTTGAGCCCTCTGCTGACTTAGTACTATTCCCAGACCTGCAAACTGTCAACAAAGCAACAACTCATGAGTGTTTTCCCAGATGGGAAAGAAGTCGACATGAGTTTTAATACCACCTGGGCGTCTCTTCCTGGGTCTGTGGGTTTTACATTTGTGTAATATGATGGGAGGTCCTTGGCAGCTGAGGAAGCTATCAGGTCTGGCAAAGATGAGTGGGTAGGGTGCTACAAAAACTCTTTAAGGATAGGCTCTGGGGATCAGCCAGGGAAAGACATGTCACTACAGCTCTCCTCAAGGGGACACTGGAGGGTACAAAAGGGCCCAAGTCACAGAGGGTATCTTGGCTTCAAGGAGACAGAGTAAGGGCTAAAATAGTGGGAGAAAAATTGAGTAAGAAACAGGAGTGATAGACAATTTAGCAGAGAGCTTAAACATTTTTTCTTTTTTGTATTTGTACTGCAGGAAATTGAGCAAGGCACACAGTAACCCAGCACCCATCCTTAAAGAGTCTTTAAGGGGCCAGCAAGAGGAGTTATACCCGTATTATGGGATGAATTGTGTCGTTTTCCCCCATCTCTGCCCTAAATTCACATGTTGAGGTCCTAACCCCCAGTACCTCAGAGTGGGGCTGTATTTGGAGACAGGTACTTTGAAGAGATGATGAGGTTAAAATGAGGCATTTGGGTCGCCCCTAATCCAATACGGCTGGTGTCCTTACAAGAAGAGGGAATGAAGACACAGACACACACAGAGGGAAGACCGTTTGGGGACACAGGGAGAAGATGGCCACCGACAAGCCGAGAAGAGAGGCCTCAGAAGAAGCCAACCCTGAGATCACCTTGATCTTGGGCTTGTAACCTCCAGAACTGTGAGAAAAGAAATGTCATGTAAGTTACCCAGTCTGCGGCGCTTTGTTATGGCAGTCCTAGCAAACGAAAACATCTGCTGAAGTCTCTGGGGAGAAAGGAGGTAAGGGGGTAGAGTCTGTTTCCTAACTGCATATCCCCATGCACAATATTCTTCTTTTCAAAGCGCGAACCTTTAAGTGGGAAGGTCTACCTTTTCCTGTACTTGAACTCTTCTTCAAGCTGTATCTGGATTCAGCTGCAGACTCTATATTCTCAGATGTTGCCGGTATCTTTTATCTCGGTCCAGGTAAAATGTTGGGATCTAAAAGTTTAAGGCTAGATCTTTCTTCCATGTATGTCCCATTAATCACATTTTAAGAAAGAGTTACCTTCTTGTGATCATCAGCAGTTTTTCAATACCCGTAGTATTGAAAAAATATCCAGTCCCAAATCTTGTTTCTTGCTATTTTGATACAAAGGAGTCTAATTCAGCATTTCCCAAAGTGTGTCCCATAGAGTATCCATGAGATACTCTAATATATTTTACTCACAAAAAGAATTCTGGGTAAATGTTTTAAGGTGTTATGTTTCCAGAGGGACATCTATAGTTTTTATTAGATTAAAGCCATAAGCAAAAAGACTTAAGATCTAATAGAAAAGGTTTCCTTGGACCAGAGACGTATCAAGAGATGGTCCTCATTTCTTGAGGACCATCTGGTCTGCATGTAACCAGGCTCTACTTTATTTTCAGCAATCCCTATGTAGAACTACTACCTCCTTCTCCTTCTCCTTCTCCTTCTCCTTCTTTTTCTTTTTTTTAAGTAGGAGTTTGGGAATGGTGGGAATGAGAGCCAAAACTTCACCACGTAAAAAATGAGAAACGGTAGGATGTGCATGTCAGGGACTGACATATTAAGTAGAAATTCTAAAGACTCAAATTTCACACCCTCAGCAGCACCAATTTCCTACTTCAACTGGCAAGAGAAATCAGATGGGTTCTATTTGGGGCTGCCGACTAGACTTCGGTGTTGACTGAGCCCAAACAAGAGCATCTGCTCTTGAAAGTAGAAACATCCATTGACACCCATTCTTTGCTTTTCAGCCTCTCTTAAATCAAGACGTGTAAAGCCATTAGGTGCCAACAAAAACCAGTTAAACCAGAAACTGTGAATTTCTTTTTTTAAACTAATAATGTGTCCTTTATTTTTATACGGCAACCTAACAGCCCAAGTTCCAGTAAAAACTAGGTAGCATTTATGGAGCTTGCAATAATCTGCCAGGTGCTGTGTTAAGTATATCGTACATTTCGTATTATTCAAGCCTGTGAAGCTGTTTTTCCTGCTTTACAGAGAGGGAAAGAAGGTTCCAGGAGGTTAAGTGGGGTCATACAATTACTAGGAACAGGCAGAGCCAGGGGTCAAACCCAAGCTGACTCAGGTCAAAGTCATGGCTGCTAACCTTTCCCGGGTACTGCTTGGATTTCCCACAGAGTCTATTTGCTTCTTCCTATCACTCTTGTGAGTTACTGCCTTTGGAGATGGAAAGTTCAGTGGTTATTTCTAAGAAGTGGTAACTTCTAAAGTTCAGAAGGTGAAGGAGACATGTTCTCATTATCCTTTGCATTTGTTTTGTCCCTATTAAAATCTAACTCAGATCCAGATTCTGGAGACTTCTAACAACTTGCTATAAGAGGGAGGAAGTATAGTTTAGTGGATAAAGCATGGGTCTTGAGTCCTGAGTGCAAACCTTAGGCCTGCCACCGATCAACTGTATAATCTTGAGCCAGCCAGTCAGCCTCATTAATCATTGTTTTTCTTACCTGCAAGATGGGTTAATAGATTTATCTTATAGGATTATTGGCAGGATGAGAGCCAGACTAGGGTTAAGTGCTTAGTAAGTGATTGACACTTAATAAATTATACCTATTGATGTGCATTTACACGCCGTGGACTCCTATCCTTTTATGGGACTCATAACAGCAAGTCTATCTAAAATACCTGGGAAGAAGCAAAATGAGAAAACTCCCGACGGATTACATGGTGGTGATTATTCTTAATATTTCCCCCCAGAAAACTGAATAAAAGTTATTTTATGCCTATGTTCTCTTTGGAAAACATTATAAAACTTTGAACAGACAACAGTGCTATGATAGCACAGTACTTACCAAAGCACTGTATGCTTTTCTGATAAAGATATAACTTTACTGCCCTTTATGTACTCTCCTGGTTAATACAGTAAGCAAATGGTAGATAATTTGAAATACCTTTACTACCATTTACAGTGTCAGAACATACAACTTACCTTTAAAAATGCAAAAGATTCATTGCAACGGAAGGCATTGCTTATACATACAAATGCATTTGTAAAACAATTCACAGTGCAGAGAGGATTCATGATCCGAGATCTTTCACCTTTACTGAAATGAGATAGGATCTTCTTGCTAACTGCATCCCAAGAGCAGCTAGCCAGCTCAGCAGTACGTCTTTTGGCCAGATGCCAGGTTTTATGATCTCTTCTGCAGGGGCTTTGAGAAGGAAGGGTGAAAGCTGGGTCCTGTAGGCTAAAAACATTATTTCCGAAGTCCTCCTTGGAAAAAAAAAAAATGATCTGATTGGGTAGCGAAGATTCTAGAGATACCTCTGCCTCTAATTGCTGGGGGTAGAACAGTACTGGCAAGTTGAAAAAGATCTTTAAGACATAGGCCACAGATAATGCCATTAAATCTTGATGGGGCCGTAACTTTTTGTTATAGATGTTGTAATCTTTCAGTGCTACTTCTGCACAAACAGAGCATGAAACTGTGTGCACAGAATCATTTGAGAAGATTTTCTTATAATTTTTTTAAAAATTTATAGTTTTTAATGTTTATTTATTTTTGAGAGAGAGAGAGACAGAGCATGAGCAGGATAGGAGCAGAGAGAGAGGGAGACACAGACTCCCAAGCAGGCTCCAGGCTCCGAGCTGTCAGTGTAGCCCAATACGGGGGAGCTTGAACCCACAAACCATGAGATTATGACCTGAGCCGAAGTCATATGCTCAACTGACTGAGCCACCCACGTGCCAGGGAATTTAGTGGAATCAGCGAAAAGAAGGCTGCGCTTACAAGATATGGCTTCTATTTCTGGCCGTGCCCCATGTTTGATCTCAGATGCCCCCTGTCATGCCTTGACCCTTATCTACTAATATGTCATATAAGCTGTTTGGACGTCATGATGTCCCAGCTACATCCCAGTTCTGATTTTCTAGGGATATATAGTATGTGCACAATCATGTCTTAAATTAATTAGGACCTGCTTCTATTACACATTTCCCAAATGTTTATACATTTACAATCTCATGTTTAACCCTGTCACAAACCCGTGAAGTAGAAAGGACAAATATTTTTGTTTCATTTAACGTAGTAGTAATTTAGACAAATAGAGATTAAGTTAATAATGGCAGAGCCCAGATCTCTTGACTCTCCTTCCTGGGCTCCTACACTAAGTTAAACTGGATTAGTCTTCTGGGATATGTGTGAAAGGGTATGCAATTGGATTCTTTGTGGAAAAAAGATAACTGAATAAGTTATTTAAATTACTGTCAGAGTAGATAAAACACAGTTCTATTTCCCTTGTTGAAAATTTGCTTTTGATTCCCTCTGTGAAACAGATTAGAATGTTTTGTTAGGATTTAAGAAACACACAAACCCAGAAAAGGTACATCTTATATCCTTTCAAATGGATAATTTCTCCTGAGACTACTTTACATTCTGAAAATTCACTTTATTATTAAATTCTAAGGTTTGCGGCTTTAAATGCCATGGCATCTTTGTCTAATTTTTATTGGTGATCTTTGGGGTTATCACTTTCCACTGTCATCCTCTCTCATTTCCTTTTGTTCCACAGATACGGTTTGATTTATGAATGAAGGCATTTTGATTCTTCAAGATACATCTTGGTGAATTGGTTCAATAACTTGTTATTGAAAAGCAAATCCATCAGGGATGTATTTGCCTACTCCCCCGAAAAAGAAATCTCATGTTGAGATCAACAATTTGTTCATCAGTCGTGCCCCATTTCTGTATGTTAGGAGGACATATCTGCATTTTTTTTATTTGTTACATATATCCAAAAAAGTATTCAACCTGAAGAGCTAGCTTCGAGACTGCTTCTAAAATGTGGAGATTAAACAAGTGTTTTCATCCATGAGATAATCACAATGTAATTCGGATTCTGGCTACCCTTGTACGGCCTTTGGTGTAGATGCAGAGTAAGATGGTGGGCCAGACTGAAAGAGGCCTAAGAATGAGAAAGGAAAGTGAGTCTGCAGATGCCCTTTTATGTCACAATTTTGATGATCTCCTACTTCTTAGTTGAGTCCCCTCCCTTTGTCACTCTGAGAGTTCTTAGTGAAACTTTGGGGTCATACCCCTAACCTCCCTGAGACCTACCTACAACGTGTCATTCAGGCCAGCTGCCTCTGCTTGCTCATTGCAGAAGTCAGAGTGTTTGGTTGCATGCAGTCTAACTTTTTACTTTCCTATGAAGAGTTTTAGTTCATTTGCATGAGTGTTAAGGTTTACTGTCTTGAAAACTGCGAGTTGTGGTGAAGAACTGCTGTATCCCCACCCACCTGCAACCACGTATTTATCATGGAGTGCCTCTTTGTCGTGTTGTGGTCATGTCAAAAATAGAAGCCTTCCTGTTCCTTCTTGGCACTAACATAGAAGTGTCATGGAAAAAATGGAAAAATTTTGCTTTCTATCTGCTGTGTAGATTATTCATATTCAATCACCATATTGAGCTGGACTCTTTCCTTCCATGTGGCAGACACACCGTATTACTTTTTTTTTCCTAGAAAATACAGCTTTCATGCAGCTGTTGTCTTTTCCATCAAGGCATTTGGCATCCATCTGTCTTCCCTTCTGATTTCACATCAAAAACATCTGGAGAGCTTTGAAAAATACGTATCTTGAGTCAATAGGTCTGGGGTGATTCTGGAATCTGTCGTCTGGTGAATCTTCTACTCGGCCAGGTTCCAAAACATGTGTGTCAGGAGTCCCCCCAAACCACACACAGATTCATTGTTTCTCTAGGACTTATGGGACTCAGCATATAGTCCTACTCATAGATGGGATGTATTACAATCAGCAAAGGAAAAAGGTGCATGGGACAAAGTCTGAGAAAAAGCAGGCATGAGCTTCCAAGAGCCTTCTCCCTATGTAGTCACCCAGGATGTGCCCAATTCCTCTGGCATGGAATTGTGGCAAATATATGGAATGTTCTCTACCAAGAAGCTCATTAGAGACTCAGTGTCCAAGATTTTTACTGGGGACTGGTCACACTGGCAACCTCTGCTTGGCATGATACAAAATTTCAAACTCCCAGAAGGGAAGCAGGGGTTCAGCATAAACCACGTGGTTTGTACAGTTTAGGCACAGTGAGCCCCCTTACCAATCAGGGAATAATGGGAACTATCCCCAAATGCAAATTCCCATATGCCAGCTAAGGACCAGCCTTGCAGACAGACTTTTAAAAGATAATAGTCTCAGCTCTGGTATGTTAACCTTTTTCTATACAATATGTTAGCCAAATTCTTTTATTTTAAGTTTATTTATTTTGAGAGAGAGCAAAAGTGGGGAGAGGGGCAGAGAGAAGGAGAGACAAAATCCCAAGCAGACTCCATGCCATCAGCGCAGATGCCCGATGTGGGGCTTGAACTCACGAACCATGAGACCATGACCTAAGCCGAGATCTAAGTCAGACGCTTAACCGATTGTGCCACCCAGGTGCCTCATTAGCGAAGTTTCTGTATTGGGTGGAAGGAGTAACTTCCAGATGAAAATGGAGATCCAGGTGATGAAGTACGAAATCCTATTCCTTAAGGATTTTAATAAAATTCCTGCCATGGAAGCAGGCCATATATGCAGGATATGGACCACTTGACTCTCCGAGTCCACTTGGCTCTTGGCTCTAGTCTGGCTTAGAGAAGAAGAGATAGATCACAAAGACAATGGGTCAACACGCAGCTAGGTACTCACTCACTTTTTATGTTCTGCTCCCCTTTCCACTTTTCCAAATGGGATTGTTTCTTTAATTTTTGGAAAGATACAATATGAGTAATGAGACTGGATAATCAAAAAGCTGTTTTCATATCCAGTCCCCAAAAGCTGTGAGTCATATGCTCTCCCCGCTGCCCCCCACAGATCTCCAAAAAGAAACTATAATTTTGGAACTCAACCTCAAGGGCCATCAGGAATATTTGTGGGTCACCCAGGAATATTCTTAGGCATACGTTCTTCGTTAGTAATATGTGATATGACATTTTAATTTTCTGTGGCCAGAGGCGTCTCCCAGCATCTACAACCTCCCAAGATTACCTGGCAGAATAGAGCCATCTGCTTTCAGACCTGTCGATGGCAAAATTCAAAGACGGGAGATGATTGTTTATTCTCATGGGAAACTTACAGATGGAGACTAGAAGTTTATCTGAGCACTTCATTATTCAACTGCATTTCATTATTTAACTTGCACATTTTCTTCCTTCTTGACAATTAGACTTCCTTTTAAGTTCGTTTCTATTTACGTTTTATTCAGTTCACTTAGTCAGGTGAATAGTGGAACGGCATGTACCTTGTACAAAGCCCTCTTTGAACCTAACAATAACAATCATTATTCAGCATTGCTTTTCAAGATGCAAAAGCTCCTTCTTTTTGGACCTGTTGTTTTGTGATTTTAATCACTTCTGCTGTTTTTGTTTAACTTTTCCCATTTCTCTACAACCTTTGTAAAGGTACGATGGCCGAATTTGACTCAATGTTTTTCAACCCAAATATATTACAATCTTATATATATGTGTGTATATGTCTAAATTCTCCACAAAAATTATTGGAAATTATGTATATTATGTTTTTTAAATTATTCAGAAACATGTGAAACACGTGTTCAAATGTTCTCTCCTTCTTTAAAGTCATTGGTACAACACAGAAAGCACAGTGACCATATAATGGCATATAATTCCCTGTATGACTCAATTTTAAAAATGTATATTAAGAAGCAAGGATCTTTGGCAGTATATGTATTATGGACTGATCAAAATTAATTGCAGGTCAACAGCTGAGAAGAAAGCTCTGTAAGAGTAATGTGTAGCACGGAAAAAGGACCACACCTCAATCCTGGTTGTCTAACTTCCCTAATTATAGATTGTCCCTGAACATTCCTAGCACTGAAGGCCCTACTGTACTTTTTGTCCTAATGGTACCCCCTGTATTGCTTAATCATTGTCAGCTTATAGTCTATTATAATCTCTAGCTCTTTTGTGCTATGTTCATTTCTCCGTCTCTCCTTGTCTTTCATTGGAAATTAACCCTCTGTCATTTGCTATTGAATATCATATACCAACATATATATATATTTTATATATTGAGCATATTGGTATTTCCCACATCAAGGTAATTAAAAACCACATTTCTATAGCTTAGAATTTTCTCAACCTTACATAGTTTCATGTCTTTGCAAAGTTAATATGGTTAGTCTTGGTATTTCCACCCAAGAAATATTTTGAATAAAGCGGGTCTTGGAAGTGATCTGGGTAGGTAGGATACGTGGAACAGATCTAAAATTTTAGGAGTTTTTATGAGAACTTTGATATCTTCACCTACATAAATTTCAGAGCGTTACAAAATTCAAGAGTTTTCCCCAAAGTATATTCTCAAACTTTAAAAACACCATTTAACAAAAAGGAAAAAGTGAATTCCAAAACCACGAAGAAGGCTTGGAAGGGAATCTGGCATTTTCTGAGAATTAGATCTTTTAGTATCACCAGGCTCAGCTGTTTACTATAAAGCAGATGTTGTGGTGGAGTGATCTCAAACAAATATCCACTGTACCCCCAGTATTTATCTTCCTTGGTATGAAAGAGTAGGGGTATGTGTATGTGTGTGTGTATATGCGTGTGCGAATGTATCTGTGTACTGTCTGTAGTGGGAGGAACATGAAGATGTTAAGAGTGTGAGCCCACCGAATTTGCACTATAGTCTTTTCCAAATGGGATCTTACGATACTCATTCTACAAATGACCACTTGATTTGGTGGGTGGCTAATATGGTATGTTTATTTCACAGTTGCACACGTTACAGCTTTTTAAAAATATATATAATACCTGAATGGGGTTTCAGAGCAGATATTTCCTTTTAAACCTTTTTTTAAAAAATCACAAATATGATTGAACCGTACGACCACATTCCACCTCTTTTAATTCTCTTGTTTGCATTAGAACATTATGTTAAAAGTTCACTAGACAGTGAATTATGAGAATTATCAAAAAGAGAAAAAGAATGAGAGCCTGTGGTACAAGAGGTTATAGAAGAGAGAAGCCATGGTTTATTTCTGAAAGAAAAGGTAAAGGCGTACATTAGAAAAGGAAGCTAGAGAATTAAAGATGGCAAGATTCTTTTTATGCAGGTTGAGGCTGAACTGAAGCCTTTATCACGGCATACCGACATTTCAGGGAGGAGAGATGCAAAAAAAAAACCTTCCGTGCTATTCCGCCATCTTGGCCCCTCCCTCATGGCACACTGACAGATCTCCACTTATAATGCTGTTGGCCAAGCTTGACCACAGAGCAAGGATGCACATAATATGCTTCTTGTGTTAGAGTGAAAGTGGCTGGACTGGGTAAAGACAGCTCATCTGCAGCCTGCATGTAGATTCTGGAACAAGTCCCATCGTTACTCAGAAAGTTCAGGACTCTGGGCCAACATTCTCCTACTCATGTAGGATAAGCTACTCAAAGTAGTCCAGCTAGAAGGATCGGGGTTCTGAGCAAGGCCAAGCTTGTTGTAAGCCACTTGTTTCTGGGCAATGCAGCTCATCATCTGATAAGCATCCTTCCTGGTCACTAGAGTATATGGCTAAGAGCTCCTCTTGGAAGGACGCAGGAGATCCGCTGCTGGGAAGGCGGTACTCAGTGTCAGAGTAGCAGATAGAAATGGACTCAGTTCTGCACGTATTGATGTCAGCAGTTCATAGTAAGACTCCTTAGAATAAGTTAAAAAAAAAAATCTTCCATTTCCAGCCCGGATATGGGGAAAGGGCTTTAGCATTGTTGAGGGCTGGTGTACGTATAATAGTAAAATGATAAGGCATATCAAATGGAGAGTAAAGCCCCAGAGCCTTTTCAGTTTGGATTCAGGGGAATCCATTATATCTTAGAAACAAATTTATGTTTGAGATTGTCGATCCATTAATGTTTTCTTCATTTACATTTGATCTTTTAGTGGTAGAACTTATTGGAATTTGGGGACAGTTCTGCTGTGGACTGAAATACTGTATTAAAAACTCGTCTTGTACTGAGTTAGTGCAGTGACTTCCAGTGAATTGACTTAGGCCCACATTTCATTTTAATCAAAAACAAAACCTAGAAAATGTTACTCCCTAAATAGGTAACAATGCATTTTATAAGCACTGGAGAGATTTAGTAAATAGCATGTATGATTAATTTAGAAACAACCCCTGGCACTTGAGGGTTACTCAATACATATAATAGTTTCCTTCTCATTTTTTTATATGAGGTAAATGCAGACCAGGGAGCCACTGAGCAAATAGTCAGCCCTGAGTAGGTTTGTAATCTTAGGCTCCGTGGGGATGTCTTTGGTAAAGATAAAAAAGGAATGACTTTTTATTTCTATTACAAGACTCTGTAATGCTATGACTTCTCTACACAGCTTAAATAATGGGTAGGGGAATATTCTTTGAGGAGAAATGCTCAGATGTTATCTAGTCACTTGCAGCACTATTGGGTTAGCACGCACACATGGCTTCGAATACTGTTTGCATCATTACTTTGTTCTTTTGAAGAACCATGGCATGCAGACAATTCAGCATACTCTCAAAAATACATGTAGTATGCCCAGTAAAATACATTGGCTAGCATAAAAATCAAGGGAAATAGTAATTTGGAATATCGATCAACATTACTGGGGTTTTGAATTGTGAAATAATCAGCAATCCTGCCCATCTTATCTCGGAAGACAAACTTGAACTTGTCACAGGTTTTCATGGTCAAGTCACTATAGTCAACATTATCACCAGAAATTTCAATGCTGGCAAAGCTGATCTTCCGTTTAAAGCTGGAGATGGAGCTGTTGATGATGTTAGTGATATTGACTTCTTCCAATTCCTTCGCTGTCCCCTAGATCATAGACAACTCGGTTAGCTTGAAAGAGTCTACTTAGCAAAATAAATAAGTAGGTATTTATATAATTAGAAGCCTAAGTGTTGAATAATAAAGTTTAATACAAAGCGGCATTGAATGCCTCAGTAATCGGCTGGTAAGCCAGACTTGGCAGTCCTGTTATCCTGCTTATAGGCACCTAGCTCTAGGTCTTCAGCTTGTATAAGGGGGAGAATAACCATTGCCTCCTATTGATAGGCAGAGCTGTGCGCTAAATGCTCAGGCTTTGAAGTAGCTGATTAGCTGATCTGGGTTCAAATTCCATTCTGCCTGCCACTATTATGAAATTCTAGTCACTTTAATCCCTTTAAAACTCGATTTCCTTGCCTACAAAATGGTGATGATATTAATACTTACCTCATGAGATGGATGGGAAGATTAAATGATATAAATTATGTAAAGCATTTAGTAGGTGTTTGATGAGTCCCATTCTGTCTCAATGAAGAGGGATTAATTATGAGAGACAACAGAAGTCAGCAGTGTCTAAAAGTCTCTGCCACACACATGGAAATAGTGATTGCTCCCTACCATTCCAGGGAATTGTCATTCTCCAACATGCCTGGAATGGGGAGTGTAGTAAAGTCAGAGAGAGCGGAGTTTGGATCCTTGGCCAGGCTACCGACTAGCTGTGAGGTGTCAGATCTCACTTGTCTGAGCAGCAGATTCCTGAAGAGTAAATTTGGAATAACAGTGGTGGCCATCTGATATAGGCTGTTGGGTGGACTAAATGAGATGTTTAGCACATAGCCACTACTTCGTAGCAAAGCTATTCTTATACACACAGCAAATTAAGGGATTTCTGGTGCCTTCCATGCAGGATCTTCGTAATTTTCCAACCCCCTTTTGCCAATCTACCAAATTCAGATTTTCTTTTTTGGTAATTAACCATTGTCCCCTTAAGGAAGCCTATAAAGAGTGAAATAAATGAAATCCATATTCTTCTTTGGCTGGCACATAGGACCATTTGCCTTTGGTACTTGGTACTTGGTACTTGAAACAGTCATACGACTGTGTGAAACATTGCTCACAGGTCAAACACAAGGGGACAGGCAACTGGGTGCTTGGGCTGTTCTGATTCATTTCTGATAGCCTTCCTGGGATGTTAGGAGTATTTTAAGTCATCTAATATTTGCAAAGGGCTTGTGACTATGTCTGGCACATGTGAATGTTCAGTTGATAATAATGATTGTTATTATTCCAAGAGCTGGACTATAGTGTTTCACTGCTAATTCAGATAATGGCACTTTCTCTGTTAGCTAATCGAGAAATTGGCCACAATATAATTTTTTTCATACATTTCCAGTAAACCATTACTTGCATAATTTAAGAAAACAAAAATGCACCAAAATAATTAAATACTGAATACATATTAATATGAAACTTGTAAGCAGCTGATCACATTTGGTTTGATGTTGGGTTTTTCACGGATGCTTGTTCCCCTGGTTATGATTTCATGTTGCGTACAGTTGACAGTGATTTGCTGCTAGAAAATTAAACGTGTGACTATTCCCCTGTACTTGACAAAAAGAGCAGTCTTTTTCAAAAGGTGTCATGACTTCCAGATGCCTCCACCTGAACAGGGAGGAGGATCAGTGGGGACAGGAAGCAGTCGGGGTCATCTCTACAGACCAGCATACGGCAAGTGGTGAATCACATACAGGGCCCTCAAAACTCTTACCCTATCTTTGGCTGCCATCTGCTGTAAGGAGCTGTAGTGGGCAACTGCGTATTCCAGCAGGGCCCCAAACACGAAGCTAAAGCAGATCCCCAGGTACACATCGATGGCCTTTATGAAACAGTTCGTGTTGGGGAGAGAAGTACGGGACCCGATCATCAGTGTTGTCATTGACAGTACGGTGGTCACTCCTGGGAAAACAGGTAGGCAATGTCCCCACGTCAGTGGCCAGTCAGTGAACCTTTCACCTTTACCTGGCAGGCTGTCACCATTCAGAACTTGGCAAAGGGGACAGGACTCAGAAACGGAACAGTTCATTTTGAAAAATCTGCGTTCTAGAACAGGGTTGATTTGTCCATTTTGGATGGATACAAGTGATATATGATTTTCTAAATGTTGCATCTTCTGTCTTCCCATTGGAGGAGGGTGTCCGGTTTGTAAGATAACTGGCAATAGACCATCCAATCACAATTCTCCCTTATCACTGTAAAACATGTTTAAAAATGCAGTACCTCTCTCTCTGTCTCTGTCTCTCTCTGTAAAAGAATCTTTCAAGAAACTAACTCCTGGAACTTCCCTGTGAATATCAGTGAAAAAAAAACAAACAAACCTGGTAGAAGGTAAAAAGAAACAACAAAGGACCCGTTATGCCAGTTCTTAGAAATCTCCCGTTCGAGCTGCTTACCGATACAGGTTCTTGCAGGAACCGAATCGAGGGAAATCCAAAACGAAACCCAGGATAACACCACCAGGAAAGTGGAAGGAACATAGGTTTCCAAAATGAAATACAGGACATTCCTCCGAAGCTCAAATTGCAAGACCAGTCGTGTGTAGTTTCCTGATATGGTAAACAAGAGATAGGAAATAATGTCTGCTCACATAGCAGAGTAGTTTCCCTTCGGGGTGTTTAACTTAGCTATATTCATGTTAAGCTGTCTGTTATACACCAAAACATAATTAAGCATGAACTGTCACTATAGTTTCAATGAAAGAAATTGCCCTTGTGTAGAATGGGATTTACGGGGGTACTGGAACTCCCACCCATGACCCTTTTCTTGTGCCTTTCTCTGGCGTAGTATTCCTGTCGCATTGTACCTGCTGGCTTCCTTGACATCTACCTCACAAGACTGGGAGCCCTTTGGGGGCTGTGTCAGTACTGGGCATGAAGCAGGTATTAATGCCAAGCCCCCAACCTGTGGCCCTACCACCCTGCAGAGGCGATCCTGGGCCGCAAAGAGATAAAGTAGAGAAGAGATGGTATTTTTGACTCAAAATGCAAGCCAGTTATTTTGCTTTGGTACGTGTCTCCCAAGTTACCTGTTTCCTGCTGCGACTTGGTGACTAAGGTGAAATACCGTTGTATGGTGTACTGAGCAAGACGCAGGTTTTCCAGTCCACGCACCGAGTCGTTCCCTCTCAGCCAGCTGAACTCCACATCATCCCCATCGTAACCCCCTGGCAAGTCAAACAGTGCCCTGGTCAGTGCAGGGAGGCGACAGATTGAACTAGTCTGGAAAATACTACCACACGGGGACAAAAGGAGCTCTGTCTCGATGGCGCTAACTAAGTCCAAGGATGATCCCATGCAAAACTTGGCATGATTTCTCAAATACAACTGCAGTGTCTACTCAGAATGGGACGACCTGCTAAGGCGATTTGCCATCAACTGAAAACCGGAACTATGCTAAACATTAGATAGACTTGGTAGATGATAGGCCTTTAGAAGTGGCCATCCCCATTATTTAAATGATATTTGTTGAACTCCTATCTGTGCTACATGGTGCCTTTCAGGACCGTCTAGCAGCTCTGAAAGTGTTCTCAACGACTTCACAACCGGTCTGTTCTTATTTCCATATTGCCTTAAATGCAAAAACAGAAACAGAAGACAAGAAACCTAGCACTAGCCACTTTATTGATGTCTGTAAACACAGGCATTTGATAAATCTCAAAGCAGTTTTACTAATATAGTCCATAATAGTAATAATAGCTACCTTTTATGAAACATTTATGGTAAGTCTTTTACACATTATGTCTCTAATGCTCTCACAGACTTGCAAGGTTGACATTTCTATATTTCTTCACTAAAAAAATTTTTTTTTACATTTTTTGAAATTGGGATGGATCTTAGAGTTGATAGATACATACATATATATAAAATAGAGCTTACATTTTTTCCCCTAAAATGTTATTCAATCAATGCTGTGCCTTAGAATCGAGGAACTGTAATGTCTTGCCTGTTTTACACATGAAAATTCTCAGATTCAGAGAGATCGCTTAACTTTTTCAGGATAGCAGGGCAAGTTAAAAACAAAGCCAGGATCCTACCTCCGGAAAGTCTAAACCCAAAACCCATGGACGATGATGGTGATGATAATATCTATCATTTAGTAAGCAATAACATTTCTAAGTGCTTTCCAACATTATCATCTCATTTAATCCTCAAAATACCTCTTTGAAAAGACAGATGAGTGGCTACTAAGCACATGAAAAGATGCTTGACATCATTAACCATTAGGGGCAAGCAAATCAAAATCACAGTAAGATACCACTTCACACCACTAAGAACGGCTATCATGAAAAAAAAAAAGATAGACAATAACCAATGATGAGAACGTGGAGAAGCTGGAACATCCCTGGTGGGACCGTAAAACGGTGCAACCACTTTGGAAAACAGTTTGGCAGCTTCATGAAAGCTCAAATATAAATTTAGTATTTGACCCAGCCTTCCACTCCTAAGCATCTGCCCCAGAGAAATCAAATCATGTCCACAAAAAGCTTGTACACAAATGTTCACAGTGGCATTATTCTTAATAACTGCAGGGTGGAAACAAGCCAAAGGGACTTGTATTACTTGTACTCTTTCGTATGGAATAACGAGGAATAAAGCAATAGAAAGGAACAAAGCACTGATCCGCACTCCCACATGTATTTGCCTCAAAAACATGCTGAGTGAAGGAAGCCAGATGCAAAAGGCCACATGGTGCACTGATTGCATTTATATGAAATATCCAGGAAAAGCAGATCCATAGAGACAGAAAGTAGATTAGTGGTTAACTGGGGGTGGGGTGGGGTGGCGGCAATGGGAGAGACTGCAAATGGGCACGAGGGATCTTTTTGGTTGGTGGAAATGTTCTAACAATGAAATGTGGCAAAGGTTGCATAAACGGGCAGATTTGCTCAAAATTCTTTGAATTGCACACTTAAAAGGGCTGAATTTTGTGGTATGCACATTTTACCTCAATAAAGCTGTTAAAAAATAACTCTCTGAGAGGGAGGGAGATAAAACATAAGAGACTCTCAAAGACTAAGTACAAACTGAGGGTGAGGGGGGGTGAGGGAGGGGGGGAGAGGGGGTGACGGGCATTAAAAAGGGCACGTGTTGGGATGAACACTGGGTGTTATATGTAAACCAATTTGAAAATAAACTATTATAAAATTAAAAAAAAATAACTCTCTGAGTCAGATACTATTATTTTTCCTTCACAGATGAGGAAACTGGGGTCTGAGAGGTTAGTTCTTACCCAGAGTCACAGCTAGTGACAGGAAAAGCCCAGTGATTTTGGTACCTGCAATCTTATTTTTAAAAATTTTTTTAATGTTTATTCATTTTTGAGAGAGAGAGACAGAGAAAGAGACAGAGTGTGAGCGGGGCAGGTGCAGAGAAAGGGAGACACAGACTCTGAAGCAGGCTTCAGGCTCTGAGCTGCCAGCACAGAGCCCGAGGTGGGGCCTGAACCCACGAACTATGAGATCGTGACCTGAGCCAAAGCTAGACGCTTAACCAACTGAGCCAGCCAGGTGCCCCAGTACCTGCAGTCTTAAATATGAAACTATACTGCCTTCACTTTCCTAGGCTACTTGGAAGAGGGATGGCAGTGTTGGGACAAACATTTTGTTAAGTCTTAGCGTGTAGTATCCACTGTTTAACAGCGGTTACCTTCTCTCTTTAGGGCAGAGAAGTGGTCTTGGGCTCTTAGAGGATTTCCAGGTAAAAATTGTCTGTGGGCTTTCTCTCAGAAGCACCCCAAATATGCTAAAGTTAGCTGTCCTAAGCTATGTCTAGGAGTCCAAAGGAATAAAAAAAATAGCTAAAAAGTGAGTTGTACAAGCTTCTACCTGGACACTTTACTTTTACAAGTATTAAAATGTTCACAAGCATTTATTACTGCTCTAGTGGGATAGTGTTCAGGAAAAAAAAAAAAACCCTTAGTGGGGTTTCTGTACCCAAACAACTGCTAATAAACACTTGGTGAAAGCTTCCTCTGTTCACCGGGGATGGTATTTGTGCAAGCAGAGTGCTGGAGTTTCCAGGAGAATCTCACTCCAGGGGTTTGAGATGAGCACAGCCATATATGGAGGGCAATTACTTTTTCCATGTGGGGTTGAAAATGAGTTCTCTTTTTGATATCCTCAAGTTTTATTCTGCCCCCAAATAGCTGTATTGCTTTAAGTAGGTTTTGCATGCATTTAATCAATAGGTAATTAATCTGCCTGTCTGAGTCTTTAATTAAATGTCTGCCTCTGAAAAATGACTACTGCCTCATAATGGTTGTGCTTCTTGGAGGTTGACCACGTGTGTCCTCGTGTAAGAAATGCCCACTGATCTCCCGTGCTTGACTGTGGTTCTTCCTCCTCATACAAGCCATCCCTTGATGCCTTGATAACTTCTATCTGAGCCATTCTTTTTCCAGGACACCTGTCACAGGTACCACTTTCCCGAGTTTGGTGCGCATTTCAGAACAATGGACATTACTCAACACTGCCATTTGACACACATGAACTTAGAATAAATGTTCATTCCTCATCGTAAATCCCCAGACTGCAGTTTGGATGCCCATTACTGGCATCACCGTATTAAAGTACACACACACACATGCACACGCACAGGCACACACACATACACACATCCCAACAACTTCTTTTCAAAGTTGGAAGAAGGTGCAATGAATGCCAATGATTTCTTTGCACATTTATCATTTTTAACCCCTGCTGTGTTCTTTCTGGCTTCTGGTGCCTTCTCAGATTCTGAGTCCCCCTCCTTATCCAATTGACCCCCATTTCCTTGGCTGTCCTGTCTACTCTTAGGTGGAAATGTTTAGTGTTGGTGCACAGCAGCCCTCCCCAAAAGATGTCAGATTGGAAGGTTTGTTGCTGAGAGCTCTCTAAATCTCTCTGCATAAACCCTCAGAAGGGCGGAGTCAAATCAACACCAAGAAAAGGAAGGCCATGTGCATAGGTCTCTCTCCATGAATACACTGATCTAAGTCACCCAGGAGAATCATCTCAGGGACCTGCAGGATATATACTCACAGCTTTCCAGTTGCAACTTGCACGTCTGTGTGTCCATGGGGTATTTGGACAGGTCCATGTTACATGCAACAGTCGTTGTGATTCTAAGAAAGGAAAAATGGTTCAAAAGGAGTGTTGGGAGGGAAAGTACACATTCCCTGTTAAGGGCAACTCCAAGAAGACTTTCACCTTGGCTGTTAACAGTGAATGTGTGACTTGGAGCCTACAGTCAAAACATTCCTGAGCTTTTCTGTGCGAAGTAACACCTTTGAGATGTGGTAAAAGCTGGGGCCCAGGATGGAAGAAACTGGAATGTTGGCAGTGAAGAGGAATGTTGCAACAAATTGCAGAACAGAACCACTTACTGGCTTGAAATGCGTTTGCATCCAGTTTTAAAATTTAATCTTCATGACAAACCCATGAGGAGCTAGAACAGAGATCCCTATGGCTACTGTCACCATTTGACAACAGATTCAGGCTTGCCTTGGCTCACACGGCTCCTGGTGGCAGAGCTAGAGCTGGATCCCGGGTCCCCTGGCGGTGCAGTTCTTAAGGACACTGCTACCTAGAGAGGATCAGCATTCGTGGAGGATGTTGGAGGGTCCCAGGCACTGGGACTCTTAGGGACCAACACCCAGGGACACTCAGTTAAACCTCAGTGAAGTCCTCATGGTGGAGATTTCAACTGGCCCAGCTTTATCTCCCTTTCTCTTCAGTGCCCTACAGTTTTATGAAGCACTGTGCTGGGTTCTCGGGGAAAGTGAAACGATGCAGTCATGGTGCCCACCTTGAGGAAGCCCCCACTCTCTTAAGGGAGACAGAGTAACAACAGTTAGTATTTCCTGAGCGCTTACCCTGACCCAGTCCCCAGGCAAAGTGCTTATCCCTTTGAATTTGTGCAACAGCTTTATGAGGTAGGAAAAATCATTCTGCTTTTGCTACTGAGGACACTGAGGTTCGGAGAGTCCAGCAACTCGCCAAAGGTCACAGAGTAGGGACAGAACAGAGACTCGCCCCCAACTGTTTCTGATTCTAGAGCCAGGCTGCTAAACGTCGCCCGTAATTTGTGATCCTTGTATAGGAAAGATTGTGTTATGTGCAAAATACAGACAGACACATCCACGCACACGCACGTACACTCATGGGAAGAGTTACTATCAACTGGAGCTGGGGGTCAAGGGAGAGATCTAGTTTAGCATCTTGAAAGAAGGGTTGGGGTTTTGGCTAGTTTTCGCACAGTTGAGTGTAGCTGAGGAATGTCAGATGAGCAATCTAAAAATTATAGTTTATTGGCTAGTTCAGTCTTTGTTTCCTAACAGAAGCCTCTTAGTTGGGATTTAAGAGTGTTTGGCTCCTGACCTCCCCAAGGACTGTGGGAGCATAAGGTTTGCACGGTCCCGGCACCTCGCTTGTACAAGCACCCATGAGCCTCTCTGCCTGTGGGCTGCCCCTTGTAGCACCTAGGGAACACCTTCCCTGTTCTAGACAACCAGCCCCTTGATGAATTTCCACTGAGGGGGAGGAACTTTTAGCCTCAGGGATTTGGAGAAGAGACAAAGGGAGGCCATGGCTACAGATGACAGAGGCCTTGGCCCACTGCACTTTGGTTCTCTGTACAAAAATGATTCAGACGAGAAGAGCTGCATTCCGCAGCAACTGTAGCTACACTGAGTCCCGTGAAAGGAAAAATTTTTACATCTCCTCGCGCTGTTCCCCCTATTCTCTTGCTAACTTCCTTTTACTCTTAAAGACTTTCTCAGAGTTCTGCGAAAGCATCCTCTAACATAGCCCAGACCACTAACCTACTCCCCAGCTCCCCGGGATTCTGAACTTCCTTTCCTTATCCACCTGCATCAGGACAACGTCTCATTCAGCTCTGTATTCTCGGTGTCCAGAGCGGGGCCTGGCCCAGAGCAGGCATTCAGTAGCAGTGTATCGAGCCAAACTGAACTGGGGGAGGGCCCTTCAATTGTAGGCCCAAGAATCTGAAAAGCAGGGGCCTGAGGAAGGTGGGACGTTGGGGTGCTTATCTGAGAGCTGGCCGGAACTACCCAGGATATATGTATGCCTTTTCTTCCAGGCACTTCCCCTCCAGCCCCTCCAATCACCTGAGAGCATACAGGACCGTGCCGTTGGAGAAGAGGCGGATGAGCCTGTTTCCCACAGTGACTTCATGGAGGAAGGACTTCTTGGACTCCACAATGTAAGTGTCTGGCACCCAGAGGAACTCCACGAGGCGCGCATCCAGAGTGAAGCTCTTGTTGCCTTCAAATACCAGCCGCTGGTCCGTCCAGCGCTGCCTGAGGTATATGGTGGCTGTGTAGTCCTGAGGGGGAAGCCAGGTAGTGGAAATGGATTGGGGGAGAAAGACTTTGAAAATGGAACGAAAGGGGTCAAGTCTTATTCCCCACCCCACCTCCACTTAGGTCAAGAGTGCATACTACAATAGACTTGGTGAACGGAGTCTTATTCTTGGGGGAGCGGCCTGTTAGCAATAAGAGAACAAAGCGCCTTATCTGTTCTAGACAAATCTCTCGCTGCCTAAAGGCAGCCCCGTTGGAGCATGTTTAGGGCCGTAACTTACTTGCCTTCTGTCACAAAAGCGCCACCAAACTGTTGAAGGTTTTGGTGAGCTAAGTGCTTAGGTTGTCCGGGATTTACCCAGAATGCACAGCAGGCCCCTTGGCAACCTGCTTTTTGTGTCAGCTTGTCTTTACTGGGGTTTCTTAAGTGAGAGGACAGTGGAAAGAAGTCATGCGATTGTCGATTTTCATCAGCTTAGCCTAGCTTCCGCCCTGGGAGGGTCCGTGTGATATTCAGACTTCTCCACTGCCCTTTGATTCTCTCCCCCGGTCCCATCCCTCACCAAACACACTAGCTCCCCTCCCTCACTTCTTCCCTCCTGGGCTTTGAATCCACTTTCCTTCCTTTTCAGAAGATCTGTTTTGCAAGAATCTTCCACTGTCCTGAGTTTTGGGCTAGGTTTCCAGCCTCTGCCATTCCAAGTGCATGGGGGCTGGGAGTCTCTGTTCTGGTTTTTGAGCAGCTAGAAGGTGTATCCCCGTAAAACACAAGGAGAAGGTCTCCTCAGGTGGAAGACGAAGGGGCCACACTTACCATGTTACTCTCGGAAATACTAGAAATACTTGCAATGTCCAGAGTCAGGGCTATCTGAACTGGCTCTCCTAAGAATGAAGAAAAAAACGGAAGGACTTATATAGAAACACAAACACACTGCATTAGCACAATGTTTTAAAAATTATAACGTTATGAAAGTAACATTCACCTATTGGAAAATTTGAGTCCCTCTTGAAGTATAGAGAGCAAAAGGTGGATTTCTATCCTCCCCCTTTCAGGAGGAATCATTGTGTAGAATGGAAAAAAATGTATGAAAAATGTATAAAAGATGCACAAATATATAAATAGCTTAATGTGTAAGAGGGACCACACTATGTTCATTAGTGGAGATTTTAAAGGATGTAGTTGTATTTGCTGCTTCTGACTTGGAGGATCTTTCCTGTGGTGCTTGCAAGGGACAGATTGTTTAGAAACGTAGTAAGAGATTTGGGAATTTGCAGAGATCTTCATTTTTTCCTCCCCTCAACTAAGTAAATTTACCACAAGATGGCATTCAAGACTGCTCATGGTTGAGCTCTTGCTCACCTCCTGATGCTCTGCTACTCTTCCTTTACTCTCCAAAAAGCCTAAACTACTTAGAATTCCAGAACCTTCCTCATGTGATCTGGTATACAGATATTGGGCCTCAGGCCGAACTTCTTCTTCTTCTTCTTTTTTTTAATAATTTATTGTCAAATTGGTTCCCATACAACACCCAGTGCTCATCCCAACAAGTGCCCTCCTCTGTGCCCGTCACCTACTCTCCCCCCTCCCACACACCCCTCACCCCTCAGTTTGTTCTTAGTCTTTCAGAGTCTCTTATGTTTTGTCTCCCTCCCTCTCTGTGTCTTTTTTCCTTTCCCCTCTTCCCCTCCCCCATGGTTTTCTGCTAAGTCTCTCAAAATCCACCTATGCGTGGAAACACTTGGTATCTGTCTTTCTCTGACTGACTTATTTCACTCAGCATAATGCCCTCCGGGTCCATCCATGTTGCTACGTATACAGGCCGAACTTCTGAGAGTGCCAGTCTCGGCTCTGGAGACAGAGGCCTTGGAGCCACCATTCTCAGAAGCCAGGCCAGGGCAGCGTATGCCTCCTCAGGCTGGAGATGTGGAAGAAAAGCCCAAGAGTGACGAAGATGTCGGTTTACAGCTGGGAAACGTTTCCGAATCTTTCAGACCTGCAGAGTTCTCACCTACAAGTGGGGATAATGCTAACGACCGCACAGGGTCACGGAGAGGGCTGAAGGAGATTCGGCGTGTGGCAGGTTCTTTGCAGGATGGTGGCAAGAGAGAATACACGTGAAGTGCTTGCCCAGTCAGAAGTCCAGGAGGTGGTCAGAAATGGTTCTCTGTACAAAGCTCCCAGGATTGTGTCTGTCACATAATACTAGAGGCTCAATAAATGACATTTGCCTACCCCTCCTCTCCTCCTTAATCTTAGCTAATTCTGGAAAAGGAACAACTTTACTCACCAGGTTAATAGCTGCAACAGCATTCACTTGCAATAAATAACTAGGGGTGCGTCATGGAACTGTGACGCTGCATTAACCAGGAAGAGGGGAGGTGGAATTCAAAGGAAGCTTGAAACCGTCTAATTGGTAGGAATCAGACAGAGCGACCTACTTATTCACGGAAGGAAACCAGGTCATAGAGTATAGGTGGGAATTTGGAAGTGGAGTTTTAGAACCAATGCAGTTAAAAATAACTAAGCAAATGCTTGGTGTTAACACTTGGTGGAAAAGTGGGGGATCTTGGATGACAGACCGTGGAAGGTACTGAAGGAGTATGATGCTAGGTGGCTTTCTGCCCCTCAAGGCAGAAATCAAGAAAAGGGGCTTGGAGCCAGAGTGTTTGAATTCCATGCCCAACACTTCATAGCTGTGTGACCTTGAGCAAATTGCTAAGCCTTTTTGTGCGGCAGTGTCTCACCTATAAAATAGAGCTACTAGTGCCTACTATCATGGGTTGGGTTGGGAAAGTTACAGGATCTATTCTAAGTGCCTGGAGCACAGTGGGCAGTGGGTCAGTGTTATTTTGTCTCCGCGAGGAACGTGGGGAACAGAAAACACAGGAAGGTTCTACCGCACTGTGCTTTCTGTTTACTTTGTTTCTAATTAGTCCAGTCTGGGCCTTGCTTCCGTTGGCTTCTTTATGGACCAGAACTTGCTTTCTTCCCCTTGAGTTATAAAAGTAAGCTGTGCCACCAGAGGGCAGCTTCCTCCTAGGAAAGAGGTCAAAGCCAGTTCCTGGACAGTGTTCTTAGGGCTTGTTTACAAACCTGTGCTCTGTCTACGTCATTCCCTGAACAACCGTATGGAGGTCTTTTCTATTAAGGACCTCAGGGACCTAGCACTGGATGGACACCCATTACAGAAAACATGGCCGCCCCACGGAACTCCGGGCCACCACATAAATGTAGTTCCTTTAGGAGACAGATTGCCAGGGTGTTGGGGCTTGCACCTTCCCCGCTTTTTGACTAGGGACTGCTTACCCCCTTTTCACCCCAGGTGGATCTGGGCCTCACACTCCTTTCGTCCGCCCCAGGTTCATTGCCCAAGAATCTTGCCTCTTGTCGACCTATGAGCAGGCAACAAGAAGGGCAGGATCCTGGCCTAATTATTTGGGGTTTGGAAGGCAGAGAAACTGGACCTAACCAGCGTGTACAGACTCATATGCTTGTCATTAGTGTTCTGCAGGGCCTGGGAAGACTAGGGGAGGTTGAAGCCTGCCTAGGTTTGTTAACATAAGGACCTCAAATCTTAATTGTGTGGCCATGAAAATGATCTCCAACTGAGGTGGGTGTAATCGGCCCAGCTGCTGTGCTCTGAAATCGATTTGTGCATTTGCTCTGAGGCCACGCTTCCCGAAGGCTGCACCCCACCAGTGACTGAGTGTGGCGGGGATACGAAGGCACACTGTTCCTGGGAGGCACAGAGATAGGAGACTCCTTGGACAAGAAATTTGGCTCAAGGATTCCCTGGGGCCTTTCCACACACACATAGAACTGTACTGTAGTCTACAACACCTCTGTCCAACCTTCCTTCCCTCCCTTTCCCCTTCCCCCGGGGTCAGCTTCCCTCTCTTCCCACCCCACATTCTGTCATAGATACTGCCCCAATAAATATCTTGCATGGATAATTCTCTTTTGGTGTTGGCTCCCCAGTGGACTAACCCACCAATCCTAGATTTGACCAGAGAGTTTTGCCATGTGAGGGGAAGAGCAGGAAGGAAAGGGGATTCGAATAGACTGCACCCCGATGACGTGGCGGGCGCCATGCTTCGTGTTCACACACTTCATCTCCTCCAGTCCTCTCCGTGAGGCAGAAGGTGGATCCCCACTTTACAGAAAGGGGACTTAGAAAGCTAAGGTGCTTGGCAAGCAGTAGAGCTAGGAGCCAAATGGAGGTTTGTTCGACTCCAAACTTCTTTCTACCGCTTTCTGCTCTGCGTAAGGAGACATTAAGAACCGCAGAGAGACTGAGACTCTGCGAGGTATGTGATTGGTCACCTTCCCTCCCTCCTTGCCTCATTCGGTCAATAAATACTAGTCGATCCCTTGCTATATGCCAAGCACTGAGCTGCTGCTAGGGTTAGTGAGGTAAATTTAGTGTGGTGAAGAAAGCAGGACTCCCTCAAGGGGCCGTGGCCTAAAGCTGAGACAGGTGTAAAACCAGTGGCAACGATGGTATTGCCAGATAATGGCTAGGATTTGGAAGTATGTTCAAAGTAAAGTATGAAGAATTGAGACAGGGCCTAAAGGAATCAGGGCTGGCTTCTCAGAGGAGGAAGACTTTGATCAGAGATGTGTAGAAAATTGGCATTTTGCCAGGGAGGGAATTTGGAAGAAGCGGTTCTCAGCAGGTAGTCTCAGCAAAGGCAGGAGACCAGGGAAGCCAAGGAGGTCAGGGAGTGGTTGGGGCACACTCCTGGCAGGGCACAGCGGGAGGATTTGGGGCAGGTAAGACTGGCAGACAGAAAGAGGCTGGGCTGGGAAGGTCCTGGTGTGCCATGCAAAGGGCACTGGACTCTGTGCTGAGGCTGCTGGGACAGAGGCAGGTATTCTGAGCAGGAAAAGGACCCAGGCAGGTCATAGAGGTGGCACAGTTGGGGGTTAGCCTTGAGTGATGAGGCTGGAGGCAGGAAGACTAGGTGACATGGCCCTTAAATAATGACACTGGAAGTAGGGGTTAGAAGGAACACAGTGTCTAAGAGGTTGTTAGAGGCTCTAGTAACTTCCTCAGCTGGGAAGAGGATTTCTTCATCCTGCAGGTTGAGAGTTAAAGCACATTCTTCAAAATAGTGTGAAAATCATTGGCTGTCCTCATCCATCATGGCTAATCCTTAACAGGTTGCAGATCAGAAAATGGAGTCAACTAAAATCTCCCGAAACCCTCCTCTGCATATTGTGTCTGTCCTTCTTTTGAATTGATGTACTAGAGAGCAAGGATGACCTACCACCAAAATTGGGCCTGAGAAATTTATTATAGCCTGCTGTGAGATTCTCAAAGCCAGGCAGGGACAGCTTGTCACTTCTGCTGACCTCAATGTTGAAATGATTCCCCTGGATGCACATTCTGGAAAAGAAAATGAGTGTCGTTAATGTGTGAATAAGCATGCATACACATAAACTTGAGCTTGTGTTTGCATGTGTGTCTGTATGTTGTGCCCCTGTACTAGTGGTGACTTTCCCAGAGAGAAATCTCTAAATTTCAGCTTCTGAATTAAGATATCCTTATCCCATTCCATTTTGTTACTCATTTTCCATACCTCAGAATGTTGAGGTAATTTGGGAACCCCTCCAAGTGTCTTTAGAAAAAACACAAGTGGGAGTACCTGGGTGGCTTAGTTGGTTAAGCGCCCGACTCTTGATTTTGGCTCAGGTCATGATCTCAGTTTGTGTGATAGAGTCCCGCATTGGGCTCTGCGCTAACAGTGCAGAACCTGCTTTGGATTCTCTCTGTCTCTTCCCCCTCCATCTCTCATGAGCACATGTTTTCTCTCTCTCTTTCTCAAAATAAATAAACATTAAAAAAAAACACACAATGGTTCCTCCACGTATGACCATTTTGGAAGCTTGAAAAAATGGCAGGAAGTTGTGTTGTCTGGGTGTGTCAAGGAGGCAGATGGACTAAACTTTGTCTTGCTGTTGGTAAGAAGGAAGACTTGCCACCTTTCCTACTTCAAGCACATACTCAAAGCGGTTCAGACCAAGGTCACTGTAGGGCAGCGAACTCACCTTGGGGTGAAGAGACTCAGACACACAAAGGTCAAATGGAGACTGTATTTCATGTTGATGAGGCGCTCGCGAAGAGACGGGCCAAAGTAGGAATCACCTGGGGAAACAGATGGGCAAGGTGGGAGAGGTGACCCAAAGGGCTCCCCTCCGCCAAGCCCAGCTCCATCCTGTGGGTCATCAGCCACAGCAGTTTTTCAACATGTGAGGGGGGCAGCCTCTTTCCACACCATTTGGTTATTGCTCCCGTTCCCTGCATGCCGTACAGGAACGACTCCATTTTGGAGGATCACATGTTAAATCCAACCCAAATAAAGGCTGACACCTTATTTAGAGAATGGCTCACCAGCCCCAGAAATGCAGCCAGTTCATTCTGGGCTGCATATTTGGAAAGCCCCAAGACTGTCCTTACCCTCTCCTTATCCTGACTTTGTCAGGAAGGACACCCCCATGTATGCACTCACCCCAACCATGCCATTTATCCGAGAGTCTAAATCTATTAAGCAGGTCATGTGGACAAGAAATGAAAACTTGCCAATAATAAGCAAACACAAATAAACTTCCCAAGAACCACCCATGTGCAAGGAATACATTAGATACTTTCCCACGGATCTTCTCACTCCATGTCACAGTGCGTTTGTGAGGTGGGTAGGTTAATTCCGAACTGGGATGAGGAAACAGAGGCTCACAGAAAGGTCACTGTGATAGTGAACGTCAGAGGAGACTTTGAGTCCAAGGTCGGCAGCCTCATACCCCGTAATATTGGCTGCTCTCCCAAGCTCCCAGACCTGCTCCCTGGGCGCTCCAAAGCTGTTGAGCTGGTTGGGTAAGCATCGTGTATGCGTGAGGACTGTCAGGGAAGGCATGGCCCAGGGGCCTGGCCTCCTCAAGCTTGGGAGCTACTGTCAGATGTTCCTTTGAGAGAGTAGCCAGCAGCCAGGCAGGTGAGCCTGTGACCTGTCATGCTGGTGACAGCAGAGTGGGGGTTCTCGGGTGTGGCTCCAGCCGTGTGCCTAGGGAGGCAGTCCCAGGGTGGCTCATCCCTTCCTCTGTGGCAACATGTGTCAATCAGGCTACTTTCAAGAGGCTACCCATTCTGGGGTTTAGGGCATGATTCAGCCATTAATTAACTAATATAATTTTACTTCCAAAATGAATACATGCTCATTGTGGAAATGAAAAAAGATAGAAACGTAGAAAGTTGAAAGTAGAAGTTCCAATGATGTGTCATGTAGGTTCATCAGTTTAACAAATGTACCACTCTGGTGGGGGACGTGATAGTGGGGGAGGCAGTGCATGGGGTGAGGGTGGGGGGCTCCATTTTGTTACGAACCCCAAATTTCTCTAAAAAATAAAGTCTAGTAAAAAAGTCTCTTCCTCACTTCCCTCTAGTCTCACACCTCAGACTATCAGTTGTCTGTTAACAGTTGTTTTATCTAGACATATATACATCTGTATATAAATATGAAGAAAACAATTAAAAAGTAAAATCAGGGTGAGAGCATGCATTTTTTTGCCATTTACCTTTTTTGCTTAATAATGATAGAAAATATTTATTACATATTGAATGCATGCTTGCACTCTGCTAAGAATCTCAGAAATCCTTATAACTCATTGAAGTCATTACTACCGTTCTCCTCATTTTCCCAAAGGAAACAGCTGAGGCTTAGAGAGGCTAAGAAGCAGTCCCAAGGTTGGATAGCAAGTGAGGGGCAGACCTGAATCCGGGCAAGCTGCCCCCATCGCTTTTAACCGCTACACCATGACACAACGCTCTTTTCCAATGTCAGAGACACCTCTGGGTGTCAGTTCCTACAGATCTGCTTCATTCTTCCTAGCGGCTCAGAGTACGTCATAAGGTCAGTATATGGACATTTATATAACACACGTCCTGCTTATGGTACTAAGTTATTTCCACATTTTTTACTGTCACAAAATCAGTAAGGAACATCTTTGCACATGTGTAAGCTCTCGGAGCTCTGCACTCTTTTATATTTCTCTACCTCAGCCCTTTCCTTCTCACTCATCTTTTGATAAATCGACATTATCAATCCACCAGTGATCCTATTCAAACTTTCTTCCTTTTGTTCATCTTCCCAGTCTCTGTCCATTCCCCTGTCCCCAACATCCAGTTTAACGGGGTCCATGGAGTGGCTCCATGCCTTCCATCCCTTCATTCAATTTTCCAAAGGCTTACCAAGCTCCTTCTGGGAATCTGACACGTATGAGGTATCCACCAGAGCTCCTGTCTAGTGAGATAGAGGGAGTGTAAGCAGTGAAGTGACACAGTGTTCCCTGTGACTGTCCCATAACAGGGGCTGAAGCAAAGGATACATGGTGTGCAAAGGAAGCAGGAGTGATCAGCTCCGTTGGTGGAGGGTGGGGCAGGGCCAGGATGGAAGTCCTAGAGAAGGTCATTAGATTCTTGAAGAATGTGTTTGCATCTTCCAGGTGAACAAAGGAAGGTGGGGCCCTCCAGAACCTGGGCCAAGATATGGAGGCTTGCCCACCGTCATTCTCCTACCTGCTTATGCTCAGTCTCTGCCCTCTAGCCCATGGCCATCTGTCACTTCTTCCGAGTCTGGTCTTAATTAGCTTCTTTCTCATTTTGAGATATTCCTAAAGTCTTCCTCTTCCAGTATGAAATTGAACTTTATCAGGCAAGTAGGAGAACAATCTAGCTTCAGCTCTAAGACCCCCCTATTGTATCGTGTTTTCCCCGTGCTCAGCCCTATATTAGGAATTGAGAATGTTTGGGCCTTGGGCCTCTGACTCTGCCCCAAGTAATCTCATGTACTGAAAAGCTTTGCCCACACCAGACCTGGAAATGTGATCCCATTTGACCCTGCTTATCTTGTCAGGTTGCTGAGCATGTTTCGTTTTATTAAGGAGGAAAAGAGAAGGAGAGAAAGCCCTCTAGATGCCCCCAGGTGCTATAGGTGCTGTACTTGGTGCCTAATGGCATTTAATTCTCATGGCCATCTGGCCCAGTAGGTGTTAATTTCTAGAATTGAATCTCAGATTGGTGAAGGGATTTGGCCAAGGCCACAAAGGAGTTAAGTGCCATGATTTGAAGTCAGGTCTTCTTCCAAAACCCTGTTCTTTGCACTGCACTTGGGAAGAGGACCTCAGCTCCCACGCTGAACTAGATTCCACTTGACTCTGGTCCTTCTTGCACCAAATCCACCTCTGGGGTAGAGTGCTGCGTCCACAGTATGTCCCAAGTGGCAACCGCATTGGTGCCTTTACCTCTCACATGGCAAAGGAGCCAACCGTCAGTCAAGTGATGGTTTGTGTATCCACCTGCCTGAATGAAGGCTCTGGCCACCAATGCTGATACAGATGCTGGGAATGGCATTTGGCAGAGCCACCCACTGAGCAACCAGAGGGCAGTGCCCCGGGGTTTGTCCCCACAGCTACAGGGGCCCTGGAGATTCCAGCTGCCTCTAGTCCTTCTCACCTTCGGGGAACATGGCACTCAGGATGTTCCCAGGGGCTCCCGAGTAGGGCAGCCTATGAACTCTTCCCCTACGTGAGGGGCTTTCTGCCAAGATCCCCCTCTACTTGTAGAAGAGAGCTTGAGCTTTGGGTTGACACACCTGAGTCATTTAACCTTTCAGGGTCTGCGCTTTCCTATCTGACAAATTGGAGCAGAAAACACTCAATAAATATTAATTTTCATTCTCCTCTCCCTTCTGCTTCTGTGGGGACCTCATTGATCCCACCATGACCATGAGAACCCGAATCTTAACCTCTTCCTGTACCCCATGCTGCTACCCAGGGTGCGAACTGACTATAGTGTCCTCTTGAGGGCACTCATTTTGGCATCACCTCCAGAAGGAAAGGGTCACACACGGGACTTCAGGGTCACCTAGGCGACAGATGGCAGCTTTCTCTGATTGGCCCTGAGAAGCAGAGGGAATTGCAATACATGCAGGTGTCTGCCCCCATTCCCAGAATCCCCACCACATAGGCAGCGAGCCCCAAACGTGTCATGCCCTAGCCTCCTTCTCACACAGGCACAGCTCCCTGACTCTGTCACTTTAGCACAGACAGAATCATTTGTTGGAAAGCAGGAGTGGAGCCAAAATTAGGTTGAGGCGAGGAAAGGCATCATTGACTTGGGCCCTCCTGGGACCAGGCCCCCAGCGCAGAGAGGAAGGGGACCTGTGGCTCTAGGGTCAGGCAGGAGGCGCTGTCATCTTGGCTCTGCCACTGACTCTGAGACCATATTACTTATCCCTGAGGTTTAGTTTCCTCCACTGTGAAATGGGATAGTAATCAATAGTTCTTCAGAGATGGGTAAATAGGTGCTTAGCAAATTCTAGGCCCGGCCCCTCCCCTCACTCCCAGCACGGATTGTATCTGAATCTCCTTCCCTGTCCTCCCTCCAAGTACTGGAGGGGCCAGCAATTCTCTTACCAGGAAGTTGCTGAGGCTCTTTTAGGGCAGGTCCTTCAGGCCTTCAGTCTGGGCATTCAGGCAGGACATGATCTTCTGGGTTCCCGAGAGTCTCCTCATCCTCAGCTCTGGGTTCCCGAGAGTCTCCTCATCCTCAGCCCTGACTCCTTGGTTGCAGGCACACGGCCACTCTCGGATGGAGTGGCTCTCTCCATGAGGGAGACAGAGCTGCAAGACTGGCTAGGCAGACAAGGGGGTGGGGCTTCCCACAGCTCCTCCCCTGGGTGGGGCTCTGACCTCATCCTGGGTGTCTGTGGGATTCACCCAGCTCCTGCTATGGCTACAGGCTGCCAAGAGTTTGATTCTGAGCTGGTGTCTCAGCCGAGCTCCTGGACCACAGCCAGAAAAGAATCTTGAGATCAAAGACCCGTGCAAGTCAAATACACTGGATGGCCACACCCACCACGCCTGGAAGATGAGTCCCAGGTTCTAAATTTTGAGGACACCTCTATCCTGGTATCATGGAGCAGGAGTTAGCAGCATGTATGACCTTCGGCAAGCCACTTTACCTCCCCAGTCCTCAGTTTCCCATCCTGAAGCTAGAACTTAACCATTTCTAAACTTCTGAGTCCTTGTTATGCATTTTAAGAGCACCTGTGGAGCCAACAGAAGGCCTGGTCTATGTAAAAGGAGACTCGCAGGTCGGAGGACATCATGCTTTCCAGGCTGGGAAGTTTCAAAACGAGACTTAGGGGCCAAGGGAATGGAGAATAGATTGGCCAAGGGAATGGCTGAGCTAGCCAACCCAGAAAGCGGTGGGAGGGACTGGCCAGATTTCCCCATGTCTCCTTCTTCACCATCTCTGTCCCACACACCCAGGATTCTTTAACTCCCTGCAAAGTCCCTTTAGGAGCGTCCGTCCTCCATAGTCCATCAAACCTCCTAACAGAACTGCTTCGACAATGTGCACATACCTCTGCGTTCTCCCTGTCACCATAGCCAGGGGCCCCGAAACTTACTCCTGGCTCCAGCCCCATGGGACGGCACAAGGGATTCCCCAGGGCTTGGCTTTGCACCCTGAACGAGCCAGCAGCCAGGAGTCCGTCCGATGGAGGGGCCCTGGAGAGAGCAGAGGCTGTGGCAAGAAGTCCTGAGGCCCTCCTGCCCTCTGGCATCATGGCCAAGCTCCTGCCCAGACCCCTACTGGTCTTGGAGGTGAGAAGGTGGTGAGACAGGAGAGAGGTAGGAGAGGGAGTAAATGAAGTTGCCAGGAGTAAAAGGACAGAGCGGGTGGACATCGGCGTGCAACGCCCCATAGAAGCCTCTGGCTCCAAACCAGTTTCCTTAGTGTGCCCCAGAGCCCGGCCTGCCTTGCGAACGTTTCCATGCGCCTGAAGAGAAAGCTGTTTGATCTCCCCCGAGAGGCCTCACTTTCACCTGGGAACCTTGAAGGCGGCTGGAACAGGACTGGCTGAGGATCTGGTTTCAGGTTCTCTATGAATGGAAAGTGGTTTGTGGCTTTTCTCAGAGTTTCCAAAGGCTCACAAGTAACAAAGACAATTCAGAGCTGGGGTTGGAGGTGGGAGTGGGGTGTCCTATGACTCAGGAACAGTGAGACTTAGATGAAAGGACACGAGCTGGCTGGGTGGCTTTTGGCAAGTTACTTAAGCCTCTTTGGACCTCAGTTTCGTTTTCTGACAAACAGAGATGATGGTTTCTGGCCGTGTGGCTGAAGAATTCAGCAATGACAGGTGCGAGGGCGCATCCAAAGCTACTGGCATGTCGCACCCGGCACATTGTAGGCACTCGCTAAATTGTTCTTTTTATCCCCATGTTAGTATCTTCTTAGGTTTGTACTTCTCTGTCGTGCCAGTATCTATCCGTATCTATCACGAATTTATCATGTTTCTCATCACGATCATTATCTCATCAGCATCTATTATCCGTTTATCCTGTATTCAGTCTTCCCAGTCGTATCGTCAGGGCTTTCATTGTGCAGGTCTGTATTATCCTTCTGTGTGGGATCCAGTAAATGTGTTAATAGACTGATTATACCTGGGGTCAGGGCGACCCAGACCTCAAGTTACCAAAGTAGGTGTGCTAAGGGCTTTTATCTCCCAGTTTCAAACGATGCCTCAATCTCGTGCCAGCTTCTTAGATGTCTTTCAGAGCGACTGAAGGAATAAATGCCCAGAGTAGGGAGTTTCCATGGAAGCCAAGTCCTGCTCCCAGTGGTCATGGCCGTGCTCCTTGGCTCCAGAACCCCTCGCAGCCTCTGCGCCATCCAGGCCACCTAGCTTCCTAGTGTGACCTCCAGTTTCAGGATGCCTGAGGTCAGTGGTATTTTAGGATGTTCAGCTATGCAGACATACTGCCCATGGGTTACTCACGCCGGTGTCCGCCTCCTACACCACATAGCTACACACCCTCCCAGAATGTGTCCCAGAAAAACAAAGGCCAAAGCGAGGGAGTATGCCTTGCCTGATGCATCAATCACCATGCACACGAGATACTAATAAACCATAATAATGCCATCCATTTTTACAGATTCTTTGCAGTTTTCAGAGCCTTCACATGTGCCTGTGCCTTGTCTTATTTGAGCCGCGTTATAGTACTGGGAAGCAAGCGGGGTTCATTCCTTTATTTTCATTTTGCAGATGAGAAAGCTGTGCCCAGAGTCACACAGCTACTCAGTATGGACTGGAACCCAGGTCTTAGGATTTTGAGTCCGACACTTACCTCACATGTCCATTAAGTGATTAGGGGTGAGGCGGGGGAGAACAGAGGAATAGAATTTAAGTGAAGCAGGGGACAGAGCCAGCCTTCGGATCTTCCTCTGGCCTGTGAGGCCATGCTGGGACAAGGCCATCAATCACCTCTGTTTCCCAGGAAATGCTGCCTGTCAGACGGAATGCCCCGCCCACCTGCCGGCCCAGCTGCAAACTCTGGACATCCTGGATCTCCTTATTCCCTGCCCCCCAACCAACAACGCCTGACTGATCCCCTACTCCAGATACCTTCTCGTTGTCTCGTTTATCTTGTCTGCATCTCCTCACCTTGGAGACTGGGGTCTCCCAAAAGAGGCCTGCAGGGACCAGGCCCTGTGCAAGATGAGCCTCTGAAGTGTGGGCAGAAAATATTAGAATTCCTAGGACTTCAAACAATGGGAAAGACATTGCATTTTCTAGCATTTACTATGGGATGAGTAGTGGCCACTCACTGCTGTGTGGGTCAGGCCATCGCAGGTCACACACCAAAGTCACATCCCCACCGGTCTGGCCACACTGACCTGAGATAGAGCAGGGTCTCTAAACTTGGAGGGCTTGGCACCCACTCCTTTGCTTTCTGTGTAACTTGACCTTCTGCAGGGCAGGTGGGCCAGGTTAAATGAATTTATGATTTGTTTTCACTAAATAAACCCTGAAGAAATAGGGCATGGGTTAAAAATGAGTCCCGCCAGAGGAGACTACTTCGAGAAGATAGCATTAATAATACAAGCAGAGGCAAACAGCAAGAAAATGGTAGTGTTGACGCTTGGTCTACCTAATGCCCAAACTAATTAAACATCTTCCAAAGGAAGAGTTTGAGTGGCTTTCAAACCTTCTGGTTAAAAATATTTAAAAAAAAAAAAAACAAAAAAAACTGATGGACATCAAGAGAAGCTGGAAATTTACTAGCTGGATTTAAACAAAGGCCTTTGTATAATTGGTGAGGAAGACTGAAACATTAATATTTTAGTAAGCACAGTCAATGAAGCACTTTTTTCATTTGGATGTCTGTACCTTACTGAGGTATCTTTTTTCAATTCTGAAAGCTATAAGAATCAAGCATCAAAGGTAATTTGCACTTAAAACCAGATCTTCTAAGTACTGAACTGCAAAATGTTAATATGAAGATAGCACAAACATAATAAAACATCAACCACATCGCACTCACTAAAAACATTAGCATTCGTAATAATTCCTTTCAGTGAAAAGGTTTTTTTGTATTATTAACAAAATAAAAGCCTTAAACGTACTGTTATTTTATCCTTAGCTCATTCATTTAAATTCTTTCTGTCTTCACTGTGGTGTTGTGATTTATAATATGAAATATGTATTTGGTCTTTGTCCTTGTCACAGAGCTAAAACCCTTGTGATTTTTCCTGGTGATGAGAGCAATAACTATGTCTTTTGTTACGTTAATGTGGTGACTTTTGGAATGCCCCTGGGTCACCTAAGGGTAGGGGCTGGTTGCCTGAAGAGGTCACCAGGTGATTGGATCTTTCAATCCCGCCCGCTATTTCCAGGGAGGGCAGAGGGGCTGGAGGTTGAATCAACCACCGTAGGCTAATGACTCAATCAATCATGTTTAAGTAATGAAGTGTCCATAAAATCTCAACAGGACACAGCTCAGAAAGTTTCTGCGTTGGCGAACACATGGAGGTACCAGGAAAGTGGTGGGCGCAGAGAGGGCATGGGAGCTCTGTGCCCTTCCCCATATCTCGCTTTGTGCATCACTTCTCTCTGTCTGTTCCTGACCTATATCCCTTATAATGAACCAGTAATCTAGTAAGTAAAATATTTCCGAGTTCTGTGAGCAAATTAATCGAACACAAGGGTGTTAGAACCAAGGTCGTTAGAGCCTCTGATCTACACGCTGGTTGGTTAGAAGCACAGGTGACAGAAAACCTGCACTTGTGATTGGCATCTGAAGTTGGGGGTGCAGCAGTCTGGTGGGACTGAGCCCTTAACCTGTTGGATCTGATGCTCTCTCTGCATAGATAGTGTCAGAATTGAGTTGGATTGTAGGACATCCAGCTGATGTCAAAGAATTGCTTGTTGGTGTGGGGGACAATCCCACACGTTGGAGGTGGGTACAGAATCATTACTTACACCCATACTGTATTAGGACACGAGACATGTATGTGATTTCTAACTATATTGAGGGAATAGAGTCAAGAAAACGTGGGGAAAGTTGGGCCAGGTCATTGAGGAAGTTCCTGGCTATTCTTTCATCTTCCAATTATATTTTGTCTACCACATATAAACAGACTGATCTTCATCAAAACGCACAGGGGACCAAATTCCTACTCTGATTTCTGCTTTCTGTTGAACCCCCTCTGCTAGAAAGAGTGGCAGTCCTGATGCCTTCTGGCGCTGGGCAGCTGACTTAATGTAAGAAGAGGGTTGAATGTAAGGCATGGTGAGAGCAGCAGCAAGCAGGAGCGTTCTTTGCCTTAACATATTCCAATTTAAAAATTTTAAACCCTGGGCAGGCAAGAGAAAACCCTGCCATGGCCTGGATGGAATTTGTGGGCTGGCATCTGAAAACCCCTGAGGAAGTCAAGGCTGACCTTAGAAAATGCTCTCCATCTCTCTAGACAGGTCTCTTGCTGCTTGCTCCCACATGTATTCTACACTGTGGTCTACATTGGTGCTGATCTTGGCCCTATACGAGTCAGTCCTCTTCCTGGCCAAGTAAGCCCCAGCTGAACGAGCCTGGTTCTAACGCCGCCTCCTCTGTGGAGCAACTTGACTGCTCCTTCCCAGAGCTGCCTCACAGGTTGCTCTTACTCTTATTGGGTTTTACTGTTCTCAACACATCCCTGACCTGCCTGCCTCCGCCACTAAGCTGAGTGCTCCCTGAGGTCAGGTCCTTTGTCTTGGCATCTCTGATACCAAGGTCGGTGCCTAGGTCACATGGTGGGTGAGTCCGCTGAGCCAATGAATGCATGCAAACGATGGTACCCGTATGCTGGGTAAGAGCAGTGCGTTATTAAACTGTAGTGTTTGCTTCTAATTTCTAATAATAATAAGCACACGCCTTCTCCTTTCCCCCCTTCGCCTTCTCTCTGAAGCTCCCTCAGCTCCAGTGCATACGCTTTTGGACTTTATGTACTTAATGGACAGGAAGTAAAGAAATGGCAAGTGGTGAAAGTTTCTTTCTCGGCCGTGTGTCTACAGTGAGACAAAAACCATGCAAGCGGGTCTCAGTGTGGTCTGCCCAGATGTGCCTGTGTCAGCTTCACCAAGAGTACTTATTAAAGATGCATGTTCCTGGGGCGCCTGGGTGGCTCAGTTGGTCTAGTGTCCAACTCTTGATTTCAGCTCAGGTCATGATCCCAGGGTTGTGGGAGTGAGCCCTGTGTTGGGCTCTGCACTGAGTGTGGAGCCTGCTTGGGATTCTCTCTCTCCCTCTGTTCCTCCCCCCATTTGTGCTCTCTATCTCTCTCTGGAAGAAAATTTTTAAAAAGCACATTCCTGGGCCCCTCTTCTGACTTACTGAATTGGAATCTCAAGAAATACGGCCTAGGAATCTGAATTTTAATAAGATTCCCCAGGTCATTCTTCCCGGTTTTAAAATGTGAGGCCTGCTGCTGTAAGGCAGAGCTCCCATTTCATTCACTCAGTGATGTGGGGAATCCACAGTACTGAATACCTACCCCTTTCATGCCGGGCACGGCGCTAAGTGCTGGGGGAACACTGCTGACTCATACCTGGTCCTTCCTTTTTTTGAAGCTCATAGTTTAGAAGTGCAGATAGACAATAAATAAGAAACATTTAACAACTTGTGATAAGAGCTCTTGGGGCAGCTGCGTGGCTCAGTCAGTTAAGTTTCTGACTTCGGTTCAGGTCATGATCTTGTGGTTCATGAGTTCAAGCCTGCCTCAGGCTCTCTGCTGCCAGCTTGGAGCCTGTTTCAAATCCTCTGTCCCCACCTCTCTCTGTCTCCCCCCCGACCCGGCAAAATAAATAAACATTTTTTTAAAAGAGCTCTTAAGGAAATAAGCAGACTATCACAACAGGGATTATAGAGAGGGCCGGCCAATTTAGAGTGACCCTAGAATGTCCCTTTGAGACGGGAAATTGAAGCTGATCTCCAGAGATGGGCAGGAGTTGCCATGTGTCAAGAAGGCAAGGGAGGTAGGAGAGGCTCCGGGACACCTGTGCCTGAGCCACCTGGTTTAGGGAAAGGAGTCCTGGGGGAGGAGAAGCTGAGGGCTGGCCTCATGCCTCCCCAGGTGCTTTCCCCTCTCACACTCTTAGAAGCCGTCATGTCTACAGTAACGTAAACCCTGGCTTAGACTTTGACCCTTCCCGTGTCCTGGGGTTCAGCCAGACTCCCACAGTCTGCGAATTCCAGAAGCCAGGGAGGTTTCACTCATTCTCTCCAACCCTGGCTGCTTTGTTCTTTTCCTCTCAACCTCTTCTTTTGAGCTGCTGTCACTGGTACCTTTAGAAGACTGCCAGAGCTGTGTTGAAGTATTAACGACCTCAGCGCTCACTCCCAAGCCACAAACACAATCACTGGCACTGTCGGCCATCGGGCAGGTGGAGAAAGGCGGGCTGGACTGCGGGGAAGCAGTCTTTTATGAGGACAGACCATCCACGCCCCTTCTGTGTACCCAGCGAAACCATTCCCAGGAAGGAGGCTGGAGGAAAGATTTGTTGCAGACAGTGTGCTATGTCAGCAACGGAGCTTCCGTGGAGACAGGAGAGGGCAAGTTCGCTCACCAAACCTCTGCCATCCCTTTCCTGTAAGAGATCGTGTTGGCCGCACCCAGCCTTACCATACTCCCTGTACTCAAAACACAAAACCAAACCCGAGACAAACCTTATGTCACTGCCAGAGAGCCAGCCTCTAGACATTACCTTAATCTGTCAAAGTGTTTCACCGGTCAGTTTCCAGGGGCCCTTGAAGGTTGCCTATGCTTCTGAGCCCAGCGTGATCTCTCACTGCTTTGAAGAGGCCCATTGGAATAAAGATTATTTTGAAGGGAAGGCATCCGAGCTCCCGAAATCTCTTATCTGCCTAAAAGCATCACTTCATAAAGAATTCAAAATTGTCGCCAAGCCCTTCCCCCAGAACAATTAGGAAGTATTGACTCTTGTCACCCCAGATAAGAAGTCTCCACTTCACACCTGAACAAGCATGGTCACAAAAACTGTCATATCTCCCATCTGTTCTCCTCAGGGCTCATATATCTTTCCTGAAAGTCATTTGTTGTCCAGTAAGTAGTCGCTCTCCCATCCCCACACTTCTAAGAGACCACTTTTTTCCCGTAAGTGTCCTTCTCCCCACCCCTTCCCTTATGAAAATGGCACGTAAGCCCCAATTCTGACTGCCTCTTTGAGTCACATTTCTTTGTGAACTCCCACATAGATGTAAATAAAAATCTGTATTTTCTCTCGTTAATCTGTCTTTTGTCTGTTTAATTCTCTGGCCCCCAAACACCTTCATAAGAGGATATGGGAGAAGTTTTGTCTCCCCAGTAGCTCCTTTTCATTTACCGAGTTGCCCCTGCCCACCCAGGATTCCTGGCATCTTCCTCAGAAGTCGCGAGGAGTGTCTCTAGATGCAAGGGGGCCAAGGGTCTGTTTAACATGGGGAGGTGAGAAGACTCTGATGTGAGGCCATCAGAGCCCAGGGTGCTGGGGCTGGGTTGGGATTAGCAATTTCAGTGTACGTGACAGAGCAGAACAGAGCACAAGCATTAGAGTCAAAAGTGGGTTCTGATACCTTGGCTCTGGTGATTCCTACTCTGTGATCTTGGTAAATGACCTAATCATCTTGAACTTCAGTTTTTCATCTGTACAACAGGGCTAACAGTACCTACTCCGTGGCATCAGCACAGGTAGTATACCTTGCATTGTGCCTGACACACGGGTGGTGCTTAACCAATATTTTTATCCGTGATTTCAGACCCAGTGGCCAGTTGCACGCTCCCTGGTAGCATTTTGTGTTATAAGACGCTGACATGACACCCCAGCACCAGAAAGCTGCCAGCCCCCAGGCCACACAGAAGAGAGCTTTGCAGTACCTGGTTGTCAGTGTTCTGCAGAGCCATCAGCCTGCCGGGGGCCTCCAGAGCCCTGGAATATAGACTATCGCAGGCGTGGGTTCCCTTCACTGACCTTCAGAGTGGCTCATCACCACCCTCAGGGCCAACCCAAGTGTGAGCTGCCTACTGCCACAGCTAAGTTTCCTATTTCTTAGAAAGTTAGGATGGGCTGCCTGGGTGGCTTAGTCGGTTAAGTGTCTGACTCTTGGTTTTGGCTCAGGTCGTGGTCCCACAGTTTGTGGGTTTGGACCCTGCATCGAGCCCTGCACTGCTGGTGCAGAGTCTGCTTGGGATTTTCTCTCTCTCCCTCTCTCTCTGCCCCTCCCCTGCTCTCTCTCTCTTTCTCAAACATAAATCAACTTAAAAAAAAAGTTAGGGGAGAATTTGAGAGCCTACCATGTGTCAGATGCTCTTCTAGGTGTTGGGGACACAGCTGTGAATAAAACAGGCAGAGTTACTGCTTTCCTGAAACATACATTCTGGTGAGGAGTGACAAGATAAATAAATGCACATACACGTAGATGCTGAGTCAGGTAGAGATAAGCGTTATGAAGAACTATAAAGCTAAAGGGATGGGGAATGGTAGGGGTCCTATTTCAGATGGGGTGGTCATAGAAGGCCTGTCTGAGGAGGTGACATTAGAGAGAGGCCCAAAGGAAGGGGTGCCGACCCATCCTGGCTTCCCTCCTCTAGCCCCATTCCCCGTCAATAGTCTTTCTGAAATTCTCCTCTCATCAGGTGACTTCCCTGCTTAAAGATCCTTCAGTGGGGTTTTTTCCTTAGTAAAGCCCTTTGGGCATGACATTCAAAAGCCTTCAGGAACTGGCCACAAAGATACTCACCTCCCATCTCTCCTTCACTCTGCAGTTATCAATCCACACGGAACCACTTACAGTTCTCCAAGTCTCTCTTTCTCTCTCACTCCCTCCTCCACTTCCTCCTCCTTCCCCACCTGGCTTTGCAAATGCCGTTCCCTGCCAGGAACATCCCTTGTCCTCTTCTTAGTATCCATTGGGCCAATCCCAACAGGTCCCTTGGAGTCCGTCTTGTCCCCACCAGGTTTTCCCCCTTCCCCTATGCTGACCGCTACACCATAGCGCCTCCACTCACAGCGTCCGGTACACCAGAGACCACAGAGGACATGGTTTGTATCCCGCCTGCCCCCACACCAGGCAATGAGCTCCTAGGGAAATTACTTTGCATCCATTTTTAATGCCCAGCATAGAGCCGGACACTTTGTAGCACCGAAGGAATTAATGAATAAGGAAAAGAATCCGTTCTATTAATTCTCCACCACTTTAGTGATCTCTTTCCAGAATGACATGTTTCATGTAGCAAGAAAACTACACCCAGTCTCTTCATCCCAAGCAGTGCCCTATTTCTCCCCAGAAGGACTCTTCTGCTTAGGAGTCCTTTCCGCTGTTGTCCCCATGTCTTCCTGTTTCATGCTGTCTCATTTCTTGAGTCACCTCTACAGGCCTGTGTCTCCAGCTGTGGGTCCGGGCCTAGACCTGCACATCTGTAGCCCTGCTCCAGCTCCTCCCAGCTGACCCAGACCTTTTTCCTGGTGACCTAGATCTCCTCTGGGACCCCCAGTTTGAGATGGGCTGTGGGTCCTGGTTGGCTAGAACGGAGGGCATATTAAACTAGGAGGTGTTGGCTGAACCAGGCAGAGCTGGCCTGGAGGCCACCCCAGGCCTGAAGACAAAGGCAGGCAGTAGAACTGTCCATATCACTATGACCCCAGATCCTAAAGAGTCCTCTGCATTGACCACATTGACTGGAGACCATCCTTGGCCTTGGGGATTTCTTGGCCACTGCCTTAGATACATGCCCCTGCTTTACCTTCTACTAGCTTGAACTTTAGAAACTTCAATACTCTGACCTGATGTTTGCTTAATTCACTACTTTGCCTTGAACCGGTGACCAGACTGTCTGTTTATTCTCTCAACGAGAGACTATATACTCATGCATGTGTTCAGTCATTTCATACGTATTTAAATGGTTGGGCCCTTTGCTAGGCTCTAGATCAGAGTCAGCAAACATGTTCTGTAAAGGGCCAGATGGTGTGTGTTGTCTGTCTGGCCACACTGCAGCTACTCAGTCCCGATGCTGTAGAGCAGAGCAGCCACAGGTAATATGTGCCTGACTGGATGAGGTGATGTTCTAAGGAAATCTTATTTACAAAAACAGGCATTCAGCGGGATTGGCCCGCGGCCTGGAGTTTGCTGACCTCTCCTTTACACTGTTGATGACTCACGAACTAGAGCGGGTGTCAAGCGCACTGCCCCTGTGTGGCAATTGGGCCCCTTTGAAATGAGACATTTTGAAAACCGAATTCCTTTCTGTAACCTCCCCCACCAAATCAACACTCGTTCCCTCATTCTAACTTTTTCGTTAATATAAATTTCAGTCAAGTGTCTGACTTCAGCTCAGGTCATGATCTCCTGGTTTGTGAAGTCAAGCCCCGTGTCAGGCTCTGTGCTGACAGCTCAGAGACTGGAGCCTGCTTTGGATTCTCTGTTTCCCGCTCTCTCTGCCTCCTTTACTTGCACTCTGTCTCTCTTGCTCTCTCTCAAAATAAATAAACTTAATTTTTTTAAGTTTATTTATTTTGAGAGAGAGTGAGCAAGTGGGGGAGGGGCAGAGAGAGAGGGAGAGACAATCCCAAGCAGGATAGAGAGAGAATCCCAAGCAGGCTCTGCACCGTCAGTGCAGAGCCCGACGTGGGCCTAAAACTTATTAACCCTGAGATCGTGACCTGAGCCGAAGTCGGGTGCTTAACCGACTGAGCTACCCAGGCACTCTTAAAAATTTTTTTAATAAAAAATACAAACTTCCATTAGACTTGTTCCCTGAGGTCTTCTAATCAGCTTTCCTTATTTCTTTCCATTACCGTCTCCCTGGCTCCTTGAGGAGGCAGAATCTTAGGGTTGTCACTACCCTATTTCACTGATGCCTCCTCACAGGGGCCCTCGGGACTTCCTGCTGGAGTTACTTTGGTCCTACCTGGGGGCAGCTGGAGCTCACCCCCAGGCTCTCTTTTTTTTTTTTTTAATTTTTTTTATTGTCAAATGGGTTTCTATACAATACCCAGTGCTCATCCCAAAAAGCGCCCTCCTCAGTGCCCGTCACCCACTCTCCCCCTTCCAATACCCCACTCAACCCTCGGTTTGTTCTTAGTATTTAAGAGTCTCTTATGTTTTGTCTCCCTCCCTCTCTGTGTCTTTTTTCCTTCCCTTTTCTCCTCCCCATGGTTTTCTGTTAAGTCTCGCAAAGTCCACCTATGTGGAAACATATGGTATCTGTCTTTCTCTGACTGACTTATTTCACTCAGCATAATGCCCTCCAGTTCCATTCATGTTGCCACACATGGCCAGATTGCCTTCTTTCTCGTTGCTGAGTAGTATTCCATTGTATATATATACCACATCTTCTTTATCCATTCATCAGTTGATGGACATTTAGTCTCTTTCCATGATTTGGCTATTGTTGAAAGTGCTGCTATGAACATTGGGGTACACGTGCCCCTATGCATCAGCACTCCTCTGTCTCTTGGGTAGATTCCTAACAGTGCTATCTGGGTCATAGGGTAGTTCTATTTTCATTTTTTTGAGGAACCTCCACACAGTTCTCCAGAGCGGCTGCACCAGTTTGCATTCCCACCAACAGTGTAAGAGGGTGACCCCCAGGCTCTCTCAAAGCTGGCCCGCCCAAGATCCACTGCAAACCCAAACCAGCTTGGGTGGGAGGAGGTTTCTCTTCTTCACAGGCCACAGATTCCAGTGCCTTCCTGATGCCAGGCAACCACTCTTCTCTCAGGAGAGAGGCAGGAGATAGCTCTGGGTTAATCCATGGTCCCTGCCTCCCGCAGGAGGTACCTCCAAATCCTCCTTCCTGAAAACCCACGCCCCGTGGTCTGCCCTGCTTCCCCCTCTGTGATGGAGCATGCTGCATTGTTCATCACTCGGCGCTCATCACTCAATACTGATGGAAGAGTGTTTATCAGGTGCCTCTCAGGTTCCAGGTAGACATGGACCTTACGAGCTTCCGGGTCAGCGAATGCCTTCTGAAAAGGGACACGCAGTGAACATTTTTAACTGTGCGGGCCTCATGGTCTCTCACAACTACTCAACTCTGCTATCGTAATTCAAAGATGTCTCGGACAATACATAAACACATGCTCGTGGCTGTGTTCCAGTAAAACTACTGATAAAAAGGAGGCAGCGGGCAGGATTAGGCCCATAGGCCATGGTTTGCCAGCTGTGATTGTTCTGCATTTTAGCACTCATGGCTGTACTGTCTGAACACTGCAATTCTGTCAAACACCAGCACACGAGAACTGAGAAGTACCTAAATCCTCAACAAAGCAAAGTCACATGAGGAGCACTTGGGTGGCTCAGTCCATTAGGCGTCATCATCCCCCTAGGCAGGGGTCTTCATCTGTTTTGTTCCCTGATGTCGTCCAGTGCCTGACACGTAGTAGGAAGACAGATTTGCTGAATGAGCCCCAGTAACTCAATAGTGCTGTCCCTTTAGGATTCCTGTCTTAGGAAACTCAGAGTCAGAGAGCTGGAATGCCTTGCTCAGGGACACGGCCAGCAAGTGGCTGACTGCCAAGTCCTCGTCCTCCACCAGGCCTGGCTGGGCCCCGAACTGAAGTGGTCTGTGTGAGACGGTCTCCCCTCCAGGCTCCCACTACCCCTTCCTCGATTGGGCTTCCTCAGCCCCATGGGCAACTCTCAGGGTCCTGTTCAACACCCTCCCTCTCCTGCCTGAAGAAGGATACCCTTTTGCTGAGGAGGTCTGCCCTAGTTAGAGCCGGGAACGAGAGATGCTTTGGGGCTGTGGTAGTGGGTTGTGCTGAATTTTCTCATGATCAAGGAAATAGATGTTAGAGACACTTGACTTAGGGCCGTGGGGAGAGTAGAGGCAGGTGGAAGGCAGGGGTGCGATTTGGCAGAGAGGTGAGGCTTGCAAGGAGAAGCTAATTCTGGAGGTGCCTCAAAGACCAGTCCTCTGAGGTTAGAGAAGTCAACCCAGCCCATTTTTGCCACAAGCTCTGGCTTGCTGCCACCCTCTTTCCTTGAGTATTATACCTGTGTCATTCCAAACTCAGCCTGAGAATGTGGTGTGGTTTTCTAATCCCTCCAACATGCATTTGTTTTGTAAACATTCATGCAGCCAGTTCGGGTGTGGCCATGGCTGTGGCCTTGCCAGACCTCTTCCTGGGCCACCCGAGAAATACCACCCTCTTGCTACTGCCATTTTACTGAAAGCCTGGGCACCAACCTAGAATGCTAACGAGGTGCCAAGGCCTCCAGGAAGGACCCTCTACTGTGGCACCAAACCGACTCCATCTTTTCCCCTTCTTCCCTTCTCTGTTCTGCTGTCACCGTGCCCCAAACATACCACGTTGGTTCACGCCTCCCTGTCGTCACACACCCCATTCCCTCTTCCTGGATCACCTGCCCTGCTCTCCCCACCCACTGAACTGCTCCTCATTCTTCTAGAGTCAGCGCTGGCCTCTCTGGGAGGTCTTCCTGCTTGCTGACCCTCCACACACACACACACACACACACACACACACACACACACTGTACACAGATGCATACATGCACACCTTCCATATACACACATATGCACACACAAAGATACACATACACATACACCACACACCCTATCACACATAGACACACACATCTATACCCTTAATAGATACATAGATATCCATAATCTCCTTCCCCTACATATATATATGCACACCCATATTGTCCTCCAAACACCCCCACTCACATACACAAACGTACCCCACCTTCCCCACACGCATTCACACGCTCACGGTGCCCTCTGTGCTGTCCCCCGGCACACGCAGTAGCTAGCCACTTCTCCTCCAGGCTCTGGAGCGTGCTGGGCATGGCTCTTTTAGCAGGTCCCGTCCTGGGCCGTGACTGTCACTTCCTGTTCTTCACTTCTCAACCAAGAGCCTCGTCTGGCCAGTGGGAAGGTCACTTCAGAAGATACGTTAAGGCAAAAACCGAAGTGCCCAGGCAAAACGATTTACCAGAAATATCCTGGCTCAACCTGTCCTCGGGCGAAAGGAACACGGAATGAATTTGGATCAATGGGTGGAAGCATCTCTTATCCTTGAAGGTCATCTTTATGAGGCCGCCGGCATGCTCACTAATTCAAGTCCCTACTTCTTCCTGTTGGAGTCTTTCAAGAGCTTCCCCCAGGCCTCGTGCCTCCGTTTTCTCCAATCTACTACACACTGCCACAGCCCTCTTTCTAAAATGCAATCCTGGTCATGTCACTCTCTGCCTCAAAAACTATTAATGGCTCCCTGTTGCTTCTAGTAAGGTTCTAAATCCCACGTAGATCCATTTCAGGCCCTCTGTGGTCTCTCCCGGATGACTTCCCTGGCCTCAAGCTCACTTCCAACACGCCGCACCCTGTGCCCCAGCCACACCAGACGTGTTCTGCCTTTTCCGCGCACCACAGTTCCGCTTTGGCTGCCACCTTCACCTGGGGTACCCTTTCTTGCCTGTTTCCCCCCTTGAAAGCTAACTTATCCTTTAAGACCTCAAATGTCTGTTCTTTCCAAGAACCTCCAAGCTGGAGTGAATCTCTCTGTCCCATAGCACTCGGCTCCTGTAGTGTAGCAAAGTGCAAGAGTTGATTGAATATGTTTATCTATTGAAAGCTCTTGGAAGTCAGGAACTGGGTGTTATTCATTGTTGTGGCTCTGGAATTAAGGGGTGTTCTATAAGCTCTTTTAGGAACTGCTGATGCTGACAGAAGAAGATAGGGGCTCTGTGACGGCTGGAAGCGCTCTGCAGCCACACGCGTGGGGCCTGGCGGAGTGGTCAGCTGGGAGAAGACCCAGGGACGGCACTGAGGTTTTCTGGAGAGCGGCTTCCAATGGCTGGGGAAGCCCACTCCAGCTGATGCCATTTTATTTTCCCATTTGTGGAACCAGGCAGCCTCTTTCCTTCCTAAGCCTCTTCCTCTTCTGTCTGACTTCCATCTCTCGCTGTTCTCCAGGGAAAATTTGTTTCTGTAATGGCGGAATAATTAGCTCCCAGTCCTGGCATGCATTAACCTTGAACTGATGGTGTCAGCTAATGAGAGAGAGGGAGCAGGAGGGCTCAGGCATTAGGGCACCTCTCACTGAACTCCTGTCTCTAGGGCCTGGCTTGAGCTGAGCCACGGCTAGGCGGCACACGCTTTTCACTTCCTGGTAACAGATCGTTCTAGGTTTGCCCACACTCCGTGTCCAAAATCGATATGCTCCATTTCCGTCAAATCTCCCCACCCCTAAACAAACAAACAAACAACAAATTGATTAAACAGTGTATTTCTTCCCACAAAGATACCTTTACCTGTGGACTTCTGGTTGTCCTGGCAACAGGGAAACACGAGTCATAACCCTTGCTTAGTAACCGTGTGAACCTGGGCAAGCTGCTTGGCTCATTTTGAGTCCATTATCTGTAAAATGAAGATAATTATAGTATCTACATCATAGGATTGTTGTATGGATTAAATGACCTATTATATGTTGGTGCTCAATTATAGGGCTGCACTCGATAGTGTGAGCTGTTACGATTATTATTTGGTGCAGGTGAGCCGTGTGACCCTGTACCTTCTCTGCACCTCAGTTTCCCTTTTTCTATAACAGGGGCTGAAACTTGGTCATCAGTAACTCTCAAGTAGAATGCTAAGATGCGGTAGGTCTTAGGTCTTCCCTCCCCCACCCCATCCTGCTGCCGGTTCTATCGCTTAGAGTCTCGCTTGTTCCTGTGTTCCACTGATGTAGAAGATTTCTCTAATAGTTGTCATGATAGTCCTGGTGACGGGATGATGGAGAGAAGTGATTTTCTTAAGAGCTTCAATTAGAGCTGCCCCCTGCAGTTGGGAGACGTCACCACACTGAACCAGTTTCTTCCTCAAATGGCAATCAATGTATCGGTCCACATAGTAACCCTTATGTCAGTACAGTGTCTTACAGTCTATGGAGTTGTTCCTTCTGTCATCTCAGTTCGCCCTCCCGATAACCTTCTGGGATAGCTGGACTAAATATTACCAATCCCATTTTATAGATGGGGTGTTCACTCATTCATTTGCTCATTCATTCGATGAACATTGAGGGGACACATTTTGTACAAGCAGCCCCAGCAGCGGTGTGTGTGGCTGAGGTGTCACTGCTCTAGGTGGAGACCCTGAGAGAGTATTCTAGACCATCTTCCTGTGCTAGGTCAAGTGTGCCCTGTATCTCCCCACATCCCTCTCCTGGGGTCGGCCCCTGTCACTACCTAATTATTGGCACTGAGACCCTCTTTGATAATCACTTCTAAGACAGTGTGTCAGCCCAGGCAGCCCCTTTGGGTTTGTCTGCTCCACCCTGACACACCTGGTGAATTGTTACCCTCTACGCCCCAGCTGCTCTTCTGTGGAACTCCCCCTATCTTTATGGTACTTTGTGGGTTTTTTAAATGTTTATTTATTTTGAGAGAGAGAGAGAGAGGGTGCACAAGTGGGAGAGGGGCAGGGAGAAGAGAGAGACACAGAATCTGACACAGACTCCAGGCTCCGAGTGTCAGTGTAGAGCCTGACGTGGGGCTTGAACTCACAGACCATGAGATCATGACCTGAGCTGAAGTCAGACACTTAACAGACTGAGCCACCCAAGTACCCCTCTTTATGGTACTTTGTATGCACCCCCATTCCCACATTCACCACATTACATTGTAACAGTTTATGTACCCTCAGACACATCTTTACCTGCACTCCCACCTCCTCCACATACATCCCCACCTATGCACAAAGCCACTAGTTGGGAAATTTGGGAGGTCAGGGGACGCTCCTGTCATCTCTAAATCTCCAGAGTCAAGCCCGCATCTGGCACAGGCTCAGTAAATGTTCGTTGAGTGGATAGAGTAATTCTGAGTCATTCCCCTCCCAGAGTAATGTTGGTATCTTACACCCTCTGGGTGTAGTTGGCTGAGGAAGGGGTTAAGAGGCAGAGGTGGAGAGTGCTATTAAAGACAGAAGCGGGGTACTGGACCTGGCACCTCCCTGCTTCTGGGGGGGTGGGTAGATTGTTTTAATGTGAGACGCCTCTTGTTTACAGATGGTGGGTGACCATTAAAGGCATGTGTACCCTTCCCCATCTGCTCCCATACTCTTTCCTCCCACAGATCCTGGGTAAGAAATTAGAAAGACAAAAAGCAGCCAGGCCACTTGCTTCGAGGAGATGAAAGGGGCTTTGCACTGAAGGTCTCCCAAGCACCAGGCCTCCTCGTTACTAAGTGATATTGTCCCCACTTCATAGGTGCGTTCACAGTTCCAGTGTTCAAGGAGCTCACCTGAGCCGACAACAGCAGTTCCCAGGCCAAGGTGGGATTGACATGAGAACGCCCCAGCCCTCCTTGAAGCCCATGCTTTTCCCTACCCCACGCCGAGACAACTTGGAGAAAGATCCAGAGTGAAATGGATCCCTGTCAGGTAGTGAAGTGAGATAACCGAAGGCTGCGAGTATAGTCAGGAACCCTGTAAATGGCTCCAGGCTCCATCAGGTACCAGGCAGATGGGTCTTAGATAAAAAATAGACAAGTCAGGGGTGCTGGAGTGGCTCAGTTGGTCAAGCGTCTAATTTTGGCTCAGATCATGATCTACAGTGAGTTTAAGCCCCACATCGCAGAGCCCTCTCCAGATCCCCTGTCCCCCTCTTTCTGCCTCTCCCCTGCTTGTGCTCTCTCAAAATAAGTAAAACATTAAAAAAAAATAGACAAGTCCGTTGGGAAAGGGAAAGGTTTGGAGAAGGTTATGTTGACCCTGGGAAAGGAGTGGTGTCTCTATAGGTGGACTCTGTTTAGTGTCTATCTGGTATTATTTTACCTGTAACTAGTTACTGCGCTCAAGTAAATGGCCAGGAGGTAGGGACAGTCAGGGTCACTTATCTTGAAGGGACCACCACAGAGGGGCAGATGGGAGCTGATCCCAAAGGACCCTGAAGTGAAAGCCCCAAAGCTCCTGTGGAGGACAGGGCTGCTGTGCTGGTGTGCGTGTGTGTGTGTGCATTTTCTCCTGCGTCCTGTTCGGTGTGGTTCTCTGGGCCATTGTATCCGCTGCAGTAAACCTTCCTCTGCCTCAGCTGGCTCCATGTGACCATTTGGGCCACATCTCCCTACCCCTCAGGGGCCCTTGTTTGACCAGCTCTTGGGAAAGGCAATTAAGACTCCACTTTCCATGTCCTCAAGAGTCAAGTTGTCTGGAGAGGCATCTCTGGTTTTTGGGAAAGTGACTGAACTAAGGGCTGGCCAAAGGCCATGTGATGGGGACAGCCACCTGAACACACACAGTGCTGGCACCCTCCCTCACCTTGTCTGCTCATCAGCCAGGTTGAGGCTCAGGGAGAGCTTTAGGGCAATCAAATGGCCTTCTGGTGTAGTCCCCCTTCCCCTGCTTCCACTAGGAATGACTTCAATGCCATGGATCCTGTAACCAGGACTCTGAGGCCGGGACTCTGGGACTGAGCCCAGAACTGAAGCAGGTTCCCTGCCCCCGCTGAAGTAGCGTTGACATCATCCTCCACTTGCACTCCGCCATGACTGTCTTGTCTCTTCTAGCTGGAAAGATAATAGCGTGTGTAGGGCTCTTCATAGATTATGAATTGCCTTATCCAGCACTTAACTGACAGGCTAGGAAAGATACTATTTGAATTATATCTGGTTTCTTCATTCTCTGATTCAGTCAGCAATTATTAACACCTACTCTGGGCCAAAGCCCATGCTAAGTGCTGGGGAGATAAAGATGTATAAGACACGGCTTGTCCCTTCAAGGGTTCATAGTCGGCTGGAGGAGAGAAAGTTATAAGCAACCCTCAGTGCAGGGCAGGAAGTATTATAGAGCAAGATGCCCGATGCGCTGGGAGAAGGGAAGAGAATGGGTGGAGTTATCTGGAAACTCTAGGAAGACTTCACCACGGAGGTAACAGCTGACCTGGTTCTTGAAGGATGGATAGCAAAGATCCCTTCTGGATGGAAAGAACAGTGTGTACCAAAGGCCAGAGGTTGTGAAGGGGAGAGTGTGTCCCAGGAAAACACCCAGGTGGGGGACATGAGGAGGACTGTCACACAGTGGGCCTGGCACTTATTTAGAGAAGCTAAGAAGTTTGGACTTTATCAGATGGACAACTGGAAGCCAACAAAGGATTAATGAGAGAGCCATCCACTTGGTGTGTATAGTGTGGGAAGGTGGCACATGCGTTAGAGAAGAGCTCTGGGGTCTCATGGTTGGTGCCAAGTGGCAGTAAGATTTAGGTGAGGAAACCCTCATTGCTGGGGCCGCAGACTAATCGTGGTTGCCCGACACACTCATCAACTCTGCGGATCTGGTAAGAAAGTGTAAGCGACTCAACCAGCTTCGGCCCCTAGAGCTGAAACATAAGGCAGCACTGAACCCACGTCTTGTCTCATGAAGGACAGCGTGTAATAATAAGAAGAGAGCCTACATTTTCTAGCCAATACAAAAATGCAGACTTACATCCATAGAGGTTTAGAGCAGGAGGGTCCTAATAACATCTTTGCATTAAATTTTACTTTTCTTGTGGGTTTCAAGATTAAAGATCCCCCTCTTCTTCCTCCTAGTTTTCTAATGATTAAAGATCATTCTTTGTTTTAAAGGTGGGGAAACCGAGACCCTGAAAACAGAAGTGAATTGCCTCAGATCCCACTTGTGGTCAGTGGCAGAGTGCGTGCAGGAACGCATGAGGACGGGGGTAGGGGAGGAGGCTGGGATTCTTCTAGATGAGGACGCACCGATGCAATTGTTTTGTTTTGTTTTTAATAAAACGACCCTCTCTCCCCACCTCCCGCCCCAGTTAACACTATCTTCTACTTGAATTATCTGATTCCCAGGGCCAGAGACTACTGTTTGCCACCCATGTGTTCCCAGCTTCTTCAAGATTAGCCTTCAAGAATCCAGGAAGGAGGGGCACCTGGGTGGCTCAGTCGGTTGAGTGTCTGACTTCGGCTCAGGTCATGATCTCGCGGTCTGTGAGTTCGAGCCCCGCATCGGGCTCCGTGCTGACAGCTCAGAGCCCGGAGCCTGCTTTTAGTTCGGTGTCTCCCTCTCTCTCAGCCCCTCCCCCACTCACACTCTGTCTCTCTTTCAAAAATAAATAAACATTAAAAAAATTAAAAACGAACAAACAAAAAGAACCCAGGAAGGAACAGCAGGGCAGTGGGAGGAGGGGAGAAAGTATCTTCCTTCTCGCATTGCTGCCCTCGCCATCCAAGGACCCAGGCGGGACCCCAAAGGCAGGCTTCTTCATGGAGCAGGGGGGTTTCAGTGGAGGGCAGCATAACAACTAACACGGCCCCTCTCTCTGCTGCCCTTTCATGTCAGAGAAGTTTGCAAAACAGGGAGGCAGCCCTCTTGCCCCTCAGAGCTGGGATCCCCCACTCTGCTGCCTCAGGGTGGAGTGTTTGCTACTGCTGTGGGGGCCACCTCCGCCCCCACAGAGATGTGTTTAATAGGTAACTCACTAAGAAGGATGAATTAAAACTTTTCTCTTCCGCTCCTAGACCGCATTCCCAGCTTTGGCAAATGAAAACATGGGACATCCAGTTAAATTCGAATTCCAGATAAGCAACGAAGACGTTTTCGGCATCAGCACGCCCTCAATGTTGCATCGGTTGATGCTTTTTCAAAATTCGAATCCATCCGGGGGTCCTGTGTTTTATGCGGCAACTCTAGTCCCACCGTGAGGAAAATGGCCCCACGGCCGTTTTCTCTGACCAGAGAGCAATTGCTTACACTTGTTTTTGCTGTGATGCTCTGCTTTGACCTTGTGCCCCGGGGCGCATGTCCATTTTGACCAGCTATTTTAACAAGTTCAGATGTCCGCATCTCCAGAAGAGGGTGGGAAATCGAATCCAAACATTGCGATTTCTGGGGATTGATCATTAACGGTGTTTGTGGCTGATGCCAGCTCCCTCTTTCGACTGAACTGCTAGATCAGATTAGTGGGGAAAAACCAGTCACTTGCATCAACCCGAGCCCAGGTGGCATCTTCACTTTTCAAGGGGTTGTCTTGGTGTTTGGAACTATTATGGTTATATGTAAGTAAGCCATGGAAAGTACCTACTTGAGGCCAAAGTCTGTCTCACTCTGTAAACCCCATCTTTACTGACCAAGCAGATAAACTCTCCATACCTGAGAGAGGGGATGCTCCCCTGCCCCCCTCCCACCCAGGAATTTAGAAGCGAAGTAGCCCTTTGAGAGGTACGGAGTAAAATTTACACAAAATGAGTGAAGGAAATCCTCTATAGACATTATCCAAGAGGACGACAGTGCTTTTTGAAAGCTCGAACTCCAACAGAAGGGACCTGGGTAGTCTCTCCTGGAACAGGTCCCACAGTGGAGTCGTAACCGACAGGGCGACAGGGCGCAGTAGGATCACGTGCCCTCTGAAGACCATGAGAGTTACCCGGAGGGGAGGGTCAGCCTGCAGCCCTGAAAACGGGAGCTCACAGACAAAGAACTCGGCAGTGTTCACCCAGGACCTGCCAAGGGAAAGAGGCTGGAATCTTCCAGAAGTGTTTTCAGGTCACTGGAAAGATTGGTCTCTTGCTGGAGAAGGAGAGTTCATGAGGCCTCAGCACAGCGCTGGGCCACCCTGGCGCCCCCCGCCCCGCCACCTGGCTTCTCGTGGCTTTTCACCAAGAAGTGACATGCAGTCCGTCATTTGGCTGCCCTTCCGAATGTGTTTGCAGGGACCTTGTAGCATAACCATTCTGGCTTCTATCCCGCCCTCCCTCCTTCTCTTCCTTCCTTCTCTCTTGTTCTTGTTCTTCTTCTTCCTCTCCGTCCTTCCTCCCCCACTCCCTGTCTTGTTCTTCTTGTTCTTGTTTTCTTGTGCTTCTCTTTCCCAAAGTGAATTCATAAAGCGGAGCGAATTCCAGTTTGTCCATGAGCCTCTCGTGAGCATGGGAGTAGAAGCTGGTTCCCTCAGGGTCTCGCGGAGCACTGGCAGACCGAGTCGATGGGCTGGCGAAGCTGGGGTCAGGCCCCGGAACGTGGCCGCCGCACCGCGGCTCCCGCCCCTGGGCCCAGCTCAGCGGCTCGCCTGGCAACATCTCCGAGCTTTTTCGAGCGGCAACATCCTTGGGCAAACACATGGTCAGTTTCGTTGTTTATCACCAATCCTGGCTCTATTTTATTTCTGTAAATCCTGCCTGTGTTTTTCTAGAGGCCTTTATCTTATTGTATGAATTCTTCAAAAAAAAATTTTAAATCTTTATTTGTTTTTGAGAGAGAGAGAGAGGAAGAGAGAGAGGTAGAGGGGGGACGGTCAGACGATCTGAAGCAGGCTCTGTGCTGAGAGCAGAGAGCCCGATGCAGGGCTGGAACTCAGGAACCGTGAGATCATGACCTGAGCTGAAAGGCTGCCTCACTGACTGAGCCCCCCAGGCGCCCTTATTGTGTGAGTTCTTATAGACAGACACCGGTCTCTTCTGGAGTGAAGGGAGTATAAAGAAATGAATGGTTTAACTGCTAGGGATGTAACAGAAAATATCTAGTTAAATACTATTCTTTAAAAAAGAAAGGAAAAAGGCTAGGGGCACCTGGGTGGCTTAGTCACTTGAGCATCCGACTTTGGCTCAGGTCACTGATCTCACGGTTGGTAAGTCCCACCCCGTATCAGGCTCACTGCTGTCAGCGTGGAGCCTGCTTCCGATATTCTTTCCCTGCTCTCTCTCTGCCCCTTCCCCCAATCGTGCTTTCTCTCTCAAAAGTAAATAAAACATTAAAAAAAAAGAGACTAGTCTTCTTCAGGTGACCTGAGGTGGGAGAAACTGATCAGTATAGAATGCAATGTTCCTGTGTCTAAAGAATCCAAGACCCCTGAAAAATGGGCCCCAAAACCTTTATATTAAGTAACTATTCACTGTTGCTTCCCTTGGCAAGATGCCAACTGGCTAACCCTTCTGCCTTGCTGTACAAAAGGTGAGTAGCTGTTTGCAATTTCAAGTGCATATAGAGCAGGTCACTTTCATAATCACCTCTTCTACGTCGTCTGTAGTGTGTGATGAAGCTGTCCACAGAGGCTGGGGCTCCTATGGCAGGTGGGGACCCGGTGTCACATTAAATGCCATTGTTCTCCTTCCTGGAGATTGTGTTTGCCACGTTGACACTGAGCCAAAAGGAAGGTCCAGAGTGACATTTCAGGTTCCTCTCCTTTTGGTCATATTTTTGAGTTTTGTTGCTCAGGAGGCTGGCTTCAACAATATAAGAAGGAGGCAATTAATTCAGTTTGAAGGAAAGTTCATGCATTCATTACGTGAATATTAGCAGAGCACCTGCTATGTGCCCAGTGCTATAATCCCCTTTCAGCCTAACAGGAATGAGCCTGAGAAACAAACAGCTTGTTTGCTGCTTCAGTGGTGACCGGCATTGTGTGGTTTGGTGGCCTGGGCCTATGTCTTGTTGTGCGCAGTAGAACTACGGGTCACCGCTAGGTCATGGAGATGGGAACGGAGCTGAACGCAGGACAAACCTGGGAGGGGAGGGCGCGGCAGGGCAGGGCTGATCTGAGAGATATCCGGACCTGGGCAAGGGTCCAGGATCCCCCCAACATTCAGATCCCAGGCCCTAAGACAGAGTGTTGGTATTTTATTACCTGCATCCTGTGGTTTTATCCATAGGATGGCAAGGTAAGCGGACGGAATTCTGGATATAGTATTAGGAGCTAGGGAGGCCATGGGGACGGGAAGGGCAGGGTCGGGTAGAACTGTCAGGATGATAGAAGAGAAAATTCTCTCCATCCCTCCACGTACTCATCCATTCACTAATGAATTCATCCAGCACACATTCGCCAGTACCTGTTCTGTGAAATACGAAGATGAATAAAACATGCCACCTGTCTTCAAAATACTTAGACCCTCGTGGAGGAGAAGGGCAAGTCATTCGTAATGATTAGAAGTACTAACTGGGCTTTTCTACGTACAATACATTTTCGCGCCCACCGCTACTAGGGTGACAGAAAGAGGGCCAGGTGTCACTCGCACACACCATGGGTTGCATTATAGGAGAGAAAAACCTGAGCTTGGGGAACCTGAATCTTTTATAGTGGACAGTAAGCTTCTCTGCCCTTAGCTTGGGAAAGGGACCATATCTATCTTATGTCGTCATTTGCTTTACAAACATGCTGGAAAAGGATTCTCCATAACTAAGAGGATGCCCCTGCTCACGAAATGTGCAGAAACGTGAGAGACTCTTGGAAAACTGGGTCCCCACAGTGATCAGTTTTGTGTCTTCGGGATGACAGTTTTTGTGGCAACAGAGAAGGGGATACCGAGGGAAGTCCTCAGCCGTGGTCCCAAAGCAGGCTTGCACCCTCCTCTGGCAGGACTCAGTCCTGGGGTATGGCCACAGTGGAACGGGTGAAAGAGGTTACCAGCAGGAGTGGGGAGGGGTGGTGGTGGAATCGGGCGCCCTCTCCACTGGGCAATGAGAAGGGCTTTGCTTTGTGGAAAGCGTGTGGAGTCATCCTTTTAGCGTCTCAGAGCAGGTGTCTAAGGAGAAAGACAGCTGCCCTGGCTAGGCATGAGAGAGCATATTGAATATAATTCCACGTGATGATCTGAAGGAAGGAAATTAAAATCTGGTCGGGACCTACTATGTACCAGGTTCTGTGATCAACATTTCATTTCATTTCATTTCATAATAACCTTTTTTCTTTTCTCTTGTGGTAACGTACACATCACATAAAATTGACCATTGCAACCACATAGAAATATACAATTCAGTGGCATTAAATTCACTCACAGGGTTCTGCCACCATAACCACGGCCTAGTTCCAGAACATTTTCATCACCCCAAACAGAGACCCCAGATCCATGAAAGCAGTCACTCCCCGCTCCTCCCTCCAGCCCCCTGCAGCCACTAATCTGCTTTCTGTCTGTACGGATTGGCCTGTTCTATGTATTCATAACAACCATTTGCTATGAGTATTGTTATCCCCATTCTATTGATGAGGAAGCCATGGCTCAGAGAAGCTCATATGTTGTCCAGGGTCACAGAACTGACGGGATGGATGTGATGAAGAGTTCTCCACTGAGTCCCTCAGGTAGAGAAGAAAGGTCAGTCACTCGCATGACCCTCAGGAGCACCCCCCTGTTTAGCATGTCCAGGCTGTGGAGCAGGGCAGAGGAGGGCGAGCGGGAGTCCGGTGCACCAGGCTTGAATCTGGAGGGAGGCAGGAAGGAGAGGGGCTCCAGGTCGAGGAAGGTCCAAGGTGTTGGCGTGGGGCAGCCGGTCAGTCAGTAGAGCTAGGGCCTTCGTAGTGGGAGGCACTCTCCTGCAAAGGTGCTGCACGGGGCAAGAGCAGCCCCCCCCATTCTGGGGGAGCGTCCAGCCTAGCCGACTGTGGCCCCCTATATCTCAGACCTAACGGCTTTGTTCATCAGGGTGAGGCCACCAAGAGAACGCCCCAGGAAGCCAGCTGACTCAAGTTTCTTTTTCTCCGGGGAAACCCAGCCCTGTCTTTGGGTGAAAGTCTCTCTGTCAGCTGCCAACACCCCCAGGCTGTCTGGGGGGCTGAGAGACTGAGCGGAGTTCATGAATGGCCTCCAGTCAGAGACAGCTGCAAACTGACGCCTCCCGAAGCAGTGTGTGGGCCTTTTGTTCATTTCCCATGAGAACCCATGAGGTGCTGGGTGAGGGTGCTGCACGCCCACGGCAGCCGGGCCCCTGCGGCTTTTGCCTCCTCCTTCAGCTCTATGGGGTCACTTTCGGGCCTTCACCCAAGCCTTTGGGATCCAGCAGCCCCTTTTCTTGCTGTGGGGGATATGGTAGGTTTTCGGGTGTTCCTTCCTTAATTCCTGAAACCCAAGAGGACCACGGTCTCTCCCTTTGGGGAATTTTGGCCTCTCATCTGCTCAGTGCTGCCCATCCTACCCTGTCTTCCTGGGAAGCAGAAGGGGGTGGGGGAAAGGGGCGTTCCTCTAAGGTGCTCTGACTCATCCTCGGTGGAGGGGACCGTCTTCTCTTAAATATCTCTCTCACGGGGGTATGGCATCCCTTGGCCCTGAGCGTCCTCAGAAGGGTTAAGTTCAGCAAAGAGAGCCCTTCCAGATGGGCTGTGCTGTAGCAGCTGTCGTTGGGGCCCCCGAGGGCCTTTGGGATACCATCGTGACAGCATCTGGCAGTGTCTGAGGCCAGTCAGATGAGCTGGGAGGTAAGGCATGTGGCTTCCTCCCGGCAATGATCTGTCTGTCTGTGAATGTGACCCCACAGATGTCTGTCTGTCTGCCTTGCTCACACTGCGCCTCTCTACAAGGAATTTCCAACAGCAGCCTGAGTCTGTGGGTGAGCCTGTTCCTTGGGGCAAGGGTGATGACCCTACAGTGCCTGGTTGGGGCAAATGGAAATGAGGGGGGCAGGGTAGGTAGGCACAGGAGACATCTGGCTGCCAGGAAAGACGGATCCTCGGGTGAGTACCCTATTCTCGCTTGGCAGAGGCGGCCCGGAGGCAGAACTGACTGAGTTTACCCTGTGCCACCACGTGTAGCCCTGTGAACTTGCACAACTCCCTCTGCCTCGGTGAACCTTCACTTCCTCAGGTGTGAAAGGGGCTAATACCTACCTTACTGAGTTGTCGTGAGGCTTAATGGGAGAATGCGTGTGAAGTTCCCAGTGGGTGGGCGACAAATGTAAGTTTATTAAAGTCTAGTTATTTGACTTTGACTCTTTCCATTAGCATTAATACGTCCTAAAAGAAAGATGAATTTGCTCAGGGCCCCCTGTCTCTGGGAGAGCCCTCGGCCTGCCCCCGCCTTCTTGAGGATGTTTATCTGATCAGTGCCCCTGGTTTGGGCCTCTGTCTGACTCAGGAGGGGACCTGAGGCTTTGACTTCCTGTCCTTTTGGTAGGAGGTAAGGCCCTCTGCTGCGTGACTCTCCCTTAAAGCCAGCTGCACTTCGGTTCCGTGAGTGAGGGGAGCCAGCTTCCACTCTCCTACTGTCTTGTAGGCTCCCACCTTCTCTGCTTACCTGCTTTGTGGGGCATCCGTCAGGCTGGAAGGACAGGGGTGGACCCTTGGCACAGTTGTCCGGAGGAAGCCATTCCTGTGACTGAGGAATCCATGATTGGGGAGCAGGGGGATGCAGAGGAAGGTGAGACCTGGGCCCCTCTCCTGGGGAGCCCCTAGGGGAGCACCAATGTCAGGGAATGCCACTGGAAAGAAAACTGTGGGTTTTGTCCCACCCGAGCACCCCCGGACCAGGGGGGCTTATTCTGGAGGAGAGAAGGGGAATAAGCGAGATGACCTCCTGTGGAAATGGAGACGTTTTCTTGGTACCTACTATATAAATTGCAAGGCCACAGTGAGTGGAAGGGGCTGGCCTTAACCTCTTTCTCTGGCCCTCATTCCTCTGTCTTTTGGCCGTTGTCCCCATATGACAAAAAGGGTCGCTGGGCCCAGCCCTGACTGGCCTGGGGGCCTCCACACACACCCAGGAGCCACCTCTCAGAACAGAGTGGGCGACAAGAAAAGACATGGCCGATGTCAGGGACTGTGTCTGTGGCGACGTAGGCAGACACATGTCCTCACTTTAGAATGCTGCGGTTTGCTGGGACCACAGAGATCACCTACACCAATCCCCATTGCCAAGTTCCAAGAGGGAAAACGGTCAGCCTTAGGTTGGGGTGTCCAAATTGTTGATCCAGCAGTAGGGCCAGTGTCTCTTTGGTCAAAAGTGTGAGCTAGTCCTTGAATAAACTCCCTCGGGCTCCCTGCATAGATGTGCGTCTGAGGGAGGTGATTTTGGTAGCTTGGCTGAAACCGGCTTAAGACAAATGAGAAACCATCTTTGACGAAGATTCCGTTATTTTCTTTAGGACTCTAAGGGAACACCACAGAAATCTCTTCAGGAGACAGATCTGTGAGTGCATGTCGTTTGTAGCAACGGTAATCGCTACCACGTGGGGTGTGCTCACTGTCCTGGAAATGAAGTAACGCATTGCCTCCTCACACTGTTTCACGGCTCTGTGAAACAGGCCCTGTTATTACTACATGTGCTAGTTACAGTCCTTCAAGAAGCATAGGCCAAGATGTGGTTAGCTGTGGCAGAGACTTAGAGGGCAGGATAGCTGTGGAACATAGAAGGTCTGAGAGCTGCAGAAAGGAGAGAGGACAGGCGAGGAGCAGCAGGAGACCCAGACGGCAGTGCAGCTCTGAGAAGCGCTCAGCAAAGCCGATGGGAGTCTCTGTGCGGAGTCGCTCCTTAGAAGCATTAGGTGTCCCACAGGAATGGGCCGGAACTAATATGCCCTCCGTGCCCAGATGGTGCCTGAGCACAGCATGGACCAACAGCAGCCACGCCCAGGGTCCGTCCCTCTCTCTCGGGGTGGAGTGGGCTGGTCACATGAATATTATTGCTCACACATGAGGTGATCAGGCAAGTTCTCTTGAAGGAAGTCTGACTAGCACATCGCCAGGGCCGCCATACCTCCATTTTACAGGTGAGGAAACTGAGGCACGGAGAGGTTAAGCTTCTTGTGCATGGTCCCATGGCTAATAAGTGGCAGAGCTGGCACCAAAGTTGGCTGGGTTCTAAATCCACCCTCTTAACCACCAGGTCATGCCGTGGGCTGTTAGCTTATTTGTTGATGTTTAGCAGACCCGCCCGTATCTTCTCCCTCTGGCCCGCACTAGCTGTGGGGAAGTTGGGACTGGAGTGGTCTGGTACAGTGGCTAGCACAGAGTAGGTATTCAGTAAAAACCAGTTCTTGCTCTCATTCCACAGGGGAGGCCACCAGATGTCACACAACATAAACGGGGACAGAAAGAGGGGTCCTAAAACAGGGTGGTGGTGTTCTCAGTAGAGTTGTTTTCTAGAACTCCCCAGAGAATCTGAGAAATGACTCCCCAGGCTGTCCCCATCATTTTGACCAACACCTTCAGGTCAGGGCTGCTCAGTGCACAAGGGCTAGTTCTGAATCAAGCCCCTCCTCACCCCCTCCCTGATTACCATTTGTATGATGTAATCTCAGCCTAGGGCTTTATTTTCATGCAAGAGGTGGGGGTGTCAAGATCCAGCTTTCTGGATTGTTACCAGGAGTCCATGAGTCCCATAAGGAACCGAGCTTAGGCCCCGGGACCATGACCAGCAGGAAGCGGAAGCCCTCCTGGGTGGTTTCAAAGACCTGCCTCCCGCTGTCCCCCGTGTATACGTGAACTTGAAGCCTGGGGGCAGCCTGGCTCTAGGGAAAGCCCCACGGAGGAAGAAAAGGTGCCAGGTACTGGCCATTCACGTCAATTCAGTAGTAACGTCCGAGGTGAAGTGCACTTCTCCAAGTTATTAAAACCTCAGCGATGCTGGCGAGAGATGTGCTCACTTAGCAAAGAATTCCCGAGGGCCTGCCATGCGCAGGCGCTGAATGAGGCGCTGGGTATGTGTGGGCCTTCTCCTCGAGGGGCTCACAGACACAGAACAGGTGCTTGGATGTGGAACGTGCAGAAGGAGAGGTCAGCCACACTCAAGGCTGGGAGGGCTTCTCAGACGAGGTGACAGTGACATGGGGTCTCGAAGGGTGAGGTGATGTTTGCCCGTGGGCTGGGTGGAAAGAGCATTCTAAGAAGAGGGACAGTGTGTGCAATGGCATGGACGTAGGAAACACTGCAAAGGAAGCTGCCCACAGCTTGGTTTAGCTGAATACAGACTCCTGGGAAAGAAGCGTCTGCAGATGGAGACGGGCAGGAGAGGGGCAGGCCGTGAATGGCCTTACAGGCCTCGCCAAGTAGGTGGCGTTGTATTAGATACACCACGTGGCCACCTTCTTACGGGGCACAAATGAATAGAATAAAAAACCATGGGGCGCCTGGGTGGCTTAGTCAGTTGAGCGTCCAGCTTCAGCTCAGGTCATGATCTCGCGGTTCGTGAGTTCGAGCCCCGCGTCGGGCTCTGTGCTGACAGCTCAGAGCCTGGAGCCTGCTTCGGATTCTGTGTTTCCCTCTCTCTCTGTCCCTCCCTAGCTCACTCTCTCTCTGTCTCTCTCAGAAATAAATAACATTAAAAAAAATTAAAAAAAAAAAAAAACCATGATAATTACTATTACATAGATATAATAATCATTATGATTATTATTCCGTTTTTTTACAACTGAGTCCTTACTATGTGCCAAGTGTTTTTCTAAGGGCTCTCCCTGATTTAATGTGTTAATTCTTAAATTTAACACTGTGATAGGTGTTATCATCGGCCCTGCTTTACAGGCGAGGAAACTCAGGCACAGGCAGAGAGTAAGCGGTTGGATGGAACCCAGGCTACGTGACTCCAGGGTAGTCCACTTTCTGCCTCGTGGAGAAAAGCAATTGCATGAAGCCCGGAAGTGTGAGAGAGGCCCTACTCATTTCCGCGATCCGTAATTCCCACCCTCGCCTCGCCCCTGAGATTTTGTTTTCACCTAGGGTTTGGTGTCAGACCCTTGTGAGAAAGAGTAAGTGAGCATTTCAGAGGTTCTGAGATCTTGGGATATACAGTTTCTGTCTCTAAGATCCAGGTTTCAAATAACTCACAGTCGGTCCATTGTCGATGTTGCTGGTTCATGTCCCACTCTCTCTGAATGTCAACTATTATTCCCCAAAGACAGCCTGCCGACAGCAGCAATATTTCTGAGCTGACTGCGTCGCGGGCACCAGATGTGCCCGGGGCCCAGGGGGGATGGGTGCTGGGGCAGGAGCCAGGCCTGGTGCTGGGGTGTCCTCCCTCCTGAAACGCAACAGCAGCTCCCCCCAGCCTCCCCTCCTTCTGTCTTGGGGAGATTAACATTAGTGACTTGACCGTAGGCCAGGCGTGGTGTCTGGGGGTCTACAGCCCTATGTCATTTAAGTTCTAAGACCTTCGGCAGGAGGTCTCAACATCTTCCTTTTTCAGATGAGGAAACCGAGGCCGATGGAGGTGAAGATTCTTGCCCAAGATCACATAGCTAATAAATAGCAGGGCTGGGATCTGAACCCGGTCTGACCTACTATAAAACCCACTCACTTTCCCCCACACCATGCTAATCTCGTGAGGTCAGTTATTGCCATCCTTGCTTTATAAATGAGGAATCAGAGGCTCAGAGAGGTGGAGTCAGTTATCTAAGGTTACACAGCAAGCACACGGCAGCAGCGGGGTTGGAGCCCCAGCCTGTCTGACTCCACAGGCTCCGGAGACAACCTCTCATTCTGGTTTAGCTTGGACTTTGAGGAGGCCACAGGCCCTGGTCTCAGGAGAGTCTTGTGTTCTCCAGTGCCCAGTCTCCAACCATAGCATCCACTCCTGGCTTTGTGGGTCTGGTAGATGGAGAAATAAGAGAGGGTCGTTCTGCCTTTTCCGCTCCATCATCCCATGCCCTGGGGGCCCTGATGTTGCAGTACCAGTGTGAACAATGAATCAAAATCCAGAAGGCTGTGTCGCGCCCCTGTGCTCCTCTCCCGACAGTGGGCAAGTCACTCATTATAAAGTGGGGGTGATGAGTGCCCTCTTGGCTTCTCAGGGGAGCTGGGAGGAGAACCCAGCAATGTGAAGGGCCAGAAAAGACTTTAAAATCAGCCTGAGGTTGTTTGACCACCTGGGCAGTGTAAGGATCGTTATCACTGTGTCATTTTCTTCCTGCCCTCTGTCCTCCTGCAGCCTCCACCGGCAGGGAAGACACTATGCAGGCCCCCTTCTAGGCCCACGGTTGGTTGGTCCGCTCCCCTCGGGTGCCTGGTCTGGCACGCCAGACTGCATTTCTCACGGTTCTCCCACCCTCTGCCCTCCAGCCCTCCAAACCTTGGCCTCCTACCTGGCAGAGCATTCCCTGAGGGGGAGATTCCAGAGCGGATAACCCAGCTGCCTTTGTGACAAAAACCAAAAGCAAACAGAGGGGTATTTACTGAGTACCTGCAACTTGCCAGGCGCTCGAAGTATTTAATCCTCGCGGCAACCCTGATAATTCGTTCCTGTTTACTTCTGATGAAAGCGAGGCTCAGAGGGGCCGCCTGCTTAGGGCCATGCAGCTGGAGAGAGGGGAAGCCAGGATTCCAGCTCTGGGCAGTCTCATTCGCTGGCAAGGCAGACCCCTTCCTCCTTGTCATGTGCACAGCCTGCTGGTGGGCACGTCCTTCTGATGGCCCAAGGACCATGTCTGTGGCTGTCTTTGCAGGAGGCACACGCCGGGTCTACCAGTTTGGACTGGGAGGGCTGCTTCCTCCAGGCCGCCCAGGATTTCTCAATCACCAGAAGAAATGGAGACACTGGGGACAGTTCTGCACAACCACCCTTTGTCCCAGCCCCATCTCAGCCTCTGAGCACTGAGTGGGCCCGAAGGAGGCTGCCTGGGGGGCACTGGGTGGAGGCCTTTGTCTGGACCTGTGCAGGGCCTGACTGCCCTGGGCAGCTTCTAACGTGGGCAGGAAAGGACGCGGCACCCGGGGTCACAGAAGCCAATTCCCGCGGGCTCATCAACAACCACCGTGTGATCCTGGACGGGTCTCATCACCTCTCTGAGCCTCAGTTTCTAGGTCTTTAAAATGGAACCATATCCTCACCTCCCTGCAGCGTGGGACCGATAAATGAGGACGTGAAAGGGTTGTAAGCAGAAAGTCCCGGGTAGGACCTGCTGCGTAATTTGCAGGGCCTGGTGCAAAAATGAAAATGCGGCTGCTCTCGTTCGCACATTATGAAGAATTTCACTGTGGTGGTAACAGAACATGGCACCAGGCGCTGGGCCCGCGCAGGTGGCACTTCCCGAAGCCGGCGTGGCTGGGCGTTAGGAGAAGCCCGGCGAGTCCTTCTCAGGGCAGGGACTCACCCCTGCGGCCCACCTGGACGAGAGGCTTGGCGGAGCCGAGGGTCCCGCGGCGCGCTCGGCGGGGCGCCTGCGCCATCTAGCGGCACCGCGGCGAGCAGCACCCGCCGCTCGCTCCCAGCCTGCCGGCCTCGAGGCCCAGTTGTGGCCCTGCGTGGGCCTGCGGCTGAGTCGGGGCCCAGCGTGCCGCCTGCGTCTCCATCCCTCAGCTCCAACCCGTCACCGCGTCCTCTACATCGTGCTCCCGGTCTCTCACGTGGCCCCTCTAACCCACCCACTCTCTCCGGGTGTTTTTTTTTTTTTTTTCTGGGAGGTTCCCTGAGGTCCTAACCCTCTCTCTCAGAGCTGTTCCCCCTCAGGCCACTCTGGAGGCCCCCCCTCCCTCCCTCCATTCCAGCCTGCAGTTCTGTCTTCCCTCAGCATCTCCTCTGAGCCCTGCTGAGGCTCTCTGCCACCTCCAGGCCATTTCCTTAGCCTGGCATGGAGGCGGTCCACCCTGAGGCCTGGGCCTGCTTCTTCACTTTCCCTGTCCTGGCCTGCTCCTTGTCCTGCAAACACACCTTCGCTTCCTGACACCCCTCCTCGACTGGTCCCCTCCTCCTGCCTCTCGGTCTGTCTAGGTCCCACCTTTGAATGAAAGCCTTCCAGGACTGCTAAGTCCTCAGGGCGCCCACCTTAGTGCAACAGGTGTTGTCCAAGTCAGAGGCGGCCAGGTCAGGGGTGTGCATAGAGTGATTTTTTTTTTTTTTTAATGAAGATGAAATGAAATGACTTCTATTAGATGTTCCGAATGGCGTCTGACTCATTATAAGCCCTGAGTAAATGTTACAATCATTATTATTATAAGTTCTGTATCCCTTAATCATTAATAACCTTGGTCACATGATTCCACCTCACCGAACTCTTCCCATCTGCAAAATGGGGTTATTATTTACATTCCTATCTTTTCTGAATAAATGTAATTCACGACAGCAGCACTTTCTGTGTCGTGGGGGGAAACTATTAATTATAAGGGAAAGAAGTATAGAGAAGAACAAAGAAGGGTTAATACGTCAAGTCAGGTACTCACCGGGTGCCTGGGTGGCTCAGTCCATCAAGTATCTGACTCTAGGTTTTTGGCTCAGGTTATGATCTTGGCTTTGTGAGTTCCAGCCCCGTGTCAGGCTCTGTGTTGACAGTGGGAAGCCTGCTTGAGATTTTCTCTCTTCCTCTCTGTCTATGCCCCTCCCCTGCTTGTGCTCTCTCTCTCTCTCAAAGTAAATAAACTTGAAAAAATATGACTTACCATATCTTGTATTTACAAGATACAAATAAACAAAAGACCTAATGGAAAAGAGGCAAGGAAATTAAAAAAAAATCAGGTACCCACAATATCCAGCCACCTGGCTGGGGAAGCCCCGTGGTGAAGAACCCAGCTGAAATCCCGATTAAAGGTCCTTGGGGGGAGCAGCCTCCCCTCGGGTGAGGTTTCCAACCAAGTGTTCCTGCCAGGGCAATATGTATACTACCCGTGGGCGATCTATGGTTAGTCATTAAATTCGCCTAAGTGCAGTCCTGAGCAAGCTGGCTGTTTCTCTGTTTCTCTCATTATATCGCACAATCTTAGGAGCCTGGGCGTCTGCATATTTCTCTTCTCTCTCTGATCCATTCCGAGGGCCAGCCTGGTCTGGTTCAAGGAGGCGAGGCAAGTTCATTCCCTCTTGGCATCAGGAACAGAAGGGCCAACTCTGATCCCGAGGCCAGATGTGAAGCACAAACTAGCGAAGGACCGCCCCACCCCATGATTGTGTGTGTGTGGCTCTGGGCAGAAATGCATGACGAGTCACGCAAGTTCTACACAGAACATTCGGTCCTTGACCTGTCAGGCATTACATGATACCAGACGAACATGCAGAGTTGCTCTCACACACGCACAAACCCAAACACCTAGCAGCAGGGCTGCTACAATAATGAAACCTCCCCAATGTGGTAACAAATTAGATATTTCCAGAGAAGTGGTAATATTGTCAATTTCAGGCTGCATATCATCAATGAGCTCATTAATGGGCTTCGGAAGTATCAGTAATATTAAAACAACACATTCAAGGACATTTCTGACATCCTAAATGGTGCAATAATAACAAATAATCTATGGTTGCCCTATTTTGTAAGATTTTTTGTGGATTATTTCCCTTATGCAGACAGAAAGAGCTAATGTTCAATACATTCGTTGCTAAATGTAACCACAAATTATTTTCCTTTAAAGGAGTTGCGGGGTCGTTATGCATAGTTACCAGAATAAACATACCCGTTTAAATTCAGTGGAGTCCCTTTTTTGCAGTTTAATACATATGTATTCACCGTCATTAGCTAGAGTCGAATCCCTGAGACTAGTGGTGAAATTATTACTACGTCGTTGCGTTTGGTCTGTCAGATCTGAAAGCACCCAGCATGTTTCTGGGAGAAGGGCTCCAGTCCCCTGTGGTACCGGTGTCCCGGCCCTGTGGCCAGGGAGCAGTAGGCCCAGCGAGGCAAGGTTAATGACTGTCCCACTGGACTAGAGATGTCCTGGGCTGTACTTGAAGTACACACTTAGGGGACGTCAGAGCTGTTGGGACGTGGACCATCCAAAGCGGCTCTCATGGTTCACGGACAGGGACACGGGTCAATGGCACAGGGTGTAATTTTCCTCACCAGGATACGTGACTTCTACGGTTACCTCTCCTCTCTGTGCCACAACTCCTGCAGGCGTATGAATTCTGTCTGGGGGTCTAGGTACCCGGACTTTGCTCCTGGCCTCCAGGAGTCCTTAGGTTTAAATCTTTGTCTCCTTTTACCGTCAGCAGAGAGGGCGGGGCTCCCATCTCAGCTCCAGCCGCGATTCCAGCCAATAGGAATAACTGTCCAATCCAGTCATAAATCTGAATTTAGTAGGGGTAGTTTCCCTGAATTGTTATCTCTCCCTGGTAATCAGGATCGATGTCTCCCCCTAACACTGGTATTCCTTTTGAGGCTAACCCTGACCTTCACATGATTAATCCAGAAGCGTCTGGTGGGCGGCCTGTGGGTATGGTTTATTGACTTACTATTTAGTCTCGTTTATTTTATTCTTTTAAATAATTTTTTAAATTTTATTTATTTTTGAGAGAGAGAGAGAGAGGCTGAGAGAAAGGGGGACAGAGGATCCGAAGCAGACTACGCACTGACAGCAGAGAGCCCGATGTGGGGTGCAAACTCATGAACGGTGAGATCATGACCTGAGCCGACGTCAGATGTTTAACTGACTGAGCCACCCAGGCCACACCTAGTCTTATTTCTATTAATGAATGTAAGCCTACACCCACCGATTCAGGTGTGGCCCTGGAGGGGAGTTTGGCTTCCTTTGATGTTTTTCAGCAAAAAGTACTGGGCTATGGCATTTGTTTACACTGGTCACTTGTAAATCAGGGGTTTTCATTTGTCCAACAGGAGTTGTATTTCCACCGATGAGTCGATTGTTTAAGTTTCTTAATGCTTCTATGAAGTGTTACTTCCAGTTTGTTAAAGAGCCACTGCCCAGACTTTTTAGCTGTTGTTTTAACTTATTATTCATTCATTCTACTAGTCCAGCTGCTTGTGCATAGTAGGGAATGTGATAAATCCTTTCAATGTTATAAGAAGCCCAAAAACCTTTGCCAGCTTACCTGTAATGTGGTAGCCATTAGCACTCTGGATCTGTATTGGGGTGCTGTCATAGAGTAAAATTATTTCTAACATTTTAATAGTATTTTGTTGAGTTGCATGTGCAAAAGGACATGCCACCATATGCCCAGAATAGGCACCAACAGCAACGCAATTATATTGACCCGATTGGGACCATGTAACAGGCCCGTACAATCAGTTTGCCAAATTCGTGCTGGGAATTTTCCTCACTGGATTTGTCCTTTATTGTGCCGGGGAACCTCCCGTTTCTGCCAAACCCGGCACATGGGACATTTTAATATCGTTTCTTTAGTTGCATCCTGAGTGATAGGATCACATGGTCCTCAGCCCGTCTGTAAGTAGCCTGTTCTCCCAACTGTCCACATTTTTCATGAGCCCCTAATGCCAGTGTGTAATCAGAGGACGTCACTGCAGTGCGTGCTGGGGAGTCTGCTACTTTCTTGAGATTTCGTTCTGCAGGGGTAAGCGCACTGCGGACGTTCTGTGAGCATCTACATGAAAAACAGCGGTTTTGGCATTTTGTCCCATTGCAAATACCTTCCCAGAGAGGGTTTTGCCCACAGTTCCTTTCTGGGAGTTGTCCGTCTGTGTTTTTTCTAACGGGCCATCCATACTATCAGGCCATTAGCAGCAGCCCAGGGGTCAGGAAATATGTAACACTGCTCTCCTTGTTCATATGCTTGATAAACAGCATATAACTCAGCGTATTGACTCTTCATTCCTTCTCCCTGAGTCTGAGGGTCTTTTTCTGACATGGGTTATATCTAGTTGGTAGCAAATTTAGCTCCTTTAACATTGAGAAGTGTTAACGTTAACTAATCAGAGACTTGATAAAGACCGAACATAGAAACTGGTTTTCCGGGACAGATAAAATTTCCTTCTGAAGAGCAAACCAATAATCCAAGAAACGTCGTCTTTTTAACAGACAGCAAAGCAGAATTTTAATCTTGTACCAGTGTACGTTTAAAATCTATTTATTTTAACCTTTGTCCGTTCTCACCATGCATAAAATTCCTTTCCAGAGAGTTCCCTTCGCAAGCCTTCTGCAGCTTTTCTTTGCATTCGGATTTTGTCCCGGGCCATTTCTCTCCAGTCAGTCCCATTGAAGGACAAAATTACTTTCTTTCACCTTCCTCAAAAATGTATTTTTATTCTTTATGACTTTCTTACATATCGCCTCCTTTTCGACATACAGAGTTGCTTTTCTTATTCCTGTCAGTCTTAACTCTTAGGAACCTTATCTCCAGTGAAAACTAGGTAGTCACCAGTTGTGAACAGTTTACACCAGAATTCTTTAACGGTAAATGCATGAAAGCACAAATCATGTTTTTCCAACAGATTTAGCTATCCTTGGTTTTTCTTTGCAATAAGAAGTCAAAAGCACAAACCCATGTTTAGTAATAATGCTTTCGTATTTTATCCTGTTTGGGAAAGACCTAGATGTTTAATGAATTCAATCCCATTTATCATGCAAGCAAAACTTAAACATTTCGGGTTACCAGAGACTTTGAAAGCTATCTTAACAATTACCCATGGCAACTTTGAGATAGAATTAACGGTTACTTTAAGTCATCTTTTTGCTAACAAATTGCAGAGATAACATGAGCTTATTTGAGCTTCGGCAAACCTAGACCGAATAGAAGTTATATAGTTAATGCACAACTCTAAAGACAGGTCCATCTTATTTAAACCAACAAACTTAAATTAGTCTAAATACCGAATTATGTTCCACCTGGGTTCATTTAAAAGTCAACCAACTTCGAGGCACTGAGGATGGTATTATAACCAGTTATGCGGGCCGCACCATAAAGTGGGGCAGAAACCGGAGGGGGAGGAGGGGAAGGCAGAGGTGAGGTGCCTCCAGGAAGGCCGGAGGCAGATAAAAATCCAGAGGCCAGAGAAAGAGGTCTTCTGGTCCTAAAGCCTGTCATCTCAGATGGACGAGCAGACACACGGTTTTTTTTTGTTTTGTTTTTTGTTTTCATTTTTTTCCCACCAACAAGTGGAATTAGACAGTCCAAGTCAGTCCAGAGAAAACAGGGAGCTTCCTAAAACAAAGGGAGATTTGGCCACTGCTTGGGAATAGTCCTTAAAGTCCCCATCCTAAGGTGGACTAACCACAGTTGGTTCCAATTATTAGAGTCATTAACCCAGGAAATGAATGGGGGAGAGGCCCCCACATCTATGAGGAGAAGGAACAGTAAGAGAGAGAGAGAGAGAGCGCGTCCCCTTCGTCTGGGATGGCCTGTCTCCTCCTGTAACATGGGTTCTATGAGGAGGGGAGATTAGAATCGAATCCCTGCCCGCCTGTCTCCCTGCCGCTCTAGGCAGCAGCGCCGAGAGGACGGGTTGAACAGGGCGAGCCTGTTTCCCATGTTCATGCTCACTGCTCTAGTCAGTTTCTGTTTTTATCATCATCCCAGGTACCGCCATCCCAGGCATCAGGGTCCCAACATGGTCCTAAAGTTGCCAGGGCTAAGTGAACTTTTCTGGTATTAACCTTTCTTTCTCCCTCTTTTTAAGTATTTATATTTAATTACCCACATGGCAGCCTTTTTGGCCCCATGGTGATGTGTGTGGACTTCACCCGCCAATACAAATGTCCGGCATTGCAGCACAGCCGTTTTGGACTGCAAATCCGCAATCTCCTTCTCTAGTCTTACTTTTTCTTCCTGACACTCATCCCTGTTTTCTGTGGCACAGTGATAGGCTGTTACCAAGCACCATCCCCGACGCTCCAGGAAAGCCACGTGGTCCTTACCAGTAACAGACTGGAGTGCCGCCACAACCTGCGGAGTCTTCAGTTATTGTAGTTTCATTCCCCACTGTTCACATTCCCTGCTCTCTGACCATTCATTTGCTAGAGAACAAACTGTGGGTCTTCCCAGCGGGGAATTTCCACGTCCTGGTTTGAGTTTCCTGGTGGAATAGGAAACAGCATCCCGTACATCCTGCCGACTTCGCCGATTTTATTCTGAATAAATGTAGTTCCTGATAGCCACACTTTCTGTTTCATAGAGGAAGGCTTTATTAATTATAAGGGAAAAGGAATATAAGGACTTAAATGATTATAGTAAACAGAGAGAGAGAGAAGTATAGAGAAGAACAAAGAAGGGTTAATACTGTTACAGGAGTCTTTACCTCAATACCTGGGGTTCGTCATCTCCCTGCTTCAAAGAGTGAAGAGGTGGACACAAAATAAAATGAGCAGCAGACAAAAGTTTATTAGAGTAAAAAATCAGAAAGTAAGAAGAGTATTGATGGGGTTTTGGAATGGTAGGGGTTCAGAGCTGACAGCCAAGAAAGAATTCTTGAAGACATTTTTGGTGTGAAAAGGTGATTTTATTAAAGCATGAGCGCAGGACCCATGGGTGGAAGGAACTGCACTGGGGTTGTGAAGAGTGCCTGGTTTTATACTATGGAATTGGGGGAGGTAAAGTCAAGAGGAAGTTTCTTTCTTTCTTTTTTTTTTTTTTAATGTTTATTTGTTTTTGAGAGAGAGAGAGACGGAGCATGAGCAGGGGAGGATTAGAGAGAGAGGGAGACACAGATCTGACGTAGGCTCCGGGCTATCAGTACAGAGCCCGACGTGGGGCTCCAACCCTCAAACTGTGAGATCACCAAATCGGATGCTTAACGAACTGAGCTGCCCAGGTGCCCCAAGAGGAAGTTTATTAAAGGGATTTCCATAGGCCAAAGAAGACTCACAGATTACTGGAGGCCTAGTGATTGCAAAGCTAAGGTTGTTTTTCCCTCTAGCAAAGCATTAACCTTAAGACAGTAGGGAGTTCCCAGACATTAGGCTATTGATAAGATTGTCTTTTCTTGTAATTGTACTAAGATATTTGTAAACTGATGGAGACTCTATCAGTTTAACCATATGTGTTCTGTCCTTTCCGTGGTCCTTGGGCAGCCAGGAGTGCCTGAGGAATAGCATGCGTCCCAGCTGGAGTGGGGGGTGTGCTTGTTGTGTTTGGCCCTCAGCTTGCCTTGTGCTCCCTCCTCAGTATGAAAGCTCTCTTTGCTGCAAGGGGGGCATTCCAAGGTGAATGCCTCTGATGATAGGCAAGGGGCTTTGTTTTGTAAAGTTCTGGTCGACTCCGCCTTGTTCCTTCTCAGGTTTTACCCTGACTGTCTGGATAACTCTAGGTGCTAGGTTGTCCATTCCTGATTGGCTGGACTCCATTGCGTGAGGAGTCAGACTATGGTCATACGGTCCCTCGTATGATGTTTTATGGTTTACTTATTTCAGTTAGGCATGTTGGTGGTCAAATTCCTGAGGGGAACCAAGGGGGAGTAGCTTGTGTCTGTTACATTCTTAAGAGGAATCTTACTCCTGAGGGGGTTTGCCATGGTCAGAGGTCCCAGCATTGTTCCAGAACATGTATTTTTCCCCACCCAGGGATCTCGGGTTCTAACCTTTCCCTCTCTGCCTATTTTAACCTATCTTTTCCCTATCCTAGTCCCCCTCTGAACCCGTGACTCCTAACTGCCATTAGGAACTGGGACGACGACCAATCTTAACTACTTCCTGCTGAAGGGGGGCGATGACAGGGGGACGGCAGTCAGGGCAGGTTCAGAGGTCGGCCCAGAGGTCCGAAATAACAGCAGGGTGTTTGGAACATCTGGGCTAGCCGAATTTTCTTGGATGTCTTATTTTTCTGGCATATGCGACAGCATCTACAGATGACACATAAAAAGACTATCAGACCAACGAGCATCAGTATTCCGAATGCAATGCCTCCTAGGGAAGAAGCCACACCATAGAAAGAAAGATGCATTGCAGCCAGCCAAAAAATCGTTGGCATGTCTGGTCATTTATTTTTATCAATTTAACAATGGTTTCTCCCCCCTCTTCCGTATTTGTTTGAATCTTACGATATTGTTGATTAGAATAATTAAGCACCTGAATTAGTTCATGGTCCTCAATCCTCAATTCCTCCTTTGGCCATCCAGTTTCCATAGGAACAACTCCGTGAGGCATATTTAATTCTATTTCAAGGAAAGATTGATCTTCGATATCCAGATTATAAGTCTTGTTAATCTTTTGTATATGTATTCGACCAACGGTTCCGGTGTTGCACCACACTCCAGTATGATTTAGTACATGGTAGATATGCTCACAGCTAAAGTTCTCTGTGTCCGCTATTTCTCCTTGTTTACTTTCCCAGCAAAATTTTCCTTTACCCATGTACCAAATGCTATCGGTCATCGGGGTAGAGACGAGTGGCCAGACCTGAGTGAAATCAGGGTTCCATTTTTGTTGAGGGCACAGCCAGATTTTATTTCTCTCCTCACAGTTTGAAAGAGACACGGGAGCCCAAGCTGACTCATTTGGCATTACAGCCCAGCGACTCCCCATCGGGAAAACCCTTGTCTGATTTAGTACGGTCCCTATGCCTGCAAGCTGAACTATCGGATATGCATTAGCGTGGTCCATCTGAGGCACCCGTGCCTTTAAGATGCAACGCCTCAAGTTACAGCTCCCATTAAGAATCTTCCATAACTTGGGGCTTCCATATATAGGCCATAACTTTTGAATTTCCAAGTCAGCATTCATTAGAGTAGGCCATTGTCCCATGGCCACCTCGGCTTCCATCTGCATTAACATGGCGAGCAGTCCTTCCTGGGTCAGAGTGCATGCCCTTTCCCAGGTTCGAGTTTGGAAATGCCTTTGCACGGTTTCTCTGGTCTTATTCACCCACCTTACTATGGCCTCAGTTTCTTTTAAAAGAGCCTCCCATCCTTTACCTTCTTCTTGAAACAAAGTTCCTTCAACGTGGCCTGTTTTTGAGAAGGAATCCTTTTCCAAACGGTGTTGTTCCTCACCGACAGCAAATTCTGCCTGCCCCGGTATGCCTAATCCTGTTCCTAGCCCTCCTATAAGGCCTCTTTTCATTATCTTTTTATTTTCCGGCCAGTGTTGTCGTAGCCACCATAGGTGTTGTTTCCACTGAAAATCTATGGAGTGGGAACAATTGGGATAGTAAGTATCAACCCAAAACCTCTGGGTGTCCCAAGTTAGACTTAACAAAATCCAGGAGACTCCCAGGTAGGCGGTAGTTTGGGTTTGCCACAAAGGCTCCCAAAGCCTTCCAGGTCTAACCGTGATGTTTTCCGTAGGCGCTTGGGTCCACCACTGGACCTTTAAAAATAATGCGTGATTAGCTTTCCAGCCACACTGGCAGGGCAGGAGGCTATCTGGACAGGCAGTACTACGGCATATCATACATCCGGCTGCAGTATCTTGTTCTTCATAACCTGGGACCTTTCTAATTTCTTTATCATCTATATCTATGGCAATACAATGTATCTTTTTATTTGAGTGATATAATTCCCTTCCAGTTTCATTATTGGGCAGAATTTCAGCCCAATATTTATGGCTTTGGTTTAATTTTATAAATAAGTAACCCGAAAAAGATTGGCCCTTGGGTAAATTAAGGGTATGGCTATTATCCCAATGCCAAACTGTAAAGTTGCCATATGCCGGGTCATATTTTAAAACACGGTCTCCCTCTATAAAAGTTAGGTTAGCTGCCTCAACCAAAGGGGTCCCATCATTCAACCCTAATAGTGGTGGGGCTGGTGGAATACATACAGGAAGTGTTTCTGAACCCCAGAGGCATATTATTATTATTTCCCAATATATTGCATTACTTATCTTCATTCTGTGGTGTCCTTTTTTTTGAAGATCTATTGAAGGCCTTTTCCTGCTTTGCGACTCAACTCAGGCTCCGTGTTGTGCTGTTCTGATGGAAACCACAGCTTAACTCTGGAGCGATGAATCCAGGAGTCAAATTCTCGTAACTGGACAGCAGTAGGAGTTGCCAAGATTACCGTATGTGGACGCTTCTACCCTGGTTCTAAAGATGTGGACAAAGAAGGAAGGGTTTTCGTGAGTACCTGATTTCCTGGATTATATAGAGGAGGCTGGTCATCCCAGATTGGAGAGGCAGATAATTCCTGAAGGATCTGATGGAATTTAGCCAAAGGAATCATGTAGTTTACTAAATCAAATACTTCTTTATCTGCCAGCAAGTTATTAACGAGAAAGGGTCTCCATAAAGAACTTCAAAAAGGTTTAGGCTTTTTTTATGGGGGTATTTCTAATCTGAAGCAAAGCAATAGGAAATAGAATATCCAGTTCTCAATTGTTTCTTGGGCTGGTTTTCTGAGAGGCTTTCATTGGTCTTTTCTACCTTTCCCAGGAACCGTGGCCTCCAGGCACAGTGCAGATGATAATCAAGGCCCAGAGCCCTAATAGCCCCTCAGTTACCAAGGACTTAAGGAGGGACGTTATGACTTTGAAGGGATCTAGGGAGTCCGGGAACAGGACTAATCTCATTTATTAGTGCCTTAACTACCTCTGAGACTTTTTCAGTCCTACAAGGAAAGGTTTTGACCCGATGTGTGAAGGTAGCTACCCATACCAAAAGATATTTATATCCTACGCCCATTCTGATGGGGCTTTTCTTGAGTTGTAGACCCACCCCAGACAAGGGAGGCAACGGTGGGGATAACTTGAGACCTGACTGCTGATTTTGCTGCAGCCTCAGCCAGCGTGTTTCCCTCTGATAGCTCACCCATTTCTATTGGTGTCCTTTACAATGTATTACTGCTATCTCTAAGGGCTGGTGAACAGCCTGTAAAACTCTGGTAATTTCCTACTGATACTTGATAGGAGTCCCTGAAGCCGTTAAAAAATGTCTTTCCTTCCTCGTCATACCCATGGCACGTAAGACTAAGAAGGCATACTTAGAGTCCTTATAAATGTTAACTCTCTTATCTTTGCTTAAGTCCAGGATTGTATGCAGTAGGAGCAACTAATTTGGCCAGCTGGGCACTAGTTCCTGACGGCGGGGCACCACTCTCTAGAGTTTTATGAAGAGTCTCCATTGCACACCCAGCTTTTCTGGAGCCTCGCTCAACAAAAGAACTCCCGTCTGTGTATAGGGTCCGTTCTGGGTTTTCTATAGGAGTTTCCCTTCAATTCTGGTGGGCCGCTTAAGTTTGGGCTATGATTTGTTGTATTAGCCAGCTCCTTACCTTCCTCTGGCAGGAAGACCGCTGGGTTTAGAGAGGAGCCCTTCCAGGAGTGGCTATCTGTGAGCCGATGGCTGCTGTCCACCTATTAGCCATCCTGGATATTACATGGGGCATAGACAGTAAGGTCTCGCCCAAGGGTTAGTTTTGTAGCTTCAGGAATTAAGAGGGCAACAGCCGTGACGGCTGTAAGACATACAGACAAGCCACAAGCTACCAGATCAAGTTCTTTGCTAAGACAACCCACTGCTTGCTGTCCTGGGGCTCCTTTCTGAGTCAAAACATCCAAGGCTACCCCCTTTTCTCTGTATCATGTAAAGTATAAGAACTTCCCATGAGAAGGCTCAAGCCTGGGGTGCCCAACAAAACCAGCTTAAGTTTTCAACCTGAAAGCTCGTTTTGACTCAGTGTCCTATACAAGTGAGGCAAGTGAGTATTTGGTGCCTGTGTGTCCTCGATTAGTTGGTAAAGGGGGCAAGCTATCTCTCCATATCCTGGTATCCATAAGTGGCGATAACCGGTAATGCTTAAAACCCTGTCAGTTGTCTAAGAGTTTTCAAAAGGGAGTACGAGCCAATAGACTGAATTCTGTCTTTGCCTAGCCTTCCTGTGCTTTCCAAAAGGATTACTCCTAGATATTTAACAGAGGTCTCACCCAATTGGGCCTTTTGTTGGGAGACTTGATAGCCTCTTCTTGCTAGAAAATTTAAGAAGGCCTTGGTACCGGCCTGTGTACTTGGTTCGGAAAGAGCACATAGCAAGAGATCATTCACAGATTGCAGCGAAGTGCAATTATCAGTTGAAAATCCCAAAAGACCTCATGTTAAGACCTGTCCAAATAGATGTGGACTATCTTGAAAGCCCTGAGGCAACGCTGTCCAAGTTACATGTGAAGCCGAATGGACAAGATCCTCGAAGGCAAACAAGAATTGAGAATCAGGATGTATTGGAATGCAGAAGAAAGCGTCTTTTAAATCTAAGAATGAAAACCATTTCATATCTGGCGGAATCTGGGCGAGCAAGGTGGAGGGGTTTGGAACCACAGGGCGGATGGGACCACCGCTTCATTAATGATGCGTACATCTTGCATTAGCTTCCATTCCCCATTAGGCTTCTCTACTCCCAATACCGGAGTATTACAGGGGCTGTTACATTTCTTTAAAAGTCCCTGTTTCTTTAGGGTTTCTATTAGCCCTCCTTTAGCCCCTGGTTTGAGAGGATACTCAAGTGGCATCCTCGAGGTGTGTTTGGACAGGTATTGCGGTTAAGGCCCGGCCTACTTCTCCGTGTGTTGCCCATACTCGTGAATCAGTATCAGCTTCCATCAAGGGGAGGCAACTGTTTACCTGGCCTCAGTCATAATGTCCCTTCCTAGCAAGGGAGGGGGGGTGGGTCTCTGGCATGATGAAAAAAGAATGTGAAAAAATCAAGTCTCCCCATATGCGCCCCAGTGGCTGAGAGAAAAATTTAGTCATAAGTTTTCCAGAGACTTCTCTAATCATTACACTGTAGTGTTTGGAGAGTTGCCCGATTTGGGAAAGAAGGAGAGAAAAGGTGGCTCCAGTGTCAAGAAAGAAATCAGTTGGTTTCTCTTCTTTTTCCAGAATTTTCTGAGGCTCTGGGTTTCTGATAGGTCGTTGGTGTGCAGGGGAGCCACTGTAAAGAGCTGTGGCCCCCTCAGTCCCTTTCAGGGACATTGGTTACCTGAGCCTTCACAGACTGAGGTCCTCGGGGGCATTCAGATCTCCAGGGACTTTCTCCACACAAGGGCATGGCTGACACGGTTTATACTTCGGTTGTCCAGTGCCCTGAACGGCCACATAAATGGCACTTGCCAGGACCTCGGAAGTCTGGTCTGACATAGCATGTAAGGCTGCAACTAAGGCCTCAGATTTTTTCTTAAGCCTCCTTTCCTGTTCCTTATTCTCCTCTTGATCTCGGCTGTAATATACCCAACTCGCAGTTCTTACGAGCTCCTCCAGGGTCCCTCCTGGGCCAACAGCCAATTTTTGCAGCTTCCTTTGAATATCTGGAGCTGATTGAGTGACAAATTTGTCCTTTAGAATCATCTCAGCCTCAAGGGTGTTACGGGAGATAGCCTTATATTTAATGAGAGCCTCCCTTAACCTTTCCAGGAAGGCCACCAGGGTTTAATCCTGTGTAAGATAGTGGCTAATTTAGTGCAATTAAGGGATTACCCTTAGTTCTTTTTAATCCTTCCCAAATACAGGCTTGGAAATGGCAGCAATACCATCCCCCAATGGGTTTATCGAAGTCCCAGTTAGGATCTTGGGATGGGACTGCCTGAGCTCCAGGAGGGTCTGGGAGCTCCCTGTATAGGACCTCCAGTCCCATGATAATAAGTTGCTCTTCCCCGTATCTCTCAGCTGCTGCCAGAACCACAGGTTTCTCTGTCTCATTCAGAGTCTGATTCCACAAAAGCATTATATCTTTCCAGGTTTATTCAGAAACGTACAGAACATTCTGAAAAGCCTCTATATGCTTATCTGGATCATCAGAAAATTTACCTAGTATCTCCTTTCATCCGTAATGAACTTTACTTTTCGTAATGAACTTGTAATCTTATCGTAGTGGTGCCCCCCTGCGTCCCTCCTCCTGGCACCCCAGCTTCTTGTAGGGGAAACAGGCCTGTTACGCTACGGGGAGGGCCTGGGTAAGGTGGGCAGCAGGGAGCAAAAGTGCATGTTTTCGAGTCTGGATATGTAGTTCGAGGACCCGAGGAGGAGGAGGGGGAGGTGGAAGACTCCCCTTCCTCCTTCCTTAGGTCTGCTTTGGGTACAGGCGAAGGACCCTTAATTATTTCCCCTCCTGATTGTTGGACTTTGGAAAGGGTTAGCAGTAAGTCAGGATCGGCCTTACATTGCTTGCAGGTATCTCGATTTTTCCTTAAGGCCTCAAAACACTGAACATAGGAGACTTTTCTCCATTTTCCCCCGCATTTGCAAAACAAGTCCAATTGTAGGATAGCATTAGACTCGACATTTCCCTCTGGCGGCCGGGTTTCCTCCTCCAGCTTGTACTGGGGCCAAGCCTCAGTGCAAAAGAAAACGAGTCACTTTTTCCTCAGGGTTTGTGGATCAAAATCATCCTTATTTTTCAGAATTCATCCCAAAGGAGTATTGGCCTCGGTTGGGGAATTGCCCATCTCTAGGGGAAAGAGGAAAAGGCATCCCTCGTGTCAATCTCCTATAGCTGGCCAGGAGACACCTCATCTCCCGGCCGTGTGTTTTGGCCGGCTATGCGACTGGCAGCCAAAAGCCCCAGCAGTCTTGCAAAGTGCTGGGATTGGTCACTCTTACTCTGGCTTGACCCCACCTCCCAGAGCTGACTGATCTTCCCCACTTTCTCCTACCCCTCTGTTTCCCGCCTGTGGGCCTTTGGGGGTATCCACTGTGACCAACTAAGACCCCCCTGGTTGTAAAAGGATGCACTAGTTTTATTTTGGCCCAATGGTAATTTACATTTGGATCATAATAAAACTGTTCCTCTTTGTAAATATATTTCAAAAGGCTGGCAAAAACTATTTTTTGTAAGGATAAGATTGGCCATTGATGGGGGGGGCTAAAAGAGCCTAAGTCAGGATCTAGTTTCCTGCCCATTTTCAGCAATGCCCACGTAAATATGTTCCAGCCATGAGGGTGTCCATTGTAAAGTATCTAGGTTGGGGGCACCTGGGTGGCTCAGTCGGTTAAGTGCCTGACTCTGGATTTCAGCTCCGGTCATGATCTCACAGTTTGTGAGTTCAAGCTCCACATTGAGCTTCACACTCACAATGTGGAGCCTGGTTGGAATTCTCTCTCTTTCCCTCTCTCTCTGGCCCTCCCCCGCTCCCTCTAAATAAATAAATAAACAAAGAAACAAAGAAACTTATAAAAAGCGTATCTAGATTGGTACAATTTATATACTGGGCTAAGTGTAGCAAAACGGCTCCCCTGTCTCCCGGGAAAAGCCCTTCATATATCACCGTCATCCATCCCTCGTATGGCACAGACACCATTCCTCTGCCTGGCAGAAACAACACAAATGCGCAGCATTTGGAGGTCGGCGGTGAGGCCGTCACTGTCATTTTCCTAGTCTTTGGATGTAGGGAGGGGCCATTTCAACCAGGGCTTGAGCAAAACAACTCAAAAGGGAGTGCTCTCCTGCCCTTTTGGTTAAAATCACAGTTCTTTCCATTTTTCTTTCCCGAGACCGTGAAGAACAAGAACGGGTATGTAGGCTCTCTTCTGTATATCCGTCAGACACATGGTAAATCCCGCATCCGGCAATCGATGCTAAAACACAAATTAGAGCCAGAAAGAGGAGAATTCCACCGATCACCCAAACGGATGGTCAAGGATCAAGTTCTGCTGACAGTCTTCAGGTGTCCATCAGTGGACTTGGTCAGGACCCTCCGACTGCTGTTCGGCCTCCCCTGAGTCCATGCATCCAGGGGTCATTCTCAAAAGAAAATTGGGAATCCACCACACTGATGTTCCCAATTACGTTGGGGGATCAGCTGGGAGGAGACCCAAGGAGCCTGTCATGCGAGCTTTGAGAACGGCAGCCACACTGTTCACTTGCAACTGGCTGACAGGTGCCCATTGTTTGGTTTGAGAGTTTTATTTAGGGTAGAAAGAAAAGAGGGGGTGCCGGCTGCACTTTACTTACAGTTAGAAGACGTTGATATCCTGGGCGAGCCCCCGGAGAAAGGCTGCAGGATTCTTTACCTCAGTACCCAGGGTCCGTTGTCTCACTGCATCGAAGAACGAAGAGGTGGACACAAAGTGAGCAGCGGGCAACAGTTTACTAGAGTCTAAGCTTAGAGAGTAAGAGCAGTATGAAAGCTCTCTTTGCAGAGAGGGGGCATTGAAGGTGAGTGCCCGCGACAATAAGCAAGGGTCTTTGTTTTCGAAGGTTCTGGTCAGCCCCCCTTCCCTTCCGCCTTGTTCCTTCTCAGGTCCTACCCTTACTGGCTTGATCACTCCAGGTGCTGGGTTGTCCGTTCCTGATTGGCTCGGTTCCATTGTGTGAGGAGTCAGACTGTGGTCATACTGTCCCTTATATAACGTAAGTTTTTATCGTTTACTTATTTCAGTTAGGTATGTTGGTGGTCAAATTCCTGAGGGGAACCAAGGGGGAGTAGGTGGTGTCTGTTACATTCTTAAGAGGAATCTTACTCCTGAAGGGGTTTGCCGTGGTCAGAGGTCCCAGCATTGTTCCAGAACATGTGTTTTTCCCCACCCAGGGATCTCGGGTTCTAACCTTTCCCTCTCTGCCTATTTTAACCTATCTTTTCCCTATCATAATACATCAAATCGGGTACTCACAACATCCAACCTCCTGGCTGGGGAAGCCCCGTGGTCAAGAGCCCAGTCGAAGTCCCGATCGAGGGTCCTGGGGGGAGCAGCCTCCCCTCGGGTGAGGTTTTCAACCAAGTGTTCCCGCCAGGGCAATATGTACACTACCCATGTGTGATCTATGGTTAGTCATTAAATTCGCCTAAGTACAGTCCTGAGCAAGCTGGCTGTTTCTCTGTTTCTCTTATTATATCGCATAATCTTAGGAGCCTGGGCGTCTGCCTATTTTTCTTCTCTCCCGGATCCATTCCGGGGGCCAGCCTGGTCTGGTTCAAGGAGGCGAGGCAAGTTCATCCCCTCTTGGCATCAGGAACAGAAGGGCCAACTCTGATCCCGAGGCCAGATGTGGAGCACAAGCATGATTGTGTGTGTGCGGCTCTGGGCAGAAATGCATGACGAGTCACACAGACAAGTTCTACAGAACACTATGCCAGAGGATTGTTAACTAAACGAGGCACTGCCCGGAAGATGCTAGGCTTGTAGAGGTGATTGAGAGATGTGGTCCTCTCCCTTCACGTCATACTCTGGAGGCTCATAGGATAGTTCCCTTTCATAGTTCCTTCTTAGTTATCCAAAATGATTTAATTCTGGTATGCTCTGGAGGCCAAATTCCTTCTTCCCAGGGCACTTTAGTCTTTTCTCTTAAGGCCTTCAACTGATTGGATAAGGCCCACCACATAATGGAAAATTACCTGCTTTACTCAAAGTCTACTGAATTAAATGTTAATCACATATACCAAATACCTTCAGAACAACAACTAGAATGGAATTTTACCATGGTACTATGGTCTATCCAAGTTAACACATAAAGTTAATCATTACAGTGGGCTAATATTTATCGTGTAAGGAATTCTCTCCTTGATAGAATCCATGATAATCTGTCTTTCCCCAGCTGTCCCCAACCATATACCTTTTCTGCGTTGGCATTACCAGTGAGAGGCTTTGGCCTCTTAGACGGGGCAGGGAGTGGGGGGTTAGGAGATTGGATTGGATACTCTTAGGTCCTTGTCTCCCCCCAAATCCTCGCCCCTCGTCAGGCATTCTAGTCTGGATAAGGGGCCTTGACTGGGCGTTGGAGGAGTGCAGGAGGGAAGGGACTGGATTTGGCAGCCTTCCTGGTATGGATGGGAGGGATGTGATGTACCTGGAGAAACTTGGCTGGGAATGAACTGGCCAGAAGAAGCACCAGGGAAGGCAGGATGATGAGGCTTATTAATGCAAAGTACTTCTTGTGGGGGTCGGGGGTCTCAGATTGGTAGTTAGCTCATGAAAGGTGTTGGTGGTGTGTCCTGGGATACGGACCAAAAAATTTTTAACAGCTTTAACTTGACATGGAATCAGCTACGCATATTTAAAGAGTATAATTCAGTATATCTGATACATGTATATACTCATGAAACCATCACACGATCAAGAAAGCAAACACATCCATCGCTCCCAAAAGTCTCGTCTTGCCCATTGGTAATCTCTCTCACCCCTTCTCTCTGCACTGACCCTCCCCATCCCCAGGGAACCACTTATCTCCTGTCCCTATAGATTCGTTTGCCTTTCCTGGAACTTTATATTAATGGAAACATGCAGTATGTACCTTTCTTTGTCTAGCTTCTTTCATCAGCATCATTATTGGGATTCGTTCATGTTGTTCTGTGTGTGTCAAGAATTCATTCTTCTCTCCGGCTGAGTTATATTCCGTTGTATGGATATACCACAGTTTGTTTATCCATTCACTTGTCATTGGACAGTTGACTAGCCTGATACGTTACCACCACTTGCTAGCGAGGAAACGTGGTAATAGAATTTAGTGCCGAGGTTGCAGATTGGTGACCCCTGTGCCAAATGCAGCTCCTACGCTTGTTTGGTTTGGTCTGTCTGCTTTTAAATATTGAACTAGTTAATATAAACGTTGGGGGATTTCACATGCAAATCCAGATTTTCCACTTGAAGAATTGTCAGGTCTAATAACTGGGCCCCCATTCCAGCAACATGACAGCAGTCTCTAGAGAGCTAGGGTATGACTGCCTACTCTACACTGGGCATGTACTCTTTGGGTTGCCACTAACTTCTTTAATTCTTCTAGGTCCATAGTCTCATTCAACCCGACAGTTCCTGGTTTGGAAATTAAGTGCAACAGTCAGAAAGTCCTGGGTTCAAATTACTCTGTTGCTTTTTAGCTATTTGATCATGGCCAAGTTACTTAACCTCTCTGAGCTCCAGTTTCCTCACCAGTAAATGAGATTAATAACAGAACCAACCTCAGGGTAGCGAGAATTGAATACGTGTGAATTATTTAACATGCAATAAGTGCTTAGTAAATGATATTTACTATTCTTGTTATATTATGGTCGCAAAGTAGATGGCAGGGCAGTAGAGCGGATATGACACTAGACTGGATTTCTGCTCCAAGCTCTGCTACCACCCAGCTGTGTGGCTGTGGGCTGTGGTTGCCCCATCTATTACATAAAGTCGTGGGGGATCAGTTAGCATGTGCCAAGTTGCAAGTTTCAGAAAGTTCAATTCCAACTGCCTTAAATAATAAAAAATGAATTTATCGATGTATGCAACGCAAGCCGCTAGAGGTACAGGTAGCTTCAGGTGAAGTTCGATCCAGCAGTTCAATGAAATCACGGGGTCCGTTTGTTTCATCTCTCTGCCTTGATTTCTGCGGTATGATGTTCATCTGTAGATTGGCTTCCCAGTAGGTTATAAAATGATCACCTGTCTGTTCTAGGGCTATGCGCTTACTCGTTCACGTCCAACAGGGAAGAGTGACTTTGTTTCATTCTTTTCAGTAATAACTCTAAAACTCATGCTGCTTGCATTGGCTTAAGTCTTAAACTACCCCTGAACCAGTTGCTGTGGCCAGGGGCATGGGAGAAAATGATTGGCTTAGCATCGGTCAAGTGTTACATTTCTAGAACTGAGAGTGCAGTCAACTCCCCAGGGTTTCATGGGTCTTTGAAAGTCCACTCAGCGGGGCTGGCTGCCCGAGGATTTCCCCCTGATCTTCAAGACCCGGAGTTTTTGGTCTCCAGGCCGTCACTGGACTGGAATACAGAGCTTGCGGAGGTCTGGGACTTAGATCGGGCTTTATTCTGATGTGGAGGGACGTGCTTCTTTCAGCTCTTCTAAGCAACCATATGGGCATCTTTGCACATGTCCTTGGCATTATTCCTTATAGAGGAAGAGTAATTTGGCTTGAATTCATGGACTTGTTTTCACTGCTTTTTACTAACAGATTCGTGGCAGCTGCTTTCCAACACCTTCTGGTGTTTGTGTATCATTAGAGCTAGTTTTAGGAATAGGTGGGGAATGGTCGTCACGCTCTCTAAGAAATGGAGCCGTGCATACATTTTGGGGCATGGAATGCTTTTTAACCTGTTTTCAGCTGTGCGGAGAGGTCCCTCCGTGTCTTGGGGCATCATTTCTTCGTCTTAAAAGCAGGTGCCTAGAATATCTATCTCACAGAGTTGTGGTGAGATTCAAGTAGGGTATCATCCGTTGACAACCTTGGCACTGAACAGTGGGCCCCAGTCTCATCTACGCTTCCCCCTGGGAGCCTCTCCAAGGTGCTTTGCCTCTGCTCAGAGAGTTTGCTCAGAAATGTGATGTTAGGGAACCGTAGGATGGGTTGTGGTGAGATTCTATATTTCCAGACATGATTTTCTTATTGGAACAAGGGATATACTCTTGAATGCCTGAGCGAGAAGTGATAGCAAGCTTAGGTCCAGATTTTGTGGAACTGCTTGGTGATCCTTCCCACCCCTGGTCCACTCGAGATCACATCAAACTCAGCTCAGAGGAGCCTGCCCTCCCCGCCCTGTCTAGAATAGCCTCCCTCGTCACCCCAGTCACTCTCTACCACGTCATACTTGTGTTCTCTTCATGTCACTACTGAAAACATTTGATCTATTGTCTGTTTACTCCCGCCAGATACAAGGTCCACAAGAACAGGTCACATATTTGTCCTATTCATCACTGTAGGTTAGCTTTATTCGTCATTTTAGGTTAGAGGCCAACACTGACACATGGATGAGGGGTCCAGTAGTTGATCTGGGAGGGGATCTGAGGAAGCAATGGTAGGGCAGTACAGGGAATGAGAGAGAGGAGGGAAGGAGGTTCAGGAAGGGGGCCACTGTTGAGCACATGACTGCTGTGGGCTATTAGGGCTCAATTCTACTGGGGAAGTCTGGGAGACAGTATAGATGTCACCCTGGAGTGCTTTCTATGGAAAGGAGATGGGTCTGGGGTATTTATACACCAACTCTTGTCAGCCATTGGTTAAGGGCCGTTCCAGGGAGGTGCCAACTACCTGGTTCTTCTGGCCTGCCCTGCTCACAGGCACAGTGCAGACAGCCTTGGCCAGGGTTTGTTTGTGACAGTCAGAGTTACAGACAAGAGTCGCAAGCATTTCCAGGTGACACATTTGAATCCAGCTGTGAGGTAATGATGAGTGTCAAGGGTGTCTGGATAAAACAGTCACAGTACCTGCTACAGGCACAATTACTGGCAAATAGTGGCAATTTGTTAGATGATTCAGGAGGAGCAGAATCCCTCCAGAAGGACATACTGGAGCTAGGCGTTCCAAGCAGAGAACCTCGTTTCTCCAATAGCCCTTTTTCTCTCTGAATGTCTTCAGATGCCGATTTTCCTCTTGGAATTGGTGCTCAGGACTGAATTGGTTTTTTGTAGCTGGCCAGCACAGGGAGAAGACCACCAGCCTTCCACTCTTCTACTGCAGGGGCTCTTAGCCCTAGGTGTACACCAGAATAACCTGGAGAGCTTTTAAAGCATAGCAATGCTCAGGGCTCTACCTGTAGAGGTTCTTATTCAGTTCATCTAGGATGAGGCCCCCTGCCTTTAGCACTTTAAAAATTTCCCCTTCTCTGCTCCCCGAGTGATTCTGAGATGCAGCCAGAGTAGAGATACACTGGCTTAGACCTTATATAGACATCAAACACAGGCATCTGGAAAGATCAGAGGTATTCCTAGCTTCAGGTCCAGCTTGATCCAGTAGTTCAATGATCTAATCAAGGCTTCAGTTTATGGTGCGTTTTGTTTGGTTTAAACCTCTCCGCCTTGCCTTCTGTGATTCTGGTTTATTCTGTGCTCTTTGGTTATTGGATAGTCCCTCAGAACTCCTAAATCACTACCAACACGTCCTAAGACTGCATGCTATCTCATTCATGTCCAGTAGAAGAGAGACCATCTTTGCCCCTTGTACCCAGCACAGATCTTGTGATTCGTGCTGTTTGGACTGGCTTAGGTACCAAGCCAGTCCCTGAACCAATCATTACAGCTAGGGGGATGGCTCGGATCATGTGCTCCATTCTTAGCACTGAGTTTGGGCAGTTCCCCGTCTTAGCTCTGGATGCATATTATAATCACCTGTGCAGATTCTACAGAATCCTGATGCCTAGGCCTCACCTGTAGAGATTCTACTTCAATTGGTCTGAGGTGGGGCCCGGGCACTGGCATTCTTCAAAGTTCCCCAGGTGATTGTGATGCTCAGCCAACATGGAGAACCAGGCCTAGACATCGTATAGCCTCACGATGCAGGTTCAGACCCCCCATGGGAAGGGTCAGCAAGTACAGGTCCTCTGCGGGGGCCTAAGGGCATGGATTCCTTGCTGCGGGCTGGCCACATGCCTAGAAGCACTCACTAGATGACCACATAGCAGCACTCGAGAAGCCTGGAGAAACAGAGCTGCATCCTCCACAATTTCCAACCACGAGTGCCAGCGGCCAGTGGCAATCCCACTGGGAGTATCTCATGCATGTGTTTCATGGGTGGCCTGCTCTTCCCTGTGATCCGTGGGCATCTAAGACTTTCCCCTTCACTGTATCCATTTCCTCATCTGCTATTTGGATTCAAAGGATACCCATGCCTCTTTGAACTGATGGCAGATGAAAAAGATATGTGTGTGGTACCTTCAGTTCCTTTCAGGGAGACAGAATCCCTTAGCGGAAGACTCTATTACAGAGTGGGAAGGGTTTAATCTCTATGGAGCTGTGCTACCCTAGGTAGGTCCCCTTACCTCCAAGTCTCAGTGTCCAAACCAGTAAAATGAGGACTCTATCTTCCAGAATGCTCTACATGAGCATGAAATGAGATCATGTACGTGAGCCCCTAGTGCAGCACCTGGCACATAATAGGAGTTCAGTAAATTGCTTTCCTTCCAAGAATGCCGTGGTTGGCCCTAAATCTTTTAAAATGATGTCAAATGGGGAATCTAAGACATAGTGTCCAACATAAGTAATAATTTGTTGCTAATAGGCTGAAGCCACTTAATCAACCCTTGGATTCCAAGCCCCTCAGCAGGAGGCTCCGGCCACCTCTTCATCTCTGTATCTCCAACCGTACCATAGGAGGCTCCAGACTCTACACCACAGGGTCTTGAGAGGGACAGTCTTGTTGGAAGGAAGGTGTTGTGAAGAGTCTCTTCTCAAAGATGTAATTGCTTCTAGTCACAGTATTTGCTTTTAAATGGGATATCTGCTTGGGGGCAGGGGAGGATGGTGCACCGACTGGCACTGGGTCTGGCACGAAGCGAGTACTAATAACCGGATGCCAAATGAACGGACTAGCCTTCGCTTCTCACAGCTTATCTCTCCTGTCCAATGGAGTCACGAAAGAAATGAAGATTAAGAGTGTAAGAAATAGTTCTGTTTATTGATTAGAACATGGTATAAAATTACAGCAATTTTCAGGCATTCTGGGCTTTCTGGGAGGGGCATGCAGTGCTGGGCTCTAGCAGGAGATGGAGTGAGGGCATGGACCACTGGGCATTGGCTCTCTTCCTGGGCACGTTAAGGGACTTGCATTACCAGCACAGATGCCAATGTGAGAGAGAATTATTGGTTCTTCCCTCTGGAAACAAAGGATGTGGGCGGTTTGTGTCACCAGACAATGCCATGCTTAAGAATTCAGTTCTAGCCTACGTATGTTAGGTGCTGGCTCTCCCAATCTAGTCATATATGGATTCGTATTGTTCTGTATAATGCTCATTCTTCCCACCAAAAGAAGGGAAACAGGCACGTTGGTTTGGGAGGCCATCGGAGGATGGTGTGCGTTTGGCTCAGGTCATCTTGCTTCCAGGTACATCAAGGTCTGCTGGAGGCAGTGGGCCGGGGCACGCAAGCAAAAAAAGTGTGCACTACTGTTTAAGCTCAAGCACAGGGACCTTCCATAGGGCAGCAGCGTGAAGAGATGAGCATGCTTCCAAAACAAACCCAATTTCATCTTGCCTCTCTCGAGAAGACAGAGAAGGAAGAGTTGGCAGTCGGAGACTGAGCCATGTGATGCTGGGTTCCATAGAAAGTCTCCAGCGGAGAAGTCTTTCAAAATGTAAAAGGTGTTTCTGTCCCATGAGTCGGTGTGTAAAATCAGAACGAGGGCAGATCAAAGTGTTAAGAAGTGGTTCAGTACAACGTCTCTGAGAGTCAGATGGCTGTGTTCACAGTTACATGACATTTTGGAATAGCTGGAGGGACCTCATGATGTTGTCATCCTGGAAGGGGGGAGTAGGGGGGAAAGAGAGGATGGTTAGAACTCTTTCCTGAGAAGTTCTGTTATGGTGAGCAAATCTCCGGCATGGGTTTCTCCTGCAGAAAGAACTTTGAAGGACATGAGAAACACGGGTGGGGGCCCAGAAAGTAAGCAACTCAAGGCAAAGAAGCACCTTCTCTGGCCTTAAGGAATTTGTAAGAAATAAATTATCCAGTGAAACAGCGAGTATTGCTTCTTTTAAGAGGCTCTGGGCAACTGCATTTTATCAAATGATTTTTCTCCATCTACTGATATGCTTGCATTTTAAAAATTCTATTATGTCATTAATTATATTGATGAATTCTTGAATGTTAAACCAATCTAGCATTCCCGTAATAAGCCCTATTTATTCTTTTTTTTTTTTTTTAACATATTACGGGATTTGATTTTTTGTACCTATGTCCAGAGGGAACATGTTAGCCTGAAAATTTTCTTACTTTGTAACATTTTTGTCATATTTTCATATTAGGGTTATGATAGCCTCATAAATCAAGTTGAGAATTTTTTCCTCTTTCTCTATTCTCTGAATTTGTATGAGATTAGTATCCTTTCTTCCTTAGAAAGAGTTTGAAAGAATTTACCAGGTAAGACATCTGTGTTTGCCATTTTCTTTATGGGAGTTCTATTTTTTAATTTTTTAAAGCATTTTTTTAATGTTTATTTATTTTTGAGAGACAGAGAGACAGAGTGTGAGTGGAGGAGGGGCAGAGAGAGAGGGAGACACAGAATCTGAAGCAGGCCCCAGATAGCTCAGAGCCTAATGTGGGGCTCAAATCCACGGACCATGAGATTATGATCTGCAGCCTAAGTAGGCTGCTTAACCGACTGAGCCACCTGGGTGCCCCTATGGGAAAGTTTTAAATTAAGGATTCAGTTTCTTTGACATACATAGGACTGTTCAGATTTTCTATTTCTTTTTGTGTTAGTTTTGATAAATTATATTTGTAAGGAGTTTGTAGACTTCATATGTTGCCAAATTTATTGAATAACGAACTTTTATCTTTATAATGTCTGTAAACCTGTAATGTTGTTACCCTTTCCATTCCTGATTTGCTAGCTTGAGTTTTCTCTCTTTCTTTTTTGTTTAAATCAATCCTGGTAAGCATTTATCAATTTTATTAATTTTTTCAAAGAGGCAAATTTTGGTTTTATTGATTTTCTTATTGCATGTCTCTATTATATGTTTTCTATTTTACATTTTTCTATTGTATATTCTTTAAGACATAAGTGTTGAATGTAGAACATGTTTAGCTATTAAGCAGCATACTTCTAGGTCGATGGGTCGGAGAAGAAAGTATTTTGAATTAAAATATAATGAAAATATGACATAATCTATGGATCCAAAGCACTAGTTAAAGGAATTTTTATCCCTCTATATGCATGTATTAGAAAAAGATGGTTGAAAATAAATGACCTGAATCTCCATCTCCAAAAGCTAGAAAGAAAACTTAAAAATTAAATTAAAATAAAACGAAAGAAGAAAAGAATTTATAGCACAAATGATAAAATAGAAAGCAGACCTATAACAGAAAAAAAATTAAAAAAAAAGTCGATTCTGGGTATTCGAAATCTTTTAAAAGTTGCTAGAACATTGTTTTTTAAGTTCATTTATTTATTTTGATAGATAGAGCACGACCAGGGAAGGGGCAGAGAGGGAGGGAGAGAGAGAGAATCCCAAGCAGGCTTTGCACTGTCAGTACAGAGCCTGTTGTGGGGCTCGAACTCACAAACCGGGAGATCACGACCTGAGCCAAAATCAAGAGCTGGACGCTTAACTGACCAAGCCAGTCAGGCACACCTAAAAGTTTCTATAGAACATTTAAAGAAAGTCTACGAAGTCAGGCTGTCTCTATTCAAATCCTGGATCTGTCATTTACTAGCTGGGTGACCTTAGGCCAGTTATTTAATCCCTTTTTGCCTCAGTTTCTTTATGTGTAGAATAGCATCGATCACTGTATCTACCTATGGGTGGGTCGTGAGCAAGAAATGAGTGAATTAATGGATAGCAATAGAGGTTGCTAATGTGAGAAACTAAACATATTTGAAAATTTCACTCACCTGTTAAGCCAAGTCAAAAATCACACTTAAGTAGGGCATAGAATTTAAAATTAGAATGATGGAGTTCAACGGGTACCTGGGTGGCTCAGTCATTAAGCGTCTGACTTCAGCTCAGGTCATGATCTCACAGTTCATGGGTTTGAGCCCCACATCAGGCTCTGTGCTGACAGCTTAGAGCCTAGAGCCTGCTTTGGACTCTGTGTCTCCCTTTCTCTCTGCCCCTCCCCTTGTGTTCTCTCTCTCTCTCTCTCTCTCTCTCTCTCTCTCTCTAATAAAGAAACATTAAAAAAAATGATGGAACCCAAGTTCCGTCTCTGTCACCTACTAGACTTTAGCCACATCTCCTAACTTTGCAATGTCTCAGTTTTCTCTTCTTTAAAATGGGTATGATCAGTATTGCCATTCACCCAGTTCATAATGATTACCATGTTGAAATATTTCTAGCCTTGTTGGTAAGTAGCTGCTGACCTGAGCCTTCCATCCCACATCTTTCCCTCTGGCTATCTGGTACCTGGCACAGGACCTCTGGAGCACCCTAAGATCCATGGGTTGGCAAGCTTAGAAGGATCCCTCTAGGGCACTGCCCCATGACCTTGGTCAAGGGTAGTTAAGAGTGGTTGGTTCTCAGTCCACTCTCATTATTAAATATTTTGAATATCACAAGCAAGACTAAGGTCGTACTGCGTCACCACCTCTCAGGGTGGTTGTGAGGTTTACGCAAAATATGAAACCTGGCAGGTGCTCAGTATGTACTGACAACTTCTCCCCTGCTTGGTGTATCTGCGGTTCTTACTGGGTGATCTCAGAGTAACTGTACTTTTCTGAAATAAATTGGGGGGAGAAATGCAGTTTTCTAAAGTAGATAAAAGCAACTATCTCTAGTTCAGTTTCTGGCAGAGGCTCCGGGCTAGTCTATCCTTCCGTGGACCTGTCGCCCAAGGGCCTGCGGTCAGCATTACCTGGGTGAGCATTAGAAAAGTAGTGCCTTAAGGCCCGCTCCAGACCTATTGAACTAGAATCTGCATAGGAGATCTTCACGGAGGTTGGGTTGCACAGTAAAGTTTTAGAAGCATTGACCCCCAGGGCATTTGTGTGAAAACAAAGATTTCTAGAGCCCCACCCCCAAGCTAGTCTTCATTTTCAGAATCATCTGGGCAATCCTAGGGCACGCCATGGCTTGAGAATGACAGCTTTAGATTTTTTTCCCAGCTACTGCCTCGTAGTCTGAGGAGTGGGTCACGGAGCCGGAAGCAGGTTGAAAAAGCAGAGCGTTGTCCACTTGGGAAGTCTGTACTTTCACAGAGACCACCCCCCCCGCCCTGGGCTTTCACACACCCCCACAATCCTTCTCAGGCTGTCTGCCTCAGCCTCTGTTTAGCCAAGACCAACCACAGGCCAGCTGGAGGAGTGGAGACGGTTGGAATTCTGAGTGGCTGCAGCTGGGGGTGGTGGTGGCTCTGACCTGAGTGGAGAGGGTACTCAGCTCCCCCTTCTGCAGGGCCCCGGCCTCAGATTTCCTTTCCTGGATCTAGTACCTTTTGTGCTCTGAGGTCTCTCCTTACCTCCTGACAGGATTCAAGAAATTCATCTAAAGTCACGATGCCATCTTTATTTTTGTCCATTTTCTGGAAGACACAACAGGAAGCACTTTAAGGAACCTGGTAATCTGCATTCCAAAACTTGCTCTTTGTTAATCACCTCTGCCCTGAGAATTAGGGCGGTCTTTCACTGGCCCGACAACCCTACCCAAGACTCTGGTTACGGCACTTTGAGCCTCATGAGCTTCCTTAAAATTGAAAGACTTGCTCCAGACTCTCATTGCCTCATCACCATTCTGCTGATTCCCTAACATGTCTTCCCCAGACTCTCTCCCAGCCGGCCCACCCGGCAGGGAGAACACTGCACATGAGAGGTTCGACTTCTGTCTCTGTGTCACTTACTGTGTGACCTCGAGTGAGTCTTTAAGCCTCTCTGAGCCTCTGCTTTTCCCATCTGCAAAGTGAGAGGATTAGACTAGAATGAGCTGGAACATTCTTCAACACTCACTTACTTTCTTACAAAAACACCACCGTGGTCATGCCACTCTTCCACTCATGGAAGAACAGCAGTCACCCGAGCAAGGCTGAACCGTTCAATGAAAGATCTCACGGTCCAGCCCACCCTCGTTTCCAACCTGACATCCCAGTGCTCCCCAGACATAAATGCTTAACACCTACACAAATGTGCCTACTGACGTCTTCTCTGCTACTCTGCTCCCCCAAGAATTTTTATGGAATGCTGTACCGGAGAACTTATATTTCATAATACACTTCCCTTTCTATTCTCTAGTATATACGTGCCTGGTTAATGAAATCATCTATTACTTGAGGACAACAGATGTTGTAATTCTTTTCTGTTTCCTACACTGCATAGGACAGAGTTGGACACACACCACTCGCTCAGAGGCTTGTGGGTTGACTGGTCTAAGTCGGGCTTAAAGCTCACGCACAGTGTGTGTGCCCTTACCTGGAAGAAGACATCCACATGCTGCCTTGGAGTGTCTTCTCTGAGCACGGGATACGTGTATTTCCCCATCATGTCATAGATGGCTTTGACAATGTCCATCATCTCCTGGAGAGAGGGTATGGAAGCACAGTGCGAGAACATGAGGTCATGCTCTTTTTATGGGACAGTGTGGGCTCCTTGGCCCCCTTGTGAATGCAAGTGGTTTAAAAGGACTCTTGGGCTGATGAGAGGGGCCGAAGGGGCTATATTCTGAGAGGAGGCAGTGGGAAATTCTCTTTCCCTTCAGAAGCTCTTGGATAGGTTACCTTGTCTTGAGCATTGTCCTCAGCGAGGGGTTATATGTGGGGTTGGGGTGAACATGTTTGTGTACTGATCAGCCCACACCCCGTTTGGGGAAGACCCTATCCCTACTCGCAATTCCCTTGAATGGTTGGGCCTGGGTGGCTGTGTTTGTACTGGGTGACCTGTCTCTGTGACCACTGCTAATTTGGAACAAAGGTGGACATCTGACTAAAGCTGAGCTTACTCTGTTTTTCCCCCTTGAGGAGTTTAGGTGATGAGGCACAGAAGCTGTTATCAGGAGTGATGGAAGCCTGGGGCCCGAAAGTCCGGTGGCGTTGGGGGCAGAGCTCGTGCCATGGGCAAGCCATTTCCAGGCTTTAGCTGAGGTTGAGAGAGAACAGACATCAAGAACTTGTGCAAAAAATAAATAAATAAATAAAACTCGTGCAGAAGAGTAGAACTTCTGTGAAGAGGAGAAGGGAGCGAAAACACAGAAAGTAGAGGAGAAGAGAAAAATGCAAGGAGAAAGAGAAGGAGAAGGGAGGTGGGGGGGGGTGAGAAACGAACACCTGTTCCCAGGAACACATGCATACCTGCACACACAGGTACATGAGGTCATGCTCGCTCTCTCTCTCTCTCTCTCTCTCTCTCTCACACACACACACACACACACACACACTGCACACTCACATACACTCAGAGGCTCTCTGAGAATAACAATTGAAGAAGATAGAAATAGTAACAAAGTCTGAAGAAGCCCCAGAGAGCCAGTGTCTCAGAACCCTTAGTCTATAAACTAAAACCTCCTCTTGTGCCTCCCCAGCCCTCTGCTGCTAGCAACTTGAACCTGTCATTCCTGCAGAGGAGTGTGGCAATCTTGATCTCAGCAATGCTGGAGGAGGAGGAGGAAAGAGAGAGGAAAGAAGGGGGATGAAGGGAGACAGACAGACAGAGAGAGGAGACTAACAACCTTTTAGTTTCAATAGAGATTACACAAGTTCAATCAGACTAACTATCTTTATAGGAAATCTCTCAGCTTGAGCTAGTTTATTCTGATGATTTTTTTAAAAAGTTTATTTATTTTGAGAAAGAGCATGAAAGAGTGGGGGAGGGGCAGAGAGAGAGGGAGAGAGAATTCCAAGCAGGCTCTACACTGTCAGTACACAGCCAACGTGGGGCTTGAACTCCCAAACCATGAGATCATGACCTAACCTGAAACTAAGAGTCAGATGCTTAATGAACCGAGCCACCCAGGCACACCTATTTTGATGAGTTTTTATCTTTGTAACCAAAAGACCTCTTTCTACGAAGATCAGAGACCCAGGGGACAGCCTCTATCTTGGGTTCCTTATCTGCTACTCCTCATTCCATGTGCTTATTCTATTTGTTTTTAACCTATTATTAATAATTTTAGACTTACACAAAAGCTGCAAGAATAGAACAGAGCATGCATGTATACCTTCGATTGAGGTTCTCCTAATTTTAACTTGCAAAACCACAGCACAATGATCAAACCCAGGAAATTAACAATTCTATATCAATGTTACAGTGCTGTTAATAAAACTATTGAGCTTATTCCCCTTTCATCAGATTTTTCCCAAGCGTCTTTTTTGTGGTTAAGAATCTCTCATTCATCTAATTGTTGTGTCCCCTTCATCTCCTCTAACCTGTGACAGTTTCTCACTCTGTCTTTCGAGAGCAAGACACTTCTGATACGAGTGCTGGTCAGTTATTTTGTAGAATGGCTCTGCTCGTGTTAGTCCCTGGTTTTCTTATGATTAGGTTGCAGTTATGCATTTTTGACAAGAATATCATAGAAGTGATATTATATCCTTCTGGGTGCATCCTATCAAAGAGGTACTTGGTGTTGAGATAGCGTATTAATGGCGATATTAACCTTGATCACTCGATTAAAGGGGTGCCATCAAGATCCTCCACGGATTTGAGTTTCTTTCAGTGGATCTCACCTCCAAAAATTATTACCGTGGTGTTTGCCTAGTGCTGACTTTGTATTTCATTTATTCTTTATTTATTTGTTAATTGGAATTCTTCTTTAAGGAAGAATTTTCCCTTATCCCCCATTTATCTCTGAATTCAATTATTTATTTGAATACATATTATTTATTTGAACACATTATTTGAATATATATAATCTATAATTATATATATATATAATTTAGTAGGGAGTCATGGATATGTTCTTTATTTTATATCTTATAATCTCATTCTAGCGCTTTTTTTTTTTTTTTTTGTAGAGAGAAAGAGCATGGGCAAGCAGAGGAGAGGGGCAGAGGGAGAGAGAGAGAGAGAGAGAGAGAGAGAGAGAATCTGAAGCAGGCTCTATGCTCAGCGAAAAGCCCTGATGCAGGGCTTGATCCCACGACTTTGGGATCATGACCTGCACTGAAATCCAGAGTGGGACGCTCAACTGACTGAGCCACCCTGTCACCCCTAACACTAGCATTATATTATTTGCAAAATTGAGATAATATTATACATACTATTTTATAAGATGAATTTTTACATCTTGATACTTTTGTATGATCTTAAATGGCCACCTGTTATTCCATGACATGCACTTACTGGAATCCATTGAACATATCTGTTATTAGTGGATATTAGGGTTTTCACACGTGGGAGATCATTCACCACTTTATTTTCAGCACCTAGAACACCTAATAAGCCCTCAAACATATGTTGAGCAAATGCATGACTGACTGAATGAGGATTGAACATCAGAAGGAAATTTGCAGGGCTGAGGGAAGAATTGGAGATGCTATTACTCTAGGCACTGGGCCTGGTACACAGAAGCTCAGGGAATCTATGTCCAAGCTTCAACTGAGATACCAAGATATAGTAGATACCAAAGTGAGTTTTGAGATAGACCTGTGGGCATTTCACTGGCTAAACGCCACATGTGGCTCTAAAAGCGTCAGGCCGCGAAGACTCAGAAATTCTTTGTGATTTGCTTAGAGATGGCTGCACTTGCCATTGTCCCCTTCTGTGGTTTTATTAGTAGGCAGAATAGATTGTGGCCAGTGTGATCCTACTGTAATCTCCTATTCCTCAAAACTCTCCCTTCTCTCTTCCGGATGATGTCTGCAATTCTACCATTCCAACTTTCAGCTTTAATTTGTGGCTATTAACCTGTGAAATGTGAGTTCCTCGGGGAAAAGGACCGCTACCCCAAAATCATTTACATTCTCTTTGGAATGTGCATTGAAAAGACGTGACCCAATGACAATAAATGAATCTGCTTAATCCCTTCTGGAGTACTTGGGGGCAGGGCAGGGTGGGGCAATGGGGGAGGTCAAAGGTGACCAGGAATCAGCTCGGTTAGCCCCAAAGCAGATCCCTCCTCATTCAGACAATTTCATTCTCCTGACTGGGCTGTTTACGGTTTAATTAGATGCCTTCACTGCGGCTCCTCACTTACCTCTTTGTTTATGTATCCATCTTTATTGATGTCATACAAATTAAATGTCCACCTTAGTTTCTCATGGACGGTTCCTCTCAGTAAAATCGACAGAGCAGTTACAAAGTCCTGACAAATGCAAGAGGCATAAATGACATTAGCCACCAAGCCATGGGGTGGAATGAAGCTCTGTCTTTGGGTCAGACTCTACGGCTGCTCGTATATAATGGTATCTCCCATGTCCTCTGTCCCCTGAAGGACACGGCCAAGCTCAGGGAAAGCGCCCCCTCTCCATTCCCTACCCTGCCCCATTTTGGGGGGGACGGAATATCCTCGAGGAGGAAAGTGTGTGCTGACATCTCTGGACACAGGTAAACACAGAGTGCTCCAGCACTGCCTTACCCCACGGCTGCAGCTATCCCGAGAGAGGCAGTATAGTCTGCCACCTGAGTTCAAATCCCTCCGCTTAGCCACTTCCTAGCTGTCTGACCTTGGGAAAAACAATCTCCCTTTGCCTTACTGTCCTCTTCTGTAAACTGGTAATAAATAACAGAACCATACCTTGCGGGTTACTGTGAGGATTCAATGAGTTAATACATGCAAAGCACCAGTACAGAGTCTGTCACGTGGTAAACTCGGTATGCAGGCGAGCTATTAAGCTGTTTTCATTAGTCCTTCGAGGCCCTGAGTTCCCAGAGGGGTGGGGCAGCTGCTGCTTCTCTAGCTTCAGGAAAAGTTTGGTAAATGGACAAAGGACTGAAGCATCTGATGACCCAACCGTCCCTTCAATACCGCACAGTTTAGAGGAGGAGATGGTGGGGACCCCGGGACTCTGAGACAAGCATACCTCGAACTTCACGGAGCCTGTCTGGGTGGTGTCGAAGGCGTGGAAGAGGTAATGGGCATACATGCTGGCGTCTGAAAGGCACAGAAAGAAAGGCAGGTGACAGGAGCCAGGGCTTCCCAGAGGGAAGTGAGAATGCTTGGAAACAATAAGGAAGAGAAGAGGGTGCTGCTGGGGTGATGGAAAGGAGGACAAGCGGTGTGGGCAAGCCCACTGTGTAAACAGGGACCTATGTGGCTGTCCTAGATTTTAGGGGGGAAGTTCTTAGAACCCTACATCTAGCCATCCCCGGAAGAAGACCCTCCTGCTGGCCCACATGGGTAATTCTTGGGTGAGCGACATGGCGACTGTGTGCAGGAGGTGCCCTTCTGAGCGATGTGCAATGCGATGGAATGAGTGCCCACTAGGGAGCAGGCAGACCTGGGCTTAACTAGCAGCTCTCTCCCTATGTAGCTGTGTGACCACAGGCATCTAGCAGAACCTCTCTGAGCTCCTCTTCCCATCTCTGTATGAAGGGATGTAGCCAAACGTATCTCTTGAAATTTTTGAAAAAGTATGTTAAACTTTTCACATAGTTACATCATCTGAACCATCACCATGCCTGCCAAATGGTCAAAACTCAATAAACTGTGACCAGCCGCAGTGATTCTGGGGTCTTCATGGAGTGAAGCTGCTCCACAACTTGGGTAGGGGTCCTGAACTGGGTCCCACACCTAGGAGGCCCTGTCTGCTGCCAAAGAGGCCCATGAGAGACAGAGTCCAAGAAGTGTTTGGAACGCTTGGATCTCCGTTTCATCAGGACCCAGGGAAGGGATCCTGCAGGAGATAGCTTCTGGTGGCAGGAAGTAAAGGGGCATGTGACACATAGAAGCCATGGGGAGAGCCATGATGTCTTAGGCCCATGGAGGCAGAGCAGCTTCCCTCAGGAATCAAGCATGGCAACTTGACCGTGGGCCCGGCACACTCGCTAACCTGGACGTCTATGCACAACTTCATGTTCCCTACATCTTTTTGGATTCATTTATTTGTACAGCCTCCGGTATTAAAATTCTTTTTCAAGGTTTTACCTTGCCTCAGCTATTGTAAGGAAAAGAATGGAGTGTGGCAAAACGGTGGAACCGACATGGCGGAGCTTACGTCAGACCCTTATGGATGGAACCCTGCTTTGCTACTTGATGGCTGTGTGATCTTCATCTTGATCTTGAGTGAATCGAGGTCTCAGGATCTTGAGTGAATCGCTAACTTCTCTGAGGTGTAGTTGCCCTATCTGAGATATAATACAGGACCTGCCTTCTAGAGATGATAGGAGACTTTATGATATTGCTTTATTAATGTATCCTCCTCTCCTGGAGAGGATCCATTTCAGAGCTCTTCTGCTAAAGCTTTAGCTAGTTCCATATCTTCTCATAAGGGAGGGGAGTCTTACTCTGAATTGTCCCTGCTGTTGATGAGGAGACAGATAACAAAAAGCATGAACCTAGAGGAAGAAAGGCTGCTCACCAGAGAAGGAATTGGGAAGGATCTTTTCAAGATCAGACTCACCTCCATGAGGGAAGAACTGAGCGTAGATCTGCTTGAATGTTTCTTCATTGACCACACCGCTGGGACACTCCTGTGTGAAGGGGAGAGAGTCAGTGGGAGGGAGGGGGGCCCGCCCCAGAAGGAGGAGACTGGGTCCAGCCTTGGGATTTAGGATTCTTCGTCATCCCTGATGAGCAGAGACTGGGCAACCACCCGTACACCTCTGTGCCTCCAAGTGAGTGGCTGGGAGATAGCCCTGCCTTAAGAATGAAACTGCTTTGCAAAATGAGGAGACTTCATCAGAGAATGGGCATGTGAGGTGGAAAGAGCTTGGGCTTTGGGCCTAGGAAGGCTCAGCCTCTTCTAGGCTTTGTGACTTTGGGTGAGTTAGTGTCTGATCCTCAAAGTCCTTAACTGTAGAATGTGGCTAATAGTACCTTCTGACAAGGCTATCATGAGGTTTAATATATGAAATAATATGGCAAATTAATACATTGGCATTCAGGCTCACACATCAGTCTCTGTGAGCTCACTTAGCACAGACCTAAATCCCATCAGTTGTGGGACACCAACAATATTGACAGTATGAATGGGTTATGCTAAGGCTGGAAGCTGGGCCGAGGTGAATTCTCCAGGGTTGTGCCTGCCATCTTGTGAAGTTCCTGGGCTACTGGCCAGTTTCCCATCTATGGAGATTGCCTCATTCTTGCCTGGAGTCTTTCTTTCTAGCCAGATGATCTTGCTCTCATGTCCCCTTTATAGAATTGGCATTTTCTTTTCTATACATGTATACATTCTATACATGTATTTTCTATACATATGAAAAACTCTCTGCTGGGCCCCAATGGCATTTGGAAGACCTTTGCTCCGTATGGGAAATCCTTCCTGGGCCTTACATTTTTGAAGCCTCGATAAAGAACTTGCAGCTCCCTCTTGGTGAAGTTGGTCTGGGCCTCCAGCTGCTCCAGTCCCTCAGGCCGATGGCAAACCATGGTCATCTCCAGCTCATCTTCAATCTTATCTGGAACCAGAGGAGATGGCATTGGAGTGGCTGACCTCAGTGGCCACTTGTCAGACCACAGTCTGGGCTGTCAAAAGAGTGGTGTTATGACCTGGGACAAGGGTTTGGGGCTGGGGTCACACTGCAGATGACCTTTCTGCCTTGACTCCTGCCCCATGCCCAGTCACTTCTGTCTCACACTCAGTCCAGCCATTACTCCAGGTGTGTCAGACACCACTAGGGAGGGAGCTTCAGGCCGGAGATAAACACGTGCCAAGTGGAGATGAAGGCAGAAGTGCTAAAAATAAGTCTATAATGAAAACTTTTCCCTTTCTTTCAAAGGAAACTTTTTCTTTCTTTCTTTTTCTTTCTTTCTTTCTTTTTCTTTCTTTCTTTCTTTCTTTGCACATTCAATTTGCTGCCCAATGAACCATGTGAATATTCTAGAGACAGACACAGGTAAGTGGGTGGAATGATTAACAGCTTCCAAACAGTAAAGGGAAACAAATCTATTAAAAATGTAGAGCAAACTCTGACCATTTGGTATGCTTAGATGAAGGCTAACCCAATTTAGCAAACAGTTCCATTTATGGCATGTTAAATATTAATTTAAGAGTATGAGTGTATTTTACAGTGTTGTTTTGTAGTATCTACTAGATATTCTTAAATAATAGGCAAGTGACTTAAATGGAAACTACCTGATATAAATCAAAGCTTCTGAAGTATTTGAGGGGTTCCAAAACCAGTTGTCTGAAGTACCAGTTTGTTCCTCCAATAAGAATGACAATGTCATATAATTTTTCACTAGTTATTGAGAAAGTGTCAGTCCAAGCAAGAAATCTGCCCGTCTCCTACCGAAGGATCACAAACTGAATGAGTGGAAGTTTCCACGTTTTACCATCACAGCAGGAAAAATGAGTGTTTTCCTTTGGGTCCTGCCAGACACTTTCTATAAATTTATTCCAATCAAGAATCAATTGTCGTCTAACCTTTGCTGCCCGTTGTTGTCACGCAGACATTAGCAAATCCATATATTGAACGACTGTAATTCTAGGCTGGCAAGAATAGTGATGAGATGGGTAGGCTGCTGGGAACGCACACACTCCACGTCACATCCCATGACCGCGGAGGGGGGGCAGGCTGTGTTTCCAAGAGAGCTTTACACAGAGTATATTTGCCTAGTCAGTGCCAAGCTCTTGCTACCAGATTTTCTCCCCAATTGTCACTTTTCCTTTTGAGACTGTGATCTCAATACAGGAGGAAACTCTCAAAGCGAGTTTGTATGTTGGACATCTTCCCTAAGAAAATGGCGTTTGGGTAAGGTGCCAAGGGAGAGGCAGAAGAACTTGGTAATAATTCCCAATGGTCGTCTTTCTTATGTGCTGGGCAATGGGTATCACCTTATCCTCCTGGGAGTAGGGCAGATTATGCAATATAAGTAAGATACTCCGTTTATACAACATAGCTACAAGTGACCAATTTCTTTATAATTCTTACAGAGCCTTTAATTATTGTTTTGTTTGTAGCTCACAAGTCAAGTAGCAATTACCTTAACACTGCAGCATTTCTATGTAAATCAAAAGGCTGACCCTCCCCCCCAATGCTCCCCAGCATAAATTTAATTCAGAATACACACATATATTTTTAACTCATTTTAAAATAGAAATAAAATTGTTGGTTTGACTCTCCCAGTGTTAGATTAAATAGCAATTCTATTTTGAAAAACACACAGATATTTAAAAGTGTGAAAAGAGGTGAACTATTGAAACGTAAACGAGGAAGACAGAAATGTATGTTTTTGGAAGAAAGGATGTATTTTTGCAAGCGTATAGTATACCTTTCTCACTTTAACTTGTCCGGAAGCTGAAAAGACTTCTTTTGAAGGATTGTCTCCTTTCTATTAACCTTCCTGGGACCGAATTCTTCGCACGATCAGGGCAGTCTGTCTGTGGAAGTCTGTGAGAATCCCTCTGACCCCTAAGCCACGCTTTCTTACCATCTCCTCTATCATAAACGCACTAAGTAGTTACTGAAATATCAAATATTAAGCCCACTTCATTAAGGGAGAACTAGACTTTATCAATAAATTATTTGTTTGCTGTCTGGGCAGAAGAATCAATTTCCATATCGGATTCTGTAATATCTGAATATTGGGATGATGATTGCCAAGCTTTGATTCGATTTTGCTTTTCATCACCCTCTCATCGTCAGGCTGTGGTGACATCAGTCACGGAAGGAAATTCATGCCTTTGGGGCTCGAGATGCTGGGAAGGGGCCTGCATGTCTTCAACCAGTGGTTCTCAGGTTTTTTGTTTTACCGTATTTCATAGTAAGAACTACAATTAATCTTACAATCCAGTATACGCATACATATGAACAAAGATTTTATGACATATTTTGAAGTAAAAATTTCCTTAAACACTTTCCCTTATTGATGCGAGATGGACTCTCTTCTCAATTTGAATCTATTTCTTTGTAAAATCGGGCTGCCCTTCATATGTCATGACCCGTGAATGGAAAACACTAAGTCGTCTACACTCGTGGCAGCCTTCTAGAAGGACCCACTCTCAGCATTCGCCTCCCTCATGCCTGCTCTCCTTTTCCCTCCTTCGTTGAGTTCCAGCCACTATAAATATATTCTGAAGAAATTTCTGGAGGGGCTGCTGAGGTTTTCACATTCCTCCTGTTGCACCGACTCCCCTCTCTCGGGGAGTCCCTGGGTGCTGCCCAGGTGGTCCCAGTAATGGAAGGAGGGAGGCCCTGCTCCCAGGTTGGAGGAGGAGGAAACAGAACTAACAGGCGGGGAGCTTCCTTGACAGTTTCTTCTGAGGTCTGTTAAGAGTCTGCCAGGTGAAATGTTGCTTAATATTATTTTTGTCATTAAAAGTGATGGTGAGCCAGTTACTAAGTCAGATTGAGTTTGGATGATAGACATTAAAATTAACCTAGAAATTTAGCACTATGGTGGTAACTACGTAACAAGGATTAGAATACCTTCTGTTGGGAAAGTACTTTTAATCTGTAAAGTGTTTTCATGCCCTTTGTCCCACTACAGCCTTGTGCGTGGTGGGGAGTGAATATTAGAAAGATGGGTGTCCGAACACACAAGGGGATTTTCTAACCATGAGTATCTTAAACAGTGGTGGATTGTCTGTTACTGGGGGTAAGGCAAGATAGAATAATCAACTGGAGGGATTTACAACAGGAAATTCCCAGACTGAAGGAGAAGTTGGAGAAGATGGTTCGGATTAAGTGGTCTTTATTGATTGGAGGTTGCAGACTCCTCTGAGCATAGGATGAAAGCTCTAGACTCTCAGAAAAAAAAAATGCACCTAATTGTGGCATTTTTCTCTACTTTCCAGTTAGGTCTTGGATATTTTAAACACATGGAGTCATGTTAAGGGCTTATAGCACAGGAGATCTCTTCCAAACTCTGTGACTTAACGGCTTTGCCCGAGACAGAACGGAGCCTAGAATTGAGCCAGTCCAAGGCCTCTTTTATAGATCTGGCTTCCACGTGTCCCTACAATGGCTTCCCTTTCCCCGAAGCACAAACTGCAAATTGGTTTGTGACCAGTGTGACAAGGTTTGCAATGTTAAGAGCTCTGCTCCTAACCAGCTCTGTACAGGTCAAACCCTTAGGTTATGAGTTGTAAGAGGACCCAAGCCTTTTTGGTTTCCTCGCTAGTGAGGTGTCCCCTCTGTTAGCTCTGTGACCATGACCACGGCCGAGGCCAAGAACCGTGGCCATGATGACTTCCTTCTCCCTGCACTAGAAAACAGTCTCTTCATCGTGGGGTCTCTGGGTCGGGCTCGATAATCACCGATCTGTTTTCAAGATTACAAAATGGTGGCCCTTGACACAGAATGCAGCCCCAAAATAGGTCTCGTTTGCTTTATAAAATGTGATGGAGTTTTGTTTTTGGAATCAACTGCCGCTCTTGAAAGATGAGAGATCGACAAATTCAGATTTTTTATTTCTCTTGGAAAACGGGATTAGCTAACAACTTTTAGTGTCAAATTCTCGCCAGGAAATAGTTTATGCAAGCTGAGCAGTGGCTGTTGCCTCTGGGCAGCCAAAGCCTCTAGCGCTCCCCCTACACACCTGTGACTCACTTAATTCATTTATGCTACCTTCCCGACCCCATAGGCATTTGAGTTTTTTGTTCCTGATCTCTGCCTGCTTACCTCCCGACTACCTACCTTTTTTCCTACCTCACTCACCACCCAGTCAACCACTTTTCTCTCCCTCATTACTTATTTAAACACATTCCACTTTGTTTCACAAAGGACTTAAAATCGATTATAGGAAATAAATATAATAAATTAAAAAGAGATAAAGTACTAAGAAAAACCACGTCAGAAAATGTTGATTGGAGTAAGAGGTCAAGCCCACAGGGAAAAAGAGAACTTAGAAATTCAGGTCATTTGTTCCAAGCAGTGACTTATGCTCGAGCCACAGTTCGGCTCTGAGCTTTTACTCATTATCTTGTTGCCCATTAGAGAAAAACACATCAGTTTCTTTTTAGGAGCAAACCGTCATCCTATAACTTGTCTCTAAAAGAAAATTTCTAGCTATTTCTATATAGGTGGTGTTTGCTAACAAGGGGCAAATAAATTTGGCGAGTCAGTAGACTAATTACAAAATATATTTGATTAAGAAGCTCTTCTTTTGAAAGTAAAGTGACGAAAGTAGTCAAGTTAGTTTAAATGTTTTTTTACCTCTCTGATACTGGTAATACCACCAGGCGATGTCTAGGAAAGAGTAAGAAAACATTTTACCAAATCCATTCATTGAAAAGACAAAGCATACTTTTATTTTCCATGGAGATTCCACTCTGAGAGTGTCCAGGTCACCATCCAGCTCAACAGACGCAAAGAGATCTTGCAGCAGAGCTGAGGCTGACCTTTTCCCTGGCCTTTACCCCCGATCGGAGCAGGCAAGAGCAATGGGTCACCTCGCAGTGACCCAGGGCTCCCAGCAGGGGGCTCCCTGAGCACGTCCGCAGCCATGCAACCATGCAGCCTGGAGATGGGATGGCATGGGGCAGAGGATGCACGGATGTGAATGGGTCCTTGGAAATACCCGCACGTTTGATCGAAAAGTGGCTTATATGATCCCCTTCACAACCGAGGTCCCATGGTCCCCCTTTGCCACCTTGTAATTTGAAGCTGCACATTTTGTAAGATTCTATATTCGCTCCCTCAGCAATCATCAGTGATGTATCTACTTTACATATTTTAGTGAATGAAACAACTAACTCTGTTCCCTGCTCTCCTGGAGCTTACAATCTACAAGCTTTGTTTCTCCCTTCCCTTTCCGAGCTTGATACGTAACAACGATGCAGGGATGCAGGGGGAATAACGGGGGGGCTGTTGAAAAATCCAGTTAGCACATTAGGACTTGTGCGCAGAGTGGAGGCAGGTGAAGTCCCCTGTTGTGCTGAATACAAAACATAAGACAGGTGATCAGACCTGGAAAATCCTTCATGGCACCGTGGAGTTGGCTGGGTCCAGGTCCCAGAGAGCAGCAAATGGGCGTCTTTACTCGTTGCTCTTTTGCAGGCCTGTGGGGTCTATTTGGGGGTCAACTTGGTTTTCCTCTGTAAGCTACTATTTGAACTTCCTCCTGTCCTTCCATCACTCCTGACCAAGAGTGTGTGAGCCAGCCCAGCTATCACTTCAAGTGTGTTTTGTTCGCTCCCCAGCCATAACCCGAGAGAGCAGGGGCTCATTTTCTGCTGTCGCTAAGAGTGGTGGTATAGATGCGCATCCATCCACTGGTGAGCATTTCTGCTCTTGAACTGGTCCTGATCTGAATCCCATGGGAGGATCTTATTTTGCTAGATTTTGTTGCCCTCTTTTATCACTCTGATTAGTTGCATTTGCATTTATTTACCTTTTCTCATAGACTTCATTTTTAAGGCAGTTTTAGGTTTACAGAAAAATTAGGTACAAGATGCAGAGTTCACACGCACATCACCTCACGGCTTCCCCTATCATTAACATCTTGCACTAGTATGGTACATTTGTTACAACCGATGAACCAAGATTAAAACATTTTCAGCTAAATAAGAAAGTCCATAGTTTACATTAGGGTGCATTCTTTGTATGGTGCCATTTCCGTGGGTTATGACAAATGTACAATGTCACGTATCTGCCACTATAGCATCCTACAGAATAGTTTCACAGCCTTAAGAATGCTTACGTAGCATTTTTGTAGAGGTATATCTACAAGTATGGATTCACCGTCTCTGCCGTGCCAGGATGGGATTGGGAGAGAGACGAAAAGACAGACTGTTCATATGGAGCTCTCTGACTGGTAGCGAGATGCACACGGACACCAGGATTACAAACTCAAATGCCAATAGTAGTGGGTAAGTAATTTAGAGGAGTCAGGTGCTGGGGGTACAACCTGAGCGGCAGGGACTGAGAACTGGCGAGGCATTGCCCCATGAAAGGGAAACAGCTCTTATGCAGCCAGTCATTGTCATATAGAATTTAGGTCTAGGGAGCTCATATTTTAGATTTTTCTCAAGAGCTGCTGCAATTAAAAGATTGTTTGTGTCCAGGTTCTTAGCTGTTGTTGATGAGTTCAACACTGGAAATCTACAACATGGCCATATATAATATTCCTATTTGTAGGATGCTGTGGATTGCTGGTCTGGAACTCTTCATTGGCAAATCATGCCAGGTAGCTAGCAGTATGGATGTGCCTAAGGCACTGGGAGCTATTGGAAGTGACAGAGGTCAAGAGAAACTAAGCAAAAACCACAGCCCAAAGGTTGCAGAGCTAAAGGGAGCTCTTAGCAGGCTCACAGGGTTATGGGGGAGGTATTAGAGTTCAGGGTCTTCTAGGAGGTGGGTTCCTGGTGAACCTTCAGGCTTTCAGTTTGACCCCTAAGGGACTCTGTTCTAGGAGCAAGGGCATATTAGAAGTAGATCAGGCTCTCAAGGATTGAATCCAACCTCGAAACAACTCAATCCCCATGTGGATTAAGTTTATTTGCTCCTACTCCGTTACCTTGCCGAAGCTGAAGGTTCAGCGAGATAGTGTTCACATTTCATATTCTAGTGTCCACCACTCACTGAAAATTTGCCAGGCATATTAAGAGACAGGACCAAAAGAAAAAGACAGAACACAGTAATAGATTCATAGGTGATCCAAATATTGGATTTATCAACTGTGGGCCTTAAAATAATGGTGAATATGCTCCAGAAAATAAATTGGAAATGGAGATTCCACCAGAGAATTGGAGAATTGGAATATATATATATATATATATATATATATACACATATATATATATATATAATTAAAATATATATTATCCAAGATTAACAACTAAATAGATCAATTTAATGGCAAGTTGGGCACAGATGAAGAGAGAATCAATGATTTGGTGGATAGGTCAATAGAAAAATATACAGACTTCTGCACAGAGAGAGAAATATGAAAAATACAGACGAGAAGAGAAGTTCTTTTTTTTTTTAGTGTTTATTTTTGAGAGATAGAATGTGTGCTGGGGAAGGGCAGAGAGAGAAAGAAATACAGAATCCAAAGTAGGCTCCAGGCTCTGAGCTGTCAGCACACAGCCCTAAGTGGGGCTCAAACTCACGAATCATGAGATCATGACCTGAGCTAAAGCTTGACACTTAACTGACTGAGCCATCCGGGCACCCCAGAAAAGTTCTAACATAGGTGTAACTGGAGTCCCCAAAAGGGAGGAGGTAAAAAATGCTGTTGAACCAATATCTGAAGAGGTGACAATTGATCATTAAAAAAAAAATGGATGAAATATATCAAGCCACAGATATCAAGCCACAGATTCTAGAAGCATAAACCCAAGCAGATAAACAGAAAGAAAACCACACCAAGGAACATCACAGTAAAACTGTTGAAATGCAAAGACAAATAGAAAATCTTCAATACAAGAAAGCCGTCTTCAGATAAAAACCAAGCCCTAGCTCAGTGCTTATTAATTAGGACACAGAAAAGGTAGAAATGAAAGTACGCTATGCAAACACATGTCAAGAAAAACTGGCTTGGCTATTTTAACATCAGAGAAAGTAGACTTTAAGGCAAGAAGCTTTGCTAGAGGGAAAAGGAGTGTGCATAATGAAGGCGCCATCCACTAGGAAGCTGTAACAATTCTAAATTAGTATGCGCTAATAATATAGTTTCCAAATACATACAAAGCAAAGGCTGACAGAAAAGGAGAACTAGCGAATTCACAGCCATAATTGGAGATTTCAAAACCCTTCTCTCAGCAACTGATAAAAAATCGATGAGGGTATAGAGGATGTGAACAATGCAATTAACAAATGCGTCCTCATTGACAGGAGTGGAGCTCTTTACCCAACTGCTCTAGATACCACACTTTCTTTCCAAGGGCTCAGAGAACATTGACCAAAACTGACCACTTCCTGAGTAATAAAGCCAATCTCAACAAAGTATGAAGAAATGAAATTGTTCAGAATGTTTTCTATCCATGTGGAATTAAACAAGAAATCAAGAGCAGAAGAAAAAAAGAGGGAGAAAAAAAGGAAATCTCTAAATGTTTGGAAACCAAGCAACATGGTTCGAATTCCTAAGTAACCCACGTATGGAAGAAGAAACCTCATGGAAATTAGAAAGCATTTGAACCAAATGATAATGAAAATATGACATATCGAAAACTGTAGGACGCCGTGAAAACTGAACCCAGAGGGACATTTAAAGAGCATGACACACTTGAGCTGCAAATAATTTAGGTGACAGTGTGCATAAAATTGAATGCCTAAAATTGAATGCTGTGCTGCCTCTTGAAATCATATTTCTAGTGCTTCCAGTGGTTCATTTTCAGTGCTGCCTAAACTATGTTGGTCACATTAAAGACTGCATTAGAGATGGCATGCTGGCATTTGAAAATGTGATCTTTCCTCTCCCCTTAAACATGGTTGATTGACTTATTCCGGATGAGACTAACACCATTTTTTTTGATTGACAAGTCACTCCATTATAATCAGGGGTGAACATCCTTGTTGGTGCCTGTCTGGACTGGGGTGGGGGGTGCGGGGGGTGAGGGGGATGACAGGGGACAAGTTCCGTCTGGTTCTCAAATGTAATCCTGGAGGCTGGCATTCTTACAGCAGGGGCTTGGAGGTGAGTCATAAGCTTGCTCAGACACACACAGTACACACAACTCATCGGCTCTGAATTTTATAAACTTAACGATGAGTCCCGGGAGTGCTGCGCTGAGCTTTGATAAAGATTTTCTGAGTGTTCCAGACATTTTTTTCAGTCTTCTTGCTTCAATAAAACTCAAATCATGTTTTGCTTCAAGCGTTTGTTCTCTTAATCTTGAAACCCTCCTGCCCCTTTTAAGCAAAATTGAATTTATACATTTCTCATTCATTTACACCTTAGTCCTGAAAATCTTCTGAAAAAAAGAGTCCTACGAAGAAAATCTTTGAGTATGGCTTCTTCCATTAGATGGGAGATTTTTCAGGTCAAAAGACTTGGAAATTCTTCCAGATATAAAATGTTTCGGTTCTCTGACCTTTCTACCCAAAGGAGGGTGTTTTTGAATGTGGCCTTCAGATAGGCACATTGGGTGGGGTGTGTGGGAAGCCGAGTGTCAGATGTACCTCGGAAGGTGGTGGTAGTAGAGATTAATTGTCAGAAATACAACGTAATTATTAAAAGTCCACAAAGCCATTATGCAGACTGTGACATAAATCACAATTCTGTTGGTTGTGTGACAGCATAAAGATTGAAAAAAACAAAGAAACTTCTGGGCAAGAAGTGAGTCATTTAGATCCCAGAGTTGGCAGAAAGGAGCCCTAAACAGAATTTTAGGACAGTGAGCAAGGCCACAGACATTAGGGACTCTTGCGTCTCCTCGCCTCCAAAGCGACGTTTCATTGCAGCTAAGGCTCTGGCCAGGCTGCAGAGTGGAAATGTCAAGTTCACCGTAGTGTCTGAGCCACAGGTGGAAATCTCTCAGTGATGTTTTCAGTGGACCTCTGTGTGTGGAAAAAGTGTTCCAGGATGAAACTGGATGGTTTACTTCGAGGGTGCCAGCAGTCTCCACAGCTCTAGGGGCAATTAGTCACACGAAGCCCCAATCCTGCCACCAGCTAGCAGTCAGGAGGCAGTGGGGAACCTCCCTCCATTTCTCCTTTGGTCTCAGGGGACACTGCCCTGAAGTTCCAGCACGTGGAGATGGCCAGTTCATGAGTGGTGGCTGCCCCTGGTTGGGGATGGGGGGCATGTTGCCTGGGATAAGTGAGTCTCGAATATTTCTGCACAAAATAAGAGGGGCCCATCGGTGGGATTTTGTTACTCCTCTTGACCGAGAAGCTAAAAAGTCAATTCACTGCAAATGAAGAGGAGGAGGGAAGAGTAGTGTCCATGGGGAAAGGGCACTGCTAGTTTTAAGTTGGAAATACGAAGATGTAGAGAGGGGTCAAAAAAAAATCCCTCAAAGGAAAAGTAAGATTGCCGTGTGACCAGGACTTCTGTTAGATTGGGCATAGAATTTTCTCATCAATGGAAACTCATTGGGTCACGGTCAGGCTAACGTGTGACTGGCGTTTTGGAGAGTTGTTCGTTGCTATCCAGCTACCCTGACAACTCAGCAGGTGATGGTTTCCAGGCAGAGGGCTTGCTCTGGTGGGCTGGTGGGAAAGTCTGACTGGTACCATTTTCTAATTTCTTTGGTGTAAATATTCCCATCAGGCCGCGAACTGAAGTCACAGGGTGTGGATTTGGAAGTGCAGTGCGCGATCCGCGGGTATGAGCCAGCTCCGTCTTACTCCTGCTGCCGGGGTGGCATATGTTTAACTATCCCAAATTAGTGGGCTAAGGGCCTGAAAACCAATTCATAAAGTCGGCTTAGCTCCTGTAGTCTAACCAAATAAACCTTCTCTTTGTTGTTACTGTGAAAATAAAGTTCTGCCAATCATATAGAATAATCACAAGCAGGGAAATAATGGAGATTGGCCTGGCGAGCTTTTGCTGGAATTCAGTATTAATGTATCCTCATATTAAGTGCCTGTCTTGGTGAGCTCAGAGAGCATGGTAATAGTTTTAGGATTGATCTAATCATCTCACTGTCCCTAGGAGGTATATGGTTATTAGGCTGGTTCCAGCTATAATCATACCCACCTCGAAGCTGTGAATCTAAATGAGATAAGATACGTAAAGGGCTCTATGCACACAGTGGGTCCTCAAAAATGTTATTCTTTTCTAATAGTGTGTTACGTCTGTGATTATCAGGGTGATTCTCAAAGGCAGACTCCGGTAATCCAGTCTGTAGATACTCTATGGGCCACGATTATGCCTTTTCTGATGGATCTAGTTAATTAAGTGTGCTTCTCTTTAATATAGGAAGATTTGTTAGTTCTGTGATTTACTCTGTCAGAAAGGCACCCGATTGCCAGCTCAGGTTGGTCATTAACTGGCTAAAGTGAGTATTATCATTCCGTATTAACTGCAACGGACATAAGCAAACACAAGATTCTGGCTGAAACGGCATCGAGCCCCTCGGGCTGCAGATTGTCAGGGAACAGGGCAGAGCATTGGTGGGTGGCGGACCCCAGAAACACAGGGCCTGGTGTGGAAAGTCTATAGATACAATAACTGACCGTCACGGAGAAAATTTCCTGCCTCTTCTCCCCTAGAGTTATTACATGACTCCATGTCCTCTGCCCTTAATAATCCAGACAGTCAAAGCGTGCATTGTTTTGGTCCATCTCTTAGCTGGAGAAGGCGATTGGACATTACCCTCGCCCGTCCACTGCCAAATGCAGGGAGTGCGGCCAGTTCATTGGAGCGCGGCTGACTGCCTGCCCAGAGGCAGACAGAAGATGGCAAGGTGTCATCGGCTCAGAAGCCTCTTAACTGTGCACTTAATAAATGAAGCCTTGGCAGACATACCTTGAATTATTAATGACGTTATTCAGCTTTGATTGTTTCCTTCTTTTGGGGAAAGGTTATTCACTCAAACGCCTTTGATTAGACTATACAATACATCACAATTGGGCATATTTTATGTGCAACTTTATGATGATAATAGTTCTGTCTCATTTAGAAGCAAATCAGACATTATGAACTTCGTGATTTATTAATGTATTGATTTCTATAAATGTCAGCGCATCTCACATCCCGTCAGAGAGCCCGAGAGCAATCAGCGGAGAGCCAATAAAAATGTAAAATGAAACCATCGTAAAAAAAAAAAAAAGGAAATACGGCCTGTTTCAAAGCCCTGCTGCCTCTCTGAATTGTTTCAGGAGCCAGATCGTTACCGTGAAGGCATCTCCCCCACCCCTGCGGAAACAGGCTACACGAAGCCGTCAGGGGAAGCTCTGGTCTGTTTGTCTGTTCTGCATGGTGTCAAATAAAAAACAAGAGGCAAAGAGCCAGACCTGGAGGGGCTTCCAGACCCGGTGCTCAGGCTCTTCATCTGGAGGAGGCAGGAGCATAAGGGGGCCCCTTTCCCTCAGCTTTGCCCTGTTACAACCTCCCAGCTTCCTCTCAGGAATCTTCAGGGTAAAGCCTAGATTCCCCAGTGGAATTCCGCACAACCTCCCAGCACGGGCCTTCCGCGATAGGTGCAGTCCCCTGGCTCTGCCAGAGTGTGTCGTCAGCCCATCTCGATCTCAGCCACCCTTTAACCCCGCCTCGAGTGCCATCTCCCCGGGCAGCTCTCGCAGACCACGGCAGGGCAAGCTCTCTCTGTCCAAACTCCTGAAGCGCCTACTGTCTCTAACTGTCATCCAGCAGGTATCAGACGCTACCTGTGGGTGTGGCAGAGTTCATTTACGGGAGTGGGTGGCGCAGGGTAGGGTAGGCGAGGAGAGACTGTGTCTTGTGTCTGTTTTTGCTCTGTTTTTATTTTTGGTATCTCCCTTCCATGATGTCTAGAGCCACTCTGCCTGTAGTAGGGGCTAAGTGCTCATTACAGGCTCCAAGCGTGTAGAATCACAAGAATCTAAATAGGATATAACGTTGAATCCTGAGGAAGCAGCCAAGAGAGTATCTGGAAAGTCTTTGGCTAATTCAGTGGCTAATTCTGTTGTCTGACAGTTTAGTTTGGAAACCCGGATCTGGCAGCCCACGGGGTACAGTTGTTGTTTCACTTCTTTTAAATGAGAGTTTTGACAACATTTATTGCACATAAAATATGGATTTTTGGCTTCTCTTTCGAAATGGGAATTTATGTCTGTGTAGCCCTGCATCATCACTTTAGCACATGGCGACAATCGGCTGGAGCTGAGGAGTGGCTGCTCGCTTGAGACACGGCACGTGCTCTCTAGTAAACCACAGTCCCCGCTAGTCCCTGTTACCTCCCCAGAGCTAAGACCAAGGGACAGCCCTCCATTATCATTCATTCACATGACCTGCCTCTGTGAGCCCAGTTTAACCGCCCCCTCCCCTACCCCCTATCATGTTTTTCCGAGTGACTTCTGTAGGTTTTGTGATAATCGAGAAACATGACAATATCATTTCGGGGTCCCAGGCAACATGGAGCTAAAAGGGATGCCCTGTGGCCAGAGAGGACCCTGTACAGATTCAGGCTGTGTGAACTTCCGGCGCAGTGCATTTCGGCCTTCCGTTCTAATACACCGCTTTTTACATCACATTGTTCCCATTTTTCAGAGGAGAACACTGAGAGAGAGAGGAAAGGGCACATATTAATGTTCCCGTTGGAAGAAATGGAATTAAGAGATCTTATGAGGCCTCCCTGAAATCACAAAGATGGTGGGTAGAAGAGCAAACACCAATCTCATCATCTGACTAACAGTCAGATCCTTTCTGGTCTAAGGGACCGTCCCCTGGGTCTCCCCTGGCCCCACTCCTGTGTCTCTTGTAGTTGTTGCTCTGTCTCAGCAAGTCAGAGACCAAATGCCTCTACCCAAGCTTCTCACACGTCTGCACTGAGAATTTGCTGGGGCCAGTGTGAGGGGGCAGCAGGGCAGACACCAAGGGTTTTCAAGGGTCCCTCCCCCAACCCCTCCCCTGCCTCAAGCTCTCTGCCATCCATTTACCATTTCCGATCTTGTTTCCCTTTCCTGAGCACAAAAGCAACCTTTGCTCTGGGTGGCAGGCTGTAGAAGCCACAGGGCATAGGAGTTATAAAGAGACGTTTTTATCCTGCCCTCTGACTCCACAGGTAAGGCTGCTGGGGCCCAGAGAGCTAAGTGGATTTGTCCAAGGTCACACACTGGATTCCCAACAGCAGGATTAACTTCTGGTCGGTGTTCTTTTCACAGCACTATTCACTCATTGAACAAATAATCGCCGAGCGCCTACCAAGTGCCAGCCACTCTTGTAGGCACTGGGGGTCGGCGAATAGAGCAGTGAACAGAGGTGGCGGTGTGTGCTGCGGATGAAAACAAAGCAGGGGGCCAGGACTAGAGACAGATGGGTCACGGGCGTCATCATTTTATACACGATGGTTGGGGAAGGTGGCAGCCAATTTCAGCATCAGCAAGTGGGGAATGATGGCGAGCTCTGCGGTCAAAACAGCCAGAGTCGAGTCCCAGCTCTGCAGCTCAACAGCTGGTGAGCGTGAGCAAGTCATTTCCAGCCTACAGGACTCAGTGCTCTCGGTGGTACAAGAGGCTCAGCAGCGCCCACCTCCCTGCCTGTTAGGATCGAGGAACCACTGCAGAGGGGGTGTCTGGCATGTTGTAGGCATTCGATAAAGTCCCCTTCTCACTCGGTGGGGAGAGCTGGGGTTCAGTTTCCTAATGGGTGCCTCTGCTCGGCTGAGCAGCGTGCAACCTACGGGGACCCCACATAATACTCTGTCAGCCAGGATGGCCGGCTGGAAGACTTGTATAGTTTTAAGAGGATGAAGGAGCCAGGATTAATTAGCTGAGTTAGTTTGTGAATACATTAGCGGGTCAGGGCTCCGAAGCTTTTTAATCTGAGGAGTGGTGGGTGGCAACCACTAAGCCTACTAGAGTGATGCTTTGATGGAACTTTCCAGATCAGAGTTCTGACTTGGAATTCCTAGCTCTTCTAAATTCCTTGCTGGGAGGCAGCAGTATTTCTCCTCACATGAGTCTCCAAGTGCCTTACCAGAAAGCTTAAGTTGGATCATAGGAGTCTTTGAAAATTAAATCTCACATTTAAGAAACCCAAACAGGGGCGCCTGGGTGGCTCAGTTGGTTAAGCTGCCGACTTCCGCTCAGGTCATGATCTCACGGTCTGTGAGTTCGGGCTCCGTGTCGGGCTCTGTGCTGACGGCTCAGAGCCTGGAGCCTGCTTCCGATTCTCTATCTCCCTCTCTCTATGACTTTCCCCTGCTCATACTCTGTCTCTATGTCTCTCAAAAATAAAATTAAAAAACGTTAAAAAAATAAATAAATTTAAGAAACCTAAACAGCTTCTAATCATGCCTCTCTGTGACGCCTTCCCAGACCTCCCTACCTGCATCTCAAATCCTGAAACACCTGGTCTATAATGATCACTTCCACAGGATTATGGGACGAGGAGACTGGGCACAGAGGCACACTTTCCTTTTCACCTTATCGCTCATTACCGTTTGAAGTATTTTTAAAGCCACGTGTATGGATTATTTTGATAATTTTAATATTAAGATCAAAACCATGATATTTCCAGGGGGATAATGGCAAATCGATGCTATTTGTTTCATCGTGAAGGTGGTCCTAGTAAGTCTGGTCTAGCGCGTCTGGTGTTTAGTTGTGTTTGTTGTGATTTTTGTGGAATAAGGCTTTTTTTCCCAAACAAAACATGATAATTTGGTGATCGTTAGTGCTGTCACCAACTATTTCTGGTGCTCTCCCTTACAGGCGCAGGTTGGGATGCACTTCCAGCCCCTTTGAAGTTGGGTGCGATCCTGTGGCTGATGCCGGCCAGTCAGATGAGAACAGGAGTGCTGTGTGTGTCCCTGGGTGCGGGCAGAGATCAAGTAAATACTTTTTGAATTACAATCGAGTGAAGCCCTATGGAGGATGCCTGGTGGACTTCAACAGGTAACCACAGGGTGTCTCCGTGTGGCAGTCCAGATGCTGAGCCAAGAACAGGAGGGGGATGGCCAGGTGCGGCTGGGGAGGGAGCAGTCTCTCCAAGGACTCCCCCGGATGGGAAGGAGAGAGCCCGCTCCGCTCCGGGGCAAAAGAGACAGTGCCAGTGTGTCTGGAGGCAGGGACTCCATGAACAAGGGACAGAGGAACGTGAGGTGGACATAGACCATTTTGTGCTGGGCCCTGTGGTCCCTGTAAACGGTTTTAGGGGCGTCAAACAGCAAAGCGAGTACAGTACAACACTTTACTTTTTGGGAAGCCAGTGGAGAGTTAGGAGTGATAGCATTAATCACCCGATGAGAGCCGATATTAATCATAAGAGAACAGAGATGTCTTTGTCCCCTCCCGACTTGCGGGGACCTCACGGAGAATGGCTTTGCAGGGCCAGTTCTCTGCCTGATGGCTTTGCATCCTTCCTCTCCTGGCTGGCTCGCTGCAGTGGAGAGCCTCCATTAATCAAAGAGGCCCAAGACCTCAGGCTCGGTCCCAGCTCTCTGCAAGTGAGTGACAGAGAAGAGAGCCTGTTTCTCCCTATCAGTTAATAAAATCCACGGTGTGAGGTATTTGACGTTTCTGTTGGAATGCCAAGCGGCCTGGCGATTCCTGTTTAGAACGCCAAAGGTGAGTCAGGCTTGGCTGGAGACCTGACTCCACGGCCTCAGGAACACTGGGAAGCTGGAGAAAAATCTCCCAAGACTGTAACACTTCTTCTAGCTAATCAGCAACTTTCTCCTTTATTCTTACTTCAGTTAGCCCATACCCTGTGGGGGGTGGGGTGGGGACAGGTCCAGTTGTAATTAAAAGAGAGAAACTAAATATGCAAAACAGGGGGGAGGTTGGGTGGCTCAGTCGGTTGAGCCTCCAACTCTTGATTTTGGCTCAGGTCATGATCTCATGGCTCATGGGTTTGAGCCCCGTGTTGGGCTCTGCACTGATGGTGCGAAGCCTGCTGGAGGTTCTCTCTGGCCCTCCCCTGCTAGCTCTCTCTCTCTCAAACTAAATAAATAAACTTAAAAAAATATTTTAAAATATGCAAAAAAGGTGTAAAAATAATTGAAGCAAAAGTCTAGGAAGATAGGAAACGATAAGGGCCAGGATTAGGGATATAGGTAATTCCATACGCATTTCAGAATATTTCTCAGAAATATTCCTGGAAGTGGAAAAAACAGGTTTTGTTAAACAGGAAATATTTATCATCTATCTATCTATCATCTATCTATCTATCTATAATCTATCTATTTCTCTATCTGTCTCTAAGATATCATACCTAAAAACTTTTAGCAGTTATCACAGAGGGTTGGAGCTATGGATAGCTGTTATATTCTTTCTGCTGTGTGTATTTGCTCGACTTTCTGCAACGTGTTGGTACAGATTTTTAATAAGAAGACATCCAAAGGGTTATTTTTAAATAACCTTAAAGAACAGGTGGGGAGCACCTCAGAAGCCCTGGATTGGGAGCGGATGGGGCCCAGAGTCCAGGGCCTTTTCCCTGAGGCGCAGCCCAGGCAGCCAGGCCGGTGAGGGTGGAGTGCCTCCGGCTGGTAGTCTTGGCAACATGTTAAGTTTAGCAACCCAGCTCAACACTGGGAAACGGTGGGAGCAATCCCTACTTTGCAGGGCTCTTGTGAGGGAGGTGGTGAACAGAAGTGCAGCTCGGCAGGGAGTGTGCGGTGTTAAAGGGCTCCCAACAGCTCCTCCCGAGCTTGGGAAGGAAAAAAAAAAAAAAGACCCAGCCTGGCTAGAGGCAGTGGTGGGACAGGACGCCCTCCATTCTGGTAGAGGCATTTCTGAGACACTGGGGGGCAAGGGTAGTGTTGCGTGGGGGGGGGAGGGGCGAGTCTTCCCTTGATCACAACAGTGGCGACACTTCAGAAGCATTTCCTAGGTACCCGGCCTGTGTCTAGCGCGACCCGCACAGTGTCTCGCAGAACCCTCCCCCAGCCCCGTGAGCCCCACCCTGCTTCCCTGTTACAGAAGCTGGGAGACCCAGGGACGTACGCCAGGCTGCCCAAGGCCACGCGGTTAGCAAATGGCGGACGCGGGACTCACATCCAGGTCTGCCTGATACTAAAACCCACGTTCTTGGCGCCTGTGATATATCGTATCGGCTTGTTACCACGGTGAACTGGATGAAATGCCAGTTCTGCCACTCGGATGTGATCCCACCCGTGCCTCCCGGTCCTCGTGAGGACCCAGTGTGAAGAACCTGTGCCTGGTGCCCAGCGCTACTTGTCACTGGTGGTCCCCTCACTCCCTCATTCGGGTCCCCAAGAGGACATTCGCACAGCATTTGGGTCTTTTGAGGAAGCGTCTCAAAGCGACGCTGCTGAAAAAGCAATTTTTTTTTTTTTTTTGCTGGAGCTGTGTGGATAGATTTTTAATATTTAATTAGGAAGACCTTCCGCTCGGAGAGAGGGCAGGACTTGTTATTAAATCCCCGCTGCTTGGTCTCCCTCACTTGCCCGTGGGATTATTCATTCATTTCCAGTCACACAATTTAATATCGCAACAGCTAATGGGGAGATGTTGATAATTTGTAAAGCTGGTTGGTCCCAAGGCCATTGGAGAAGCTCCGCGCCGGCGCCGGATTCCGGGGGCTACAGCAGATTCTCGGGAGATGAGGGTGCCGCCGAGTTCCCGTTCATTATCTGCAGCCTTCATGAGCGTCTTCTGAGGGACCACGTGGGGAGCCATGAGAATGCAAAAGACCTTCACCACGCGGCTCCGTCTTTGAGGAGTTAGGACCTGGGACACAGGAGTGCGTTACAGGGCTTTGTGGTAAAATGTGTACTTGCGGTTTGTTTTAATCAGGCACAGTCAGACACGCAGCAAAGGAAGGGACCGTCACAAGGGAAGAGGTTTATACTCAGATCCCTACAAACAGGAGGCATGGCATGCCATGCAGGGCCACACAGGGAAGCACCAGGGGCGGTCAGGAGGCAGAGAGGGAAGAGGGGACAGCATGGCCCGGAGCCTCGATTGGGGTATCCGTGGGAAAGAATGGGCAAGGCAGGATAGGTACGCGGAGTAAGTTTAGGACCGGAAAGTTGGAATGATCTTGGCCATCTCTAGGCTGGAGGGGTGTCCCCAGCTGTCTGATACCTGGCCCTGCGGAGGTTTGGAGCAGAGGGAATACTGCCTCGGTGTGTGAGAGCTACAGAAGGGAGATGGTTGGGGTGTGGGCTCGGGATTGGTGGGTTTGTGTACCAAGGGTCTACTTGCAGGGGAGTCCTTTGCTGTCTCTAGGAATTAGCCAGCTTGGGGAGGGGTGGTCTCTGCAGGATCAAGGTCCAGATGCCAGAGTATCAAGAAAATGGAAAATAAGAAAATAAGCCAGATAGAGTTTGGTTTTGCAGTTAGGTGTGGGTTCAGAATGCCTACTTTGAGGGGTGGCTGTGTGGCTCAATCAGTTAAGTGTGTGGCTTCGGCTCAGGTCATGATCTCGCAGTTCGTGAGTTTGAGCCCCGTGTCGGGCTCTGCACTGACAGCTCAGAGCCTGGAGCCTGCTTCGGATTCTGTGTCTCCCTCTCTCTGCTCCTCCCCCACTTGTGCTTGCTCTCTCTCTCTCTCTCTCTTAAAAATAAATAAACTTAAAAATTTAAAACAAAAAGCCAAAATGCCTACTTTGAGATTTCTTACCTGGGGCAGTGGGCATGAACATCCTTGGGCCCAGTGCTATGTACTGAGCATCTTTCCCCAAGACGACTGGAAAACTCCAGTCTCCAGCCTATAGCCTGACTGTACCAATGGGCTCTCTGCACAAACAGGCGGAAGGATCTTTGTAAAGCAGTCATTCATAGAGCACTTAACTGGGGGGTATCTAATACGTGCCAGACACTTGGACAGGCAGTGTGATTACAATGGTGGGCAAAGACAGGTATGGTTCTTGTTCCCAGTGAGGTTACAGTTCGGCGCATGAGGGGCTTAACCTAAGAATCACAGGCACACATATAAAATTGTAGCTGTGAGATGTACTGCAAAAGGGGAGCTGTTTGGTGCTGTGGACGGAGTGGCAGGGGCTCTGGTGCAGTGGAGGTCGTCAGGGGAGTCTTCCCTGAGGGAGTGAAGGGGGGCCTGAAATCTGAAGGAGTGGGAACTTACTGGATGGGAAGGAAGGCATGTGTGGGTGTGTGTGTGTGTGTGTGTGTGTGTGTGTGTCTATGACATTCTAAGTATAGAGGGAAGATGGAGAGAGCTTTTCAGGAACCTCTTGTGTGGAGGCTCTGGGGAAGGAGAAAACAAGATGTTCAAAGAAAAGACATCTAAATAGGTCCCTTGCTCTAAAGCCTTCAATGGCTCCCATTGCCTGCAGGAGAAAGGCGAGCTTCCTTAATAAGGCCTTCAAGGCCTTTTATGATCTGTTCTTGGTTAGTTTTCAGGGTTTGTCTGTTGCTTCTCTCCTCTGCGTTACCCAGCACCACACATGCTCACTCTCTAGAAGAACTTGCTGTGTCCCCAATCCGACTTCCTGGGGGACACTTTCATACCTTTCCGCACGCTCCTGCTCCATCCAGCACCTGATTTCCTGTCCTCTGCTGGATTATTTTCCCGGTTTCCTTCAAACCTGTCCCGTTACACCGCACTCCTGCAGGGGGCACTAGTCAGACTACAGTGTGAATGACTCCTGCTAGAGTCGTATGGGTCCTCTATGAAATGTCACCTCAAGGGCTACGTCCTCTGAAATGGCAGTTTTTCTTTCTTTCCCGGGCAGCATCTGCATAACAAGGTCTCTCTCCTGCAGCTTCCACTACACTGCACGATAGATACAGAGGCCTTTCTGTCTCTCTTGACCATGGGCTCACGGAGGGGCTGGTGAGTTCCTTCACCCACTTCACAAACGTGCATTAAGCTCCTGTTCTGTGCCAGGAACTGTTCCAGGTGCCAGCAACACGGTCACAAATAAGTCAGGCAAGTCCTCTGTTCAGCGTGACTGACACATTAACTCAATAATCACACGTACGGATATGCAATTCTGAATTGTCTAAAGTACTGAGATGAAAAGAGTGGGAAGGAACACCAGAAGGAACCTGGCTTGAGTTAGAGGGAGGGAGTCTGCAGGCGTGGGAGCAGAAGTGCAAAGATGAGAAAATGTAGTAGGAAGAGTCTCAGGGAGCAGGGACAGCATGTGGAGGGACCAGGAGATGACAATGAATTTGGTCTTTTGAGGAACTAAGTGGAAGCCACGTGGTGGAGCAGAATGACCAACATGTCAGGTAAGATGGCGATTGGTCCGACCAGTCAACTTATGGATTTTATCTCTGTTTTTTTTAATGCTTATTTATTTTTGAGAAGGAGACAGAATCTCAAGCAAGCTCCACTCTCAGCACGGAGCCCAACACCTTGGGATCATGATCTGAGATGAAATCAAAAGTTGAATCCTCAAGACTGAGCCACTCAGGCACCCCAGGATTTTTATCTTTAAAGCAATGGGAAGAAGAGGTATCAAGTTTATAATTCCCCCAAGCCAGAAACTCACCCAAATGTCCATTAACATTAAAATAAACAACAGGGGCACCTGAGTGGCTCAGTCAGTTAAACATCTGACTTCGGTTCAGGTCATCATGATCTCACAGTTTGTGAGTTCGAGCCCTGCATCGGGCTCTGTGCTGATGGCTCAGAGTCTGGAGCCTGCTGTGGATTCTGTGTCTCCCTTTCTCTCTGCCCCTCTCCTGCTCATGCTCTGTCTCTCTTGCTCTCAAAAATAAATTAAAAACATAAAAAAAAATAAAAAAAAATAAAGAACAAATGGTTAGCATATTGACACAATGAAATGATGCGCAGCGACCTGAATGAGCATAGATTGCAAAATGCATCTTTGCTCTTACCAGTCAGGAGAGCCGTTATCTTGGGGGACAAGTGACTGAGTTGGAGTGAATAAGGGATGCTGTGATGGTCTTCCTCTTCTTTTTAAAAAAATCCAGTTATTGGTTACACAGGTTCTGGTGCATATCGTTCAATAAGGGGTTTTTGTTGTTGCTTGTTTCATTGGGTTTGTTTTTAGTAGATACAGCAAGACCTGCTAGGAGACAGTTGTGACTGACTGAGAAATGATGTTAACTCTGAAGGAGACCAATGAGGGCCAGGTTTCCAGTCTCTCCAGCAGATAGAGTCCACCAGACCTGCTGATGGAGGGGAGGGGAGCGTGAGTGAAAGGGATCAAGATCTTCCAGGCTTGAGCAACTGGGTGGGTGTTGGAACTGGGTTGTGCAGCGGGGAGGGTTGGGAGGCGGCTTCGTCACACCTCCCTCCGTCTCCTGGCAGGAGCAATGGAGCTGTTCCAGGGATGGGTTGGGTTAATGCTGATGTACCTTTGGCTAAATTTTAAGCCAATAACCTGATGATCAGTGCTGGAAAAAGAGCTGGTTACCACCCTTGCTTTCCACACATTTCACCTTGTTAGAAGAGTTCAAACTTACTCTCCAAACTCAACAGTTTTTTTTTTGTTTGTTTGTTTTGTTTTGTTTTGTTTTGTGGCAGAGTTCCTGGATGTTTGTCAAATGGACAGAACATTATTTATTCTCTTTGTGGGTACTAAGTCAGGTTACGTGCTTGGGCACATAGGGGAAATAGCTTCAGATGTTTCTCATGATTCTAGATGCTGAGAGGCGAGGAAGGGACATTTAAAGCGAGCCTCTCAGTGCAAGTTGCTGTGTCCAGTGGATTTCACACCCTGCAGTATATACTCCTCAAATAACCTCACCGGGATTATTTTACAAATACCCATCATTATGGCTTGGTTATTAGTCATCAAGTAACAAAGCTGGAATTCGAACATGTCTGTTTTTTATTTTGCTGTGCTGATTCTGTCTGGTCAAAGATGAAGGTCAGGGGGTCGATGGTGTCTCACAGGGCGAGGGAGGCCACTGTCACCTCTCGGTCTCCATGGTGTCAGGAGGGAACCCCAACCCTTAGGAAGTGCTTGGAGATCTCCAAAAGAGGGCAGCTCTGAGATTGTGTTTTGCCATTTTTAAAAAACGTTTACCCATAACATCTCTTTATAGGATAATAAAAATGAACCATCTGTGGTTCATTGGGAAACATGTCTCAGGCTTATTAAAAATATATGAATTTTTATTTTAAGACGGCATGGCCATATTATTCAAAATTGTAAGCCAAAATGTATTATCTATTATTAATTTATTTTTAATAGACATCTTTCTTATAGATTAGCATTCTAATTACTTCTGAAAAAGTGGGCAGCAGCGAGGCGAGGTTTCCAATTAAAATTGTCCTGAAGATAAATGGAGGGCTTGGGAGGAGAGACTTCACCCTTTTCCCTGTCCGGGAGAAATCACATCTGTCACCCCAGAGGGGCCAGGCCAGGCTGGCTGTTTGTGCCAGGTCTGCCCCAAGACTCTGAGGTTTTCCTCAGGAGTGAAGGGGGGAGCTTCCATTTATAGGAAGCAGCTTCTCTGCATTTATACGTTTTTAAATTTTTTTTTTAATGTTTATTTACTTTTGAGAGAGAGAGAGAGACAGAGTGTGAACGGGCAAGGGGCAGAGAGAAGGAGACACAGAATCCGAAGCAGCTTCAGGCTCTGGGTTCTCAGCACAGACCCCAACGCGGGGCTTGAACTCACAAATGGTGAGATCATGACCTGAGCCGAAGTCGGACCCTCAACCGACTGAGCCACCCAAGCGCCCCAGCATTTATAGTTTGATTGAAGCTCAGTCACATGACTTCCGATCAGGTCACGTTGATGGCAAGCCTTCTGCTGTCAGATATTTGAGTCTGTCAACTGGAAACGTGGAAGGGGTTGGATGCAGCACAGAGGGAGTGTGGCTTCAGTCCCATACCTGTCACACACTCGTTGTGTGGCTTCCACAATCTCATTGCCTGCCCAGTGGCATTTCCTCATATGTGAAGGACACTCGCTTCGTAGGGCCTTCCTAAGGATTAGGTGAGCACCCAGAAGTGTGCGTTTAGTAGGTGTGCAACAGGTGTGGCTCCTGCCTTCCCCCTCCTGTCCATTGCTGTGTGTGGACTGGTAAACCGAGCTCCGGGTCACTCTGCTGGGTGTCAGTCTGGCACCACCTTTATGGGACAATGTGTAGAAGAGCTGGCCCCTCCCCAGGAAGGCCAGCACAGGGCAAAGAACACCTGAACAACATCCCTCAACCCCCTGGTTCGTGTTCTTTGTCGGGCTGGGCATGAGCGTTGGGTTGTAGCATTGTGTCCAGCTTCTTTCTGTTCTCTGGGGTTCAATTCCTTCTGTAGTAAAAGGGGTGGGGTGGATAGGGACACCGCATTGCGACTTTGTAGCCTTGCCAGTTCTCTGTATTTTTAGTTTATTAATCAATTATAGATCTAGTCTCCAAAGTCACCTTGAACCTATGCTATTTTCAATTCCTATTAATTTTCTCTCAAAATACTGAGTTTTATTAAGTTTATTACTTTCGGGTAAGTCAGAGTTCTTTTCATCAGTCTAGTTGACTTCTTTCAACCTTCTAAGTTTAGTATATTCTAGATTTTCTCGACATTCTTGTACTTGTTTGAGCAAGCATATAAGCGTGTCCGTGCTCTCTGTATTCAGATTTTAGGAAAATGATGTATAGCGAAGAAGTTTAATGAATTCCTACTATGTGAAGATACGCCGAGTGCTTTCACATTTGTGAAACTCCTTTTTCCTTCCCAGAAATCCGGGACGGTGATGTAGGTGTCCCCAGTTTGCCATTGGACCAGCTAAGACTCAGAAAGCTTGTGTGGCTCTCCCAGGAGTAAGCGCTTGATCGGGGGTGTGGAGCCAGATCTTTCTGTAATGTAATGTGTTGTAATGTTGTAGCGTTGTGTCCAGCTTCTTTCTGTTTTCCTTCTTCTCTTTATACATCAGAGAGATGGAAGTTATTATTCCCAGAGTTGCTCGGCACCAATTCTTTGCTGCTTCAGACCTAGAGGATTTTTTAAAAGCCTCCCTATCTTGTCTAAAAAGGCTTAGGAAAGCCTTGGAGTGCAGACTCAATAGGAAGTGGCCTCTAGGGCTCCCATCCAGCAGCTTGCTTCTTTCCCGTTGCACTTGACCTAGGAGGGATCTTAGGATAAAGTGCTGTGATTGCCTCAACCTAATCCAGACCTGGCCAAGCAGCAGCCCTCACATTTAACACCATGCATGTTTAATTGCATCTGGCCGGTGAGTGCGTTGCATGTTTGGATATCTTAGGTGGTTCTTGGGGAAAATTGAGGGCATGTATATCAAGCAATTTTTGAGTTATGTCTCTATTAGCATCTGTGAATGTCTCTCCGGGGAAGCCAGGAAAGCTCTATTAGCAGAGCAGTTTAAAACAGGATTGGAGGAAGCAGTAGGGGAATATCCCGTAGGGAACAATAATTATAAACAGCACTTCCATGTAAACAGGTCTTAATGTGTTTTCTATATTGAATTCCTGAGAGTGAGACTCTTGGGTGGTGTCTTAGCGCCCCCTCCAGGGTGGCACCCCTGCAGCGCTGGGAACTTAAGTAGAAGGCTTAGTGGGCCCCCTTGCCTCCCTGGGCACCAGAATCCTCTTGGACCGTGCCAATGCTGAGTTGTAGGCAACGTGATAATAAAGTCATCGTTGTGTGACCTTGGGCAAGTCGCTTCCTCCCTTTGGGCCCTTGTAGAGTATTTATAAAGTGCGAGCACTGGGCCAAATGCTCTCATACAATTCATTTCAATTAATCCTCCCAACATCCTGCAAGGTGGGTTATATTAACCCATTTTACAGATTAGGAAACTAAGTCTCATGGGAGTTAAGAACCTTGTGCAAAGTCATTAGTCGGCAGATGGCAGAAGTGGGGTTTCAATTCTGGCTTCTGACTCTAATTCCAAGGTTATTTCCAAGACTCCAGATCATTTCCATGACTTTAAGGCTCTTGTCCAGCCAAACATTCTATGAAATGTATACCTTTTTGGTAGCAGAAGCTTGGGGATCTCATCTTGACTTTTGCAACACTCCCTCAACTTATTTAGACTTTGGCAGCCATGGGAACAGATATATTTCTCATTAGCTCTATGTTTTATGGCTGCTGCTGGTTTCAGAGTTCTAGGGGTACGGCTGAGGCCAGTGCAACTATTTGACATCCTCCCTGAGGGTTGGTTGTCACGGTGATGGTGGCATAGAGAAATATAGCCCTGGCTGGGCCATATCCCTTCTGTCTACCTGGAAAGCTAGTACATCATGTGTCTTCATGTGAAATCATGAGATCATGAAAACTTCAAGTTTGGATGGATCTTAGATGTTATCGGTGGTTTTCAAACTCCTATTAAGGCAAGGAATTCTTCAATCAAAAGCAATTTTGCATGGAGGTTAAGCGAAATAGATGAAAGCAATTAGATGCTGGGGTTAAAGAGGGAGAGCAGGAGAATGCCTTTTTTCCCTCCCCAAATCCCGTATGGTGTTCCTTCCGGAAATTTTACAGACCAGCATTTGGAAACCACAGATCTAATTCAACCTGCTCATTTTATGGTTGGCTAAGGTAAACCTAGAGAGGAACGTGGCTGTGCCCGAGGGACAAGGCTGAGGCTGGAGTCCAGGTCTATGGACACGCTGCCTGGAGCTCTTTCAGCAACACAGAAGCACCAACGAGGTGTCCAGGGTTGGGCTTGAAAGCATTCTCAAGCATGAGCAGGGATGGCCATTAATTTGTGCATTAATCCATTCATTTACCAGCTTTTACTGAGTATCTAGTTGTCAAGTAGGAGAGCTTGCTCTATTCTTGGAATATTCTCTGAAATATCAGGGGATTACCCCCAGGGGAAGAGCAAGCATGCCAATGATTAGGGTGTGTATGAGGAAGGGAATGCAGAGGTCTGGAGAAGGAGCCAGGGTGTGGAGGAAAACGAAGGCGCATTGGAGGGAGTGAAAAATAATCCCGTGTATGGTGTGGCATGTGGAGTCTTCGCTGGTGAAGTTGGAAGACTTGATCTTGGTCCCCCAAATGCATTCCGATGTGAGAGGAAGCTTTGAAGGTGAACCTCTGGGCTTGTCACTCATTAGTTATTTGTTCATTCATTTAGCACTTCTTGAGCATCTAGACCGTGTTGGGTACCATGCTGGGCAGAAGGAGTCTGTCGTGAACAGGGCAGACATACTCTCTTCACAGACGGTCCCTCCTCAAGTCTCTTCTTTGTCATCAGGATAAAGGCCTTTGTTCATTTATTCAACAAATGTTCGCTCTTGGGGCCAGAAGTAACTCTTCTCTCAAAGCTGATTCCCTCTGGGGGCGCGGCTTAGAGTGTCTCGTGAGGGGAAAGGTCACCCCAAGTGTGCTCTCTCTAGTTTTTAAAATAAGCAAACGTGAGAGCAGGCAACAGCCTACAGCCAGTATACTGTGTCAGTACTATCATTAAAAAAAAAAAAAGATTTTACTCAGACTCTTCACACACAGATTCATGGACAGGGTGATTGCCTAAGTGGGGATCTGGTTTCCAGGAGTAGTCGGAGCTCAGTCAGAGCACAGAAGGGTATGTTTTGATGGAGGTGGATCAAAAGCCCAGAAGTCAGGAGAGGATGTGCAGAAAGACCAGCCCAAGTGGGCATCCCAGTGGAAGGGCCTGAGTAGCATGAGAGGGGTTGAGGGCCTGGGGCTGGAGAGAGAGAAGTTGGGGTGCCGGGGAGGAGGGGGACGCACGGAGAGGGAGGGTGAAGGCAGAGAGGAGGAATCTAGGAAGAGCTGTGACTTTTTCATCTTTGAATATTGCCTTGAGGGAAATAAAGGAACAATACCGCAGCGCTCACTTATTTCAAGGGCATGGGATCAGCGGACTACTGTGCTGAACAGACTGCCCGAGTGACTATGCGTGTGCCACTCAACTCGTACTTCTGGAAGCCTCAGATGCCCAGCCGGAGAGATGTCTGAGGAGGAGGTAATGAGACAGACTGCCCTTTACGGCCAGGTTTGTGGCGCTGGAGACAAAGGCTGGGTTCCTCCCTGGGGCTGGTTTGGCCAGGGGAGTAGGAGGGTGGTGGAGTTCTGGCTACAGCGCAGGTGCAAAGTGGGCTCCTAGAGAGTCTACCAAGGATCTACTTGGGTTCTTTCATTTACTCAGTGATGGGAGGGTATATGAACCCCGGCTATATACCTATAGGTGTCAGCAAGGCTATGATCCTTTAAATCATAGATGATTTTTGAGAGAGAGAGAACCGGGGAGGGGCAGAGAGAGAAGGAGACACGGAATTTGAAGCAGGCTTCCGGTTCTGAGCTGTCAACACAGAGCCTAACGCAGAGCTCAGACTCATGAACCATGAGATCATGACTTGAGCCGAAGTCAGAGGCTTAACCAACTAAGCCACCCAGGCACCCCTTAATTTTTTTTTTAATGTTTATTTATTTTAGAGAGAGAGAGAGATAAAATGTGAGCATGGGAGGGAGAGCAGAGAGAGAGACACACACACACAGAACCTGAAGCAGGCTCCAGGCTCTGAGCCATCACTACAGAGCCCAATGTGGGGCTCAAACTCACAGTGCAAGATCACGACCCAAGCTGAAGTGAAGTTGGATGCTTAGCTGACTGAGCCACCCAGGTGCCCCTGCCATGCTCCTTTTATTTATTTATTTATTTATTTATTTATTTATTTTAACATTTATTTATTTTTGAGAGACAGAGAGACAGAGCATGAGCAGGGGAAGGGCAGAGAGAGAGGCAGACACAGAATCCGAAACAGGCTCCAGGCTCTGAGCCATCAGCACAGAGCCCGATGTGGGACTCGAACTCACAGACCACAAGATCATGCATGACCTGAGCCGAAGTCGGCCGCCCAGGCGCCCCTGCCTTGCTCCTTTTAAAGGCTCTGCGGAGAATCTATTTCTGACCTCTTCCAGGTCCTCGTTGCTGCCAGCGCTCCTTGCCTGTGACCCTTGCTCCAGTCTGTGCTCCCAGCTTCATATCACCATCTTCTCTTCTATGTCTGATCTCTGCCTGCCTCTCTCCTATGATGACATCTAGGACTTATGGTGACATATACAACCTACCTGGATAATTCAGGATAGTCTCCTCAGCTCAAGATCATTAACCTAATCACAGAGAACCTTTTCCCTTATAAGGTGACATTCACAGATTCTAGGGGTTAGGACAGGACGTCTTTGGGTGGCCATGATTCAGCCCACTACAATCGAACTGGGCTAGTTATGAATACTTTACCAAGAGGAGGGATACAAATATTCAATGAGTAGAAGTGGTGATATTCCCAATGCGCCAGGCACAGTTTAATAACAAATTTTCCTGGAAAATGCTCTGTAGTAGGGCTCAGAAGACTTGAATTGAGTCCTAAAATTGTTACTTTATAACCGTGTGGCCTTGAAGTCAAAGCCTCAGAACTTCAGTTTTTTAAAATATAAAATAAGTTCCATAGCACTGTAAGATCTTTGTATCTCACAAGATTTCTCTGCTGTCCAAGTTAAACACTCCATGGACAATGGGTTCCTAGGCTATAAAGTACTATCTAGGCACTAAGTCCATGAGAAATCATTAAAGCTGGCTTTATGTGGGTAGGTGGCTCCATATGAACCACATTTCAGATCGTTTGCCGTCAAGTAGATCCAGCAAGTATTACTTGGAGTAATACTACATGTTTCACACAACTTAGAGTGCATAGAAAGACACCTTTTTCTAAAGAACCCAATCAACACAGTTGAATTCTCATGGTTTCCGTGAGTTTGTGTTATTTTTTGTGGTGGTTTCAAAGCCTCTGACATTCCTGATTCTATAACCAAGCTATGGTTAGAGACATAGCAAAATTACCTTACGTTTAGATAGGTATAAGATATGACAGCAAGAGAACCCGCTTTGAGAAACACTGATGTACGCCTCACTGCTACAGTTATGCTTTGACCAGCAATAGTAAGTCACTCCTGAAGTTCCCATAGCAGTGCCAGTAGCCTTGACGCTTTGGGGAAAGGGGATTCCCATCTGGGAGGGTGCGGTTGCCTCAGGCTGGCCCAGTGAGCAGCAGGTGAGAGAGAAGCAGAGAATTAACTGGTAATGGTCTCTGAACTTTTGGAGGGGGGCATTACTTGTCTGTCACCCCACACCCCTGCCTGATCTTCTCCTCTCTGCAGCCCCTGCCGTCCTCACTTCGGAGGAATGGGTGATGAGTCTGATTGATCTGCAGGCCATGGCAGTGAGGGCCGGGTATGCACGGCGATACGGCATACAAGGGGAAAGCCACCCCAGTGTTTCTACTCTCGAAGTCTCATTGGCAACTTCTAAATCCAAAGGGAAGGATTGTGCTGCCCAATAGGCCTGCTGGACTTGGGTTTTGTCTTTTTTCTCTGATGAGTAGTATATTCATTTGATTGGCATGATCTAAGGCTGAAAAAGAATTGAGCTTTTATGAAGTACCTGCTATGAGACAGATAATAAGCTTGGCACGTGCCACTTCATTTAATCTTTACAACAGCAATACGCAGCATTACTGCTATTGTTATGAGTTGAGTTGTGTCATCCAAAAAGAGATGTTGACGTCGTAAACCCCAGTACCTGTGAATGAGCCGTTACTGGAAACGGATCTTTGCAGATGTAATCGAGCGAAGATGAGGTCATTCAGGTGGCCCTAATACAATATGGCTGCTGCCGTACAGGAAGAGGGAAGTGCTGAGCCAAGAGGAGACTCACAGGGAGAAGATGGCCGCGTGCAGAAGGAGACAGATTGCAGTGACAGCGTCACAAGCCCGGGAACACCTGGGGTTACCAAAAACTGGAAGAGGCCTGGGGGATTCTCCTCCAGACCCTGCCAACTCCTTGCTTCTGGACTCCTAGCCTCCAGGACTGTGAAAGAATGCGTTTCTGTTGTTTTGAGGCACCTGATTTGAAGTAATTTGTTACATTAGCCCTAGGAAATTAACACAACCATCATCCTCATGTGTCCATATTTACAAGTGAGGAAAGCGAAAGCTAGGGAAGAAAAGGGACCTCCCCAAGGTCACACCGCTGCCAAATGGCACATCCAGGATTGGAACACAGCTCTTTTGATTCTGGGCCCCGTGTCTATATTACTCTAAAATCACTAGTGGACAATGAAATAAGAATAAGATGAAGCCCTAGGAAAGACTACCCACAGGTTCTTCAGAATTGCTCCCTGCTCTCTTTAGAATGGCTGCATCACATTGGTCCCCGTGTACTTAACAGGAGGTGGCATTCTCCTCTTGGTACTCAAATGCGTGAACAGAATTTCCCATGTCACATGCACATTAAATGTGGCATTGTGGACCCTCCAGGGAAGGCTCTAGTAGAACAGGCTGTGTGGTGTAGACTTAAGGACAGACCACAGACGTCGTCTTACTTGTTGGGCCACTTTGTATACAGGATGGAGGGAAAATTTTAGAGACAAATATCTCCACCTAATTATTGCTGTGTTTTGGAAAGTTTATGTAATTTCTCTAAACTGTATTCTTCCTCTTTATATAATAGGGACAATGATATCTACCTTCCAGTGTTATTTAATCCTTTTCCTTAGAGTGTTAATTTGAGGATTACATGAGCTCATGTATATAGAAGCACCTGATACTATATCTGGGACGTTGTAGGTGCTGATAAATGTTAATCTCTTCCTTCACCTGGGGTTCCTGGAGGCAGTCTTAAACATACGCTCTCTACATTTCACCCTAATCCCCTCATTACTATAACATTAGCTGAGCAACTGATATCTTCCGTGGTAATAAAACCAAAAGCTGTAATATTGAGAAGCTAAAGCAAGGGAAGGGAGATGGATATGTCTGGATATGGAAAGGAAGAGCAGGGTACTATTTTCCATGGCACCTTTAGTCTTAGAAGAAAGTTTCTCCAGAACTTTCTCTTACATTAACTTGTAATCTCAGTGGGTATCTGCTTTGAAGCTTGGGACAGGGATGAAGCATGTTTTTGGGATCTGGTGGAGAACAGGGGCTTTGCTCAATTGTTAGGGACTGGCAGGCTGAGTTGGGAGCTCTAGAAGAGCACATAGAAGGGGCCGGGCCTGAAAGAGTTCCTAGGTGCACACAGAACTGTTCTTCCAGATTGTTCGATTTCAGGTGGTTTTCAAGAAAGAAAAAAATTTCCTGAATGTGCTTCAGCTTCCACAATCTCAGGGAAACACAATCATGAAATCACAGAATCATGGATTCACTAAATTTTAGCTGAAGCCTAGCATACAGACCTGGCATATATGGCAGATAAAGCGAGGCTGGTTTTGGTGAAGCAGGGACGCAGGGCCCAGAGTCTGCCTTACTGTGCCCGGCACGGAACCGAAGACACAGAAACGTTTGGGTCACTTCAGAATGCCATGAAGCAGAGACTGAAAATCATCAATATTCTCATAACGAAACTGATCCAGATAAAAAACGACTTGAGCAAGGTTAAATAGAGGGTGATCATTGACAGGAACCAGGTCTCTTGACTTCTAGTCCAGAGCTCATCCAACCACATCATCCTGCGTTCAGCTTCCGGTCTATCTCAGCTTTGCTTGGTACTTCAGCTAATCCTTTGTCTACAAATGTATTTCATTATTATGTATAGTTAAGGCATGTGATGCTTCTTGGAAGAGAAATTCTGTCTACACAATCCAATCCAGTTATGGAAGAATATGCATTGGATACACATTGTATATACATTGAATATAAATTACTGGAAGTTGGTTTTGTTTAAGGCATTGCTCATCAAAATTGGAATCTTTCCAGAAGTCTAATTTTACAGGATAAGAATTATATAAACAAATTGTGTCCTATTTGGGACAAAATCTCATATGGAGGAAGAAAATACTCTTCATTTCTCGAGCTCCTTTAACTTTGGAAGCCAAACCACTAACTTTCTAGTCATAAACGGCGTGTTTAACCTGAACTTTTGACTACATTCTCATTAAGGAATGGAAGCCGAAGTCACAGCTAATGAGGTGATTTTAGGGTAAGGATTTTTATGAGGGTTGAGGGTGAAGGAGGGGGGAGGGGAAGGAACTGACATTTGCTAATGATTAGCATTTCACAAAAGTTTTTAACACCATAATCTTCCCGCCTACTTCTTAAAGTTCATCAACATAATGACTTCTAAAAGTCATTGGCTTCTACCAAAAACATAGCTCCAGACACTCTGAGAGAGGACTGTGATGCTAGGTGCTATTGTCACACTACTAGTAATCCACCGAGACTCACAGGCACGGGGGCAGGGGGGGGGGAGCAGGAAGAGAAGAGCTAACCCCCTCCAGTTCCCCAACTCTCAGGCACCACACTTCTGCACCACGGACAGCGCATCGTCCCTGGGGCGATCGAGGGTCAAAACTGCTCGAATTTAGCAGGGCTTTTGCAAAGCTCTTGGGTCTACTTGCTACTTCGCGTGCGTTTTCTAAACTGCTCCTAACAACCTAAGCTGGAAAACACATTCTTATAAAATAGGGAAGCTCAAGAGTTCGCTTACCGTCAGACAAGTCAATCAGCCCGAGGCAGTGCAAAAGTTTCAGAGAGGAGCACAGGACCACCACTATTCCCAGCGTTTGGAGTCCCTCGGACTCGCCCTCCGCCCACATCCTGCCGGAGCGCTGGCGCCACCAGCAAGAAGCCAGGCAGGCATCCGCTGTTCTTCTAAGCGCAGTTGATTTTCACCACTCTCTCTTGGCATTCCCTCCCTCCCTCCCTTCCACTCCTCCCCACTCCCTCCACCTTTCTCCTCCTCCTAGCCAGCAATCTCTACGTTCATAACAGTCTTTGCGTTTGCTTTCTCTTCTCCTAAGGCAACCCCCAAAGGCTTAACCAACCCCTGCCCATCTACTGCCTCAGAGTAGCCCTAACTGGCAGCTTCTCATGGCTGGCTGTCCTTTTTGCGACTGGGAGGGGATGTGTGTGAACACAGACTATTTCAAGACATGAAGGAAAAGACCTAACTGCTTGCTAGTTGCCATAGGCTTAGAGGGGAGGGCTATTTTTCAAAAGGACAACAATTTGCCTGTAGTTCTTCAGTAAAAACTAATCAATTTTATTCTGGGGTACAAGTGGTCCCTGTTTTGGCGTCACGAAGTGCCCCTGGAAACTGTATCACCAAGAAAATATTTGTAAACTGGGCTGAGTCTACAGTTCTATTTGTGTTTAGACAGGTTTTATATCAGCAGAAGAAATCACCAAAAGCAAAACTGATTGATCAAAAGTAGAAAGAAAGCAAAAGAAAGGGAAGGAAAGGAGTAGGGTTATTGGTGTGTCCCAAGCTTCTGGGCTCTGTGGGGGTGTCACACCCTCCCTTCACTGGACTGTCCGCAGTGAGCCTGGTGGGGAAAGGCAGACAGCATGGGGAAGAGGAAAGACTGGGACTTCAATCACAGAGACCTGCCCTTGGGAAAGTTCCTTGATCTCCACAAGGCTCTTTTCTCTTCTGCGAATATACTGAGGCAGCCGTCATCAAGTGTGAGAACAGAACTTGGCCTGAGATTTGGAGAATACACCATGTGGGCAACAATGCAGGGGAGAGACATTCTCGTGACTTCTTGGTAGGGATGTAAATACATACAACCTCTTAGGAGGGAAAATCTATCAGAAATAAGAAGTGTATACACCCTTTGATCCTGGAATTTCACTTATAGGGATGACTACATGTGTGCACGTGTGTGTGTGTGTGTGTAAAAAGATATTCGCCGCATCATTTGTTTGTAACAGAAGACAGAAACGACTTATATGCTTATTACTGAGGAAAGTGGTTAAATAAATGATAGAGCATATGCAAAAGGAATACTATAAAGCCATTAAAAATACACAACACAGGGGCGCCTGGGTGGCTCTGCCAGTTAAGCATCCAGCTTGGGTTCAGGTCATGATCTTGCGATTGGTGGGTCCAAGCCCTGCATCAGGCTCTGTGCTGACAGCTCAGAGCCTGGAGCCTGCTTCAGATTCTGTGTTTCCCTCTTTCTCTGTCCCTCCCCCACTCATGCTCGCTCTCTCTCTCTCTCTCTCAACAATAAAAAACAAACCATTGAAAATTTTAAAAGATATACAACACATTTATGTATCTTTTCTTGGAAGAACATGGAGAACATATAATTAAAGGAAAAAAGCTTGTTTAGTAGCTTACTATTTTAATTTTGAAAAGGGAAACACACACACCATCTGCGGGCCTATATATAATATAGTCTCAGAAGGATACGTTGATAATTGAGAATTTTAGTTGCTCTGGAGAAGAGAACTGAAGGTCTGGGGTCAGACAGAGGCCCGTTGTTGAGATTTTTCTCCCATGTGTACAATCTATTTTAAACAACAATAACTAAATGTGAATGCTCATGTCTCCTTTTCTTTCTTTGTGAAAGGGGAAGATATTCTACATATCAGACTGACACTCCTGTCTCCTCTGCTCTGCACTGTCCTTCTCGATTCTGTATCTCAATCTCCAGTCTCATCTGCACCGGGGCAGTGGAGTCCGGAGTCAGCCCATTCCAGCTAATGGTTACATGTTTAGGAAATTAGCAAGGCAGTTGTTCAGTCTTTGGTGGTTTGAGCAGCCACAGTAGGAATATTTACACTACGGAGATTGGCAAACACTACACATGAGTGCTCCCTCTCCCTCCCCACCATCACCCGTTTATGGGTGACGCCACTTTGCCTTTCCGGACCCCACCTGCCCAGAAGGAAACCTGACGAATTCATCTGCCCAGAGGTGTTCCTGACTTCCTGGGTTTCCTCTCTTCTGGAGCCCTAGCAAGTGTAATAGTTAACCCAAGGGACTTAGTGGGATTTTAGGCATCAGCATAGCCAGACATGAGGAAGTAAATTAGGAACAGAGAGTCTTCAGTGTCTGGTAAGTCAATGCTTTGTTCTCTTGGCTTCTCTAACCTACACCCCTCCTGGTTTCTGCCTGCTTCTTCCCCTCTTGCCTGCTTCCTTTACAACAACTCCCTGCCTTATAAGACTGGTGTTGTCCCTGACTCTTTCCTGCCTCTGCACGCTCCCCTTTTGCAAGCTCATGCATGCTCACTGCTCTAGATGTCCCCTCGGGGCAGGTGGCACTGATTGCAGCCACATTTGTGTCCCACGGGTTTCGCCTTTTGCCCTCTTTCACCTCACACACCGCACTCTCGGCTCAGTTCTGCTGACACGTATTACTGAGCGCCCATTAGATGTAAGGCCAGGTGCCAGGAGTGAGGTTTCGTCCCCTGAGGCATTCTGGAATTTCTGGAAACAAATGGCATGAGTAGCGGAGTAGAGGAGTAGCGGCTCCCACTTTCTGCCCACCGTCACCACGTAAGGACTTGAATTCTTCTAAGAACTCTGGCCTCAAAGCTTTGTCCCGATAATCAGAAGGGGTCCTGATTGTGTCTGAACCCTAAGCTTTAGGGAGATGTGCCTCTCAGGTGACTTAGCTCAATGGCAAACGGACAGACTGAACTACTATTTTCTAGCGATTGTGGGGTGCTGTACCCAGGCCATCTCCCTGGATCTCACAGCAGATCTTTGGTGGGGGGCATTGCCACTTTCATCTCTAAGAAGTTCAGAGGGAAATTCAGGTCTCATAGGCAGTGGGTGTCTGAGCGTCAGGCCCAGATCTACCCGCCTCTGAAATCCATACTCTCCCACACGTCCGGCTGATAACTGATGAATCCCTGGTTTGGTATTTGTGAGGAATACATGAATCATTTATTAGTGAGCCTGCCTTTTTCTCATATCCCATTTCCATTCGGCCTCACGTGGTGTCTACACGGCTCTTCCCTCTACATGTAGCCTCCTTTTAAATTTTTATTGGAGTTCCGTCTTTCACTTGATGAGAAATTTTTGCCCTAACCGGAGCAATCGTGGAATCCATTTCACAAATTGCTTTTTCTTATTTCCGCGTAGATTGTCAGGTGACTGTGTCTGCATCATGGGTCTGGGCCTGCACAGAATTGGGCACTTCTCTAACCAATTTGTCCCAATTGACTATTTTTCAGCCAACAATCTTCACTTTGGTGGCCCTCCTTAATTCTTCGTCAGCACTGGTGGGCTTTATTCTTCACTCCCCACTCTGGGCTGTTTGCCATAAAGAAAGGTTTGATCATTCATGAGACATTCTCTTTGGGGAAGATTATAGCAGGGGTAGGGCTAGAGGTGGGGTGCTGAGGGAGGGGGTGGGTGAGTGGGTGGTGAATCTACCTCATGTACCTGATACCTGACTTTTATTCTGACCCAGACACCACTGAAGGCTGGATTCCAATTCAGATCATCACATACTGACATATGAATACCAGCCAAGGACTTCAAGGTCCCTTGGGAATCTTGGGGACCAAGATGGTCACACTCACAAATGCCTAGTGTCTTAGCTCAGGGTACTGTAATGAGATATTATAGACCGGATGGCTTGAACAACAGGCATTTATTTCTCACCGTTCTGGAACCTGGGAGGTACTGATATCAGGATCTGGCAAGAGGCCTCTTTCTGGCTTGTAGATGGTTCCTTTCTTTTTTTTTTAATAAAGTTTTTTTTTAACGTTTATTTATTTTTGAGAGACAGAGCATGAGCAGGGGAAGAGCAGAGAGAGAGAGAGGCAGACACAGAATCTGAAGCAGGCTCCAGGCTCTGAGCCGTCAGCACAGAGCCCGACGGGACACAGGGCTTGAACTCACAGACCGTGAGATCATGACCTGAGCTGAAGTCGGCCGCTCAACCGACTGAGCCACCCAGGCGCCCCAGATGGTTCCTTTCTTACTGTGTCCTCCTATGGTAGAGAGAGAGAGAGCTCTAATCTCTTTCCCTTCTTATAAAGCCACTGATTCTATCATGAAAACTCAATCCTCATTACCTCATTTAAACCTAGTTACCTCCCTAATTACCACCTCCAAATACCATCAGGTTTGGAATTAGGGCATCAACGTATGAATTTTGGGGAAAACACAAGACGTTCAGTCCATAGCACCTAGTTCTACCAGACAATCACAGGTTCACCAGATCACTGGGTTTGAATTTAGGTCTGCCAACCACTAGCTATGTGACCAGGGACAAATAATTAAACTTCCGGAGTCAGTCTCCTCATCTGTAAAATGGGGCTAATATTGGTACCCACACCCGAGGATTGTTGCAATAATGAAATGAGCCAATGCTATAACCTCTTAGCATGGTCTCTGACACCCAGTGAATGGGGCTGTAACACAGAGGCTCAGAGCACAGCCTTCAAGACCAGACTGCCCGCACTGACCCTTAACTTTGCTTCTTAATGAGCTCTGTGACTACTGGTAAGTCACTTAACTTCTCTGTGCCCAAGTTTTCTCACCTGTAAAACTGAGATAATCATAGTACCGACTTGAGAGTTGTTGTAAAGATTGAAATGAATTAGTAATTAAGCATAGAAAGAACTATATGAGTATCGTTATCATTATTATCCATAATAAGCTCAAGGAGATAATATATCAGCTGGGGCTGATGGAGAAGTTATAGACTGAGTTGTTATATTCTGGAGGTTTGGATCTGGAGAGAGGAAGGAATACTGTTAAAGGTAGGGGAATCAGACTTCCTCTAGAGATTTCTGGGCGCCTTGAACTTCAATTCTCCAGCCACAAATCTTCCTTCCAGACAAATGGTTTCAGGCAAGTACTTGTTGCTGCTTAAATTTCACTTGCATGTCGGCACCTAGCAGTCAGAAAATAAAACTCTCTTTTAGCTAGCTACTTCTGGTGCTCTCAGCTTGCTCACTGCTGTATAACCTGGAGTAAACAGAGGTGTCCTGTGGTGTAGCCCCCCACAAGACTGGAGCGGTTGGCTTAGCTAACCAAAACCACATGTGCAAAGCTATGTTCACATTCACTGGACGCAGTAGGGCCTGCTGGTGGAATGTGGGTTTCTGAGTGGTCTCCTGGTAAGGGACTGTCTAAATCTCATTTGGATAAACTAATTTGGTGGGAGCCTCATCTTCCAGAATGTTCTGCTGCAGTTGGTATAAAAATAATGCCAATAATTGCATTTGGAGTTTTCTTTTCTTTAAAAGGTGTAAAGAAATGAAAGAATTCCTCAGAGCACCATCTTTGAGCTCTCGATTCTACCAGGAAGCAAATTATTTAACTGCAAGATGGTTACGGTTCAGAGAGAAAATCATTACTATTCCCATCACTGGTCAAAATGGGAAAATTATTTCTGTGTTCTTTTTCTAGCTCTTATCTTGCAGCCCTTTTGGGGGCACTGGCTGGGTTTGTTTAAATTAGTTTTATAGGGGTGCCTGGCTGGCTCAGTCAGAAGAGTGTGCAATTCTTGATCTTGGGGTCATGAGTTTGAACCTCACGTCGGATGTAGAGATTACTAAAAAAAATAAATAAAACTTAAAAAAATAAATGAGTTTTATAATGATGATGATAACCGTACAATAGGAAAGTAATGACGTCTTCCTTTCTTCTTTTCTTCTTCCCTTCCCTCTTTTCCTCTCTCTCTTTCTCTGATATCTACTGGGCTCGGGTTACCACATTGTGCACAGAAAAAAAGAAAAGCCTTTCCCATTGGGAAGTTCACAATGTCTAAAAAGCCCTCTAGGACTTTTACTTTGCAAGTTCTGTTTAACCTCTCAATCACTTTGCATGCTGTAGTTTCTCAACAAATATTTAGTGAAAAACTACTATGCCCTAACTTTAAGTTAGGGTGCAGCATTATTTCCATGTTGCAGATAAGAAAATAGGAGCAAAGAGACAGAAATAAATGCTGTTAGCATTTTTCTTGGACTAGGCACCATGCTGGACTTCTACTTGGTTTTTCTCCTTTATCTTAATGATCACAACTACCAATTAGGTGCTCACTGGTAACCAACTTCCAGAGGAAGCTCCGAAAGGGTGAAGTGTCACCCAGGAGGTGACATAGCTAATTGTTGGCAGAGGCCAGTCTGAGTTCAGATCTCTGTATCCTTTCATTCGGGGTGTTCTCTGGTTCCCCTGGTCAGGAGTGGTGGGTGGTTAGGGATGGGGTTCAGAGTTGGTCGTTATTCCCAACTTTCCTGTTTCTGCTCAGTTCTTTCTCTTGGGCCCTTTGCTTCTCTCTCCAGGAATAACTGTGGTACCAATAGCCACCCACACCCCACCGGGTTAGATAGTCTACACATTTTATCTCATTTGGTCCCAGCAATGACTTGACTTCTTTTCTAGTCATTAATGCTCCTGATGGGATATTTATGGATTTATGGGATGGGGCAGAGGCTGAAATGTAAAAAAAACCTCAATGCATCTAGCTGGAAGCCTGTCTCTCATACACACATCACTGGGAAGAGGTGTCCAGCTCCACGCAGCTTCCTGCGGAATCCAACTGGGCTGGTTCTCCATCCCAGGCTTCAGCACCTCAGTGGTCAATTCTCAAAGCCAAATCTGTTTGTTTGATTTTGATTTATCACCAGCCCCATGGAGCCTGGGGGCAAGGAAGATCATGGTGGGAGAGCTTTCTGGTTTTTCCTCTGGGATTTTAGAAAGCCCTTAGGAAGGATCATTCCAGATACCTTAGGAGATCCATTTGGGGAGGGTCCTGAACTCCGCCGCAAGAATTCCGTATCCGTTGGGATGAACTTCAGGACCCCCCCTCTCCCCACCACCCCAAACTCTCAGCCTGCAGACTCCTTCTACATTCCGCCCTTCCCTTCAAGGCTCCCAGGCTGAGGAAGTGGACATGTCGGTCTCTTTGCTTAAAGCGGGCGAGAACACTGCAGTCACATTGCCCAGCAGGGAAGCGTAATGAGCACATTTATCAGTGAGGCACAACGTCTGTGTTGATTGTCAGCACGAATCATTTGTTGGTTAGAACAAAACCTACTGCTATTGGTGGAAATTCATTTGCGAATAAAGTCAGTGAAATATGGCATTTAAATATCCATTAATGGGATTCCATTTTTACCTCCTTTGCTTTCTCAGGAGGGATCCAGGCTCTGCTGAAATTCCAACAGAAATTCCCATTCCATGCATATATTGTTTCCGTCCTTCACTGCTTTCTTCCCTCCTACCTTCCCACCTCCCCCTCTCCCTCCCTCCAATATCATGTTTCCTCTCTACTATGCGCCAGGCACTGGGGATACACCACTGACTAAGATCTATCTCAGCCACCAAGGAGTCTTCAGTCCAGTGACTGTCCTTCCAAACAGAACCACAGATAGGGCACCAGTTCTAACCAGCTATGTTCCCAACAGAATGCATTTGACATTGCCTTCCTGGCCTGCAGAACTTGACTTGCACCACTCTCTGTCCATTCTCTTGTCTGTTTCCCCACACGGAATGCTCTCTCTTCTTTTCTATGCCTAATAAGCCAACTCAGCCACCTGCCAGGGCTCAGGTGAAGGCCTGATGCCTCACACATCTCCAACCTGCTCTCTTTTCTCTGAATGCAGAGCATGTATTTGTTTGTCAGTCATGTGTTTTTTGGGGGAAATCTCTTGCTTTAGTTTCTTGCATTACTAATTAACTCTCAGTTGCAATGGGAAGAGTTATGACTGCCGTAGGAAGGCGGCATGCCAAGAACATGGAATCTGAAGGCAGACTGGGGTCTATTCATGTCTCTGACACTTACTAGCTGGATGACTTTCAAATAACCTGACTTTGCTGAGCCTTCATTTTCGCACCTGTCAGATGAAGACAGGTGGTGCTTCCTGGGTCTCAGGACAGCTCTGTTGGCCATGAATACGAGGATAGTTTCAAGCACTCTGGCAGAAGCATCCACTTTCCCTCAAGGAAGGTGTTTTCCTCCTACCTCCAAGGGATCTGTCTTCAGGGCCCACCATGAAACAGTCCATGGGCTGAGCTTTGAAAGGCATGTTTGCTTATGTATATGTTTATCCACATGTATAAGACCCCCCAACCCATTTATTTCTTGGGCTCATAGAATATTCGAGGGGCAGAGTAAGTCCGAGGATGTACCCTCAGGAATTCTCCAGTGACCACTGACTCTCAACCCTGTAACACCTGAGGGGAGGACACATTCTTATTGGGAACACTGGCCAAGGCATGGACTCTTGTTTGAGGATACGGGGAGTGAACTGGAGAGAAGATTTCAGAATCTCTAAGAGGCAGATGGGTGCAATCAAGGAAAGTTCCCTAAGTGATTCTTCTATGTGCCCTTCCCCCATTAGAACCACTCAGACTCCTTTAAAAATATTATGAAATATTTCAGACATAGGAAGAGGCAGGAAAATCATCTGATGGTACTCATATACCTGTTTTGGGAGACAGTTATATCAGTAGGACTGAAGCCCATACACCCTACTCTGATTGCACTCATGTCCCCAGCCCCCCCCCCCCCCCCAGTAACCATATGTTGACTTGGGTATTTTTACTTCCATACATTTCTCTTTAGTTTTACTACACACACACACACACACACATATATGCATATTCCTTAAATAGTATATGGTATCATTTTATAGGTCATTAAATTTTATATAGATAGAATCATACCACATGTAAACTTCCGCAACTTGGTTTTCATTGCTTTGCTCAAGATTGTGTTTATGACATAAGAGACTCTTAAATACTAAGAACAAACTGAGGGGTGAGGGGGATATGGGGGGGGAGAGAGAGGGTGACAGGCACTGAGGAGGGCACTTGTTGGGATGAGCACTGGGTGTTGTATGGAAACTAATTTGCAATAAATTGATAAAAAAAAGATTGTGTTTATGAAATTCACCCACATTGACACGGGTGGCTGTGGTTAATTTTCATGTCGTATTATATCCCATTTGGTGACTATGCCATGCTAAATACACTATTCAACTGTTGGTAGATAGTCAGGTTGTTACCACTTTTACGTTATTGCAAACGAGGGGGCTCTGCTCATTATTAACCTGCTCCTGAGGCCCGTTTGCAAGAATTCCTTCAGGGCAGTGGTTTCACTGGAGGACTTTGCCTCCCCTCCCCGCCCCCACCCGCCCAGGAGGCACTTGGCTACAACATCTGGAGACCTTTTTGTTTGTCAGAACTGGGGGATGCTACTGGCGTCTAGTGGATAGAGGCCGGGCATGCTGCTAAATATCCTACGATGCACAGAATACAACAACAGAGAAGTCCCTGTCCCCGGTGTCAACAGTGTGGAGGCGGAGAAGCCCTGCTTTAGGGGGAGAGCAGCATTGCTGCATCACAGACTCTTTACTGAGCATCGTCGCACCGCTTTCCAAAATGGCCGTAGTGATTTACGCCCAAACCGGTGGCCTGCCTGAGACTCCCACACACCTCCATTTTATAGATTGAAAACCCGAGGTGCTGAGTGACGTGGACAAGGGTATGGAATGACAAGGACATTCATAAAACTTTGACAAAGACACAGGTGTTGTAGTTTTCCAGAGAGGACACATCAAAGGAAGACAAAGCTAGTCCTTCAATGCAAGAGACATTTACACGGTGTCTACTGTGTTCCAGAAACTATACTTCACGCACATTGTCTCTGGTCTTCTCCAGCTGTAGAACTTAGTGCATGAGAGTCCCACGGCACACATAATAGCGTGGACTCTGAGGTCAGAGAACCTGGCGTTGGGTTCCTGAGCCGTTATTTGCCAGCCCCATGCCTCGTAAAAGTTACACGGCTGCTCTAAGCTTCAGTTTCCTCACCTGTAAGATGGGGATCATACCCAGTACCTATATCACAGTGGTGTTACAATGGAGGAAACGCAATGGGTGGCCCATGGATATTAGTGGTCACCACCATCATCATCATCACTTACTTATAGTAAGGAATGGAGCCTCAGAGTTTGAGTAAGTTGCAACAGTGGTAAGTCATAAGTGGTAGAAATAGAATTTGAGCTCAGGTCTGTCTAACTCCACAGTCCGTCTTATTTTAATTGTGTCACATTGGCTCCCCTAGAGGGGAGAACTCCTAGCCGCATCCCACTAATCTGGATTTTGGGGCAGAGGGCGCAACCCATATGAGTTACTAAAAGTCACATACTTTTAAATAACGCATTTTAATGGTTTCATGAATATTTAGTAACTCAACTAAGTAAAACAAATGCTGCCAAGACTTAAGTGCCCTGGGGACCTGCTGGGTAGATAGACAAGGATGATCTGTAATTATAATACGGACTTGTGCAAACAGTGATTCTGCAGACTATGAAAACACCACCCTCTTACAAATTACGACTCTCTCCTTTACCATGTGTATTGCTGTTCGCCTGCCCCATCTTTGAAGACAAACCAACTGAAACCTATCGCATCTGCAGAGGATCACCAATTTCAAATTAGTGGTGTCAGAATGAACGATGCTCGCCTCCCCGCACCCTATTTGCAATCATGTCCTCCAGTTTCTCCTCCGCTCCCCATCCCACCCCCTTTCCTCCTGGGAAGACATTTGTCTTTAGAGACTGGCAATGAGGCATTTGCCATTATACACATTATGACATATTTTACATATGCTCCAAGAAGCTGGGGCTAAATTACACTGGTGAGTTATTAAAAACAGCTCTCAATGCTATTATTATTTATTGCATTTCCAACTCTCTGCAGCAGCTGATTACACTGCTTAATCTTGTATTTTTTTTTAATTCCCCCCTCCCTGAAATTAATTCTTCCTGCAACGAATAAGCAGGGTCAGCGGCACTGAGCGCCCATCGGGAAAGAAAGTTTGGATTCTAGAAAAGAGTTTGATTGACAGCACTGGGGCCAAGCCTCTCTTTATTCAGGGGAGGAAGTCTCTCACTTGAAATGGGAGCACCTCTTCTCCAAAGCGCTTCCAGAGTTTTCCAAATCACAGGTCTCTCCATGCTAGTACCCTCCGCATGGATTCCATGCAGTGTCCATCGCCATCTCTGACTGTCATCGAAGGTCTTCAGTGCCATGCCCCTGCTCGCCTCCCAGCCTCACTTCCCGCAGCCCTGCCTCTCCACCCAGGGCACAGTCATCCGTGAGACTTACGCTTCCTCCAGGGCCAGGCTCTGACTTGCAAGCCTTCCCGCCTAAGGGCCATTTCACTTTGAATCCTACCTCCACCCTTATTTCCTTGGCCAACACCTTTTCCTTTCAGACTCGGCTTAGGAGATACCTCATTTGGGAAGCCTCCCCAGTGGGCAACCCAAGCGTTTCTTCCCTGCTTCCATGAAACCTTGCACTGACCATGGACTATAACAGTTGACACACTGTATTGTCATTGTGTGTTTATGTATCTGTTTCTTGTCACACTATGAACTACATGTGAGCAAGTTGCTCAAGTTCCCAGCATAAGGCCTAGTGCTTTAGATATTAAGAAATCCCAAACTTGGAAGCAGTTAGTGGAGTAGAAAGAGCCAAAGCTCTTGAATTAGGCATTTATGCATGCATTCATTCATTCAACCAATATTTATTGAGCATCTGTTATGAACTAGGCACTATACTATGTCCTAGGGATACAATGATTAGAAATCAATGCTTATAGTGTTGTAGTGTTAATGGCTTAACAAGGGAGAGGTATAAAACTCAAATAGTACCATAAGCATGTGATTATAAACTGTGATAAGTGCTATAAGAGAAAAAGACTCAGTTATGACAACATAAACACAGAGCCCAACCCGCACCAAAAATGATGTAGGGAGTATCATCAGGGATGCCTTCCTTGAGGAAGTGATGCTTGACTTAAGAGCTGAAGGATGAGTAGGTGTTAACTTGGGCAGGAGCATTTAAGAGATAAGCAAAAGCATGTGCAAAGGTCCTGAGGTGCGTGGGAAACTGAGTGCTGAATTGGTGCCTGGGAACTGACTGAAGCTCAGTGTAGGGGCCCAGGGAATGGGCATGGGTGGAGGGGATATGATGGAAGGTAAGACTGGAAGCACTCACGGGTCAGGCCATGCAGAGTCTTGTGGACCATATTATGGATTTGTCCAGCCTGGGCACAATGAGTTTTAAGCAAAGGAATAACATCATGAGAGAGAGAGAGAGAGAGAGAGAGCGTGCATGTGTGTGTTGTATGTTTTAAAATGCCAGTAATGGAGAGAACAGAATGGAAGGCGATGAAGTACACAGGTATTGTGGGGTATACGCCTGTAAGCTGGGCCTAATGACCGAAGCCCTGCTTGGAGGTCGGAAGTTTCCAGAAATCTTCATAGAGACGTCTGCATCATATGTCAGGGTCACAGTCCTGCTCCAGGATGTCCCTCTTCCAATGCCGAAATTCATCCTGGGGTTAGCTGGTTTGGGGGCCTCTGCGTTAGAGTTAACCTCCCAGGGGCTGTCCCACCTGAACTGAGGATGATTTTTAGTTTATGCATCTAAGGTAAAGAGGTCAGAGAGCTGAACTTCACCTCTAAATTCTGCATTTGACTTCTAGGTCTTGGAAAGGTTAAGTCAACTCCAGACTAGACTTAATTGTCTTGCCTTGGGAAGAATGGGACCTGGGGTGTCCTCTGAGTTGTCTTTCCATTTCATCCATCCATCAATTTCTTTCCATCCACCCATCCATCCATCCGTCCATCCATCCATCCATCCGCCCATCCACCCATCCAACAAACATTCACTGAGCCAACACTGGAGAAGTGTCTAGAACCTGGCCTCTTGATCCCTAAAACGAGAGAAAGATCCCTTGCTCTTCCCTGGTCCACATCTGTCATTATGAGTTAGTGTCTCTCAGCTGTAGCCGCGGGGATGCAGCCTGACCCAGACGCTTCCCAAATGTTCTTTCAGTTCTTTGGTTGCTGAATTGGAGCCACGGGCAAACCCTGCATTCTTTTCTCCTGATTTAATTGGCCCATTATTTTAAACTTTTGTAGATAAGGGAATAAAAAAGTCAGTGGAATATTGTATTCATCACATTCAAATTAATATGCTTCATTACCATAAGACAAGAAGTGTAGTTGCAATATTTTCTCAAAACTTTTAATTGAACAGAGCATGGGAGGGAGGAAAGCAAAAACGGAAACCACCAAGCTCGGATGTTGTTTTTCACTTTCTCAGAATGTGTGCTGTTTGTGATCCACTCATCTCATTAGTGTTAATTATGAACAAAAATAAAATGGCATTTAACACTGTGCTGAGACTTTAATTAAAGCCAAACCTTCATACCCAGGAACTCTCTGAAGTCCAAGGTAGTTATTCTAAACTGGTATAAACATCTGCTGAGCCAGTGGTACCCCTACACCCACTCTATCCCCTGCTGTTGGAAGACCACTACTAGATGGAAGCCAGCCAGCCATCTATCCATCCCTTCAACAAATAAGCTGTAACTTCATCATTTAAACTTTAATGTAGTTCTGGGGGAAGAAAGCAAATATTTGTTAAATACCACTGTATTTATCATTTAAAATGCATTATCTGAAGGCTAATACGGCAGCGGGAATACAGGGAACATTCGAGTAAGGGTAGTTAGTAGTACTATACACATTATCTCATTTAATCATCAAACAGTTCCATGAGGCGGGGACAAATTATTATTGCATGTAATTTATGGGAACTAAAACTGAAGTCCATAGAAATTAGGTCACTTGCTCAAGGTCATACTGATTCCACGTTTTCCTGCTTTACGATGCTGAGCTAGGTAGAGTATTCTGAATGATCTAAATCCATTTATCCATTAATTCAACAAACACCAATCACCTACTGTGTACCAAGGTCTGTGCTCGCTGCTGGAGAGAGCCCATCCCGTTGCTTACACGTTCAGTGCGGTAGGCAGACAACTGGATGGTGATGACAAGTCAGTGAGGGGTGCTCAGAAAGAGCTGCAGAAGGACTGTGGGAGCATGATGCATGGGCACCAAGCCCAGCCCGGGAATCCGGGAAGGGCTCTCCAAGGAGGTAAGACTAGTGGAACAGTTTCATCGGAGATTCCTAAGAAGGACCCAGTGAGAAAGGAGACTTCTCTTCCAGAGACTGGCAACCTCAAGTCCAGCTGCCCAGCAGCAAATATGGCACAATGTCCATCTGGCAAGACTGCGAGTGGACTTCCAAGAAATACCTGGAAACCATCTGCACAGCATGCCAGTGAGTGACCGCATTCATCTGGGCGACCTTGCATGAGGCCCCATGGCTAATGAGGAAGCATCAGTGTCTGGCACAGACTAGGCACTGATACATATTTGCATGCCCTCCTCCCCTGTCATGGTTCCCCAGCTCTGTCTGGTTTCTGGGTCTGATATCTGAACTGGGCTCCTTCCCCGCATGCCCAGAGTTTCTTTATGTGGAGGAAAAATCAACACAAGAGAGCAACCACTGATATGGTCATGGATTCAGGGATTTCTGGGGCTGACATGGTGTTAGGACAATCAACTCACTGCTCATCGGCAAGGGAGGAGGCGTGGTCCAGACCAGGGCAAGCTATCTTGCCCACATCAAACAGCAGAAGCAGGACTTGGACTCAAGACTCCAGGCTCTTGACTTCTGTTTGCTAGTGTTTTCCTTATCCCAGCCCAGCCCAGTGGAGAACATTTTTAGGAGAGCCTAGGATAGGACCCTTGGTGAAAGCTGAGGATGCTGTAGAAAGGATTCTCCTCCAAAGAGTATCTTCCTCTTTATCCACCTCTGCTCTACCTCCTCCCCTCCCCCATCACCCACAGCCTCAGCGCACAGGGACTCTGATTCTCTCTGACTTGCCCTGTCGGCTCAATACTTAGCAGCTCAAAGGTTTCCCCTCTTAAGCTCCGTCTTCATGGAAAAGGAAACAGTTTCAAAGAAAGGCACATGTGTCTATGGGCCTCCCCACATCTGTTCCCTGAGATTTCCTTTAGGAGTGGAACCTGTGACTGAAGTGGCCAGTCCAGGCCTGGGATCTCCTTAGTCACAGTGACTGGTTCAGAGACGGGCACCTGACTTGATCAGAGCCCATGAGATTCTGAGAAACTCTGGTACTCACTCACAGGGGTCAATAAATACTCTTTGGCTTAAAACAATAGTGGGTTGTTTTCGTTACTTGCGACCTAAAGAATCCTGAGTGATGAAATAATAAGCATAGTAAATAATGAGAATTGACTGCTTACTCTGTCCAGATACTGTTTTGGGTTCTTAATCTTGTGACGTACTTAGTACCCACAGCAACCTCACAGACAAGCAATATGGCTGTCCTTACATTAGACCTGGTGACGTTGAAGTACTTACTGAGTGAGCGTCGCCTCGCAGGTAAGTGATGGGACCAGTGTTTGCACTGCAGCAGCCCAGCTCTTGAGCCTGTGTTCTTGACAGCAGTGCAGTACGGCCCTTGTGTATGTATTCTGTTCATACATACAAAAAGCCAAGGGTCCTTTTTTGCATTTCTGTAGAGAGAGACAGTTCTGGGAAGGACCAGATCAATTTCATGGAGTCCCCTGCATGGAAGTAGTTTGCTTGTGCAAACGTGTCCCTTCCAGGGGCCTGCCTACCACACTGGGCCATGCTTCCGTCACTGGGGGTGTGTTCTTTGGATTACTAATAATTGTAATTATAGCAATAACAGCTTTTACTTGTTTAACACCTGCCACATGCCGAGCCGTCTTTTAAGTACTATGTACACATTATCTCATTTAATCCTTAGAAAAGAGAAAAGGTGAAGTCGACTGTCCCGTCCCAGGCCCTAGAAGCAGGAAGTATTCTCACCCTCAGAGTCTGTTGGAGGACACCTGACTCCTGGGTCTCTTGGACCTGTGGCCCTCCAGAGGGAGGAGTGGGAAGGGACCCAGTGAACAGACAACACAAGAAAGGCCAGGATGGTTCATCCACTCCAACCATAGCTGTGGGACAGAAGGCAAACCAGTTCTCCACCCCCCAGGTATCCATGGTCTGCTGGATAAGATCCAGAGTGAAAATACAGAAAGGACTTCTCAAGGGCAAACAACTGGAAAAAAGACCAGGTAGAAACACCCAAAATATTAACTGCGGCTCTTTTTGTTGTTGGGTTATTAGGGATATTTCTATTTTCCCTATTCTTTCATAGAGTTGCTAAATTTTCCACAACAAGCATGACTTACTTTTATGCTCATAAAAAAATGAAACAAAACAGCAACCCATTATGAAAACTAATACGAAAAAAATTCAGGATTCCTTGGAGAAATGGCTGGTTCCAGGGCTAAGGCAGGAAAAATACGAAATGAGCATAGACCATCTTATAGTTCCAGAGAGTAAGGAAGTGCTTGAAAACAAACAACCACCGCCCCCCGCCACCAACATCAATGGGGGTATGTCAGAGACACAGGAGCCAACTGAAAAAGCTTCCAAGGGCCAAAGGTGGAATAATTTGAGCAACAAAAAAAGTAAATAATATTGGATTATAGCCCAAAGTATAAACATAAATATTCATGAGTCCGTACTAATATAAACAAATCGCTTGTGCAGAAGAATTCCAAATAATTTATGTAGATACTCCGCCCTGAAGAGGTGGAGCGTAACTCCCTGCTCTTTAAGTGTGGTTTGTGCACAGTGACTTCCTTCCAAAGAGAACAGCGTGGAAAGCGGGAGGGAGAGAAACTTTGCAGAGGAGAAACCTGACAAGAACGACCTCAGCCAGATGGTCAAGGTCAACATCACAGTAATAAGTCACACGATTACGAGTATCCTTAACATGCTGTGATGTGGATGGCCCTTCACCCTGTCTTCCTCCTAGAACCCATGACTTTAGTCTAAGCGTGAGAAAAACTTCAGAGTACACCCGAATGAGGGATATGCAAAGCACCTTCAAAGTAAACTCATCAAAACTGTCATGGCCATCAACAGGAAGAAAAATCTGAGAAACTGTCACAGCTAGGAGGAGCCTCAGGGGACATGATGACTAAGTAATGTGATATCTTGGAGGGGACCCTAACACAGAAAGGGAACATTAAGTAGAAACTAAAGAAATCTGAATGAAGAATGGACTTTAGTTCACAATAATGCAGCAACGTTGGCTCATTAATTGTGACAATGCTAAGGTAAGGTGTTAATAAGGGGGATGAGGGGTATATGAAAACCTTCTACACTGTGTTTGCACTTTTTCTGTAAACTTAAGGCTATGCTAAAATGAAGAGTTTATTTTAAACAGTGAGATGGGAACAGGGGACGCCGGCAACAGCAGATGCGTATTATAGGGGCTAGAGGTGACCCCTCAGTTCTGGCAGCGGCTTAGCTGGAGGGAGATACTGTTCAACTCCCAGGGACTCTTACTTTGCCTTTGTTCCCTTAGAAAAATCTGGAGTTCTGTAAACAAGTCCGTTTGCTGGAATGGAAGGGAGCAAGGTCATTATATCTAACTGGCCTTCCCCAGGTCCCACGGGGGTTTCATGGCAGTTAGATTCATTAACTTGGTATTTTCTAATCATCAACATTGATCAATAATCCACTGGGACTGGTCCTTAAATCAATTGCCCCATTAATGAGAATGAAAGCACCATTTTATTATCAAGCCCTGGACCTTTTGCAGAAAAGGCTTCTGGGGTTGGGGCCGCCCTGCCGGCTGCTGCCCAGAGGGTTAATTACAGCTCCCACTCACGTCCCTCAAGCCTCGTGCTTGTGACTTGGAAGAAAATTAGCTGGAGGGGAAGACTTCTAGAAAAATGGATTAGAGTCTTCATTCAGGGTGACGGCGAGCCAACTAAGTTTTCCTGAGGACCTACTAAGTACCCAAGTGTCTGCTCAAATGTCATCTCCTCAGAGAGATGTCTCCCCCCTTTACCACCGTATCTAAAATATCAATGCCCATGTGCTCGGGGCCACCGCTTTGGCTTTCTTCAGAGCATTCCTTGATATCGTATTTAATATGTGTGTTTATTGTCGTTTTCGTTGTGCCTCCCACTAAACAGAAATCCCTGTGAGGGGCTTGGTCCTGAAGGTGGCGGAAGGCCATGGAAAGGACTGGTATGGCCAGATGTGTGTTCTGGGAAGCCGACTCTGCCTGGAGTGTGAGGCCAGGGCTGGAGGAGGGTGCAGACAGGATTCAAGGAGAGAGCAGGGTTGGAGGCAGGCGTGGACGGGACTGGAGTCTCACCACAGGGCAGGGGAATGCACACCGGCCGCTGGGAGGCAGTTCTTGGATCTGATGAAACGGTCCGATGGGGGTGGAGAAGACAACTGCCCCAGGTTCTTAGAAGGTGGAAAGGACAGGACAGGTTACATGACTGGCTACGGGTGCAAAGGGGAGGTTTCAAGGGAGACCCCCAGGTTCCTGCCTTGGGCACCAGTCCCTGAGGCTGGGAGCACTGGAGAAGGACAGACGAGAGACGTGACCTGTGATCAAGTGTCATCGTAAGTCGTAGGAAAGGGGCATTTGATGTGGAATCCAGAAGGTTCTCTTTCTGTTCTGGTAGCCCTGACAGTGCCTCCCACTCCCTGTCTTTCATAGCAGAAGCACTGGAGGCTGAGGCCAACATCCTCCAGGCGCTGGAGAGAGAGTGTGTGCGAAGGAGGGGCACGCGAGGTGAGAGATGAAGCCTCAGCCACCTCCCTCCCGGTTCCCTCAGAAATGCGAGGTGTGCACGAAGTTAGTCGGACCCCTCGGCTTGGCGCAGTGGGAATGAACAAGCGGGCAGCCGTGCAATATATACCATTGCATTATATATACTCTATTATGATGTCGGAGGGCTTCTCATTACAGAAAAATCAAAAGTGTTAGACTCCGAACCCCAGCTGGCCCTGCCCTGTGATTTACTTCAAGCAGACAAAGGAGTGCTTTGTATAAAAAACATTCTCCTTTAAATATTAAGGGGGAAAAGTTTTCCAATTCTTTTAGCATGGCTTTTATTATCTCTTGAGGGCAAAGACTTCCGATTTCAAAGTGGAAATCAATGAGAAACATGATTGATTTTTGGAAACTTGGTTTTACCACCAATAGTTTTGGGCTGTGTCGGAAGTTCTGAAGGCTATAAATAGAATCTATAATTCATGCTACCAGTGTGGGGATTTGAAAGGCAACTTTCCTATGTCACTTTCCTCTGCAGCTAACTTCGAATCCAGCGTTACTTCAAGTCGGTAGTGGTCTACGCTCTTTTGGTGCTAGCGACATACTGAGATAACCTTATTTCTTTGTACCCTTTCTCCACATGCCTCGCATCTCAGTAGTCAAGGTAAGGACTAAGTGGACTAGTGAGCATCAAGAAATAGCCAGTACATAGTGGGTCTCATAGACATTCTAATCTTGGAAGCCCAAAGGGGCCAAGAAAAAATCTTAGGGTGTTATCGGCAAATGAATAGCAAGGTCATCATGAAGTGGAAGTAATAATTCCCATAGTAAATGCTCTTCTCTCAAGGTTAAATTTCTAGAACTGTGTGAAAACACAGCAAAAAGTCAAGGAGTCTGGTTCAGAGCCTGGTTTAAGACAAAAAGCGAACATTCCGTATACTGTGTGCGTTCGTTCTTTGCTGCCCTCCGCATAGTTTTGGAACACGCAAGAGATTTTCAGACCTGCAGGACGCAGGTCTCTAAAGAACTCTCTAGAGAAATAAGCAGAAAGGAAGAAGAGAGTTCTCCACAGTGTCAACCGTGCTTCCTGCTGGGTGGCAGTACTTCAGGTGACTTGTTTTGCCTTCTCGCCAGCCCTCTGTATTTTCCAAGCTGTCCATAATGAACACATATTGCATTCGTAATAAGGTCCCAGGTTCCTGCACTCTCTACTGTGCTTCTCCTATATCCCGCCACATCTTTGTCATGCGTCCCTTAGAAATGTGCTAATTTGAGGGTCCATCTGTTTTGTTGGGATCCTGACATGCACTTGCTCTGCACAGAAGGCCACTGCAACTGTGAAGACAGTAAAAGGAATCAACGCCACAGAATTCTACGAGAGGTTGTTGCTCGCCAAAGACTCTAAGATCCTCACCTGCCTTCTTGAGGTTACTAAAAAAAAAAAAGTGGATGAGGGAAGACTGACTTATCTTTGAAAAATGCTAAAGGCACGTGTGCAAGAAATACAACTTCATCTTTGAAGTATATGGAATGGAAAAGAGGAGAGAAAACACGTAACCTTCTTATCGCCTGCCCCAATGTTTCCGTTCCTGGGCCTCTGTGCCAAAGGCCCGAGCTTCTGGAAACATGGTCTTAGGTGGCTCTGTCCGCTGGGAGACTGCAAGAATTTCTAGGCCCCCAAGGCCAGACACAAACCTGAGCGCTGTTATGTGTCCAGACCCTTCGTGGAAGACATGGTCGAATAGGAAATTTGGGACTGATGCAGTCTTTAGAGTGACCTGTCTCAAATGCAAATCTGACTGTGTCACTTGGCTCCATCTGTTTCTTCCTCCATATGCTTCGTCAGTAAATACATTCCATGGTTTGGCAGAGGCCAGAGCACTATGCCAGACTCTGTGGCCTTGCTGGGTCTTGTGACATGCAGGTGTTTGTACATGTAGGAGTTCCTCTATGATCTGCCTCTCTGCCTCTGCTTTTAAAATGCATCTCCTGGGGCACCTGGGTGGCTCAGTCGGTTGAGCGTCCGACTTCGGCTCAGGTCATGATCTCGCGGTCTATGAGTTTGAGCCCCGCTTCCGGCTCTGTGCTGACAGCTCAGAGCCTGGAGCCTGCTTCACATTCTCTGTCTCCCTCTCTCTCTGACCCTCCCCCACTCATGCTCTGTCTCTCTGTCTCAAAAATAAATAAATATTAAAAAAAATGCATCTCCTGCCATTTCTAAGCAAAATGATTGCTGGCATGACACCCCGTACTGTTTTGATGCAGTAGACATTGCAGGCTAAATGAGTTTGGTGTCTGTGCTTTTGCTTGCACTGATCCCTCTGCCTGCAATGTCATTCCTTGAGGCCCAGCTCAGCTGTTACTTCTTCCATAAGGCGACAGCCTTCTTAGAGACGGCTTCCATCGCCCCGTGGGACTCCTATCTCAGTGGTTACTGCATCCGAGGCCGTTCACGAGGGCTGTGAACGCCTTGAGGCCAGGGTCTGGGTCTCTGTTCACTTCCCAGGATGTCTGGGGTTCGGTGTGGAGTCTGGCATGCAGTGACGTGCAGTAAGTACCTGCCGAATGGCCGAGTGACAGGGCCAATCAGAGGGGCTGCGTGGCCTGGGGATAAGGCGCCCGAGTTCCACCGGTCCGCGGGTATGCACGCCTTCTCCCGGAGTGCTTGTTTTGCATTAGCAGCGAGGTCTCTCCACGTTTTTAACTCTGATCTACCACCAGCGGACAGGAATCGTAGGTGACGGGACAGGTAGAGCTGAGGAAGCATGGGGGGCCCAGAACGATGCGGGGCAAGTTGTCTGCTTTTAGGAAGTGCTTCTTCTTGGGGGTGTCAAGGGCATTCGACATGGAGCCACAGGGCTGGTGGGCCCATTGAGACCCAGGAATCCAACCCCCGGCATACATCTGGAAAACCATGGCCTGGATGAGGGGTGGGGCTGGCCCTAAGGAGTGGGTAGCAGAGCTGGGACTTCAATCCAGGCCCCTCCCTCCCCTCCCACCCTCGCCTCCATTTTCTAGGACTCAGCACCCTATCCTTGGGACCTCTACTCTCAGTTGAAATAATGAAACAAAAATATGGTTTGGGGTCCTTTGGGAGAGACATTGGAGGCTTTATTTTCCAGGAGTGAGCGTGTGTGTGCAGGTGGACCGGCAGAGGCCTCCAGCTGACTGCGTCCATCGCGTGTGGACAGGGGTGTGGGGGAGTGCGTGTGTGGGCTCCGGGGGGAACGAGTACTCACGCACCACGTGAGCGACCTTCCATGGGTGCCTCCTGTGGTGGGATTTTAAGAGGACGGAAGGAGACATCCCGAAGTTGTTACAATGATGCTCCCCAAGTCCGGCTGGAACCTTACAGGTTACACAGCGCAGGGGAGGGAAGAAGATATATTTGAGGCAGTGACCGCAAGGCGTAGTCTCCGGGGCCCTGAACACCCACCGTACCTCTGTCCCTGGATGGCCAGAGGCCGGAGCTCTGAGCCTTGCCAAGGGAGGCAGGTACACAGAGGGTCAGTGCCAGGCCTAGTCTGCACTCTCGTTTCCCCTCACCCCTGCCCACCCACACCAGCCCTTTGGGGCGCCAAGGCCTCTCCAGGATCATTGTTCCAACCACCCCCAAGCTTTCTCCCACGCGCAGATCTTTTCTAATTTCCTACCCTAAGAACTATCGGTCAACGAACAGGATGACAGATTGGTCTGAGAAGGACTTGCTTCCAGAATAGAATTTTCCCCCACCGCGGGAACATGGTAATTAAACCTTGTCTTAGTTGAGAGAACAAAGTTTCCCCAAGCAGAACGTCAATCCTCAGAGCACAACGCAGATCAGAGGCGGAGTGGAAATGGGGTCGGGATCCCAGCCGTGGGACGTGCCTGTTCTTACCGTGCTGAAAGCCAACCCAGTTTGCCCCTACTCTGACACCCCGAGGGCCGGGATGGGCAAAGCTAGTCTGAACCGCCTGTTGCTGGGGGCTGGGGGAAGAGGTCAGCTCTGCAGATCTCTCTATATTCCAAATGGCCTCTGGCACATCCGGGACCTGTCTTAGTGAAGGTGGGCACGGTGCTCGGCGGGCCTGTTTGGGGGAAGTCGCTTCACACTCTGGTTTTGGCTAGATGCATGCACCTTAAACCAGGTAGAGGTGAACTCTTGTTTTTAATGAAGGGAGGGAGAAGGGGAGGGAGCGGGGTGAGAGGGAGCTCAGGACAGGAAGAGAAGTAGAATGGAAGTGGAGGAGAAAGTCAGTCTTGCCATCTGGAGCCAAGCGCACAGTGAGTCCTAACCCCTCCCGGCCTGGTCTCCCGGCGGGGCCTCTCCCAGCGAGCATCACGCTGGGTTGAGCGTGCCCTGTGTATTAACACGAACGTATATCACGCAGGTGTTTTTGTACAACGTAGCCCCAGATACGCACTAACTTCTTCCTCTGATGCACATCTGAGAAAAAGGGATTTACCCTGATGTTGGAGGAAAAAAATAGCTTTTGTTGGAGATATTTTAAATTAGTATATTTTCGTACGCTATATTGTAAGGATGATTTAGGGAATTTCAAGGGCAATTTGACTACATCCAAGTGTTATCTTTTGTGCTCACTCCAGGGTCACTGAAGTCATTATTTTACAATCTCCTTTACCCAGTTAACTTACCAATCCTTATTCGTATAAGTCATAATGACACAAACTTGATCCCGGCTTATTTTTGAATTGTTCCAAACTTCAGATTAGCATGCTCCAAAATAATGGCTTTATAATACACATCGTAACTAGAGTTCAGAACCAGGCAGTGTTAATATCCTCTTACTATCTTCCAAAAATCCGTAAGAAAATTTCCATTTGTACGATTAACCGGATAATGTTAATGCAAGTCATGTACCTCAGTGTGAAACCGCTGGCACCAAGAATACTCTGGAAATGAGTTAACATTGTAATTTTCGCCAACAAATGGCTAACCTAATTTAGTCACAGGTAGACTTGAGCTGTATCCAGATGCTTGATATGCAGGTAAATCATGGATAATACCCACATAGGAAAGAGTAATGAGCAAATTCAATTGTAGCCGGAATGAGCACTTTGTTTTAAATATGTTTTACTCTCATTAAATGCATTAATATTCATGAGTAAATAATCATATATATGAATTTCCTTTGGTAATTACCCAGATTCAGCCAATCTTCCCTCTTTTTAGATGGATACTCAGCATCCAAGTACAGCACGATTTTATTGTGACTGGAGAAGTATATGCAATTTTATGAACCTATTGCCTGTTCGTGGACATGACTGGAATGTGCGTTCATTCACGGTTTCGGCGGCGCTTTATCCTTTGGGGCATCCCCGCAGCACTGGGGTACACGGCACCTGACACATGGCGGGTACTTGGCAGCATCTGACAGATGGAAAACACAGGCACCCAGGCTTGTGGCATAAATACTCTGCAGCAGAAGAGCATGGAGACGGGCAGGTCCCAGGGGCTGCAGGGACGGGGCAGCCTTCTGGGCGGGGGAGGGATTGAGGGGAGGGACAGAGCTAAAGCCCAGAGGAAGGGGAAGGCTGGCAACTGCTGAAAAGTTGTGCAGAGGACACTTCTGAATGAGAGGAGCAAAGACAGAGGCAATGGCGCAGGGAAAATGAAACGCTGCAGGAAAGCAATAAGGACGGTGTAACTTTGCGGAAGATGAATAACTGGGGAACGGGGTCCCCTGTGGGCTGGTCAGACCAGCACCCTCTTTCCTGGGAACTGTCCTCTCCCAGTTCAAATGCTGTCAGTGAAAGCTGCATTACTCCTACCCTGTGAGCTGGCTCCTTGGCTGCTAGCTGTTTGATGGGTGGGACCTGCCGGTCTTCTCCAGGGAACGTGGGAGCTAGAGATATCAAGTCACTTTCTGGGACGCCAGGCCTTTGACATAAAAGGGCAAGGGAAGCAGAGAGGAGAGGGAGAGCAAGAGGCAAGAGGGGCTGGGGAGAGGGGAGCGCGCTGCTGGGGGACCCTGTGAGCACCAGGCTATGGTCCTCCCCTACCCCCAGGCCCAACCGCCACCTCTATCAGCACGCCTCTGAGAAGGCTTCCCGCTGGCGTGAGGTAAAAGGAGTTGGTTGGTTACTTGGCACCAAACTAGAGATTTTCACATGCATCTGTGGCCGGAGTCCGCAAGTTACGGCACAACCCCCCATCTCTGACCTAGAGGGGGTCTCACAGATCACATTTTATGACCATGAGGAAGAGAGAGGAGGAGAATGCCAGGGAGGGGATGCATGCACGACACTGCTTCCTGCTCTTTGCCAAGGTCACTGGGCAGCAAGAGCACCCCTCCCACTCCCCGTGTGCACACGAGATGCAGAATTCTGGGTCCAGGAAACTCCGACAGACACCAGCCCCTTAGCCAGTACTGAGAGAAAAGGGCTCCGGAGTGGGGCCGTCTGTCCTCCTCCTCTTGCTTCCAGCCAGTTCTTCTGTCTGCCTCCTGGTCCTGCCTGCCCGGGACTCCCACCCGTGACACCCAGCCGTCAGGCATCCTCTCCCTGCGGATGGGAAGGGGGCCCTTCACACTCTGGCTGCAGGCCTGGACGCCCCCCCCCCCCGCCCCCGCCCTGTCTGGGTGTGTTTTCTGTCATCCCAAAACAAGCATGGAAGAAACGAAAGAATGAAAATCTGGGCTTGTCCATGTCCAGAAGCAACGTAAATAGCTGTAAGCTTCTGGAAGGCCAACACTGGGGTTTTGTGTGTGTGTGTGTGTGTGTGGAGCTGGGAAGGGGAAATGCACTGCGGCGTCAGGAAAAGCATTTGGGTCTTTGTGCTTTGCTTAGCCACTCTCAGTTCCAGCTTCCTCATCCGTAAAATGGGAGAGCAGTGACCCTCTTCCCACAGGGACGTTTTAAGGATGCCCGGCATGCTGTAGGCATATAAACGAACAGTATCCCTCCCTGCCCACCAGGTGCCCTTGAGAGTCTGCCATCCAATGTCACTCAGGCAAACACGCGTGAAAACCGGAAGCCTTCTCCAATCCAGGCCTCTGCTTCTTATCTTAGGAGGGCAATGCCTGTGTCGTCTGTGTCTGGCTACCTCAGAGGAGACCCAGTAACTTCCGGCCTTCTCCTCCTGGCCCCGGAAGCTCCCCTACGCCCCCCACAACCACCTGGCAGCAGGCGCCACCTCTCTATTCTGCTCTTTGTCTCCTACGCTCTCTCCTCCTTCCCCACAGCCAGCCAGCTCCCCCATCGCTCACCCCGACAGCCACAAACGCCTATTTATTTGCCGACTAACTTCCTGGTGGTTTAATATCCCCTTGAATTACTGTACAATCTCTTTCAAGTTATATTTGATTATTTTTCACATTTAAAAACATGAACACAATTACCCAACAATGGCACGTGCGGTTACAGTCAGGAATAAAATAGTATTGCAATAGTATCTATGCATCTTAGACAAGTAGTCAGTCCCTGGAAATTATGTCTCCGGCATGAGCGAGATCTGCAGTGATAGGTACCATATAAATGCATATGAGACCATAAATAGTTACAAAGGGAGAGGATGCTGAATAATTAATCCACCCGCCTCTCCGGGAACATTCTTTATAAATCTGTCCCAGGCATTCACTTGTGTTTGTTTTTTGTTTTTTTGTTTTTGTTTGTTTTTCTTTTGTTTTTGTTTTTAGAGACGCAGATATTTACAAGTAAAGAATAAGCAAAGTCCAGGAAGGAGAGACATAAAAAGGAAAAAAATCAGTGGGAGGGAGAGAGAAGATCAGAGATGGCGAGGGCTCCAAGATTGCTGTAGCTCGGACCGGATGGCACTTGTGAAGGAGAGGGACACGGTGAGGACAGAATGGAGTTCTTCCCTGGGGAGACAGGGTTGGCCTGCGGTCAGAGCTAAGCCTTCCATAGTCATGCTGGAACTATGCGGTGGACTTCTTACCTGGGCCCGAGCCTATGTGTAGTTGGAGAAGGAAAACTCATATGGACACATTGTGAAAGTTCTAGAACTCTCCTCCCCTCCCTGGATCCAATCCAAACTCGGCTTTGATTTGCACCCCTCCACTGAGGGCCACTTACTACCTATCAAGGTGACTTGTCTTCTCTCTGGAGGCCCGGACTGTTAGGTCATCCTCCGGCATCTAGAGTTGTTTTACTGACACACCTTCCCCAGTTGTCCCCACGAGAGCCAAGGAGAGCCCAGACCCTTCTGCCCTCCAGATGTATTACAGGCGATCAAGTCCCACCCACCCTTTCTGCCGGCTCCTGGGCCTAAGATTCCGCTGACTGCAGATGCCTTTGGATTCACAAGCTCCATTTTAAAATGTGCTCCTTGTACCAGTCATTCACACCTTAGTGTGAAATATCATTGTTAGTCTCTCTGTAACTTCAGATCTACATTCTTTATCAGTTATATGCTTTGCAACTACTTTCTGTCACTCTGTAGCTTGCTTTTCCCTTTTCTTTAAAAAAATTTTTTTAACACTTATTTAGTTTTGAGAGAGAGAGAGAGAGGGGGAGAGGCAGAGAGAGAGGAGACACAGACTCCCTTTGAATCCCTATTAAATGAAATATTATCCCCATCAAAGGATCCCATCTTCTTTTTTTTTAAATATTTTTTTATATTTAAAAAATTTTTAATATTTTTTGAGAGAGAGAAAGAGAGAGAGCATGAGCAGGGGAGGGGCAGAGAGAGAGAGCCACAGAAGCTGAGGCAGGTTCAGGCTCTGAGCTGTCAGCACAGAGCCCGACTTGCGCCTCAAACCCACGAACTGCGAGATCATGACCTGAGCTGAAGTCAGATGCTTAACCTATTGAGCCACCCAGGTGCCCCTGCCTTTTCCTTTTCTTAACAGGGTCTCTTGGAGCAGAAGGTATAAATTGTAATGAAATCCAGTTTGCTAATAGAATAATGTTAAAATGTAAAATGATACAACTACTTGGCAATTTCTTAAAAAGTTATCCATTCACCTATCATATGATCCAATAATTCTAGTCCTAGGTATTTACTCAAGAAAAATGAAAGCGTATGTCCACATAAAGACTTGTACATGGGGGCATCTGGGTGGCTCAGTCAGTTAAGCACCTGGCTCTTGGTTTTGGCTCAGGTCATGATCTCATGGTTTGTGAGTTCTAGCCCCGTGTTGGGCTCTGGGCTGACAGTGTCGAGCCTGCTTGGGATTCTCTCTCCTGCTCTCTGCTTTTCCCCCACTTGTGCTGTCTCTGTCTCTCTTTAAGTAAATAAATAAATTTAAAAAATATTAAAGAGGGGTGCCTGGGTGGCTCAGTTGGTTAAGCAGCCAACTTTGGCTTGAGTCATGATCCCACGGTCTGTGAGTTTGAGCCCCGAGTCGGGCTCTGTGCTGATGGCTCAGAGCCTGGAGCCTGCTTCAGATTCTGTATCTCCCTCTCTCTCTCTGCCCTTCCCCTGCTTATACTCTGTCTCTATGTCTCTCAAAAATAAATAAACTTTAAAAAAAATTAAAAAAATATTCAAGACTTGTACATGAATACCATAGTAGCTTCATTTGTAATAGTCCCAAATTGTCCATTAACAGGTGGACGGATAAACAAACTGGCATATCCATACAATGGAATACTGTGATACTACTTAGCAATAACAAGGAATGAAGGAACAAGGGTACACAACAATATGAATGGAACTCAGAATAATCATGTTGGGTGAAGGAAGCCAGATAAGAAAGAATACATATTGTACAGGTTCCATTCCTGTATAACTCGAAAATGCAACTACTCTATAGTGACAGGAAGTAGATCGGTGTTTGCCTTGAGGTGGGAGCTGGCAGGGTGGGCATGACGGAAGGAGGGGATTAAGAGGGGCACTGGGGAAATTTGGGCGTGATGGCTAAATTCGTATCTTCATTGTGATGGTTCCATAGGTGTCGCCATATATGGAAAACTAATAATATTTTACCCTTTGAACGTGTATAATTTCTTGTATTTCAACTATATATCAGTATATGTCTTTTAAAAAACAGATTTGAACTTTTACATTAAAGGATATCCAACTTAGAACCCTTAGCAATGCTTCTTAAAATTCCCTTTTCTTTCCTCTCTGATTTTCTTCCTTCTTTCAAATGCTTAGGGCTCTCACTCTGTGAGACGGAAAGCTCTCCGGGGCACGAGTTCTCTGTGACTCTTCCGGCTCTTTCCCTTACTCACCCCAGTTCCTCTTACTATGATCACTTGTGCCTCTCTGGCTTCTTTCCCAGTGTTCTTTCCTTCCACGGGTCCCTTACCTGAACCTTCAGGACAAAGGCAGGATGAAGGATTGCCTCACCTTCCTCCCCGTTTGCCTGGTTGCATTACACAAGTCTGGGTACCTGACCAGTTAGGACAGGATCGTACTGGAATGGAGGCACTGAGTGGAGAACAGGGCAGGGCTCCTACCCACCTAAAAAGTACCTTTGTGTGAATTAGAAAATGATGCTCCCTTTGGGTGGATGAATTAAAAACATGCCCTCTACTGGGTAGGGCCGGACTTGCAGGCACCGGGTTTGGGGAACAGATGGCATCCCTGTGTGAAGTAAAAGGGGCCCCCTTTCTCTGGATAGCCATGCAGCAGAGCGCATGGCTTAGGGAGCAGAGCAAGGCTGGATTTCAGATCCCGCTCACCCTCTCAAGACCTTTTGTTTGGTACACACACTAAGCAACAGACCATGGCAGCCCTGGAAGAGAAGAGACTTTGATATCAGGCAAAGACAAACATACTTAACAGGAGGGGAAGTTGAGAATACCACTTGATAATAAATCTTGTCCCTACATGTATTCGTATTTGTATTTTGCATAAAAAGAAGGTATTCACTCAACTCTTGAGGAATGTTAAAGTGGTGTCCAGTTTTTGCTGTTGTAAATGGTCCGGCAACAAGCAGAGTCGCGTGTCTCTTGAGAAACTTGCTCAAGAGTTTCTCTAGGGTGAATACTTCTTTGTGGCATCTAGCAGTTGTGAAATCATACCTCTCTGTGTCAAAATCTACATTTTTCTGATTACTAATGAGGTTTAGCAACTTTGCATAAATTGTGGGCCTTTAAATACTTTCTCTTGAAATTCTTTTTTATATCTTTTGCTCATTTTTTATGTTGGGGTGTTTCTCTTTTTTTTTTTAATTTTTTAATGTTCATTTATTTTTGAGAGAGAGAGAGAGACAGAGCGCAATGTGGGAAGGGCAGAGAGAGAGGGAGACACAGAATCGAAGCAGGCTCCAGGCTCCTAGCTGTCAGCATGAGCTTGACACAGGGCTCAAACTCACAGACTGTGAGATCATGACCTGAGCTGAAGTCAGACACTTAATCCACTTAGCCACCCAGGCGCCCCTGTTTGTCTTTCCAACTTAGTTCATAGGCCATGTTTACAGGATCCTAGTCTTCTGTTGATTGTATGTGCAGGGAATATCTTCTCCCACCCCGTGGTTTGTACTTTTACCCTCTTTTTAAAAGTGTCTTGGTGCACAGGGCTTTTAATTTTAATGAGGTCAATGTACCCATCTTTTCCTTTATGGTTGATACTTTTCAGATCTCACTGAAGAAATTCTTTCCTAATCTGAGGCCATAAATATATTTTCCTATATTGTCTTCTGAAAGTATTATCACTTTTCTTTTCACATTTAGGTATTTAATCCACCTGGAATTGATTTTTACGTGGGGTAGGAAGGAAGAGTTCAATTTCATTTTTTTTCCATCATAGATTACCACTAGTCCCAGCACGGTCAAGTCCATCGCCCTCTCCACTGCTCGGCAGGCCACCTCTGCCACACGCAAGCATCTCCACCTGTGAGTCCTCTGAGCTCTCCACCAGCCTACGGGCTTCCTCCTGCACAGCCCCACCGTCCTCACCGCTCCTGCTTTATTCCGAGTCTTACGGGTGGGTTCAATCCGTCCTCCCGTCTTTTTCCTCTTCTTCAAAATATCGTCATTCTTGATCATTCGCCTTTCCAAATATTTAAGAAGTGGCTCTTAAAGTTTCCCAAATGTTGGGATTTCATCAGAAAGGAATCAAATTCTTTGTCCATTTGGGGATAAATAGACATCTTTACCATGCCGGGTTTTCCAATCCAGGACCATGGCATGTCGTCCCCATCTGTATAGGTCTTCTTTAATGCCTCCATACAAGTTTTGGGAATTCCTCCACGAATGTCTTGCACCACTTTTGTGAGATTATTCCTATATATTTTATACGTTTAATATTATTTGAAATGGTACAGTAAAACCTTGGATTGCTAGTAACCTGTTCTGTGAGTGTTCCACAAGATGAGAAAACATTTCTAATAAATTTCAACTTGATGAATGAGCAACGTCTTGCAATACGAGTAGTACATGACGCTGAACGTCACGTGATCACCACTGAGCCAATGGTTCTTGAAATTCACTTTGATATACAAGCGCTTTGAATTACAAGCATGTTTCTGGAATGAATTATGCTCACAAATTAAGGTTTTACTGTCTATTAAAAATTCTGTTTTCTATCTTTTGGCTTCTGGTGTTTGTTTTTTCATTGATTTTTATCCAGAAACCTATCGAATACTGGAATTCTAATAATATATCTTAGATTATTTGAATTTAGGCAAACATAGCATCCATAACCAAGCCTTTTTTTTTTTTTTGAATGCTAACACATTTTCTTTCTTTCTTTCACTTTCCTGGGCTAGCTAGGATTTCTAAAACCATGCTTTAAGCAGAGTGATAGTAATGTCCCCAAACCTGAAGGGAATTTCGATAATTCTTCCTTAAGTGTGATGTTTGCTATGGGCTCTTTGTAGATATCCTTTATTGGGCTAAGGAATTTCCTTCTATTCCTGGTTTGCTATGTTTAAAAATAAAAAAGATGGATGGCAGATTTTATCAAATGCTTTCACTTCCTCTGTTGATGAGAATATGATTTCTGTCCTTTAATTTGTTAATGTAAATATCTTGAAGTGAATTTCTAATGTTAAACCAACCCTGTATTCCTGAGACTCAACTTTTTTATGTTGCTGGATTCAGTTTGCTAGTATTTTGTCAAAGATTTCAAAACGTTCTGTATTATCTACATGAGTGATATGAGGTTTTAACTTTCCTCTCTTTGCCAGGATCTGATGTCAGGGTTATATTAGCCTCCTAATGAGTTGAGGAGTGTTCCTTCTTAAATTTTTCCTTGCATATTCATTACAGTCTACTGGTAAAAGTGTCTGGACCTGAAGCTTTTGTTGAGAAAAGGCATTTCTTTAAATTTCTTTAAATTTTCAGTTTCTATAAGGTTTCAATTTACTCTTGAGTTAGTTTGGCAAGTGTCTATTTATTTATTTATTTATTAAAAAATAATATTTTTAATCTTTATTTATTAAAACGATTTTTTTTACTGTTTATTCAGTTTTGAGAGACAGAGCATGAGTGGGAGAGGGAGAGAGGGAGACATGGAATCCGAAGTAGGCTCCATGCTCTGAGCTGTCAGCACAGAGCCCGACGCAGGTCTCGAACTCACAGACTGAGAGATCATGACCTGAGCCAAAGTTGGACGCTTAACCGACTGAGTCACCCAGGCGCCCCCAGCCTTCCTTTCTTGTATAAACATTTAAGTCTTCTAGGCAAAACTGCGCAGGGCTTGCAGACTGTCCTGAGGCCTGAGGGGTCCCCTGCCTCAATTCCAGGCCCCTGATTCACCACACTCGCCACAGCAGAGGCCTCGGCTGAACTGTTGGTGACCTGACCAGGGTGGCAATGGAGGCCTTAGAGTCAGCAGGACCTCGGATTCTAGCTGGCGCCCTCACTGAGGAACCCAAGTCTTTCAAGGCCCCTTCACTTTCAGTAATCTTGAATTCTTCTCCACCTCTCTTGTTCCCAACTGCTGTTGGGACACCCGTCATTTCCCCCCGGGCATTTAGTCTGGGACCTGCCTGGGTGCTGGGGACCTGGACACAAATCAGAAACAGGTTTTGGGGAGGCAGGCAGGCAATCATGCTCAATCATTACTCAGCTCAGTGATGCATACAGGAGGGGCCGCTAACATCCATTCCAGATGAGGGCATAAGGTCCAAGTAGCTGAAGCCCTGGCCCACAGCCTCCCAGCTGGCTGAGATCTGAGCCCCAAATCTGACTGTAAGTCCTCTGCCTCCTACTTGGCCACCTTTTCCTCCTATGGGGTGGGAGTTGAAGAAGCCACACAAGCCACACATTGGAGATAGTTAAATCAGCAGGGCCCCTGTCCTAGAGGGGATGGGATCTAAGGGGAAACTCACAGTAGCCACGAAGAGTGTGTTTTGTTCTTAGGGGACAGTGAGTCCCACTTCCTGGGCATGGGTTACACATCAGAGCCCTGGGGATATAGTGATGACACACCGTCTCTGAGTCTAGGGGAGTGAGGGTGTCAGACCAGACGGCTCCCCTGGCACCCCACAGTAGCAGAGCTGCGGAGCCACCACGTGGCAGGGCAGTGAGGAAACGCCAAGTCAGAAGATTTGGATTTGTAATTTCCTATGGCTGCTGTAACAAATGACCACCAACTTGACGGCTTAAAAAAACACACAGATTGTTCTCTTATGGCTCTGGAGCCAGAAGTCTGAAGTCAGTTCTCCTGGGCTGAGGTCCTGGCTCCCTGGAGGTCTGGGGAGAACTGACTTCCTTACCGTTTCTAGCTTCTAGCTGCTAGCTGCTAGCTTCCTTGGCTGTGACCCCATCCTGGACCCATGCCAGCCTCTGCTTCATGGTCACGCCTCTCTCTCTCTCTGTCTAACCTCCTTCTGCCTCCCTCTTCCAAGGACTCTTGTGACTCAACCCATCTAGTAATCCAGCACCCTCTCCCCATCTCAAGATCCTGAACTTAACGACACCCGCAAAATCCCTTTTGTCCCATCAGGGAACATTTGCAGCTTTCGTTCTGGGGGCCGTTGTTCAGCCCACCATGCCTGGACCACTCGCTTTTTAGTTGGTTGGTCCTGGGTGGGTCACTTGGTCTCTCAGAGCCTCAGCTTCCTCCAGTATAAATGGGGATAATAATTCCAACTGCAGGGAGGTTGTGGGTTTCTAGTTTAAGTGGAATGATATGAGCGAGTCACATTGCATTTCACGGGGTGCCAAATGTAATCACCGCACTAGAATGCACTTTGCCCGAACGCGCTTGCAGCCCTCGGCCCTGCCCTGGCTGGGCTTGATGCAGACACAGGACGACAAGTTCAAGAACAAAATAGGGGAGAGGGGACTCGAAGGAAAGTCCGCTTGGAATTCCCCCTCATCCGACCTTTATGCCCGGCCGTGGGGCAGGGGAGCCCTGTGGGGCCCGTGGCTTCACTTTGATGGCCATATTTGGAAGGCAAGATTGGAGGCTGCTGCCCCATGTTTATTCAGTGCGTGAGGACCCTCTAATGACAGGGTGCACACTGGGAGAGGGGCGAGTGGAGCATTCCAACTGCTTTCAGAGGCTTTGGAGGCCTGTGACATCAGAGATGAGTGTCAAGAACCTGGCACTGTGTGCATGCAGTCAGTGCTCAATGCATGCAGGCTCCCTCTCCTTTGTCTTCTAGGTGCCCCGTGGTTCTTGAGGGCACCTCCAGGGCTCTTATGCCCTTTCTCTTCTTTGGTCTAGAAAGACATAAGGGGTGGCGAAGGCATCGGCTAGGGCTCCCCTGAAGCTCTGCTGCCTCCTGACCAGTGGTCTGAGGAGGAAGGGGGCGAAGACCCCTCCAGAGGGAGGACAGTCGGGGAGGGACTCTTGGGGCACGGGGGAGGGTGGAGACTCTGGGGCATCGGGGGTGGAGCTCGGCGGCATGCTCCGAGGCCCCGGGAGTCACCTCTTATATGGGCACCCTCGCCTGATCTGAGGGGGATAAATAATCATCCCCACTAACCAGACAGACGAAGTGCGGGCAGGTTGGAGTGAGGGGGTGGGTGGCAGAAGTGGCTTGGAGGCGGAGGGTCTGCGCGTTGGGTGGGGACTGGGTCTTGCAAGAGGCGACACTTGGGATGCCTTCTCTCTGCCTCTCACTGTGCTTTTGTCCCCCGTGCTTCCATTAAGGGCTTTTCATCTTAGTCTTAATAATCACCAAACCAACGGATCACCTTATAATTATTTCCAAAGAGACCTTTAAAGTGTTTAAAAAGGAACTACCCTTATGCTCCCGGGGCTTTTGTGGGCATCAGACAGAGAATGTGTGTGAGCCCTGAGGCACCCCCCGCCCAGCGTCTGGTAGGAGATGCTGGGCACTTCGGTTACCCCCTCCCTCCCTCTCTGCAGGACCCTGGGCTTCTGAGCCCTTTCTCCAAAGGCCTCATTTATGCCAGAAAGACTTTCCTGGGGAGGATGGAATGGTCCATGAGCAGCAACGTTTCATCAATTTGATTTTGGGAAAACACAGCCAATCAGAAGGCTGAAACATCCCCAAGAAAATGATGTTGCTTCGGGGGCCCAAGACCAGGTGGGAGCTCAGGGGAGCAGGACACCCCCACCCCAGCCACAGGAGGATCCGGGGTCCGGGGTGAGGAGGTACGGGCATGGGTATCTCCTGGGGAGAGCTCTCAGGGACATTTCACTCATCAGAGACGGCAGCCTAGTGCCAAACCCTGCATTTCCTGCCTCAGACTCAGTTTCTTAAAGCTGGGGGTGTGAAGGCATTTGTCCATCCCTTCATCCCAGATTCTCATGGATACGGGGTCCAGGAGCAGCCGCCCCGAAGCACCTCGGGAGCAGTCACCTGCAAGCCCTTTGGCTTCTATTCTCAAAGCGCCCTGGGAACAGTAATTTGCACATCCCTGCCATGTCCTGTGCCGCTAAAATCCAGAGACAAGTAGTCTGCAGAGCACTGGGGAGGAAACTGTCTCAAACGTCTTTCCAGGCGAGAGAAGGTCCCGTCTGGATGACCTTGTCCGCAATAGGGTCCTGAGGCCTGGAACCATAGACAAGGGAAAGACGGTCAGGAGGGAGAGTAGCCCCCAGCCCCTGGGGCTGCGCACACGGGCACATGCTCCCTGCGCTGCCCTCCCAGGAGCCTCAATGAGCCGCGGGCGTTTCGGTGCCATAAATCAACTGTGGCTTCAGAACCGGCCCTACAGAGACAGCGCAATCCAACCCTCTGACACATGCAGGGAACTGCAGTATAAAACCCTTTCCCCTTGGCCGGAACCTTGATGTGAGGTGGTGGGTGAGACGCAGTGACAGGAAGAGACATAGAACCAGGGGTGGGTGACATGTCTGGTGGGATGCCATGAGTTTGGGAAAATGGCTGAGGCTGCATGCCGCCAAGGACGAGGGTCTTCTGGAGCATCCCCGTGGGACTGACGAGATCCCAGAAAGCTCCCTGCACCCCTCCGTTCCATGCTAGTAGGTCCCAGCCGTTTGAAGCTCCCAGAAGAAGCTCTTCAGAGCCGATGTCTTAGGTCACAGGGAGATGCCCCCCCCCTTGGAGCAGGCAGCCCAGGGCAAGCCGCATGCACAGACGAGTGGGCCAGATCCTAGCCCGACGGTACCTGGAAGCCACCGTCGCCTCTGTCACTCCCGATCAAGGCTAAGCAGTCAAGGCTGAGGGCCCTCAGTGGCACCCTGAGGTTTGGCATCCTCTTTCCCAGACCCAGAGAAGTCTCCCCGGGAGAGGAGGGGTCTGCACACCGAAAGGCTACCCCAGCCGAGAACTGAGATGCAATGACTCAATCATGTCTTACTTCGGCCGCTTTTGCTCCCAAACTGCCAAGTGTGTCATCACACCGCCCTCCCGGCTGCTCGAGCCTGACTTACCTGTAAGAAAGAACACAGGTCGGATGACAGACACTTTCCCTGGGGACCGGCACGGCCTCTGGGACTGGGCAACTGCAGCCCCTTGCAACCAAAGGAGAGCTGGCTCTGAGAGGGTCTCCCTAGCAGGGCAGAGCCATCGGGATAACCCGCACTCTCCTCTTGATGCCTTGATCTTGACCAAGTCAATAGCTTGAGAGAAACGTGACCACACATAGAGGTGGGGTCTGGAAAGAGGCTCTTTTCAGGAATCCTGGGGACAGGGAGGCTTCAGGAGGCCATAAGGGATTTGCCTTTCGGGCTGAGAGGTGACTAACGCCTCTGGATGTATCTTTTCCTTGGGGAAGGAACAATGGGGCCAAGATATATTCTTCTTATATCACAACCAGGGGCTTTGTGGTTCACTGAGTGCTTTATCCTCTGCGCAACTGCAAGCCAAAAGGAATCTGCTACTTCAGGGTGGAGTTCAGATTCTCCTTTAAAGATGACACTCCCCTGCCTGTTTCCTGTGTGTCCAAAGGAAGCAGAGAGTCCATCCTGTTCTTCCCAGGACAAGATACCTTTTTATTGTGTTTTCCTTGCAGGATATTCCCAACCTCTAGAGTTCTCCAGACCGTGAGGTGTGTTGGGGTCTCAGGCAACGGTAAGATAAGGCTGAAAGTTGTAAGTACCAAGTCTTCTCAAATATATATGAATATGACTAGCGCACATGAGATTTTAGGAAACCCTCAGGTTATGGTTCATTTCTGACTGAGTTGATATCCTTGGTGTGTCTGTGGAGTAATGAGCACTCTTTTATTGTCAAAAACCTGAGGTCCCAAACCCTTTGACGATCAACTTTTTCCCTTAACAAGATTAATTTTAACCCAACTTTGAATACTGACCTCAAGTTTGGGAGCACCACCACCCAGGGGCACACAGCACAAAAGATAAAGGCAAATGTTCACCTGAAATTCAAGATGGCAGCTCTGAGCTCACGTTCACCCCAATGTTTCCTAATGCTTTCCGAGCACCAGGTTGGGTTTGACAGGTCTCTGCTCTGCATGCTTCCTCAGAGTGTTGACATGCTAATGCGGATGGTGACTCTCCAGAGCCCACCACTTCCTCTCCAGAGCCCAAAGACTTCAGTGTCTTTGTCTCAAGAGATGGGAGCGATATCTAATGGTCTCACATCAGTCACTCACGAGTCACCCTTTGAACCTCCCTCATCCTCATTTCCACAGGGAATCCATCCCCAAGTCCTGTTGATTCTACTCTCTAAATCTCACTGGAACCCACTGCCGCCATATCAGACCAGGCCACCGCCGTGGAGCCAATGGCAGGTGCTCAAGCAGCCATCTTGGACCAAGAAGTAGCAGCCATAGACTGGGTGGAACAGATAGATAGAAGGAGCCTGAATTCCTCGTGATTCCTCGAAGCTGCCATAGCAGCCCTGTACCAACCATCTCTTGCCTTCTTTTATGTGTGAGGGAAATAAGCCTCTTTATGGTCTAACATAATGCTATTTGGGGGTTTGATCACACACAGATGAACAGAATCACTGAGGTAAAGAGAGGGGAATCTGACCTGTGACCATATGTACACCAGGTGGAACTGCATGACTCTTAAATTAGAAAGGCTTGGATGGGGAGAGAGGAAGAGAGGAAGGTTCCACGGGAGACAGCAGACTAAGGGACATGTGAAGGAAGTTATCACTTCAATCACAGGCGGTTGTGCGTTACCAAGTGTGGGCATTGCGTGTCCACCTGTGTTAACCTCAGCCACTCCTCGCAACGCACAATCCTATGAGTTTGGCACCATTACTATTTCCATTTTACAGAATAGAAAAGTGAGTTTAGGGAAGTGGAGTAATTTGCCAAGGCCACACAGTTAGTGGGAGGCAGGATTCAGGCCCAGGAAGTCTGGCTCCAGGGCCTGGCCCTGAATCATAGACTTCTGGAGGTGTGTTTGTTTTCCGGAAATATCCAACAGATAGGTGTTTTGTATGGGATTCTTTTGTGTTGTTGAACTACAAACCGAGCTGTCAGACTGAAAGGAAACTATAAGGTACTTAAACTAGAGGACTTTCAGTCATTTATTATTATTATTATTATTATTATTATTATTATTAGTCAGTAGCAGTAGTAGTAGTTAGAGTGGCAGCTGGAGAGGATTTGGTCACACAGAATCTCGTGCGGCACCTTGTGAAGAAACAGAAGGTAGGCTGCTGCAGGTGGAAGCAGGGCGTTTGGCCCCAGAGAAACCTTGCTTACCCTCCAATTCCGTCTCTCTTCCTCCCGTGGAGGGAACCACCCCCAGTGTGGATACACCAATGCTCTCCTCCCTGCAGCCTGGCTCTGGGCCTTCCTCGGGCTGCTGCTGCCCTCTGCTGGGCACATCTGGAATTGGCGGACATCTCTTAGCACAGAGATGGGATGCTCCGGACCCAGGTGAGAGGGTCCTCCTGAGGCTTCCTCGGGGCCACTGCTCCCGCTGCCCTGTCATTGTTGTGTGGGGGATGGCCACACGACCTGTCAGGAGCTGAAGGAAGAGACTGCTTTATGTATACCTGACTGCCCCCAGGAACTACCCACAGAGCTGCTCTGGGTGCCTGAACCAGGATGCAAGGGTAGAGGGCTCAGTTGGCGTGGAGTGGGGTAGGGGTCAGGAGGAGAGGAGGAGGAAGGTCTGCTGGAGGAGCTGGGGCAACCCCGCTTTAAGTGACAGGCCTACCTCCAGAATACAGTTGTCCCTTTCATTTGCAGGAACGGCCATTGAGAGTGGTGAGAGGGTGTGCACTCCACACCGGCCAAGACCTCAGGCTGAGGGCTCTGTCTGCATGCCCGTCTCAGACACTGGGTGTGCGACCTTAGCAAAGTCCGTCATCTCCTCTGGGCCCTGTGTTGCCTCTGGGAACTGGGGGTGCTGCAGGCCACAGAGAGGTGATGGACAGGGACCCATGAGCTCGTGCAGGAGAGCGGTAGCATGGGCCTGGCGTGGGGGAGAGCGCAAAGCCATGGAGCAAATGCAATTTCTGTCCAAAACACACCTAGCAGAAGGCCGCAGGGCAGCAGCCGTGACCCAGGCTGCGAGCAAGGGCTAACAGGTGGTGCTGTCCTGTGAAATGCCAGCGACACATCTGGGAGCATCTGGGCCCTCCTGCTGCCGCCTCGGTTCTGGCCTTCAGTCTACATCTTGGAGATCTCTGAGCACTTCCTCCTCCCCCAGGAGACACTTTTCTTCATTCTTTGGACACCTCCCCCTTCCTGTTTTGAGCTGAACAGAGAGGGTAGAGAATAGACAAATCTTTCTCCTGGGGTCCCTGCACCATTTCGTTCATTTATTCAGCGAATATGGGCTGAACACCTTCTCTGGGCCCACCGCCATTGCAGGGGTGGGGGAATCAGCAGTGAACAAAACAGATGATCAGCCTGCCCTCAGAGAGCTAACATTTTAGCAGGAGTTAAGGATGACAGGGAATCAATATGTAAACAAGTACAATATATTGTATGATAAGGAATGAAAATGCCTGGGAGAAATACAGAAGCAGGGCAGGGGAGGGGACGTTGTTATCTGGAATAGGGGATCAGGGAAGTCTCCCTGAAGGGACTTTTCGGGGAAGCATGCTCCAGGTAAAGGGTACACCATGAACAAAGGCCCTGAGACAGGAGCGTGGGTGCCGTGTTTATGGAACAGCAAGGCTGCTCCCTGTGGCTGCAGCAGAGTGAGTGGTGGGGTGGTTAGGGTCTTGTAGGGCCTGAACTTTGGGAGGGATGGAAAGCGTTGCGGGCGTTCTGGGCAGAAAAGAGGTATGGTCTGACATTTTGTAGACTTTCCCTTTGTCTACTGGCTGCAAAACGGACTTTATATAAGAGTGGGGGACAGGGGCAGCAGTGGGGAGGTCGGCGAGGAGTCTCCTGCAAGAATCCAGGCCAGAGAGGTGGGGGTGGTAGCTTCCCAATGAGAAGTCTTGCGAGACATTTAGGGTCTGAGAAGAGGAGAGGGAGGGCGGGGCCAGTGGTTCCTGGCTGGTAGGACTGTAAGGGTGCTGGGCAGTAGCTGCAAAGGACAGATGAATCTATAGGCTCACTAAGGACACGTACGCACAATATGCCCGAGATACATGTATATATCCTTATTCAATGTATGTAGATGTTGTTGGCATAAAAATAGTGTTAATTTTCAAATGTTGCTGATTTATCGTGTGCTTTGAAAGTATTCATGCCTTCATTCAGTGGAGCCTACCCGTTATTCTGCTGGTGGTGTGGATGGATCGGAGGGGCCGGGGCATTGGGGTGTGAGGGCACCGTCCCCCTCCGCCCCTCCCCCGCAGGCACAGAAGTGGACTCTGGATTCAGACAGTTTGTAGGCCTGGCTCTGCCACTTACAAGGTCACGAAGTTGGGCAGGCCATTTCACTTTTCCGAGTCTCCATTTGTCTCTCTGTGAAGTGAGGCTTATGGGACCTACCTCACAGGGCGGCCAGTACTGTGGGCCGAGCACTCGGGAGGCAGGAAGTGTTTCCAGGGGGCGCTCGCTTTCCGCCCTGCCTCATGCCCCTAAGCTGTTCTTGCCTGAACCCTGGCTTGCTGCGTGATCGTGGGGGACCTGTCTACCTTGTTGGCACGCCATTTCGTCCCCTATTAAACAGAGATAAACCCAGCATGGAAAATATGCGTTCAGATGGCTGGGTCAGGGAGTGTGACCGTATCACGTGGTTGAGCCAGGGACGAGGTCTCTGCATGCAGCAGGTGCTCATCGAAATTCTCCTTGGGGATAAATCAGCGCTGCTGGGCAGAGGAGCAGGCCCGGGAGAGTTCCTCAGGCTCCAAGGCCTTGGGCCTCTCCGCTCCGTCCCCCTGTGGTCAGAGCTTGGGCCTGGGGGCAGCCGGCCTGCTTGCCCTCGGCCCCCCAGTGTCTCTGTGTACCCGTGTGGTCTCCACAGGGAGACAGGCAATCCCTCAGGGCTCAGGGCTCCACACGCCCCTCTCTGGACACTCACAGCCCAGTGAGCTTAGCTGGCAGCCAGCTCTGTGCACTGCTTGAGAGTCTATACTTTGTCTCCACCACCCCTGAATTCCAGCCCCTCATTTCCAGCTGCTTTCTTCACATTTCCCCTTCGGGTCTAACGGAACCCTCAGACTCAATAAAACAAGACTCCCGAGACTTTCCCTCCAACTTGCCAGCCCTGTGTCTTCCCCCTGGCATTCAACGGCGACCCTTCTCCCTGCCTCTTAGACGTCACTTCTGGGACTTCCTTGACATTTGTCCCCGGCACCCACATCCAGTCCATTAGTGTCCCCTGCTGGCTCTCCTTTAAAATCACACGCGGACTCTGGCTACTTCTCACCACCTCCCCTCCACGCCTGGCCGCCCCCAGCCCAGGTATGGGCACCGTCCGCTCGGCACCTGCAGTGGCCTCTCCTAACGGATCTCCGTGCCTCCCTCAGTCTGTTCTCATCGCGGCAGCCCGGTGACCCTTCTATAAATCGAAGTCAGATCATTTTATAAATTCTGTAAATTAATGCCCAGGAAGTTTCTGCTCAAAACCCCCAGCAGCTCCTAATTTCCCCCTCAGAACTGAAAAAAGATCCTTGCGAAGAAACTTGCCTTGGCCGGAGACAAGACTCTGAACAAGACAGAAACGGCGCTCGCCCCCTGGGGCTCCCAGCATGGGGGAAGCAGGCGGCAGGGGTGTAAACAGCCACTCGCCAGACGCTTTCAGACTCTGATGTTTCTTTTTTTTTTTTTTAATGTTTATTTATTTTTGAGAGAGAAAGAGAGCATAAGCAGGGGAGGGGAAGAGAGATGGGGGACAGAGGATCCAAAGCAGGCTCCGCCCTGACAGAAGAGAGCCTGATGAGGGGCTTGCACTCATCAACTGTGAGATCACGACCTGAGCTGAAGTTTGACGCTTAACCAACTGAGCCGCCCAGGTGCCCCAGACTGTGATGGTTCTATGAAGACCTTGCTGATCTGGGTAGGAGGCTACCTTGTCCAGGGGTTCCGTGAGGCCTCTGAAGAGGTGACATGTGAGATGGCAAAGAGACTTAGAGCTGAGAGGGAGTCCTGAGACGGCTACTTACAGTTTCCCTGCCCCATTTATGCACGGAGGAAAAAGAAGCCCAGGGGACTAAGGTGACCTGCCCATGGCCACACAGCACACTACTTACAGAACTGGACTTCTAAGCAGGCCTCCTGACAGCCTCGTCCAAGGCTTACGATTGCTGGCCTAAAGCTGCAGTTCCTAACAGTGATGTCTGGGAAGGCTATGAGATATTAAGCTCCTCTTAAAAATATATACATATTTTTTATTTTTAATTTAGATATAGTTTTTCTGTTTTATTATATTGATTCATATTTATTTTTAATAGGTCTCTATATTATTTAAATAACATATACTATATAATAAAAATGTATTTAATACATCTCTATGTTATTTAAATAATATATATTATACATTACATAATGCAAACATATTTATATTGATCATATAAAATATATAAAATAAAAGATCTATAATATACAATATATATTATATATAATTATACCATGATACAGTTATACTATATAGTTGTAATATAAAATTATAATGTGTTATGTAGAGAACATTTGTAATATATAACATAATAGGTCTTTTTGTTTTTCAATAATAAAAGAATCCCACAATATGCATTTAACTAAGAGGCCACATGACTCAGTGCATCTGAATTACGGTGCCGGACGCCTGGTCGCCCCTCCTTCCTGAAGCCCTTTGTCCCTGGGCCCCAGAGCATCACATCCGTCTGGTTTTCCTCGAATTTCACTGGTCTTTCCACTCCAGTCTCCAAAGCCGATCCTTCCTCCTCTCCCAGTCTCTCACCCCTGCAGGGCCAGGGCTCTGGACTCACCCCCTCTTCTTCCCCTCGACGTACACATCCCACGGAGACGTCCTCCAGTATCATGGTTTTTACGCACCAAAGACTCCAAAATTCTGTCTCCCGCTAAGGTCTCTTTCATAAACATCAGAGTCACACACCTAGTCGCCTACTTCAGGGCAGTCCGCAGTCTGGCAGCACGGCACCGCTTGGGAACTTGTTAGACATGCACCATCTCGGGCTCCAGCTCAGACCCGGGGAACCAGCACCTCCGGTAGGGAAGGGCCAGGAGGGTGTCCGGCATCTGGCTAACGGGCTCCCCCGGAGCCCTGACATTCTGGAGCTTGGAAAGCACCTCGCTTCCTGACCTTGCCGCCTGGATGTCTAACGTGCCTCTCGCACTTGCCACGTCCAGACCCGAGCTCCTCCCCGTGAGCTCCTCTGCCAGCATTCTCCTTTGCCCTTTGCTCAGACCAAACCCCTTGTGGTCACCTTGGACTTCTGTCTTTGTCTCATGCTCACATTCAGTCTGTCAGCAAGCCTAGTGGCTCTGTATTCAAACTATGTCCAAATCTCAGCCCTGAGCCCACCTTCACGGCTACCACCCAGGCCGGACCCACCATCGCCCACCTGCCAGCGCTCCCGCTCCTGCCTGGGACTGGACGACCTGGCACGGCAGCCAGAGGGACTCTGTTAAAATGCAGTCAGATCTTGTCTCTCCTAGTTCAAGCTCCGCACTGGCTCCCCTTTCTATGCTGAGTAAAAGCCACAGCCCCTACCAAGACACTGCAGGTGACACACTTTTGTCCCCTTGTTACGTCCCTGGCTGCATTGCTCTTCCTTCCCCTCAGTTCCCCTCTGACCCTGGCACGCTCCCGGCCCTGCGCTGTTCATTCTGTCTGAAAAGCTCCCCTCCCAGACACCTGCACCTTAGGCCCTGGCGTCCTTCGTGTGGTACCCAAAGTCATTCTCAGTCAGACTCCTCCAATCCCCCCAGCTGAAATTTCGGTTTGTTCCCTACTTGATTTTTTATTTTGCTCTTTATTTAATGCAGCACCAGCTGCCCTAATTATTTTTCTTTTCCTGTTTGTCGTGTACATATTCACTGGGGCACACACTTTCCCTGGGCCTTGCTTCCAGGGTACCCTCCTCCATAGGTTATGCCTGGCTCCCTGTACCTCTCCGCAGACTCCCGGTAGGCCTTGTATTGCCCACTTTGAACACCAGGTGGAGCCCCACACTGCTCCAAGCTTCTGGCTTCCTCTGCTCCTCTTTGGTAGGAGTCAGAGATGCTGAGAAATCTGCCCAGGCGAGGCCGGTGGCCTGATCCCGGCCCCCCTCAGCCACCTCCCCTTGAAAGAAGGATACGCTTTTCTGACCCCATAGTGAGGATGGCTCCTCTTGGATGTGGAGATTCACAACTCTTCCCCATGGAGGAGGTATTGGAATGGCCTCTATCAGGTTCAGTCTAGGCTCAAGTCCCCCCACCCCCCCTAAACCAGCCCACACCAAGGAACACTGAGGAGGGCCTACTGTGTGCTAGCTGCTGTGCTCAGGGCTTTTTCCCAGCTGCCCTACGAATCCTCGCCGTAGCTCTGTTCCCATTTAGAGACTTTTTAGATGTGGAAATTAAAGTATGGAAAGGCCAGGTTGTTTGCCTGAGGTTACACAGCTCTAAGTGCAGTCCTGGGAGTCCGGCCCCGGCCCATTGGACTCAAAGGGTTCTTCCACTGTATCAAATGTGTTCCGCCCCCCTCCCCCAATACACTGAGCAGAGAAGGGCCTGGAGTAGAGGTAAATCTGGAGTCCGGTCCATCCTTGGGTTACCACAGTTCAGAAATCATTTCACATTTCGAGAGAAACGACACTTGTTTGTGTAGCCACTTCCTTTCATTTACTCATTGCTCGCACCCCTGGTGATAAGGATGAGCCCAGAGAGCCTATGGCACTGGCCCAGGGTCGGCAGAAGAACGGTGTTCTTTCTTCTGGCCTCCCTGCCTCTGGGGCCTGCACGGGAATGGCCGGGGGTGGAGGGGCAGCGCTCTCGGCAGCCTGCACTGAGGGAGGCCATGTGCAGAGACGGATGGGTAGTTTCTCTTCAAAGCATTCTCCAAAGCCTTGCGAAGAAGCACCAAGGGGTGGGGTGAAGCCCAGGAGGGGGGCCTCCTGTGTCGGAAAGAGACACAAGACCGGAACCCAGAATCCTAATTACGGTCGAATTAATGATTCGGCAACCCAGGTGGCTTTGGTCAGACGGGGCTTGATTTCAGGGTTTTTCTAGTGTTTTCTGAGTCTCTTCCGTGCACTGTCACCTGGGGTATTTTCTTTCCCTAATCACTGTAAGCCTCCCCAGGCGCAGATGAGCCTGGGCTGGGAAATGGGCAGAAGGACAGAAGAAAAGGGAAGAAGGGCCTCCGCCGCCGCAGGGGAGGGTTCAGAGCCGAGTGTGAAGGAGAGGCGCACCCTGGAATGCGAGGTCGTGGGTGTGGCCGGACGACCCACTGCTGCCACCGAGGGAGCTGCCATCACGGCGCTGTGTGTGCAGGTGCCTTGCGATGCCGCCTTTGCCTTAGTTGGGACTTGGGCTGCGGACCAGCAGGCATGACCCTGGTCCCCAGCTGGTCAGTGGTGGTTCTGTGGACTTGCTGGCCCCCAGCTCTGCGGCCTTGCCGGCTAACCCCAGGAGGTTAGAGCCTTTTCTTCTGCTCCTCATGCATCAGGAGAAGTAAGTAAATCAGCAGTCTGGGGCCTGGAGGCTCCGTGCTAGGGAACGCAGATCTTCTGTGCGGGGAGATAATTCTGTGCTGTTGATATTTTAAAAATTCCATCTGGGAAAGGTTCTCTTTGGGTCTCCAGCTGCTTTTGAAAAGCCTTTGATATGGAGAATGGCAGAGACTAATCACAGAGACTCAGACTTGCCCTTGATGCCCGAAGCCCGCGCCTGGGTCCCGGGGCCATACTTGGAGACAGCAGCCACATGCTGCCTGTTTCCTGAGCACCTGCTATGTACTGGACACGGTGCTCATGTCCTCACAGACGTGCTTTGCCTTCAGCCTCACAGCTGCCCCGGGAGGTAGGAGTCATGATGCCCATTTCCCAGAGGAGGAAACGACATGTCCAATGAGCTACAGACGGGAGGTGCCCTCTTTTGTACAAGGCAATTCCACAGCCATTGTCTCCCAGATTGTCCCTGTTCAAAGAAGAGGGAACAGAAGCTGCGTGGCTTTCTTTTCTCAGGTTCCGGTTTCATTCATCTCGCAAATATGTTTGGGGGTGCATTTGGTGCCTCTACGGGGTGCGACTGTGCTGGGGATATGGTAGGGCGTGGGGGTGGGGGAGTGGAGGTGGCGGCCCTGAATGCTGGTACAGCCCTGCAGGGGGAGGGCCGGCCAAGGCCCGAAGGTGGGTTGAGTCTGACATAGCTGGGCAATGGCGAGGCCAGGGTTTGCTGGAGAGACAGAGGGAGAGTGTGGTGGGACCAAGGTATCTCAACTACCACCTCTGGGCTGTGGTGGCTTTGCAACTGCAAGGCCTCCCCTTGGCAGCCTGAGACCTTTTGTCCCCCCCCCCCCCCCCCCCCCCGCCCGCAGGGAGATGGGTCTCTGAGTTGGCGGGGGCGTGGCTGTCCAGGCCTCCTCTAAGGGTAGGTAGGGCACGTCCCCAGAGACTAAGTAGCTCCTTAGCCTTCCAGGAGGTTCCGACTTACCCATCTGATCTACCTCTTTTCTTCTGGCCTTGACCTAGAATCTCAGGAGGTCCTGGCATGGACAAGTGCTCCCCTGACCCTGCGACTCCCCGTGTCAGACTCTCCAGGCCTGCCTGCGCCCTGTCACTCCGAGCTCCCAGACCTGTGCGGGGTCAGGAACGAGAGTCTGTTTCCCAGGCAGGGAGTTTAAGCAGCTAGGCTAGCATGAGATCGATGCATATGTCAGGGGTGAAGGAGGGAACAGATGTTTTCTGAGCAGCAAATCCATCGACGCGGGAGGTGGGAGGGGAGGGAAGGAGGGATGAAATGATTTTGCATTCTGGAGCCGGCCCCGGGGCATGATGGATGGAAGTGCTCTCGGGGTTGGGTGTGTGAGGGAGAGCCTGTCAGAAGCACTGGGTGGGCTCCAATCTGGGCTGTTCCTGGTGCCAGGCTGCAGGCCTGGAGGGGGGTTGGGGGGGAAGGCCAAGGGCAAATTTTCTCCCTGCTCCCCGCGGGGGGCTGGGGGCCAAACCTGCGCTGCTCAGAAACACCAAACATGAATCCTGCAAATTACCCTTGAGCTCCCCTCTAGGAGAAACTCCATTCCAGAAACGTGCACGCTGCAGCAATGTGTGTGTGTAAATATTCATGTAATGATGGTGTCTTAGTGGGACGGCCAGGCCTGGAGTGAGAGCATTAAATCATGGCTTTAGTTCTCAGATCCTGGGTGTGGAATACACCCCATGTTGCTTTTTATGACACTCATGAAGAAATAAGTGCCTCTTTCTTAACTACATATTTTATTGATTTTTTTCCCCCAAACAGTATTCCGATCAGTTTCCTCATAGGGTCTGGGGGAGGGGAGGGCATTATAATCGGGGAGGAAAAAACACCAAAACCTTTGGAGTCAGAATGGCTGCAGCTGAAATTCTTGCTTGAATGCCTATTCTTATGCAATGTTGAGAATCTTAACCTCTCTGAGCCTCAGTTGCCCCACTTGTAAGAACGGGGATATTTCGTGCGGATACAGTTATGCGGATGGAATGCCATGGCTTATATAAGGTGAGTCGACCTCACAGTGGCCCTCGGGGATGGCTTGTCTGACCTGCCAGTGACGAAGGAGGCAGTGTGTGTATGTCTGAGAGGAGGGTGAGGGGGGTGGCCGGCCAGAGGGAGTGTTAACAGGCTGTCTGGGAAATCGCTGGGCCCAATACTTCCTCCAGTGGGGCAAATGCCACCACAGAGACCCTTTGGGCTGCGTTTTCATTTCCTAATGCCATCTCTGTGGTTGGGGGGGGCGGTCCCAAAGGCAGGAAGTGCCCCCACACTTCTCTGTGAGGGGGGAGAGTATAGAAGGGTGGGCCAGGCCCAAATCCTCAACACCTGTGAGATTAGATCAGGCGTGGCCTCTGGGATGCAGACTTTTTCATGCAAAGCCTTTCCACTTACTGGAGAGAGAGGCCGTCTGGCATTCCTAGGCTGCTGAGACTTCTCCTCAGCTCTGGAGTCAAGGGGGAGCCCCCAAGTCCTTCTCCTCTCCAACCCTCATCCCTCAAAGCAGGAGGAGTTCTCCAGCCTGGGCTTCTGTGCTTAGTGGGGCTGAGAGGGCAGGGGGCAGGCAGGGAGCTTTCCCCTTGAGCAAGCCTCAGACTTTCCGTGTGTTACCCAGGGGGAGCTAAACACCACTGGCTGATTCAAAACAGACTCCCTAAGTCTTCAAGTCAAACCAAGGAACTGTAGGCTTTGGCCCATGGTTGCTTGAGGCGCACGAACTCCCCAGCGTGTGGGCACATGGGTCCGTGGTGTCATCCAGGCTCTTGGGCAGGCGCAGGAGGACCTGGAGCTTTGTCTTCTTTCTGGGATTTGCAGTGACCTCAGCCCCTTCCCAGCACAGCTTGGCATCATGCGAAGCAACAGCCAACTTTTAGGGCATAGGGGATGGCAGTCTGGAACATTCTCACCCTCAGCTGGTGTGGGCCAGACAATCTGATGCTCATTCTGATGGGGGAGTGCAGGAGATTTGCTACCGGCGGAAGGAATCTGCTTAAAGGAGCTCAGGAAGCAGGGGCCCTCACAGTTCAAGAGGAGCGTGACCTAGCGGGCTGCCGGGAGGGTTCCACCCCAGGCGGGGCCAGTGACCTCAGCCTGGGCCGCGGGCTGCTGAAGACGAAGGGGGATTGATGACCCGGAAGGCCAGAGAACCCGGCCTGGAGATCCAGGTAGTCTCTCTTCATTATAAAATAATTTTTTCTTATGTTGTTCAGGGCCATTAACAGCTCTGTCACAGTAGCATTCTTTGAGAGCTGCTGAACAAATGGCGAGTGGGCTATAGGAAAATGCTGGAGACCCGTTCCCTTTCCCGTTCCCGACGGTTTTCCCTGTGAAGTCCACATGTATACACACACACACACACACACACACACACACACACACACAGACACACACACGGAAGTCGGGGCACGGCCAGGGCCACAGCCCACAGCCGCTCCCTGGGAGGACGCTGGCCATGGCTCCTGCTGCAGCCACCAGTTACCTTCTCCCTGGTTAAGTCGCCCGCCTCTCTGTCTCTGGTTCCCAAGTTCCCTGGGCCACGGACATGGGCTCGCATGCTAGCTGCAAGGGAGGCTGGGAAACTGAATATCTGGCCTTCCGGGCCCCTCAGGAGGGAAGTGGACCCTGTCTCCCACCGAACGCAAAGATGGAAGAATTTCTCAAACCGAGGAAGCCTTTTCAAATGCTGAAGTAGCCATCGCAATCCCAACCCCCAAAAGCCAAATGTCACTACCTGCAATTGTGTAACGACCTCCCTGCAATGTGCCACCCAGGCTTCCTGGGCTGCAGCCCTGGTGAGTCCAGCTGCTGACTCCTGTCTGGGCAGCAGCGGGGCAGGGAGGCCCAGGGGAACCTTCCGTGGGGCCGCAGAGTCAGGGGCGTCCTTCCCATGCTTGCCCTTCCCTATGTGAGCGTCCCTGCCCCCGTCCTAGCACAGTTAGCTGGACATGGAGCTTCTCGCTTACAGCATTTGCTCCAGACCCTCCCGCCCAGCAGCTTCCACTCCTTGGTTGGTTTCCAGGCTCACAGGCCGGAGAAGTGACACCTGCTCAGGGTCGCGTGAGAGCCAGCAGGGTCCCCTCTCCACCCCTATTAGAAAGTCAGCATGCTGTGAGAAGAAGAGCTAAGAGCCTGGAGTCTCCAAGTCCTGGGTGTGAGAGTCAGCCTCTGCACCCCACAGCTGGGGAGCCTGGGACCGCGTTCCCGAGCCCCAGTTCCCTATTTCCTGAATACAAGTGCTCAGGCCTAGATGACAGGGCTATTCTAAGGATTAAAGGAAGTATAGACTTTAACACGCTGAGCATAGCAGCCGGCACGGATGCAGTCCATTCTCCGAAACAGCTACAAGTGGCCCTATCTCCCCTCGGCTTCAAACCTTCCAGGGACATCCAGACTCCTCACCGCGCACTGTAACACCCTGCAGGCCTAGGCCAGCCTCCTCTCTGACCCTACCCCATGCCACTTCACCACTCACTATACTTTGGGCCTCTTGTTTCGTTCCATCCAGAGGGGCTGTTTCCCCGTGGGGATGTCGCCCTCACCCTTCAAGGTCCGTCTGCATGTTCCAGACCCTTGCAGCCCAGCCTTGGCTCCGGGTCTCCACGCGGCCTCCTAGCGGTGCTGCCCAGTTCCCCTCCCACTTCGGCTCCTGTGCAGTAGGTATTTCGAATGCTCTGCCCTCCCCGAAATTATTGTGACAGAAGGCGGAACGAGACCTCCTGCTGCCCAGGATTCTGGTGCGAGCTTAGAATCTGGGGACAATGGCTGGGAAGCAGCTCTGCCTACATAAATAGAATGGAGTTTGTTGGATGCACGTTAGACTTCCTGATAGAAAGTGGGGAGGGTTTGTGACCATCCCTCTCCCAGATAGACAAGCAAAGACCAAGCCTTCCCAAGGGGATAGAAGGAGCTTTGCAGCAGTAGAGAGCACTTGGGGCTTTCTCCTTCCCCTCCACGCAGGGGTGCTTCCCAGGCCACAGCTCAGTAGTGGGTAGCCAGGAGAGCCCCTCGCAGAGATGGAGCGTTCAGGTGAAGGGGAGCCTTGAGTTGTAGACACAGGCCTGAAGTGTGGTGACAGAGCCCTTGAGAGAGCTTCCTGGGTCCCTGGGGACTGGGGGTGTCTGTGAACATAGAGCCTGGAGGCTGAACCCCGCTGGAGAATTCAGGAGGCTGGGGACACGCTGAAGCAGCCTCAGGTGGCTGATTAAAGACAGAGGCCAGCTGGGCGCCCCGCACTTCTGCCATCTGGTACCATCTGGTAAGGCAAGGTTAGGAGTTTCCCGCGGCCGGGGGCACTCTGAGGAAGGCAGGCGGACTGGAGGGATCTGTGTGAGACACCCTCCCCTCCCTGTCCAGACGGCTGCTGCCAGGTGAGAGGGGCCAAGCAGGGGCGAGGGGGACCCAGGAGCGGGGGACACGGGGACCTGAAAGGGTCATCTATCTACAAAAGCCCGGCAAAGAGCCCTCCCCCCAGGAGCCCAATGCTTGTAGCACGCCAGGTCACAGAACGTCACCGACAGCCCACCTTGGCCCAGAGAAGGTCACCAACAGCCCCGGCTGAGTCCGAGGACCTTTCTTGGTCTCTCTTTGCCAGGCATCCTCCTGCCGGGGCCGGAAGCAGGAAGGCGAGGAAGCAGAGGGAAGTGTGGAAGCTCCCTTTCCAGGTCTGAGTGCTGTGGCACAGAGATGGTAAATGGTACAGGAAGTTCTGATAGGACGAGACTGTCCTGCACTTGAGAACTGACCTCGTGACTGAGACGAGGGTTGAAGCGACTGCAAAGCCAGGAAGGAGAACAGCTAGCAATGGCGTGGAATGGAGAGGGATGGAGACGAGACGCTAGACAGTTGAAGACGAGGTTCAAGAAAATGAAGCTCTTTGTCGCTCATACGTACCCCACACTGAGTTTAGCTCAATCTCACTGGTTTAGGCTCCACCCTGAATCCAGGGTGATTTCATCTTGAGATCCTTAACTAATGAAATCTGCCATGACCCTATTTCCAAGTAAAGTCACAGTTTGAGCGTCTGGGTGGATACGAATTTTGGGGGAACGCTGCTCAACCCGATGCAAGAAGAATCTTGATTGAGGACCTACCTTGCCCCAGGGACTGTGCAAGCCACCCGCATCCTCTACTCTTCAGTATGTTACAAAAATTGGGAGAGATGTGTTTTTGTTCCCCTGTGTTTTCCAGTCACGGAAAATAAGGCTTGGAGAGGTTTGATAACGTGGTTTGAGCCACACAGCTGCTCAGCAAGAGAACCAGGATTGAACTCAGAATGATCAGACTCCAAAGCTGTCTATACTGGTGTATGATGAGCAGTCTCAGGACAGGGGTTTTGTCTTATTCAGCTTTCTATCTCTCTTCTCTCGTTATTTCTGGACCTGGCGCTCTGTACTCTGATAGCTCTGAAAACCGATAAAATGATGGAGATGACTGGCCTCAAGAAAGAGCTGGGGAGGACGTGTCGCTAACTTGGGCACCGAACGTATGGCTGCTGAGGTGTGTGGGTGACCACTTTCTCCAGACCTCCCCCGCCAATGCTCTGTGGTGACAAGCGACAATGCCATCTCTTCCTACCTATCTTCTTCTGCTCCACTGAGAAGTCTTGCACCCCCTCTACACTGGCCCGGGAAAATGGGAAGGGCAACCATAATGATGATGAACATCTAAGCAACAGCCCCAATTCATCCAATGTCCACTGCCTCCCAGGCCCTTAGCCAGGCATTTTATCCACATGACGTCTTGAAATCATCAACAGTAGCCCAGCAGGGTATTACTCCCCTTTGAGAGAGGGAAAAACGGAGGCTCAGAGAGGCGAGGTGACTTTGGAAGCTTAGAAGAAATAAAGCTTGGGTTCTGATCCGAGTCTCCCTGACCCTGGAGTTGGTGTTGTTTCTGTGGCCCTAGCTTGCTTTTCCCCAGCCTCCCTGCCACTGGTTTCCAGTGGGACCAGGAGACGGACACCTGTGTCCTACAGCAGATTCCCTCAGCCAAGGACGGAAGTACAAGGTCCCAGGAAGCAGAGTGTGCAGGCTGTTGGTCAAGAGGATTCCTGGATGCAGGAGGAGCGTCCTTGAACTGCTCCGAGTTTTCAGTGACTTAAGAGGGAGCAGAAACCATTCCCTGGAAAGCCAATTAATGTGGGTAAATTTGCATATCTAAATTGGTTTATGAAAATTGCGATGAGCTCCCCGTAGACTTGGGGGTGGGTTCAGGCATGTTGAGTATGTGAAGGTTTTTTTTATTAGTTAAGATGCTTTTTGTTTTCTTTCTCCCGAAATTTAACTTTACCTGGTTTTAATCATACAGGGAATTCACCAGCTCGTGGATCTAAGGTGTCGGAACACAGATTTCAGGTACGGGTCCACCAGACCTCAGCATCGTTTTCTGTGATGCTCGCTTGCCGTGCTCAAGCTAGCTGTGGTCTCCTGGTGAGTCCCTTCGAGGTGGTAAAATGGCTCTAATCGCCCCAGCGCTCATTTTTGCACTAAACCCCTTGCCAGAGAAGGCTTCTGTCTTTCTAATCAACAAACTAGATTTCTGAGCTTAAATCTTACTGAACCAGCTTAGGTCTTGGACCTTCCCTACACCAGTGATTAAGGCCAAGGGAACCAATGGGATTAAACTGCGGGGCGCACACCCATCGGAGCCCCCTTCCAGGGTTGGCGGTGGGGTGATACCATCTCAGCTGGGACCACACTCGGCAAGTGCGGGATGGATGTTGAGAAGACACCCCAACGTCTGCCATAAAGTTCTCCCCGGGGAAAGAACATGGAAATGACGTTCTTTGGCACGCGCTATGAACCAAACCCTATGTCAGTTTTTACAACGCACTGCATGGTATGTGTTTTTATTCCCATTTTCGAGATGAGTAAACTGAGACTCAGAGGTTTGTGGTTCATAACGCTCTTGAGGTTAGCAAGTGGTAGGCTCCGGGCCAGGGCCTTGGGTTCCTTGCCCCGGCTCTTGCCGTCTGCTGAGGGGGTTCTGACTCTGTTGCTTCCCTGCCTCTGTCTCCTCCTTTAGACCTTTCGCCTTTCCTCCCATTTGGAGCTCTGTGACAGGGGGATGCTGGCACAGGTTGGTCTGAAGATTCCTAGGTGACAGGTGGACAGAATCCCGTGTTAACAGTGGCAGGAACCTGCAGAATCCTCTGATTTTCCTGAGCACCAGGACCTACCATTCCCCTTTCAGACCATTAGGTAAAGGCACAGAGAGGGCAAGAGGTTTTATTAAGGTCACACGGCTACTAACTAAGGGGCAAGAACAGCAAAGGCCAGAAGACCTAGGTTCTGACGAGGACTTCTCCCAGTTGCTTTCGGTTGTCCCTGGTGTTTGGGGCTGACACAGCACAGGTACCTAGGGTTTCTGCCCTTGATGCTGGTGGACCCTGCCAGTACCTTCAGTCTGGCTTCGCACGTGGGAATCACTTCAGCTAAGTCAGTGTCACCCCGGGTCTGGTTGTGAGCCTCTTCGGGCCTGCCGGGAACTCAGTCCAACAGACCTCCTGATGCGCCTCCTGCCCAGTCTCCCAGCATGCCCCTGTTTGGGCCCGTTAGGCCCTGAACTCAGTCATGCCTGCAAGAGGCAGGGCTCACTCTTCCTGGGAGTAAGTAATCTCATTCTGTAGATGAGTAAGCCAAGGCTCAGAGAGTTCAACCACTTGCCCAAAGTCACGAGCCAGGCTATGAACTTGGGTCAGACACCAGTACCTGACTCTGCCGATTTTGGCTGAGGCACTGGGGAAGGATTTAATAAGGAGGGGGCATTACATCTGTTTGGAAGGGAGAGGGGAAAGTTAAGCTATTAAAGGGCCCCCCTCTCATTGGAACAGTGTTTTTCAGATTAGCCGTTCTTGCCCACAGAGTCACTCACTCATTCAGTCAATCATCCATCCATCCGTTCGATAACTATTTATTGAGCACCTACTGTGTGCCAGGCACCATTCAGGTTCTAAGGATACAGTGATGGACAAGACAGGGACAAGGACTTCTCTGTCCTTATGAAGTTTCCGATTAGGTGATGTTTCAACAACAGTGTGAGGCAGGCCAGCTGTCAAATCGTCATCCCCATTTGATAGCCTAGGAAGCGGAAGCTTAGTAAATGATGTGATTGGTCTAAGGTCACACACATAAACTGAGTACCATTGATTTGAATTTCAGTTCTCCAGCCCCCTCAGTTATACTGCCCTGACCATCAATGAGATGGCAGAGGAGAAAAAGTCAGTTTTCTTTCTTTTTCTTCCTCCCTCCCTTCCTCCCTCCCTCCCTCCTTCCTTCCTTTCTTCTTTCCCTTCTTCCCTCCCTCCCTCCCTTCCTTCCTTCCTTCCTCTCTCCCTTCCTTCCTTCCCTCCTTCCTTCCTCCCTCCCTCCCTTCCTTCCCTCCCTCCTTTCTTCTTTCCTTCCTTCCTTCCTTCTTTCCCTCCTTCCTCCCTCCCTCCCTCTCTCCCTCCTTCCTTCCTCCCTTCCTCCCTCCTTCCCTCCCTTCCTCCTTTCCTTTTTTGGGATAAAAATATAGAGAAGGTTGTGTATCTTTACCAAGCTCTATGTGGAGAGTTGCAGCCACAAGGGACACTACTTAGGCCTGGGGACCCTCCCTGAAGGTTCCGGAACTTTGCAGCCAAGGTCCTTGTAGGAAAGCCATTAACGCACATGTAAGTCATTGCAGCCAGCCCTGGTCTCTAATCAGGCGGCATTACAACTGTCCCACTGTGTCTGCGACTGCCGGACGTTAACATCATTTGTAATGAGACAAATTGGGACAAATTGCCAAGGACACTTATGTAAATGAAACCCACAGAAGTGCTCCCATCTCCTGTGGTCCGTTGGAGGGCTTTTTTCCCTTTCTCTTTCCTTTCTCCCCAGGGACATTGAGGGGAAGAACTCGTGCTTCATATTCTGAACCCCTTCTCCCTGGGCAAATGGAACCCATTCCCCGTAAGACAACTGCTTCCTGTCTCCGGTTGTGATTCTCTCCTTCACCTTACGTACTCTCTCCTCCACCTCAAAGGAAAAGTAACTGCACAGTAAGTGCGAGCGCTTTAACTTGCTCCGACTTTGTCTTTCCCTGCGCAGAGACGGGGTAAGACCCGCATTTCCCAGAGTCTGTCTGCAGGACCTTGGGTGGGCCATAAAAAAAGACTGTTTATTCGGTTGAGTCTAGGGAACAGTTCTACTGGAATTAACCCGGTCTTCCCTGCAGGAGAGCCTGTGCTGGGCTAATGAGCAACGGGGCTCTCCAAGAGCAGACGCGGCTCGTAGGATGCAAAGCTCCCTTTGTAGGAGGCCTTTGATGGGATTGGCCATGAGCGAAACCAGCTTTGGAAAAAGTCGGGGACATAACACATAGAGAAGGCACGCTAACACTAGACGTCTCCAGGTACATGGGCGGCTCCAGTCGGTTCGGCGTCTGACTCTAGATTTTGGCTCAAGTCACGATCTCATGGCTCCCGAGAGCCGTTCTGACCACACGGAGCCTGCTTGGGGTTCCCTCTCTCTTCCAATATCATCCCCGCTTTTGGGGGAGGCTTGGGGGGAAAAGGGTCCCACAGTCGGCTATTGGTGGAGCCCGGACGTGAACCGGATTTGCAGGCTCCTGCTACTCCGAAGGCGGAAATTGTATTTCTTCAAAGGCTGCTGCCACGACTAAAGTGACCTGCCCCCAAACATCCCAGTTCTGCCTCTTCGGAGGCGACGCAGCTCCCCGAGCTCTCTGGAGGAGAGATAGTAGAACCCACCAAAATGAAATGAAGAATAGACGCTGTTTCTTGAGCGCCCAGACACTGTGCTAAGGGTTTAACCTGCATCGATTCAATTAATCCTCACAGCAGCCATATGAAGTATTATTATCGCCCCACTGGACAGATAAAGAAACTGAGGCCGTTTAAGTAGCTCAAGGCCCCAGCAGCACGTGGTGAGATCTGGATTCAAGTGCCAGACTCGGCTGGCATTCCTCCGTTCCCACGGCAGTGCGGGGTGCCAGGTGGCAGAGAATTCGTTTTTGCCCTTCGCCCAACTTTCATCTGGTAGAAAACCTGATGCTGCTGGGATTCTCTCTGCAAGGAACAAGCGAGATCATGACTGTGATGGTGATGGTTTTTTTTTTTTTCCCTAGGACAACAATTAATCAGGAGTATTAATGAAAATGCCAGCTCTATTATTGCAGAAACTTAAGTAATTTATTGGGAATTGAACTCAGGCCATTAAAATGTTATTATAGGCTTGTCAGTTGGTGCTGGCGTGCTTCTGCCGAGGATCCACTGCCTTAATGAAATTGTTTGGTGCTCCTGATTGAGAGCTCATGATGTCTGGGCATGCCGTGCCAGCGAGGGCGACTTCCCACAGCTGCACACGGCCGGATCTCCAGGCTGGGGCAGAACAGCAACCATGTTCTTTCTGTCTTGCTTTAACCATCTGTGAGGCTCCCACTCTGCATCAGGCACTGAGAGGGGGAAGTAGACAAAGTAGACACAGGCCTGGCCCTCAAGGAGCTTGTAAGCCCACGAGGGAAACCCGTATATAAAGATGGTGGCATGCATGTACAGGAAAACAGCAAATGCAGCAATGTTTGAAAAATCAGTTCTGGCTGAAGGTGGATGGGAGGCTTCCTGTAAGAGGCATCGCCATGCAAAACACATTTCTGCCCTGCCGAGTTGTTTTTCTCCCCTAAAATCTGATGGGACTGATTATAGAAATTTGTTATAGGAAGGCTCTAGTGTGCGACACCAGATACCAGCATCTCCGCAGGGGTGAAAATTGGTTCTTCCCGGAGATGTGGGTGTGTGTGAAGAAAAATCTTACTCTTACTCCGTTTAAAGCACAGCTATCCGTATAGTACATAAACGGGAAGAGAGTCTATTTCTGGTATTAAAACTGCATAGTGATCACCACTAATTTGGTGGAAGGGCCGGTTGGAAAAAGAGACAAAGAAGGCTCAGCAGAGGAAGGGAGATTGGAAGCTGGAATTCTAGGGCAAAGCAGGTGTTTGCCAGGTGGAGGAGACAGGTGATTTGAGGAGAAAGGGATGAGACAGTATAGTCCGTGAAATGTGAGAGACGGGCACAGCTCTGGGTCGGGGGTCTCCGGCAGGAGAGAGTCATGATCAGCTGTGAATTCTAGAAAAGCCTCTTTGCCGTGTGAAGAGTGGATGGGACCAGAACTCAGTCCAGGACCTGAAGGGGCTGTCGCAACCATCCGCGAGAGGCAGAAAGACTTAGGGGGAGGAACCAGCAGAGTCCGCAGACTGATTAGCCTTGGGGGTAGACGGGGAGTCAGCCCTCGGTTTCTGGCGAGCCCCAAGAGAGCGGGGCAGGGCACAGAGCCATTCTCTGCAAGAGGGTAGACCACGGGTCAAACTGAGTTCCCTGGATTATGCCGGCCACATTCGCTGAAAGCCGAACCTAACCTCGTTAGTCTGGGGCGGGCCATCGGTCTGTTCTCCTGCCGCCATGGCAACGATACTCCACTCCATTAAACCAATTTGCTCCCTCTCCCTAGACTCAGGGAAATGGAAGCAATCTCTGGGGAGGGCTGTCTGATCCCTGACCTCCGGCTCACCCCAGGGAAGCGGTGCCTTTTCAGTCCTGCAGACAGAGGGCCTGTTTGCTGTCATTCGCTGTCACTGAGCTTCCCGGGCTGTGTGAACCTCCTCCCCCGGTCTGCACCCTCCTCTCCAGACGCCCCCATTAGTCTCAGAAGGGGAGAGCAAGTGCTTCTTCCTCATGATGGCTTAGTTCGCTCATTGCACTTAATTCCCCCGCACTGAGCCCGGCAGGCCCGGCTGTGAGCTGCATTCTGGGAAGCTGGCTGGCCCAGACCCTTGGAAGCCAGGCTTGTGGCTGGAAGGAGATCCGGGGGAGGCTGGGGCGGGTGGGGTGGGCAGGGGGCAGCAGCTCAGAGCGGGAGTGTGCTGTCTGCCAGGTGTTTTCTGGAGCTCATGCTGCCTATGGCCTCCTGCCCCAGCTGAGTGGTAACTGGGTGTCTATATGTCCAGTTCCCCGGGGACCATGAGCTTGCTGGGGACGGGGCTTCTGCCGCGGGCATCTTTGTCTTCGGTAACTGTCCAAACCTGGCCCGGGGGGAACAGCTGGTAAACGTCTGTGGGTAAATCAAGGGGTTTATTCACAGAATGTAAGCTCCCTGCAGGCAGGGATTTGCACCCGTTTTGTCCGTTGCCGCACATCAGCACCCGGTGCAGTGCCAGGCAAGTATTTAATAAACACGCACAGAATAAATGACTGAGCACATCCCCCCTCTCGACCACCCTGCCAGGTGGACGTGGCAGATCGCATCGCTTATTGTAATGTTTCACTCCCTCCCCCTCTGCTTTCCAGCCCCGCCGACTCCGGGCACGGCTCTGTGACTTGCTTTGACCAACACAAGGCCTGGGAGCCCCGGCCTGACCCCAAAGTCACTGCCTTTCCCGTGCGAGCTGTTAGGTCAGGAAGGGTTTACATCGGGAGCGGGGCGGGGTGGGCTGTGGAGGTGGGTGCACCGGCTTCCCGGAAGGCGGCCGTGGTCGTGGACACTAGGACAGGAGGGAGGCTGGACAGACGTATGTCTCTGTGGCCCTGACCCCGAGGGGGTCTGATACGGCCCCACAAGGGCTGCGTGGATGGCTCCACATCTTCTGGCCTTTTCTTGCTCTGAGCAGCTGGCCCTAACTCTCTGCCCTCGGATTCTTGCCACGCTATTTCATGGCCTGGTTTTCAGGGGAATTCACCTCACCTTTCAGACACGCTGTGCAGTATGGGGTAGAGAGCTGACGCCAGGCGTGGATGGCTAGAGTCCTGGATCTGCCGAGGTCTCTCTAGGGACCCCAGGCAAGCGAAGCCCCTCTCGGCACCTGGGCCTTCACAACTGTGGACCAGGGGCTTGAACCAGATGAGCTCAAAGGCCCGGCCCTGCTCGGATGCTAACAGCTGCCTTCCTGCCCCATGCGCGCTGGGGGCTGAGAGCCATCTCTCCCAGAATCCAGGGAGCCCGAGAGAGCAAGTCTGAGAGCTTCAGGAAACAAGTGGTGAATCTGGGTCGAACTGTCGAGCCAGAGACCTGGAATCAAATCCTACCTTCGGGGCTTCTTTACCTGCGTGACTTTTGAAAAGTCGGTTCATTTGGGGGACCTCGGTTTCCTGGTACAGAAAATGGGCGATCACAGCTAGAGTGCAGAGCTGTCGAGGAGGCGAAACGAGATGATTTATGTGAAAGAGCCCTGCCCGTACTAGGAGCTCATGAAGTTTGAATTAGGCATCTCTAGAATAGTCCTCCAGGGAGAATGGGGGCCGCGCCGCTGTCGACGGAGGCAGGAGACACGGACACAGGCTGGCGGCTTGCACGATCCACTCCATCGGTTTACCATCACTGGGGCATTTGCTGAGTATGTCAGTGGCCGTATCGAACACACTGCCCATCAGCCCGCTGGAGTTTTAGAACAACTCCATAGAACAGGTGGAATATTCTCATTTTACACCTGAAGAAACTGAATCTTAGGGAGGGAATTTGGGAAACTGGCTGAGGTCACTCAGTTAATGAAAGGCATAGCCAGGATTCAAATCTGGGTCAGCCCGGTTCCAGAGTCCTGGCTTCTGTCAGCTAGGCAAGCATGCTCCCCAGTCTTCTCCGCCTCGGGGCTGTGCAGGAGCACGAAGCCAGGCCCTCCTACTGTGTGTCCGGAGACACTGCCTGAGCCCTCTGGAGCTGCTCTCATTGAACTCCTAAGTCTCCAGGGGTCTACGCTGAGGGGAAACTTAAGGAACCAGCCCTTGCAGGTTCATGATGGTGTTTACAATACGGATTTGGTTAAAATAATCTCAAAGGGCTCACAAGAAACCTTTCCTAGACATCGACGTCAGGAAACAGTGTGGTCTCATTCTAAGGTAACGGAACGGGCAACACCATCACCTGGAGAGCTTGTCAAAACACAGATGGCCGGACCTCAAATTCTGGGCTGGAGCATGAGAATCTGTACATCTCACAAGTTCTCAGGGGATGCGGAGACTACCGGCCTGGGGACCATATGTCGAGAACCACTCCTGTGGAGATTTGCATAACAGATCTTGTTTTTTTCTTTGCCGCGGCAGCAAGGAAGCTCACAGCGAAGTAGCCAAGTCAGGAGCCACTCCAGCAAAATTAATGCGTTTTCCTTTCTAACTTTATGCCCAGCTTTCCTTTATTTTTTCTATTTGCATTCGCCCCTTTGTCACAATTTCCTCCCTCACAAAAATGAGCAAACTAGCATTTAAAAAATTTTCGTTCAACTCTGTGTCTGTACACATCACCAAAAACCTTGTGAAATGCACAAAAAAGACAGGTAATCAAAAGTTTCAGTGAAGGGGCTAAGAGCTTCGATTGCAGCGTTAGGCTGACAAGGGATTCAAATTCAACCCCTTAACGCATCAGTTTCCTCATCTGTAAAAGAATAACTTCCGCCTCATAAGCCCTGTGCAGAGACCGCATGCGGTAGCACACGCGGCGAAGTGCTTAGCACGGTGCCTGACATAGCTCGATAAATGGAAGTGATTATTATAATTACGATCAGGAAAAAAAATAGCCTCATGGCTGTCATTGATCTCTGTTGACTCTCCCATGTGACTGGAAGGAAGAAAGGAAGAGCTTTCTCATTCTGTGCGATAAGAAGTCGCCGTGGGGAAACCGCTTTCTCTTTTCTGGTCTTTGCTGTATACGGTTCTGCAGGAGACACGGTGAACAACACACACCGCGGCGATCAGCTTCTCCTGCCCAGAGCATGACACTGTGGGGAGCACTGGGAGCCCTATTATATTGCTGCCACGCTGGGAGGAAGCAGACATCTCCCTGTGGGAAAGTGATGAAAGGCAATGATGAAAGCACAGAGCCCAGGTAGACAGAGCCCTGACTCGGAGGCAGAGAAGCTTCCCTGCCTGCACTCAGGATCATGCTTCCAATGAGGACCTTAATCCTGGGTTTTAAACTTTTCCTCTGGCAGAGAAAGGAAACCATATGGCCTGTGACCGTCATTTCCCTGATCAAGGCGCGGTCACCTAATTTCACCTTCACGCTAATGTCATTATGAGTCGGTCAGGTAGACATGGCTCTCCCCTTTTCTGGATGAGTAAACGGAGGCTAAGAGAAGCAGAGGTCACACACAATGCCATCTGACGTCAGCAACCATCTTCACGCGACTATAAGGTACAGTCCAACGGATCCGCTCGTTCAGCTGGGCGCATGGCCCTCCCCCGTCACCACACACTATTCTTCTCTCGGGTTCGCTTATCAACAATAATGATGGCTGGATGAAGAGGGGTCTTATCTGGAACGAAGTGAGCGGTGTCCTCATTCTCAGGAGAGCCTGGGTCATGGGCGACAGCTGTGGGAGGCCGGGGAAGGGGGCAGGATATGGAGTGCATGTCAGACAGAGGTCTGTAAAGGTTTGGTGCCCATCCCTCTGCTGGCCCTAGCGTAGGCCCTCAGGTGCAAACCTTCCAGATAGTATCCAGGTGACCCAGACAGGCCCTAGCTCAAGGGCCGTGACTGTGGAAGACCCAGTGGACAACAGGTGGGAACGGTGTGTTGAGTTGTAGTGGACAGAGCACTGGACCCGGGCTCAGAAGAACTAGAACTAGCCCTAGTGCTCCCGTTTGCTAGAGGAGTGTGATCCTGTGTATGACCTGAGTGTGAAGCATCCACTTCAGACAGCCCAGCTTCCAGCTTCACACCCAACTGGAGGCCATATCCTTCATTCCATCCTCTCTATAGTAGGCTGGATAACGGCCCCCAAGATGTCCTCATCCTAGTCCCCAAAAGCTGTGGGTGTTCCCTGATGCGGCAAAGACTTTGCAAATGTGACGAAAATAAGGGTATTGAGAAGAGACACCACCCTGGATTATCCAGGTGGGCCCTAAATGAAATCCCATGTGTCCTTACGGGAGGAAGGCAGAGAGAGGTTTGACACATTCAGAAGAGGAGGAGGCAAGTGGCCAAGGAGGCACACGTCGGAGGGATGTGGCCACAGGCCAAGGAACAGCGGCCGCCTCCAGAAGGTGGGACAGGCAAGGAACAGATCTCCCCTACAGCCTTTGGAGGGCATGCGGCCGTGACGACACTTTGATTTCTTGATTTCAGCCCAGATATACTGATTTCAGGTTCTGACCTCCAGAATGGTGAGAGAATTCGTTTCTGTTGTTTGCAGCCCATGTAGCTTGTGGTTATTTATTATAGCAGGCACAGGAAACGTACACCCTCTCCCTCCGCCCCCACCCCCACAGATTCAATTCTAAAGCATTGGCAAATCATGTGGATTTTACTGAAAGTGCGAAAAAGAATTCACATTGAATCCGATACGGCTGGAAATTAACCAGACTCTGCACTAGAGATCTCTGTCCTAATCACTCAGCTACGACCTTCGCCTTGTCTCCATACAGCCTTCTGTGACCTTGGAGTGTCCTGGACAGTTCAGCCACGGCCGCCTTCATGCAAACAAAAGGGCCCTCCTTGAAACAGAGCACTCAGGAGGTGGGGATAGACTGCACGTAAGAAGACACTGCATATTTTTGGGCATGAGTGGAATGAGCACGGACTTTAGAGTCAGACAGATCGAGAGTCATCCTTCAGGCTCTGTCCCTCACTGCTGGGTGCCTCACGACCTCGTCTGCTAAGCGGGAGTTGGAATACTACCTCTTAGGGTCATTGCAAAAGCTGGAGAGGCCCCTAGTCCCAGGTTTGGTTTATAGTCATCACTCGATGAATGATTGTTTATATTAGATAATGACGTTGAGGTTAACTGAGCACCTGCTGTGGGTCACCCATTGTTCTAAGCATTTTGCAAGGATTCATTCATTCATTCTTCACCTCTGCTCTATGCATTAGGAATTGTCGCCACTAGTCCACTTCATCCATGAGAAAATGGAGCCACAAAAGGCTAAAGATAGGAGCTAGAAGTGACTGTGGCTCGTAAGTGGATCCAAACCATGGCGGTTCAATGACGCAACCACACCCTTCGCCTTTCAGGACTCGGAAGAGAGCTAGATGGGGTTGTCCTGTTGAGAATGGAAGCCAGGAACTGACCACATCTGGGCCCACTGGTGAACCAGGAGTGGCCCCTCCACAGGCCTCGGCAAGGGACCTGCAGCATTTCCCTTGAGAGAACACACCCCAGGAGAACGGAGCTCGCGGGAGCAGCCGGGCCGTGGGAGGGGTGGCATGGTGGCAGCTGGCCCCGGCCAAGGGCACTGCCTCGTGGGAGGGAGCCATTTCTCGGACAAAGCAGCGCTTCAGGGGAGAGGAAAGAGAGCAGCAGGAGAAAGAAACAGCTGATGCCGCATTTGTAGCTGAAGTGGAAGTACAAGCCAGGGGCATTTAAATTATGATCGTGGCTATGGCCCCACCGACACAGGCTGGTGAGACAACAGTTATTAATTTTAATCAGGGTTGTTCTAAGGACTAAACGAGGTCACGCATGTGTGCTAGACGTGTCACATGGCCTGCCATGCCCCGTCTCCAAACTGCCAGCCCCACAGGAAAGGAGCCTGAGATGGCCAGATTCGGGCCATGGGACTCCGGGCCCCTCCCACCCTCCTGTTCCCCAGCAAACTGACTGGCTGGCAAACACGGTCAGCGTCTCACAGGCCGTGGAGAGAGACTGGTGCCTGTTGAGGCTTAAAGAACCAAAACGTGCTGCACACCCATCAGGGTGACCGTAAGTGTCTACGATGGAGGACAGAAAGCGCTGGCAAGGCCGCGGAGAGGTTCGAACCCCTGCGCGTTGCTGGCAGGAACATAAGGTGGTGCAGCTGCTGGGGAGGGCGGTTGGGTAGTTCTCCCGTGAGTTAGACGCGGAACTGTGACCCGGCACTCCCACTCTCGGGCATGTACCCAAGAGAAGTGTTTGAAGCAGGTGCTCAAACAAAAACCTGTACACGGACGTTCGCAGTGGCACTATTCACAGCAGCTAAAAGGTGGAAAGGTTCCAAGTGTCCACGAATCAGTGAATGGATGAAGGAAAGAATAAGTCGTGGAATATTACTGTGGTGTAAAAAGGAATGGAAACTGATGGATGTATACCATGGATGCCTCTTTGTAAAGAAAATTTTTAATGTTTATTTTTTTTTTGAGAGAAAGAGAGAGAACAAGTGGGGGAGGGGCAGAGGGGAGAGACACAGAATCCAAAGCAGGCTCCAGGCTCCGAGCTGTCAGCGCAGTGCCCCACGCGGGGCTTGAACTCATGAGCCATGAGCTCATGACCTGAGTTGAAGTTGGACGTTTAACCAACAGAGCCACCCGTGCGCCCCCTACCATGGATGACTCTTGAAAACAAGGGACCAAGTGAAAGAAGTGAGACACACAAGGCCACACATGGGATTATTCCACTAACATGAAGTACCGTGAGCAGGCAGTTCCATGAAGCTAGAAAGCAGACAGCTGGTTGCCAGGGGCTCGGGGAGGGGGTGCTTAATGGACACTGAGTTTCCATTTGGGGTGATGACCCCATTTGGGAAGCAGACGGTGGTGACGGTTGCACGACACTGTGAACATACTTAACGCCACTGAATCATCCACTGTAAAGTGGTGAATATAGCAAATTTTACGTTATACATATTTTGGCACAAAAAAATAAAGATGGGCTGGGTCTATCTGGTCCTCCCCCCATCTGTCACAGAAATTGTTAACTGGGAAATGACAAGAAAGGAGAGAAATAGGGGCAGAGGCTTAACAATCTTGAGGAAGCGTGGGGCCGGAAGGGCTCAAGGACCTGCTGTAGTCGTAAGGACGCAGGGACCGGGATGCGCGGAGACAAGGTGGAGAGAAGAAGGCAGGCAGCTCGTGCAGGGGGCATGGCAGAACATCTGGAAAGACCCGCGAGCTCCCACTGGTGAGGCGGTTCACCTCATTCCACAACAGCGGAACGGAGGTTCGGAGAGGGGGCCCTCCCTATGCTGCCCGCTGACACGGAGCTGAGAATCAAACCCAGGTTGGGTCGACCCCCTGCCTGAGTCACTTCCTGAGCTGGAGGAGTGGGCCGGGGAGACTCAGTGGCTCAGAGAACCTGATCTGCCGAAGAAAGAGGCACTGCGGGCAGCCAATGCAAATGGCCTTTGTTTCTCTGCCAAGAGGCTATTTGCGGAGACCTCCCTTGCCTCTGTGATACATGCGGACGCATGCGTTAGCTGGTCCTCTCCTGGGGGCCGAACGTGTCTTGGTGCGGTTCTCGGTCGTTCCAGCTGGGTGAGAGACTCGGTCAGGGAAGGGTGGATCTGGGACACGCCTGAGCCGCGCTGCGTGAAGGGCTCCCACAGTGAGCTCTTGAAGGAGGGTCTCCAACTTCCGCTGAGCCGCGGGATGAGCAGACAACATTATTCTTCTGTGGCTCACACTTCTTCGTGCTGGCTCCTCATCCCTCAGGCTTCTTGGGGACCACACAGCCCACATTTGCACAAAGCCTTGCCATTCCCGACTGCCCTTCGGCATGTCTCCCTGCAGGGTGACACGAGCCACAGCGAAGGGCAAGGTGGGCTCTGGGCCAAGGATCCTAACATCCTGCTCAGCTCGGTGTGGCGTCCGCTGCTTCCTTCTGCTGCTGCCTCCAGACCCCCTCCACCGCACTGCGTCCAACATCCTGCTGCCCCGTGGACTTTTAAACAGGGGTACTGAGGCGCCATTACACCCCACCCCATTTTCCCTAAACGTCATGAATCAGGATGTTCCCCAAGCTCATTCCAGCTGACTTTCGGTCACTGGCAACCAAAAGAACCCTGATGGATAGGACCTGAGGAAATTTCCTAAAATCAGACGCGCCATTCATCCCAACCCCCCAGGTCTGGCAAATGGTGCCCCCTGTTGATCAAGTCAGACGCCTTCGAGGCCCCTACTGTCCATCATGCCCACCTGGGCTGATTTCACGTCCTCCCATCTCTTGAATTTGTCCTTTTCTCTCCTCCTTAGTTTAGGACTCCTCGATTCTTGCCTTTAGCAATTTTCTTTAGCAAGGTTCCAATTGGCTTCCGTACCCCCAGTCTCTTTCCTTCCACCTCTTGTTTCTCCTGCATTCTACCCTCCAATAGTAAAGCCAGAGTGAGTGGTTTTCCTGAAACACAAATCTTGTGTCCTGTCCTCGCTGTCAACAATACCCATCGGTTGGGATACTAAAGTCCAGGTGCTTTTTGCTTGGCATTCAAGGCTCTGCCTGGCCTGGGTTCCAAATATCCTGCAACCCCAGCAGGAGGCCTTTCCTTACCACATGGAATTCTCAAGTATCCCAGACGCTCTCCCCACCTGCCCTTACTCATGCCGGCCCCTCACTGGGAAACTTGCTGTCCTCCTCTGGCTAAATGGTCACCTCCATGAGCCCTGCCCTCGCCTGACCTCCCCAGGGCTCCTACCCATCCCCCCATGCATCTCCTATTGTGTCATGTGTGTTGTGACCCTCCGTTTACTTGTCTGTCTCTGTGAGTTCTGTGCATCTAGAGATGGCATCTGTCTCATCTGTCGCTGTGTGTCTGGCTCCTGGCACAGGGCCTGCCACAGAGGAGGGGCTCAGTGTCGAATCTGTAAATAAGTTAATAGAAAATGATCAATGAATCTGAGTTCAAGGCCCTCGACTACGAGGTAAGCAGAGTGGAAGCTTTTCCTTCTGCCCCCCCCCCCCAAAGGTGTGATTTGAATCACTGCGGCTCCTCTTTGCACCAATTCGGCTCAGCAGAACCTCTAGCGACACTTTGAATTCCTGTGAATTACTTCTCTGCTCCGACTTGTAAGCTGGGTTGCCAAGCAACGGGAGGGGATTTGGTCCTTATCAAGGGGCCTCATCCACACATTATTCGCTCGAAAGATGTCCCGGAACGGGTCGGGGGCTGGCAGAACCCCACGCCCTCAGCCCTCCACCTGGCTGGGCACCCCAGCTGCAGCGGGAGTCTCACCCGGGCCTGAAAGGAGCTGCCCTTTCTCAGATGGGGACACCCGAGGTCTCTCTTGCTGAGATGCTATCCCGATTGGCTGGCTCTGGGGGCAGGAGAGGAGAGAGAGCTCGCTAGCCGTGAGGCCGGGTGTAGAACGCTGAGACTACACACTTTAGAATCAGAAAGCTTGGGGTTTGCAGCCCAGAACTGGCCCTCGCCATGGGCCCCTGGGAAAGTCCTCCTCCCTGGGTCCGGTTTGCTCGTCGGGTCTCTGAAAATATTAAGACCCGGCTGCCTGTGCTGGGGGCAGCTGAAATGGGATAATAAGGGAAAAGCCTGCTGCGATGGCTGGCACTGAGAGGCAGCACGAGAATGGCCACTGTGTGGTCCCGGAGGCGCGACACCGGTCCGGGGCTCCTGGCAACCATGGCACTGGGTGGTCAGGCCTCCGGTGAGAGCCCTTACTTGTGCTATCCACTGAATGAGGGGGCCACCAGAGGGACACACAAAAGAAGCCACGGTCACCATTGCAGCCCTTTGGGCACGTTCGGTCACTCGCCCCAGACGTCGCAGCCCACGTGGCAGATGGTGGGCCGCCCAGCTGTGGGGTTTGAAAGCAGTCGGGTCTCATCTGAGAGCTCCCGTGGCTGAGGTGGAGAGGAGTGAGGCCAGGCGGCAGGGCCGGTTCTGTGGGCCCCAACCAGTGCCAGGGCGCGGGGACCCGTGATAAGGATGTGTTGATGGGCTGGCCTCAAAAGCAAAGGACACCCAGGCTTTGTGTGGAATTGGATCTTAAACGGCCAGAGTTCTGTCCCTTCAAGGCACCCCAGAAATTTTCACTTCAAGGTGAGTCACCTGGGCTTCTAGGTGCACACAGAGGTCGCTGTCTGCCTCACCTAAGTGGTGACCGTCCTGGGGGAGGTCATCAGACGCTGACCGACACTTGGTCCTCCCAGAGCCAGCCCAGTCTGGTGGCAGCTTCTGTCCCCTTCCAGCCTATTTCGCTGCTCTCTACCAGGGTCAAGGCCCCGGTTAGACGCCAGACAGGCTCCACCCTCAAAGATATCTTCCCCCACATCTGAAAGCTGCGCTGCTGATCCCTGACGTGCTGTGACGCCTCCTTTACGGCAAGAAGGGCACGTTCCAACGCCTTCTCCCCGTCTGAGCACAGGAGCCAGGTCTAGTCCGTTTTGGTCCACAGCACCCAGCACAGGGCTAGGGACAGAGAGCAGGTGCCTACCGGAACGTTGTGGTGGAAGGCAAGCTTCTCTTCTCGCTCTCTCCACTGCTCACGTCCTTACCGTTTCTGCCCTTACTTGCCCCCCTGATTCCATTCCTTCTTTCACCTCACGTGACTTTTTAAAACAACTTATGTCCTACTGGGATTAAGAAGTCAGAGAAGCCCTGCACAGACAAGCTCCTCGTCCTAAGAGAAGGCGTGCGGCTTGAGGGCAGGGCTGAGGCCAGCCTCCAGGCTCACGGGGAGCCCGAACCCGCTCCAGGCGAGGCCCCTCCTTGGCCTTGGTCTCCGGGGATGGCTGGCAGCTGACTGTGGTCCTGATCTGTGGCTCCCATAATTACTTCCAAACGTTGTTTTCATGAGGCCGTATTTTCCTCCGCAGTGCCGTGACTCCCAGCTGTCCCCGCCACGTGCCCCATGAGCCCCAAACCTGGAGCTGGTGTGTTTAAAAGGCACCGCCGCCCAGCCCACAGCCCTGGCGTATGAACTGGACTTCTCCGGAGAGAGGGCCCAGGCTTTCATCAAACACCTACCTGCAAGGTGTCTCGGACGTGGCAACGGCAGGCCCCGCTGTGTGCAATGACGCTGCAGTGGCCTTGGTCCTGCATTTATAATCCTGTTTTAAAGTCTGAGGGTCCTCGGCCTGCCAAGCCACAAGAGGGTCCATGGGAGAACTTGGCCGTATACCAGGGCTATCTGGTCTCCTGTCTGTACTCTATCCCTTGCCCACACCTCCTCCCAGAGACGCTGCAGGCGGCCTGGGATCACCTCTTGGGAAGGGCAGATCTATAAAACCAAGCGAGGCCCCTTCCTGTGCAGGCAGTTCCATGCCCTCCCTCCATTCTCGCAGAGCCCTCTTTCCCTTGAGTGCTCTGACCCCGCAGTCTCAGTCCAGGTTGGCCCAGGCCAGCCTCCCATATGAAATTTCATGTCACTAAATGCCACTGCGAAGCTCGTGGCAGGCCTGATTCAATAAAGACGCACTTACATAAGCGGGGGAGTACTGACTAAGTGCTCACTCGCTGTGTGCTAGGCACGAGGGTCTGCCGAACTGACCCCTAACAGTAAGCCTGCTTTCTAGATGGGAAACGCACTCCAAGTGAGTGACTTGTCCAAGGTCACAGAGAGGGTTAAGTGGCAGAGCTGGGATTCAAGACCGAGTCTGTCTGATGCCAGCCCCATTCTGAGGGGCGGTGTTTCCAAACACTGATGGGCCATCTGCTTCCTGGACGCCAGGCACCGTGCTAATCAATTTATATGAGCGATCTCAATGAATCCGCCCAAGGGCACTGCAGGTGCATCTATTTACTATTACCTCAAGTTTACAGAAGAGGAAACAGGCTCCAAACAGCTGGCTGGCCCGTCCAGGGTCATGCAGCTAACAAACGGCAGAGTGGAAATCTGAATCAGGCCCCCCGGGTTCTAGGGCTTGCACTCTACTCATTTGCCGTCCTGCCCCTGCAAATAGTACATGCCCGCTGAATGCGAGGCATCGAGCTGGGCGCTTTGGAGACGGCAACGAAGGAGACGCGTTCTGGAAGAAGATGACGAGGAAATCCTCGGCTTCAGTGCGACGCGACGTGAGAAAAGTGGTCTGAGGTGTCGGACCGGGGAGGGGGGAGGTGGAGTGGGGACGGGCGTGGCTGCGCAGAGCTCAAAAATGGCTCCCAAGAGTAGGGGGACCTTACGCTGGGTCTTAAAGAACAAGTAGGACTTGGGAGAAACAGCGGGAAAAGGGAGGTTGGGGAGAGGGAAAAGCCTGTGCAAAATGATGTACTCAGGCAAACATGGGTCAATCCATGCGGCTTTGGCCAAGAGTTCCAAGTGGTGAGCAAGTTAGGGTGAGGCTGGAGAGGCAGGCCAAGGCCAGTTGAATAAAGTATGTGTTGAGAACAGCACACAAGGACTAGTTAGCCCGAATTCAAGTCCCAGCTCTACCACTAACTAGCTGTGTGACCCTGAGCAAGTTAGTTGACCTCTCTGGGCTTCAGTTCCTTCATCTGGAGTGGTGACAATAGGGGAACCCCCCCCCCCAGGGTTGTTTTTATAAGGATTAAATGAGCCGGTGCCTATAATAGTGTCTGTCATACACACACTCTCAATAAATGTTAGCTCAGGATTGATGAAGATCTCGAGTACCAAGTTAAAGAGCCCCAGTTTTCTCCTGAAGGGTGTAGGTGGTGGAAAGAGAGCGAATGGTTTTAAAAGTGAATGTTCTATTTCCATTCAATAAGTACTCTTTGATTAGCCCTCTGTCCTCATTCAAATAACTCAGGTCAGTGCTGGAGGAAGGAGGAAAAGAAGGAAAAGATATTTAGGTTAAAATCATCCTCTTGGCTTCCTGGGTTCTCTGGTCTCTTCTCCTTTGCCCATCCACAGTGTGCTGACTTCTAGCTCCCTGCTCCCAAACGCATCACAGTCCCGAGCATCATGGAATCTTGGATGAAAGGGCACCTCTGAGCTCCCCTTGGCAACAGCCTCCTCCTCCACCTATAACCAGAAAGGCTCCACTTGATTGCTTCCAGTGATGGGAGACTCATTACCTGGATTACAGGGGCTGTCACTCCGAAGAGGTGGGGCAGTGGTAAGACATTATCTGCCCTGCTCTCATTTGAGAGGTCGAAAACTAAGCAGATGCCACCATTAGATCGCACGAAATTCCAGGGCCAGGAAAGAGCCTGCTGGACAGTGTCCGGGGGAAAGGCTGCAGGTCCAAGATGAATGCATGGCGTCGTGTGACAACTTCTCCCTCTAGTGTAACCATAATAGCTAGCATTAGTTGAGCATTTACTGTATGCCTGGGACTGGATGAGGTCATTTTAGTGGCCGTTTCCACCTTCACTCACAAACTGATGGCAAGTTTTTAGAGGCAAAATTTGCTGGAGGAAGGAGTGAGTCCCTTTTGTCTGGCATGTGGTCCAGTGCTCTTCAAGCCTCTGGTTCTAGGAGGGCGTCAGGGGGCCTTGACCCTAAGGCAGCCGTGTGGGTCTGTGTAGGCCTATAGGATCTAGAAACAGCCTTACTTACGGTCTGGGACCTCAGCCTTATGTTCTCTGTCCCAACTTCCCCTCCCACCACCCTCTTCGACTGTGCACACGTGTGGGTCGGGGTACCGGAGGGGGCACGTCAGATGTGCTTTGGGGCCTGTTTGCACTCTCAAATATCCGGTTTCGATTTTGGCAACTGCGATGGCCAGAAGTCCCTTCCCCTGCACAGCTTCTGCTGACTTCCGTCCACTGGTCCCAGGCAGAGCAGGACAGCCCCTGTTCTTGTGGGGGCCCTTCAGAAGGGTGAAGGGACCCCCTTAGGCACCTCCCAGGCCTCCCCTGTCTGTGCAAGACAGAGATCTCCTCTTCTGCAATCTTCCGAGCCTCCTCCTTCCCAACCGCGGATGTCCCTGGCAACAGGCCCTGCCCCAGGCCCGAAGGTGTACAGTTTGAGTCGGAGGAGCTCACCGGTCCCAAGGGCATGCGTGTTTGTACAAGGTTCCTAATGCTTCAATAACACCTCTGCCAATCGCTTGTAAGACTCTGAGTGTGTTGATCTCTCTCGCTCCTTTGATCCTTCCAAAACCCTGTGAGAGAGGCCAAGTAGGTATGACTGTCTCTATTCTAAAAGGAACAATTATTGTCCCCATTTCACAGATTAGAAAAATAAGGCTCAGAGAAGGGACTTGCTTCTCAAGAGTTGGAGTGAGGAATCGAACCAGGTCTAACTGAGTCTTGATTTTCTCTGCTTCTTCTATCCATTGATTCTGTGGGTTTGCTTCTCTACTCACAGGACTAGGTCATGTGTCTGGGGTCACAGGGCAAAAACAACAGCAGTGATAGAATTGGAACCCGGAGTCCATACAGGTGTCTGGCAAAGGGCACGTGTTCACCAAAAGTAGAGTCATTGGCCCCCGCTGCAGCACCCCCCTGGGTGATTGCCTTCTCTCCTGCCCATTCCTGCGGACCTTGGCTCCCTCTGGCCACAGAGTAGGCAGGGGAGTGCTGGAATTCTCGCTCCTTCTTCCAGCTTCCCTGGCTGCCAGAGAAGCAGGTGCTTTTCCCCTCATCTCCCATTCAGAGGGTGTTGAGCTTGCAGAAGGCAGATGAATGAGCTGCTCAGCCAGGGAAGATTTTGTTGCTAAAATACACGGTCTGATTACGAGTGATTGAGGGGCTGGAGAGGGAGTGAAGTTGGCCGTGATTTGTCCTGATTTGAAGTAGTTCTAAACAAGTCACTGGGAGGCAGGATGCGGGCCGCAGAGTTCAGCGGCACAGGGCTTGGCAATGATACATTTCCCGTGGACGCCACGGCTGTTTCTGACAATTCGGACAGGGTTTTCAAACAGTTTTTGAAATCAGATTCAGAACATTTATCTTGTCTCCTTTCCATTTGGCATGAAAGCTTCCCCATTTTGTCTTCCTCTCTTTTCTCTCACGTATTACACACACACACACACACGCACACTCAACACACACACATACACACATATAATTTTACTTTTATTTCTCTGCAGCATCGGAAGTGAGCCGCAAATTAAGTGGAGGCGGCTTGGGAAACTGCAGCCAGCCTGGTGTGGAATAATGATGTTATCTGTGGCCCGAGATTCGTAGTGGCACTGCCTCCCATGTCTGTCTGACAAGGAGAATCTGCTTGAGGGAATTCATCCTGTCAGGGCTGAAGGCAGTAATTGGGGCCAGTGATTCATGACCCCTTTATGGGCTCATGAATACATTCATCTTCCAGATTTATCTCATTTCTAAAACCCATGATTGTCCATTCCAGCAGGAGGTGGTGGGGCCGGGTGCGGTGGGGGAGGGGAGGGAAACCCGGGGGGAGAGGCCTCTTTGCAAACAAAGATAAAGGAGGGGCATGGGGCAGCTCCTCTGCGTGATGGGAAGTGTGGCTCAGTGAAGAGGTTTCAATTAGACGGTTGTCGAGATGGCTGACTCAACCACGCGATGAGCCTGACAGCTCTTCTCTCACCAGGAGGAAAGGAGGAGAGTCAGGCCCCTCTATTTGTCACTTCTGCCTCGGTTTGAGTCATAGGACTGCAGAGCTGCGAGTGACTGTCCTGCTCCTGGCCTTTAAACTGGACTGAGCCAGCTTCCCACCGTTGATGGATGCTCTGGGGGCCGAACGCTCGATCCGGGCGATGGCTCTGGACGTATCACAACGGAGACAAAAAAACCAGCAGTGACGAGTGAGGCGCACCGATCTGGAGCCCGGGCAGCTGAGTCCAAACCCTGGCTCTTCCCTTCGGCAGCTGACATGTCACTGAGGTTCTGTGTGCCTCGTTTTCTCTGTAAAACTCACCTCCATCCTGAATGTGTGGCCGAGGAGTGAATATACATCAGACACCGAGCAGCGCCCGGTCCACAGCAAATGCTTAGTTAGCATTGGCGAACACCACCCACTTCCTTTGCTGGGCCTGTCTACTTCCCACAAGCTCGGGTGGACATCTGCTTCTCGTTCCATTGGTCAGGGACCTTGGAGGTACCTTCCTTTGGTCTCCGGAATCCCCATTTCCTGCATACATTTGGCCTTGATCACAGCTCCAGATCAGGCCCACCAGAATCCCGCAGACTAAGCAGGCCCCGAGCTGGAGGGGTGTGTGGGCAGCTTTGAGACTGTTGTCCAGTGGAATCTGTCTGCAGACGGCTGAGGCCCAGGGGAAGGAAGGCACTTGCTGGGGGTCACTAGCCAGGACTGGTGGAGCTGGCACCCTGGCTCCTAGTCCAGTGCTCTCTCCGGCGTGCCATGCTGCTTCAGATGGTGTTTTCTCTGCAATGCCATTTCTTTTCAGCCTGTGGCTCAGGCTGGAGTCCTGGTTTCCGCGTACCGTCCTGCATGAGACCTCCAGAACATGTGAGTCTCTTAAGTGACACCGTAGTCTGGCATGGGTCTCTATGGTAGGGCTTTCTCCCTTAGTTGGCTCTTGGGCTAAGAAGCAGCTGCAAAAAAATGTGATAGGATTTCCACAGGGCAGCCGTGGCCTCACAGCCCGTACCTTGGCCGCATGGGCAGGTATGGCACAGGGCATCAGAGAGAAATGTGCTGATTTACAAATGGACGTAGGAGCCTGCCCGCATAAGGGGGCCTGGGGGATTCTGATCTTCTAGAACAAGTTGTTTGGATTATTGGCTCTTTCTTGAGTATATGAGAATAAACAGACCCTTTGCCCCTTCTTCCTTTCTCTGCTTTCAGAGCCACGCTCTCAAAACCTTGTAGCTTCAGCCACAGCTTTTTGGGTCCCTGCATCTTAACGCTGAGAAGGCACCGCAGGTAGTTTGGTATTTGGAACCCCGGCAGCCCTGTCTGGAATGAACTTAGATGAGGCCCAGTACCCTGACACTCACCCAGCCCCCCCAACACGCTTCCCCGTACATGTGCCTTCCTTCAGGCTAGGGGAGAGGCCTCATGTCAGCCGCACTGTCTGTCCCCATGATGCAAGCTCGCACGATGTGAAGGGATGACTGATAGGCTGTAAAGAGCCTGGCTCTTTGGAGTCACAGCCCTGGCACCAAATCCAGCCACTCGCTAACAGTGTGACCTTGGCAAAATGATCGTTGGTATCTAAGTCCCCGCTCCCCCTTCTGCCAAACGGGATAAAAAGACTTGTCTTGCAGAGTTCTCGTGAAGACTGAATGAGCTAACATAGGTGTCCAGTAGGTGCTAGCTCCTTCTCCTCTCTCCTGCCGTCCACGGTCTCAAACTTGAGCACTCTGGCTGTCAGGCACACCCTGGAGAGTGAGCCCTGGGGAAGGGCCAGGTATCAGCTCTGAGAGGCCTGCAGGGGGCGATAGAGAAGCCCCTTCTGATCTTCTCGGGCCTTTCTCTCAGAGTACTTCTAGGCAAAGTGCTCCGGGCAAACACGGTGCCCCTTGGTCAGGAGATCCAGAGCCTTCCCTTGGGAGAGAGTAGATCTTCTCAAGTGGCTCAGGTGGGGGGAGCCTGGGGAGCGTGGGCAGCGTGCAGGGTTACCTGCTTCTTTGGCTGATCGCACTCGCCTGTGAGTTATTTTCATGGACTCCCCTACTGGTGAAACTGGACACGGCCCTCTCAGACCAGCTCCCAGTCCAGGGGCCGTCCTTCCGAGCAGACACGTTATTGAGTGGTATTACTTCCTTCCTCTGCCTGCGACAGTCCCGCACTCCATCCCCAGCCCTACCTCCACTCTCACCCCTCCAATGCTAGCCCCAGCTAAGCCCCACTATAACCAGTGAATGCCCACCCCTCAGGACTCTTGGAAGCAGCCATGCCTGGGGAGCTGGATTTTTATTTGACAGAATTTTGGTGGCCTTGAAGCAGACCCTTACATGTGCTGTGAAGGAAGTAGACCAGGGGGTCCTTCTGGAGAAGGGGTACTCAGCTGGATTGACCTGAGGCTCCCTCCCTTCTAGCTCTGCACGGAGCACTTAATACCATGTGGCCAAGTGGTACCTGCTACATGCTTCATGAGAGACCCAGTGGGAACGACAGCTGATGAGTACCGCATGTGGACGCTGTGCCAAGGACTGCCCTCCCTAACTCCTTGAGAAGACTACAGTTATTTCTAATTTATAGGTAAGGAAACCGTATTTAAATAGAGTCTATAACATGCCCAATCCCATGGTGAGAGAGGCTGTCTTTGAATCCCGGTGTTCCGATGACAAAGCACAGTGCTTTAACCCCACGGCTATACTTGCCTGGAGAGGGAAGAGCCAAATGCCACCTCCTTCTACTCAAGGCAAGGGATGGTCCGGGATACTTCCCACGGTGTCCTGCACCCTGTGGCTGGCTCTGGGTGCCCTACATAATCTCAAAGCATGTCATTTACTAGGAAGGAGGAGGAACCAACAAAAACAGGGAAAGACTGGAACATTTGTGAAACTCCTACAGTGCACCTCATAGCATGGTGGGTGTCACTGAGTATTTAAAGACCCTGGTCCTGCCCATCTCTAGGTGTCATGTAGGGGAAGTCACCCTTTTTGGAGCCTTGTGTCCTTCATCTGTGAAATGAGAAGGCCTTCAAACACTGTCAGGTGACTCCTCCTTGAGCATGAATTATATCCTAACTCTATCTCTTATGGGTAATCTTGTTTTCTGTTACACAACAGAGGTCTGGAAAGGGTAATTGGTATTTCCTAGCTCGGAGCCCTCCCGAACCTCCAGCCTGTATTCTTCCTGCAATCTCCCGCCTCCCCTCCCTTTCCCCCAGTAATGGCTGGCAAGAGAGGTCTCTCAAGACACATTCCCAAAAACCCAGGCCTCTCGGAGGCCCACGCCAAGGCAGCACCCCTCCCGCTTCCCTCTACTCTGGGAGAGAGTAGCTGAGAGCACCGGGAGGAAGGACCCCAGCCAGGGATGATGTCTTGCCTAATGAGGGATTGTGGGAGGGTGGAAAAACGCGCCCAATTTATCTTTGTTGCCTAAATACCTCTTAAATTCTCCCTTGAATACTTCTAATTCAGCAGAATGTGGACAATTATAGCAGGAAGCTATTCATAGGTGGAAGGGGGCCGATGGAATTATCTATCAAAGTGACATTTTAATTATAGTGAAGAATGAGTTTGTTGTCACCGAGATGGAAGGTGGCGTTACAGGCCTCCACACACCCCTCCAGAGTAAATTAAAAATGCTCCCTCTTCATGATAACTCCATTAGGTGCTGGAGATGCAGGGAGCAAATGGAAGGTTCTTTCCGGGAAACACTTCTGGGAATCGGTGAGGTGAACTGCCGTGAGGGGTTCTGCCTCGCGCTGGGATGTGGGGGGGCTCCGAGACACGGGAGATGGTAGGTACAAGCTGGATGACTTGAGGGCAGTCTCTTCTGCTCTTGGGGCCCCCTTCTTCCACCCCCATCCCCGTGGACCAGGCCACTTGCCCACACTTTCCTCCACACACAGTCTCTTCTAAAGGGTCGTGACCACCCACAGTAAACTCCAGCCGTACAGACATGTCTACAGCAAAAATTTATCTTGGAAAAAGTGAGCCAATTTCCTTCACCTCCCTGACCTCTGGCTCTCCACATCTGAGGCATCCAGTGTCCAGATTCTCCTGAACCGGTCCCGAGATAAGCTGCAGGTGTTCAAGTACATGGGTGGCCTCTGCTGGTTTCGATTTCCTTCTTTAATTGGAGCAGGTTTTTTTTTTTTTATCTCCCCAGCCAGGAGGAAAGCCTGCAGAAGGCAGGTGTTACATTCTAGGCTCCTTCTCTTGTGCTCACCAAGCTCATAGCACAGCCGCGTGAACAATGTCCGCCATTCGCTCAGCATCACGCCAGGTGCCGTGCTCAGCGCTTTGCAGAGGTTCTAATTAAAATCTGCCGGGCAGGCCACTGAAGGTTGAATTTCCCTCCCCACTTTGTGGATGAGAAAACCCAGGTTCAGAGCAACAATGGCAACCATTCTGTTGTGCCACGGGGTGCTTTTCGGTGTAGCACTGGGTTGCATCCACTCCTTCAAATTTGACAAGTTCTTACCCACGCTTACCACTGTGTCGAAGGTGATGAAGAGCATCTCTGATCTCCAGGTACTACTCACAATCTACGTGTTGGGGGGGGGGATGGGCAGAGAGGAGGGCAGATAAGTAAATCCATGTGATATGTTGTGATGCTAGTTTAATAGAATGTGCTTGTATTTGGAAAGAGGAAGATGTGCTGGGGAGAAATCGACTGTTGTTGTGTTCAGCCACTGAAACTCTGGGGATGTTTGTTACACAGCATTTGGACTATTCTGACTAATATAGTCAAGCAGGGGACCCAATTATTTAAAATAGAGACAGTTTGAGGAATAGTCAACATACTTGTAAATCCCTTCCCACTGGGGTGAGGGGCAGGGGAGGGCACAGGCAGTTCAGTGTGAGACTGGAAACTTCTCATCACTCCCATCACCCTGTAAGCCAGTGCCCCCCACCAACACCGTCCATCACCAAACCATAAACCAGAGCCCGACTTCTAAGCCCTGGCTAACTGGATAGACGTGGTTCATTGACATCCAGCCACCCCCTCAATGGGGGGCTCATTTCTGACTCCAGACTTGCTTGCCCACACTTGCTTTGTCTGTCTTGTAGCCCTAACATTCGATCAGCAGGGTGTGGCTCTCTGGCCCCCAGGCTTACTCTGTGAGCACCTGTGTCTGGTAACTATTATAGTTGATGCCCTGGCTGGGAGTGACTTTGGCCATACCAGGTATCAGGGTTTCCTGGGATGACAGCCCCCGGGTCTTCCCCAGGCTAGGCCAAGGAAGCGTAAAAGTTTCCAGCTGCCTTCTATTCACATTCAAGGTCATCCCTCCTTGCTCTGAGTTGCCAAACTCCCATCCAATAATATGAATACCGGCATTTCCCAATTACAAAGTGTGCGCTCTCTGCCAGGGCCTCTGCTCACACTTCACGTGTTCTCTCTTCTAATCCCCATGCCCTTCCTGGCAGTTCTGAGCCCTCCTCATCTCCATGTTGCAGAGGAGGAAAGGGGCATTCAGAGAGGGAAGGCCACCCACTCTAAGCCGTGCATCTCAAGAGTGGCAGAGCTGAGGTCAGACCCTCGACTGTGTGACTGCAAAGTCCGCCGCTCTAGCCAGACTTCGGAAGCTGAAGGCCAGTGGGCTCCCGGGCCAGGATCAGCCCCCAGAGAAAGGATGACTGAAGTAAATCATGAAGCATCTTTCATACTCTCCTCATTCGGGTCTGTGCTTCCACATCCCTTCGCTGAGAAGCCTGTCCTGGACACCCAGTTTAAAATAACCATGCCCCCAGGCACTCGCCACCCCTTAGCCTGCTTAATTTTCCTTCAAAGCACTTGTATCTCTGAACTGACTTGTTTATTCTTATTGGGTGTCTCCACCACACCAGTATGTGAGCTCCATGAAGACAAGGATGTTGTTTGATTCCCTGCTGTATTCCTAGCACCAAACAGTGCCTGCCACAGAGTTGGTGCTCAATAAATAAGTGAATTAATTAATTTGAGACTCTGACTACCTGATTAAATTGCGTAATAACAAATAGGACTTGTTGGTACTTTTTAGGTGTTAGGAATCGTGCTAAAGCTAATATGAAAGTACTATCTCATTTTATTGAAAAGGTAAACACCATTATTATTATTTTAACTTTTATTTTTGAGAGAAAGTGAGAGAGAGAGAGAGTGAGCAGGGAAGGGTCAGAAAGAGACAAACACACAGAATAGGAAGCAGTCTCCAAGCTCTGAGCTGTCAGCCCAGAGCCTGACACGGGACTCGAACCCAAGAACCATGAGATCATGACCTGAGCCAAAGCCAGATGCTTAACCAACTGAGCCATCCAGGTGCCCACCATTATTATACCCATGTTATCAGATGAGGAAACAGGGTCAGAGGAGAAGCAACGTGCCCAAGGCCATCAGCAAGAAGCAGAGGAGCACGAAGAACCCAGGTCTAACTCCCAAGTCTGGATGCTGAGCCTCTGCACAATATACACTTTCTCCCCTTGGGCTGAACTTGGCGCTCAACCTGTGGGCATCTGCAGTCAGACTGAGTCGTGGGAAGCTTCGTAGGCATGTGAACAGGGGATGGTCTGCTCTCCAAAGCTACCAGGCTCCCTTGGCAGGGTCTCGTACTTCCTTCCCCAGGGGAGCTGTGCAGAGCAGCCGCAATCCGGGGAGCTGAAGGATTTGGGGAGGAAGGTGGGAGCTCTCCCTTGGTCCTGCCTTTCCCTTGACTCCACCTCGTTAAATGACAGGGCATGCCCACAGGCACAGCCAGAAGCTGATGCTTGCTTTTTAAAATCTTGCAAGACTGCAAAATCACACATATAATCCGGGAGGGAAATAGGCCGTTCCCTTGAGGATAATGCTGGGCAGCCCCAGGAGTGCGTTTATTACATGCGCGTGATAGAAAGAAGAGTGCTGGCTCGGTGGTCAGGTAGCTGGTATCACGTCTCGCTGGACCTGCCATCCTCTAGCTGTGTGGCCTCAGGTGAGCGACCACACCTCTCTGTGCCTTAGTCCCTTTCTGAGAAGTGGAGACAACAGTGGGTATTGGAACAGAGGGCTGTGGGTTAGAGCAAGCATCCTGCGTGGGGGCTCAGTACACAGTTGGTTTCTTAGGTCCCTCCCCTGGGGCACAATGAGGCTGAAAGGTTTGACTTTCCGGCAGTTTTGACCCTTGATGCATGAGGGCACATCTATAATAAAGCAACAGGTTCTCAGGGAACCCATGGCTGCCCATTGCAAGTCTGGACTGTTTGGGCCAGCCTAGCCTTGTCCCTTTCCCTCTCTCTTTCCCTGCGTTCGTTCGTTCCTTCCTCCCTCCCTCTCTCCCTCCCATCCTCCCTCCCTCCCTCCCTCCCATCCTCCCTTCCTCCCTCCCATCTTCCCTCCCTCCCTCCCATCCTCTCTCCCTCCCTTCCTTCCTTCCTTCCTTCCATCCCCCCTCCCTTCCTTCCTTCCTTCCTTCCTTGCCTCTGCTGTACCAAGCACTGAGCCTCGTGATGGCAAGCACAGGGCCTACCTAATGTAGATAGCCCCATGAGGTTGAATAACGGCCCCCAAAGGGTGCCCATGTCCTAATCCCTGGAACCTATAAATATATGACTTCACACGGTAAAAGGGACTTTGCACATGTAACTAAATCAAGAACTGTTTAAGAAGGAGAGACAATCTGGAATTATCCAGGTGGGCCCTCTGTAATTGCAAGGGTCCTTACTGGAGGCTGGTGGATGAGAGCAGAGAAAGGCCGTGCGAAGATGGAAGCAGAGCTCGAAGGTGGAGGAAGGAGCCACAAGACAAGGGATGCAGGTGGAATCCAGAAGATGGAAAAGGGAAGGAGATACATTCTCCCCAACGAACACAGCCCTGCAACCCCTTGATTTTAGCCCCTGAGAACCTACTTCTGAGTCCTGTCCTCTGGAACTATAAAGTCATATATTGGCGTTGTTTTAGCTACTAGATCTGTGATGATTTTGCTGCAGCGGCGATAAGAAACGAATATCCCTCACCCACCCCACATTATTCTGTGTCGTGCAACTTGTTAGCTTTCTTCAGAGCATTTCCCTCCACTCGCAATGAAAAACCGGTAGCCTCTGTGTCCCTCAAGGCCCACATACAGAGCAGCACACAACCCCGCTCTCAAGGGGAGTGCCAATCCGGGGGTGGGGAGCCCAGAAATGTACCGGCAAGAATATCAGCCACGCCTGCTGTGAATCGAACGTGTGCGAGGCCAGGAACTGTGCGAAGCACTTTATGAGTGGCTTCATTTACTCCTGCCAGCAGCCTTAGAGAAAATGAGGGACGGAGGCCCAGACTAGGAGCAAGGAAGTGACTTCTCCTGGTCACACGACTGATAATAAATTGAAGCACAACTGTCTTAACTGTCTGGTTCCAGAGTTCATTCCATTTCTATTGTGACGAACGACCGCCCTGGGATTTCTAAGGTCCATTAGGACTTGTAAATCTTCACCTATTCTCCCCCCTCCCCCCATTATCGTTATCAGTATCAGTATCATCGCTATTTTAATCACAACATCTTATTACAGCACCTCGTATATGGTCACACGGAAGTAAACTTTATCACTGTTGTTATTCTCGTTGTCGCTGCTGCCGCCACTGTTTGTTGGACACCTACTATACACCAGGGACTGATTCGAACTCCCTGATCCATGATCGCCTTTCATCCATGTGGTCACCCCATGGCATACGTGTCAATTATTCCCACTGTACACATGAGGGCGCCGAGACTCAGGGAGGTTGAGCAGCTTGCCTGGCATGAGGGGGAAAGTCGGAACTTGAAAGCATGTTCATTCAACACCAAAGCCTGTGCAGTCAACTGCTATATCCTCCCGCCTCCCTACCGCAGGGTCAAGGCTGTGTACTTGTGAAGTGCACGTGGACAGACCAGCTCCTCCCGGGCAGGATTCACGAGGGCCGGGGTGTAGGGATGGAGAGCTCTCGGAAGCGTGACCGGAGGGGGAGACAGACTGCTCCTGAGGGGTGTGAAGGTGGCCCTTCCAGTGGGTTCCATGTGAACATCTCCCATGGGCCACTCAGAGATGGCCCCATCTAACGTGGGAGGAATTTTCGCCATGAATGCATGCAGCTCTAATCTCCGTTCTCACGGCCACGTTGAGCCGAGTTCTAGATGCCACTGGGTGCGCTGATTGCTCTGGTAATAACACAGCCGTCTCTGCCATGGGGCTGAGAGGTGGGAGCTGATAGGCTCACAGGTATCGGGAGCCTGGTGATGGGCAGAGACTTGCAGGTGCAGCTGAACGTCCCTAAGTGAGGGGGTTGGGGAGTCACAGGGCTGAGCGGCTGGGGAGATGTCGTGAATTGAGTCCTTGTGAAGACCTTGTGGAGAAGCTAGGCATCAGGACGTCACCCAACATGGGGTAAAAGGTCGCAATACACGGTAAGTTCTGTGGATTCATGCTTCCTTCTACTAGTTCAGCTCACCCTGTAAGTCACTGGTGACCTTGGACAAAACGTGTCCCTCCTTGGCCTCAGATTTTCCCTCTGGAAAGTGAGGGAGTCGTTGGATTAGAAATTCTCTAAATTCACTTCCACTAGTGAAAATTTTATTGCTTAATCAAGCCAGAGGCATACGGTTAAGAGAGCAAGCTTTGAACTTAGAATTTATTTATTTATTATTTTTTAGATTTTATTTTTATTTTTTTTAAGTTTATATATTTATTTTGAGAGAGAGAGAGAAAAAGCATGGGTGGGGGAGGGGCAGACAGAGCAGGAGAGAGAAAGAGAGAATCCCAAGCAGGCTCTGCACTGTCAATATAGAGCCCGATGAGGGACTCGAACTCAAGAACCATGAGATCCTGATCTGAACTGAAATCAAGAGTCCAATGCTTAACCGACGGAGCCACCCAGGCGCCCCTTAGATTTTCTTTTTAAAAATGATTTCTGAAAATAAATAAATAAATAAATAAATAAATAAATAAATAAATAAATAAAATGATATCTGTTTCTGGATTTGCCATTTCTTGGCTGTGTGACTTTAGGCAAGTTACTTCACCTTTCTGAATCTCAGTTTTCTCACCTGTAAAATACAGATACTAGTAGTTCTTACCTCATAGGGCTGTTGGGGGTTAAAGGCAATACTGCCTGTGCAGGGCAACCCTAAATGAGCACTCACAAATGGGGAGGCACTGTGACGCCGGCCATGACACCACAGGCCCCTCTCTGCTCTGTCTTCGGGAGAATGGGGGAGTCTCAGACTCGGGACGCTGCAGAAGGGAGTGTGGAGCAAAGGAAGGGAAGCACCTGGATTTCTCTATTACCACTGATTGGAGCTGAAAATAAAACTGAAATTCAGCTAGAAGGAAGGAGCATGTGAGTCACTGGGGAAAAGAGCTCTCTGCCAGCCGCCGAGTCCTATGAGCTGTCCCTCCACATCTTCTTGTCCTTGTCACCGTGACCTTCCTCTCCCGTGGGCTGGTCACCTCCCCCACACCTCACGCTGATTACAATGCTCTCCAAGCTGCTCTTTCAGTCCCCTCAGCTCCTTGCTGCCGGATCCTGGTGTTAAATGTGGGTTTTCTTACGTTACTCCCCTGGGCCCAAACCTTTCGCGACTCACAGCCTCTGAGCTCGGCATTCCAAGCTTTGCTCAGGTCCTAGTCAAACTGCCGTTCTCATCTCTAACCACCCAGCCTGGCCTCCGAAGACCCCTGCGAATGGGCCAAGAGCAGCCCCTCTCACTTCCTCCCTCAAACCCCTTCTCTAAACCTGGCATTAATGAAGTCGTCCATGCATCCATTAATTTATCTAGCCAACAGAGAAGCATCAGAATTTCTAAGAAGCACAGGGTCTAAGGAGCGTGGCACGGCACTGGTGGTCCAGCGGCGGCCTCTGCCCAGCCCAACGCCCATGGCAGACATTCCTAATAGGTCTCAGCACCTTTTAACTCACCAAGTTCAGGTTCATTCTCAGAATTCTCAAAGCAATGCCTCTGCCAGCCTCTACGCATCAACCGAATTGGCGAAATCCATATTCCATCTTTAGAAGGTGCGGTCACACAGATGGGGGAGCCAGCCCATCCCAGGGCCACCACTTAACCCTTAACTGGGCATGACCTCAGGCAAGGCACATGTCCATTCTGAGCATCCGTAGCCGCACTTTTAAATAAGGCCAATTATTTGGACCTCCCAGGGCTACTGGAGGACTGGAGCTCAAGCACACCGCAGGATAACAGTTTGGGGTTTTCTTGCTACCTTTCTCCCATTTGCTCGGCAGTGTTCATTGCCTCAGGGGTGGGGGGATGCAACGGGAAAGCCGAGAGAAGATTTTCAGTTTACTGAGACTGAAGAGCCTAAGCCCTCCATGAGCATCTTGTGCCCCAAACAACAGATTTCAAAGAACAGAGGAAGAGGCAGGCTATTCTGCCTAGGCGGGGGCAAGGAGGGGAGGGAAGGAGGGCACTAAGATGCTGGCGGTCACTGAGAAGGGAGGGCGGTAAAGCGAACCCTCAATCAGTTTGGAGAAAAGGATGCCACCGAGTGAACCATGCTGGGCACCAGGGTCTCTCCGTACGGCAGGGCACGAGGCCAGCAGGGACGTCTAGGAAGATGGGCAGAGGCAGTCTCCCAGCGTGGCCACGGGCCCAGAATGACAGGCGGTTCCTCAGGACTGCCGGGAGGTGGCCCGGGAGCGGGTGGCCCTGATGAGGTCTCGGGCGGTATGGAGGGGAGGACAGTGGGGACTGCCCAGGATGGGATGGGGAGGAAGGGGTCTCTGCATTTCCTGAGGCGGATGAAGACAACTGAGAGACAGCTGGGTGTCCCCAGCCTCCACCGACCCTTCCTCCACCCACAGCTCCTGCCCCACGCTTGGATGAAGCGGCTGGCGGAGAAGCTGGGAGGGACCTGAAAGGTCAAGGACTATGGTCCGCCTACCCGAAAGGCTGGGGGCTCAAGATGGACGCGGAACTCAGTGACAGAAAAACAGATTTAGATTTCTCTTTCCCCCGATTTTGAGGACCGCAATTTATTACCACGTGCATCTATACAAAGTATCTGGTAGTTATTAGTAGGGCAAGTTTCAGCCATTTCACTGCTAATTATCACTGTTAAATGGAAGTATCATAAATGTCATTATTATGAAGATTAAGTGGAATAATGTTATGTAAGCCGTCTGACACATAGGACCACTAAGTACTGAGTACTGTCACTCAGTAAGTATTAGCGTCTTTATTTTCTCTTCCCCATTTGCAGAGCTAAGTCGCACAGATTCTGAGAACCTTCATTTCTGTCATGTAGGTAACTTCTCAGGGGCTGTAAGACTTACGATCTGACCGGCCGCTAGCTCTGTTTTCAAGTACAGTCGATCCTGCTCATTAAAAAAAAAATGCCTTGCACTTTGATAAATTGGGAACAACAGGCCTGGGAGGCAGATTGCTCCCCTGTAATTCAAGGAAATGTGCAATCCTTCAACACGAAGCGCCCAGTAAACGTCACATCCATCGTCTCTGGCTCTTCCCCAACATTTAGGGCCACGGTGTGGACTTGGAGAGTCCCCATGAAGGAGAACTGGAGGGTGAAAGGTGTTATGGAGGTAAGAACTTTTCTGGCCTCCCTTCTCCCACCCCGGCTCTCCCCTTCTCCTTCAGCTGGAAAGCTGGTCCTCAGATCTCTTTGGGAACAAGGGACTCCAAAAATCTGCCCCAGACCAACATCCTGGAGTTGGTGACCTGTGTCCGCTGGCCGTCTGTGTCTGGGTGACCACTGCTACAAACCCTTTAACAACACAGAGAGACGCCGACACACAGAGAAGGGAGGAGATACAATCTCGTAGAGGGAGCGGGTACCGAGAGAGTGCTTAGCAAATGCTAAGCGTTACATTGAGCAAATGCTGAGCATTACACTGTGCTGAGTACTCGACTCGCATTTTCTCAATTTCTCGCGGCAACCTTGTGAGGAAGGACTCAGCCCTCATTTTACCAACTGGCAAAAAGATCTCAAAGAAGTACCCAGCACCCAGCAAGGAAAGGGTTCGGCCAGCCACGTGCCACCCAGAGCAAAGCACCTGAGTGAAGGTGAACTAGAAATTGTCAGTCCAAACCATCTCTGGGTCACCTACCGTCTGCCCTCCGCTGTTGGGGTTTTAAGGCTACCGTGCATCTTTTTCATTCCGTAGGTACGCTTAATCATCATACGCAAATCCTCCATTCATCTTTGTAAATAAGGTGGGTAAGGCCTTATCTCACCTCGTAATCCCTTCTGCAATATTCATATCACTTCCAGAGAGCTCAGTGTGCACACCCAGAAAGTCGATGTGACGGACTAGCTAAAGGAGGCCAAGTCCTTGGCACACAAGTTGTCACTTCTCCACCTGTGCCCAAGGCAGCCATCACAAATGATTTACAGATCTAATTTCCACTGAACCCAGATGTGACCTCAGACTCCTCCTGAAACAGCTCTTCAGGAGACCATGCTGGGTTCATTAAAAGCTGGCACAGGAAATGAATTCTATACGCCACCTCTGCCTGAAACAACTGTGAAGTATCCTTCATGCTATGACATGCCACGAGACCGCAGGGTATGAGAAGGGAACTGGCAGTGAGCTCGGGATCTGGGAGCCTGAGTCGAGCCTGACTCAAGCTACTCACCAGCTCTGTGACCTGGGACAAGTTTGTCACTGTCTTCCGGCCTCAGTTCCTTCATCTGTATCATTTAGCTCTGTGCCCATCTAGTTTTCAACAACCTGTGATTCATGACAGATCACCTGGTGGGGACTGGATATGGGGGGGTGACCCCACAGAAGGTGCATCCTAGGCCAACAAGACTTCATCTGGGAGGGATAACACCCCCCTTTAGGCTAGTTAAGAAGGTGTCTATGCTGGGCATTTGAATGACAACATAAAGTGGTGTTTGAGATGGGATGCCGATGAATCACAGTAGAATCACGTTTACTTAGGATCGTGAGTGCCTCAAAAACTCTTTGGGTCATGTGTATCTGACATGTAAGACTCCTTTATACCATGCCCAATGAGATGTTGCTAAGTATGTTTGTATGCCTCCCGTGACAGGGCAATTACTACTTCCCAAGGCAGCACAACCCTTTTTTTGGACACTTCTGAGTATTTGAAAGCTTTCCCTAACTTGCTGCCGTAACTTTACCTCACTGGACATTACAACTCTTGGGCTCACATAGGACCATCTAATCCTTTTTTCTCTTCTGGCCTTTGAAGTTGGTTTTCATGTCTTGCTTCTCTTTATTCCTGTTCAGCCCTGCCATGAGACTACCTTACCTTCATGCTAACACATCCTCAAGTCCCGTCACCATTCCTTACGTGATGTGGTTCTGAGTATCCATGCCCTGGAAATGCCCAGAGTTGTCTACACAGCATCCAGCTTGAATGTAACCATGTGGGCATGGTCTGCTCAATGCAGCATGAAGTGGCAGGAGGTGAGGAGGCTGGGATTCTGGGTTCTAGCGTCAAAACACTTGGATGTGCGCCTCTACTCTGTGTGGCCTTGCATAAAGGGCTTCTCAGAACCTCAACGGCTTTATTGGGAAATGACAGTGATAACAGTACTTGCCTCATGGGGTTAATACAAGGATCGCGTTGGGTAATTCATGCAAAACACACACAGGAAGCACTCAGTTAATACTAGTTATTATCACTCCATCATTCTAGAGGTGGTATTTCTGTTAGCATAAACTAAAGAAATAACTTTATCGCAGTGTTTCTAGGAAAGTACCGAGCCCTGGGAGCAATATGGTCGTTTTGACATGGGTATGGTCCAGTGCGTGGTGGTGGAGGGGTCTGGAGGAAGTTAGCACACCCAAGCAGTTAATGGCCAGGGAACCAGTGGCCAACTCTCCTTAAAGATGCAGAAAATCAAATTTAGAGCAGAGGAGGTTAAATCCTGGCCTGACAGAAAGCTTATCTATGAACTTGCAAGAAACTCATTAGTTTCTTTTTTTTTTTCTTTCCCGATTAGGGCTGTTCATTCCGGGGTGTTTAAGAGCTGGTTCAGGGCAAAGTACGTGAGCGGGTAATGAGCTTTCCGAATGCTTCCCCCAACTCTGGCAGGGATCAGAGGCGATGTACGCAGGGCTGTCACAGAAAGGCGGAGAACACTTGCTTTGATTCCTTGTGAGCCGCTCTAAGTCCTGGCCAGCACGTCTTCCCGCCTCCAGGCTAGGAGCCAAATCTGGCTCTGAGCAGGGGATGAGGAGCCTTAGAATCCCAGGAAACCTCTTCGGGCTGTTTGAAGAACCTCTGACTTCCCTTTGAAAAGCCAGAGCATCCAGCAGAGCTCAGCGGGGTGCAGAGCTCCAGGGGAGGTGTGCTGTAGTCAGGAAATGCCAGGAACTCCTGGCTTCCCCTGGCTGGGCCAGCCACACAGCATGGCGTGAAGAGACGTGCATGCTAAAAATGCCCAGGGGTGCTTTGTGACCTTGGCAACTGGTGGGGTGAAGGCCAGCTTCTGCTTCACCCTGAAGATAAATGGGCAGGACAATTTTTCTGGCTTGCCTGTAGCCGTCTTTGAATTTACCATCATTAATTCTCCAAGTGTGGTTCGTGGACCTTCTTCCTCAAAATTACTTGGAGTGATTTTTTTTAAAATGCAGATTCCAGGCCTGCCCCAGGAGGCCTGGGATGTTATACACTCGACCAGCTTAATATGTGTTTCTCGTGCTCATTTAAGTTTGAGAGTGGCTGCATCTAGAACTAGCTCTTACACACTCAACACATTCTGAGTCTGCTGTAGCTGTCAGAGCAGATAGGTTGTATGCAGGGAGGTAGTGAATATGGATGGAAAGAGAATAGAGTTTGGAGAGACTCAGTCCCAGCTAGTTGTTGTATGCGCCTGAGTTCTGGGGTGGTTTGTTACACAGCATGATAAGTGACAAATGTTGACTGATACGCTGACTCCAGCCATTTTCAAGTTAGCTCACTAGGCTCTGTTCCTCAGATATAACAAGCTATTCTCATCTCAGGGCTTTGCTGTGGCAGAAGTTCCCTTCTGCCTGGAATCTCATTCTCCCAGCATGCTCATGACTATTCCTTTCTCAAGATTCACACTTTAGCTCAAACTTCCTCTCCTCACAAAGATTCTCCTTGACCGGTCTAAGTAGGCCTCTTCCCTCCTCAACCCCCTCCATCTCTTCCATGACATTTATCGCTTTTTGAAAGTTGTTTGTTTGTCGTCCATCTCTTCTGGTTTTTTAAAAAATTGTTTTAATGTTTATTTATTTTTGAGAGGGAACGAGAGAGAGAGAGAGAGAGAGAGAGAAAGAGCGCGAGCAAGTGGGGGAGGGGCAGAGAGAGAGGAAGATATAGAATCTGAAACAGGCTCCAGGCTCTGAGCTGTCAGCACAGAGCCCAACGTAGGAACTCATGAACTGTGAGATCATGACCTGAGCCGAAGTCAGATGCTTAACCGACTGAGCCACCCAGGTGCCCAGTCTTCTTCTGCTTTAAAATACCTTATCGGTTACGTTCATTGCTGGGTCCTCACTGCCTAGAACACAGCCTGGCATGCAGCAGACATTCGACGAACATTTAGTGAATGAGTAAGTGCACCACCTTCCCTCGTACCACGAGTCTGAGGTAACCAGCACCAGCTCTGGGATGACTCTTTCAAGGTCCTCTCGTCCGTGGCACTCACGGACCCCTGTCTAGCTTTCGGCCATTCTCAGCCCTGCCTCCCTCAGTACGCACTGCAGCTTGTGAGATTCCTCTTGTTTTTTTCCCTCCCTTCTCCTTCTGTTGGTTCCATGGATATGGGAAGCTTTTTGTCCACCCTTGGGTCCCCCAGTGTGTGGAGCAGGTCCTGCCTAGCACTTAGTGGGCATTCAAGACACACTTGCTGGGGCGCCTGGGTGGCTCAGTCAGTTAAGCATCCAATTTAGCTCAGGTCATAATCTTGCAGTTTGTGGGTTTGAGTCCCGCCTATGTTGGGCTCTGTGCCGACAGCTCAGATCCTCGATCCTGCTTCAGCTTCTGTGTGTGTCTCTCTCTCTGTCCCTCCTCTGCTCACGTTTTCTGTCCCTCTCTCTCAAAAAAATAAATAAACATTAAAAAAAAAACATTAAAAAAACACACTTGCTGACTGAGTGAATAAATAATACAATACACTCTTTATCCTAACAATTCCACACCCAGGAGTCTATCCCAAAGAGGTACTCAAACCTGTACAAAATCGTTGACTGAAACATTTTTGGGGACAGCAAAAAATTGTAAACAATTTAAAGTTTGTTGAGAAGGGACTGACCAAGTAAGTTGTGATACAGAATGATATGAGATTTGCAGCCAGTATAAATGAAGCCCTTGATTTCTGTGCATTCAGGTGACTTCCGGCTCTTTTTTGAGGTAAGTAACACTGCATTGGACATCCTTGTTCTCACATGTATTTGTTCATCTCTGATGTCCTTGGGACAGATCTCTCAAATTTAAATTATTGGGTCATTTGGTATGAACGCTTTTTAAAAAATCCTACCAAATAGACCACGCCGTCCTCCAAAATTAATCGACAAAATTACTTTGAGCACCTGGGAGAAAGCTGTGCCTTTATTTCTTTAACCCTTTGAAATCAAACGAAAACAGTATTGGCCCAGAGCATAATTAACAAGCAAGACATTCTCTATGAAAAGATTCAGTTAGAATGAAGACAAAGGCATCATATGAGCTCTGACATTCACATGCAGCAGACACATAAATGGATTTCTCATAGGCTCCAGCTTTTGACTCAATGTATCCAGGCAACAGAAGTCTGGATTTAATAACAGATGTTCGCTGCATAGCAATCACCATATAATGCCAGGGTAGACTAAAACAGCATTTTATCAACCAATAAATGTGCTGTTTGCTTTATTTTACCATGTTGTTCTTCAGTTGCCTTCAAAACCGAGAGGACAGATTGAGTCACTCGGCATCTGCTGGGAGCAATATGCTTGGCTTCATTTAAAATGAAAAATCAGGTCTGTGTTTACATTTTTCACCAAAGCTTGGGATCTGATGTGCTAACACTCCCAACTGGGCTAGCCGGAAGGGCTTTCAGGAAAATCTCAGGAGAAATGGGACCAAAGTGGGGAGTCAGTTCCCCTTCTGGGAAAGACATATGGTGGCCCATCCACGTCAATCAGCCCCACCAGAGGGAGGTCCAGATTTCCCCCACTATAGACCAGTGTTGGCAAAAGGACCCCTGCCGGGCTCCTTCCTACAGCCGGCAGCTTTGACCACCAGAGTCTACTTTCAAAAGGCCAATCATCCTGCAGCGTTTGCATAACAATCTATATGTAACCTGTAAATTTACAGAATAAACACACATAACTTTCTGAGAGAAAATGCTTCCAAGGTGGTAGCAAGGAAGAATGCCATTTGAGTCTGTCCCCGGTTGATGAGATGAAGCTGGAGGAGAGAGAATGAAGCTAACATTTGTGAGGCAAGGTGCTATGTGCCAAGTACCAGGCTAACTTTGTATATGTTATCTTTTTTCATGATCGCCGCGTTACCCTGAGGTAATACTATTTGTCCTCACGGTAGTGGAGGAGACAGAAGCTGGAAGAGTTAGACACTGGCCCAAGCAGCTAATGCCTGACATGAAATGGTGGCTGGCAGTGGTTAGATGACTCTGGGTGACTTCTGAGGCTAGATCATAAAAGGTAATATGCCTTCTACCTTTATTCCTGGAATGCTTGTTTGTGAAGCCTTTAGACTGTTCTCGAAGCAGCCTGGCTGCCCCAAAGTCACCATCTACTGTGGGGCTCAAACCAGAAGCCTGTGGAGGAGCTTATGTAGAGAAGAAACAAGCCCCCTGCTGGTAGCTCTCTGTCAACAGCCAGCACCGATTTACCAGCCACATGAGTGAGCCAGCTTGAAAGTGGATCCTCCAGACCTCAACTGAATTATCCCAGCCTACTGCACATGAAACAGAGACAAACTATCCCTACCGAGGCCTGCACAAATTACAGACTTGTGAAAAATAAATGATTTTTATTGTTTTAAGATATTACATTTGGGATGATTTGTTACACAGCAATAGCTAACTGATACACTGGGGAGCCCAGAAGATGATTTAAAGAGCTCTATGTACTCTTTAATCTTCAGTGCCTGGGTAAAACTTTTCAACAAAGAAAAAAGATGTTTTCTATGTAACAGTTGTAATAAAATGAATTGTTAAGAAGAAAGACCACTTGTCGTTAGCTGTCTCTCTCACTTCATTGTCCAACCCCACACATATACTTCTAAATCCATATTGAGAAAAATTGTAGGCTCTCTTTGTCTAAAAGGGGAGAGGATAAAGCGGAAGTGGGCTGAGTGGGTGTAAAGGCAGCAGGCGGAAAGACTCAATGAGAGGAAACTTTGAGTCACTCAGGGTAGCAAGGCCTAAGGGATGGACAGTGAGAATCAGCATACGTGAATACAGAGTAGATGGGGCACCTGGGTGGCTCAGTTGGTTGAGCGTCTGACTTCAGCTCAGGTCATGATCTCACAGTTCATGGGTTTGAGTCCGGCATTAGGCTCTGATCTGACAGCTCAGAGCCTTGACCCTGCTTGGGATTCTGTGTCTCCCTCTCTCTCTGACCCTCTCTTGCTCGTGTTCTGTCTCTTTCTCTCTCAAAAATAAACATTAAAATTTTTTTAAATAAATAATAAAAAACCAAATACAGGGTAGACACAGGGGCAATATTAAAAAATATTTAACCACCACCCTAAAATGAGAACCTGGTTTCAGCTTAAGCTTAGGGTTCTTATTTGATAATCCCCTCTCCGCTCAGACTGACGTGGAGACCTCCCCAAATACCTAAGATAGAAGTTTCTAGCAGGGTGGCAGGTGGCAATTTAGAACAGATTAGACTGATTTAAAGATACAATTTAATTGATATTTCTTGCATCCACTTTTTCCTGCTTAAACTTGAGTAGCATACGCTGGATTAAAGGGGAGAAATTTTAACGTGTTGATTTAAATTATTTTTATCATAATGTTACTTAATATAGACACGCATAAAGCTAGGTATAAAACCCTTATGCTTATAGCTCTTACTGAGCTATAAAACAGAAACAAATTTCCAAATTAAACACAAATAAGACTGCAAAACCAATAAACTTCAAATTAACAACATTAGTTTAATGCGAGGTGGTTTGGTTGAAAGTGAATTGCTGCTTGCAGGGTGATTGTGGTGTGGAGTTGACATTTTCTTCCATTCTGCTTCAGCCTGCCTGTCTCCCTTGTGCTGTGATGGCTCTCCCAGCGCCCCTCTCCTGGAGCTGCTAGGAAATCGTTTTTGTTCAGAGCCAGGTGCTTTAGGTACCTACATCCTTCTCTGTTTCCTTTTCCTTATTCTCTCATGATGGTAAAAATAAAAGCAAACAAACAAAACCCCCCAAATAAATAGGGTACCCAACACGGCTGGAAGCGAATGTAAATATGGACTGTGAGATCACCTGCATCGATGAAGGATTGGTAACCTTGCTCTGTCAAGGGCCAAAGAGTCAATATTTTCTGCTTTGCGAGCTGTATGGTTTCTCTTGCAACGATCCAGCTCTGCTGTCTTACTGCAAAAACAGCCATAGATAACTTGCAAGCAAATGAGTGCTGCTGTGTCTCAATAAAACTTTACTTACAGACATCGAAATTGGAATTTCGTACCATTTTCAAGTTATCATGAAATATTTCTCTTTTGATTTTCTCCCCCATGATTTAAAACTGTAAAAAGCACCCTCGGCTCCCAGGGCCTATGGAAACGAGCTGGGCATTGATTTGCTCCGCAGGCCGTAGAGTTGGTGGACGCCAGGCCCAGACCGGGACAGGGTGCTCGTGACGGATAATCGAGAATATTAACGCGCTGTTTAGATTATTCTTATTTAAATGCAAAAGTCGAAATAAAAATCAGTTACCTTGGAGAATGCACAGACCTGGGGAATATTTCCGAGGATTGGGTTTGAGTTTGAGAGGCGCTGCCCAGGAGCACCCACGGAAAGCAAGGTCCCGGCGAGTTCCACCGAAATGTAAGAGCTGGCGGAGTGAATCTCGGTCCTCCACAGCACCCTCCTTCCCAGCCCCCGGCGTAGGTGACATATCAGGGGCATGACAAGAGTCCCAGCTGCACCCTAGACCACCCATGGAAGCACTGTAGTAACTAGAGTTTCTGCAAAAGTCCGATTCCTTTCCAGCCGGCTTGAAAAAGACTCTGTGGTCCATGCTGCAGCTGGACATAAGAAAACGACGCCTGAGCTGAGGCAGGGGCCGTGGACGCCGGGCTGGCCTCCGCTCTACCGCTCGTTAGTTGCGCGCCCTTGGGTTTAACCTCTCTCTGCGTCATTTATTTTCTGTGTAAAATACTCATGCTGCCGTCCAGGCTCCTTACCCTGCCCCTCCCCAAATACATTAGGAGGTGTTATGAAGCTTAAGTAAGAAAGGAAGTGTGTTGCGCCTGGCACACTACCTGGAAGGTGGTAAGCATTCCATAGATAGTGGCCATTAATTGTCATAGTAAAGTCTGTTGTCCGATAGTTATTTGACTTCCCTGAGTCCATCGGTAAATGGCGGCACGGGGGTAGTCTCAGTCTCAGGGGTTAAACAAGGCAACATAAAACCCTGGGCGGCACACACGTGCCTCAAGCAATCATCAGCCCTTCCCCGGGACTTGCATTTGTTCCAGAGGCAAAGTCTCCAAATGAACACTTCTGTTCCAGTCAATAACGTTGTCTGTACAACTCGTGGTGAAAACAGAGAGGTGATTAATCATTGAAACCGGAAGCACTTGATCCCAGAGCAGAGAGGAAGCAGGAACAATTTGAGTGATTTCAGCGCTCCTCATATGCCTTGATCTTTTTAAGCGCTGCCCGGTTGGGTTATAAATATTTTTCCTTTGGTGTGGGGGTTTCTGAAGCTTCAGAAAGCACTGTGAACATACGAAGGGAGTGTTCTGGTGTGCACAACCCTGGGCGTTGACTGGATTTGGGTGTTGGGGTCCCACTTGAGTCCATCTGCAAGGAGATTTTTCTTCACTCAGCAGGAAAACGTATGCATGAGTTGCAATCTAAGAACCCAAACCTCTCAGCAGATGTTTTATTTGGCTTGTTTATTTTGTTCTTGCTTGTGCATATGCGCGTGTGTATGTAATTGAGACAACTCTTAAAAATTGGGATATTATACATGTGGTCTATTTCCAGCTTTGTTTGAAAAGGCAGGAGATGTGGTCGCATTCCCCGGGGCAACAGCAGACTGGGGGTGAGAAGCAGCTGTCCCTTTGGACGGGACCTGTGTGCCTCCGTTCGCCATAGCGCCCCCCAACTTCCTGTCATCTTTCCGACGAGTAGACTGCCTGGGTCGTCATTTATTACTGTGCGTGGGGCGCTATTTGTCTTATAGTCGAGACGTTGTTCTCTGTATTCACGTCTCTTAAATGTGGGGAAATGAAAGATAGATCAAGAGGGATGCATTTTTCAAGGAAAATGATGGAACACATATTTCCTGGTGGTATTGAAGAATATTCCTCTGGATTTTGTATGCAAATGGCCAACTCTATTCACTTGCATGCCTCATCTGGCCCAGGGCTACAGAGTCTGCCTGATTCCCTAAACCTCCAGAAATCCCACCTTTAAGCCCAGTCTCATTATTTCTGCAACTCACTCAGCTAATGTCTACCGAGCCCCTGCTCTGCACCAGGCACCATGCTTGGTCCTGGACCAGAGTGGTGAATCAGGTAGACATGCCTTCTGTCCCCTTGCAGCCTGGCCAGCCAAAGGAATCCCAACAACGCAAACAGGCCGTCCCAACAAAGAGCTGGCTGCTGTAACAGGAGGAAAGCCACAGCCGTATCCGTTGGGGGGAAAACACCTAATTAGGAGTCAGCCATCCTTCCAGGAAGAACTGATGTTTCAGCTGAGACCTGGAAGGTGAGACAGAGTGAGCTGGTCCAGGCCTGGGGAAAGCCCGTGCACAGGCGGGAAGGCATGTGAGAAGTGGAGGAAGCAGAGTCTGGCTGGAGTGTGCAGCGTGGTGGTGACCGGGTGGGGGGACTGTCTAGAAATGAGTCTGGTGAGGCGACGCACAGCCTGTCGGATAGTGTTAGTGGTTCCCTGGAGGGTCTGAAAAGCATGGACAAATCCCAGTACGCAGAGGAGAACAGGAGTCAGCCAGAGTCCATAAAATAACCCTGCAGGGGAGGAGAGGGAGGCGAGCAGGCCGGGCAGGCAGTGCGGGCTGGCAAAGGGAGGCAGTGCGACCAGGGCAGCACCAGCTCCCTGCACAGAGGGGTGATCGAGGCACAGAGGACACAGCGCAGGCTTCGGAGCTGGCTGGGTGTGACCGTGCCACTTTCTGCCGGGCCTTGCATTTTGTAGCTTCAGTTTCCTTACTTACAAACTGGGATAATGGTAAATACCTCCCTGACTTGCTGTGAGGGTTAAATGGGACTAAAAGCACCCAGCACGTAAGGAGAACGTAGTGAAAGGAAGCTGATTTTCAATTGATTTTGGTGTGCATTTTAAAACCTGATGCCTAACCTGGGATGACTTAGCTCTCCTTCCTCCCACGAGGCATCTCCCGCTCGGTGCCCCCACCCGGGAGGAGCCCTCCCCAGTGCCTGCCATCTGTCGCTGGCGCTCCAGTGCTGACCTGGAGCCTGGCACGGGGCTGCAAGGATAATTACCACTTCTGAATCGATTCCTTCGAGCCCTTTTGAGCAGGCTGAAAAATGCTGTGATTAAAATGATTAAAAACCTGCCTCCTATTTCACAGCTTTTAATATTTGATAAGATTTTGGAGAGAAGAATAAGAGCGAGGCATGAGATCTGGCAGTTTACAATCCCAGCTTCCGGCCCTCTCAGGAAACTATCGGGGCACTGAAAAGGGGAGAGAGAGAATGACAGCCAGAGAGAGAAGGAAACGGAGAGACAGAGAGAGAATGAGTGGATATGAGGAAGGGTAAACTGGGGTGCATTCTCCAAGGAGGAAAAGCACAGAAAGAAAAGGAGATGAGATTCTCATCCTTCCAGGTTGTTCATGGTCTTGAATGCCAGTGATAATTAACATTATTATCATGAAAGGAATGGTAAGAAGAAGACTATAGCAGCTACCATTTGTCAGGTATGTATGCAAAGCCTATGTGTAAGGAATATACGTCCTTGAATTTTCCCAATGATCATAGAAGGGAACCTTTTTGTCCCCCTAACTGTACAGAGAACAGAGGCTCAGAGAGATGAAGTGACTTTTCTGGTACCACTCAGCCATTACTGGAAGAGCTGAAATCCACATCGGGTCAGCCGGACCCCGCGCCCCGCCACGTACAGCATTGTGGGACATACAGCAGGAATGAGAAAATACTGCAGAAAGTAGGGGACCTTCGATTCCTTTCTGTCCCCATTCGTGACCGTTATCTTTGGAGAGAACAGCTCCAGTAGTCAGATAGCAAATGCCTGTTTTACTCTTTCTGTGACAGCAGCTCATTTTAAGCCTCTCTTCAATGTTAATTTCCTTCCTTTCACCAAATCTTGGTCACTCTGCTGGAGTGTAAGTTCACTGAGGACAGCTTCTCTGTCGTGATCAAAATAATAAGCCTAACGAAGCGAGCCCTGGACTTGAGGCTTCCCAAAGCAAGGTCTGGGAGGATACAGAATGTCTGCCAAGAGTGTCACGAAGCCAGTCACGAAAGTTCCTCTCCTGCTGTGCACCGGGGGCAGGTTTGGGGGAGCTCAATCAACTGGGTCAGAATGGGCTCCTTCGAGAAAGCCAGAGAAGTCGGTTTGTTCTCTCAATTTTGCGAATGTTCCAGGTTACCTCGAAAGAGCTCTATCTCTATCTCTCTGAGGTCACTCCAGGCCACAGGGAGGCCGTGACTATTGGTGAAAGGGTCACAGGGTTGCAGCAACTGGAGAGGGAAGGGATACACTGGAGCCCATTCTGGGGGGGCGGGGGCGGTTCACTCAATACTGCACAGAGTCTAAACACCATCCTGATCTGGAGAAGGAGGCTGAGTGGGTTAGCCACTGAGCATTCCAAATGGATGTAGCATGGGACAGGAAATAAACTAGTCTGGGCAGTTACAGAGAAAGAGCCCAAACCAGAAAGATACCAGCTCAACACAGGTAGGCGTTTTCTATCTAGCTACGGTGGTCTGTGAAAGGAGTCACGTACCTCTGGAGGTGGTGAGCTGGTCACCTCTAGAAGTGTGTGAGCTAACGCCACTTATTGGGGATGTTGTAGAGGGTACTTAGGCCTAAGGAGGGCATTTATGAACTTGAAGATCCCTTACAAACCTCAGGAGTGTAGTAAACACAGAACAGAAATCAATCTCTGTTCCTCCACGTAATTTCAGCATTCGGCGTGTGTTTGAGACATACCAACTGCTGGGAAAAGTTTGTTGAGTGAACGAATGATTCTCTGCAACAGATATGCACCAAAGTGTTCGGAAACACCAGAATCATGTTCCAATGATCCAACCAGATCCAATAATCCAACACGGTCCAATGATCCTATTCTAGAAACATGGAATCATGTTCCAATAATAAAAGCCACAAAGGCTATAGTTCTGGTAATCTAGTTACTGCTCCCATTTTATAGATGAAGGAGTTGAGGTTCAGAGAGAGGCAGTAACCTGCCAGAGGTTACCCATGTAGAAGGCAGCAGAGCAGGGATGTGGGCCTGCCCGGGTCTGATTCACAGTCCATGCTCTACACGCCAGGGCCGCCCTGACCCTGGCTGCAAGCCTCACCTTAGGCCCCGGGCAGCTCTTCAGTGAGACTCTGCCCGGTGCCTGCAGTAAGGAGTGTTTCTGTGGCCAGAACCGGAGTGTGGCATGAGCAGCTGCCTCCAAGGTCAGTTTTTCTGGGTGGTTTGCATATTCCTGCTTGCAAATTCTTGGTCAGGTTTTTCCTCTCCTAAAGAACTCTCTCCCTGGTATCGGTGGCCTCTTCCTCCTTCTCAGGGCTCTCCCCTCTACTCCTACTTTCAGTCATTGCAGGTCACCTCCAACCAGCAACCCGCCCTTGACTTTTAGGGTGTAGGATGGAATTGTAGATCTCCCAGTCCTTTGGGGGCCCCTGGCAGCGAAGCACTCGGGCCTCTTGGCTTTATTCAAACTTCTGTCCAGAACGCCATTGCCCGGACCCACAGCCAGCACGTTCACATCCTATCCAAACTTGGACCAGAAAGGCTCCTTGTCAACAACCTTTCTTCCTGGTTCTGACCTCAACAGCCCTTCCTCATTGCTTCTTGATCTTTACTTCTTTGATGATTAGATCTCAACCTTCTGTCTGAGCTCTGAAATTCCTTTACACCTTTTGACTTCTTGCCCAATCTCCTGTATGATCTCCTAACCCGATCACTTAACCTCCCTGTGTCCTCCTAACTCAATCTCTAGTCTGACCTCTTTTCCTCCTGACTTCCCATCTGAGGTTTGGTCTGGTCTCTAACTCTCTCACCTCTTCTATCTCGCATCTTACCCATTGCCTAGACCAAGGTTTTCTCTGCTTTGCGCTTTCGGGACTAGATAATTTTCTGTGGTAGAAGGAGTTCCTCTTCATTGTAGAATATTTAGCAGCACATGCGGTCTCTACTCTCTAAATACCAGTAGCACCCCCACCCCAGTTGTGACAGTCGAACACGCTTCTGGAGAGTCTCCAGCATTCTCTGGTAAAATCCCGCGATGCTGAGAACCAGTGCCTCTCACCTGCGTGCCTGCCCCTGCACCTTAGGCACTGACCTGTGTTTCATTGTCTGCAACAATTGGGACTTTTACATATTTCTGTTTCCAGCTCTTCCAGGTGACAAATATTCCCAGGGCCCAGCTACAAACCCCTGCCCTCAGATCATTCTTCTGAATCAGATCATTCTTCTGAATATCCGGTTGCCTGTCACAGATGTTGTGTTCTCCATACTCCATGCCGTAGCTTCCTGCTTCCTGATTCTTTGTGCTTGCTCTCCTCCTCCTCCTGGTTTATGATTTTGCATTCTAATAACCAACTCTATTTCTCAAGTGCTTTGGGCGGGTCATTAATTTCATGGGGCTCCACTCTTGTTAACAGCATTGCCTCTGACAATCAGGGACCCATTTAACCTCCATCCTCACCCTCCTCTGCCTTGTTTTTTTTTGCTTCAATCCAAGTCTTCCCCACTGGTCCACTCTCAAAGAGAAAAATCAACTGTGGTCCATGCACCAATGTAGACTATGAGGTCTCTGAACCATTGCACATCTGTTTCCCAGGGGAGTGGGGCAGCATGGTGTTGCAGGGGAATGCATGGGTATTGAAAACATACACTTCCAAGCCCTGTCCTGGTCCCTCCAGTCTTTGTGTGACTTTGGGCCGGTCACCAAGTCTCTTGGAGGCTCAGTTTAATGCAATCCTTCCCCTCTCCTTGAAAAGCTTAATAGAAAATGCCTAATAGCATGGATAGGTCAGAATTAGAAGACAAGTCTCCTCCCATAATTGTTCTCTTTCAGAATCCATACTGATACATATACGATTGCTGATATATGTTCTGTGCTTGCCTCATTTTTGTCATCTTCTTACATAGTAGGCATCTTACTGTGTCACGTGGAGAGAAGGTACTTGGATTTAAACACATTATTTAATTACTCCTCCCAACAATCCTGGAAGACAGGTGTTATTTCCTCCCATTTTGCAGATGAAGAATTTGAGGTCACCAGGTCACACAGGGAGAAAGTGGCAGGGCCAGGATTATAATCTTAATTCTCCCTACTTAAAACACATGTTTTGAAACAAATAGCATATTGTTTCCCACATAAAACAGATATGCACCAAAGCATTCAGAAACACCAGAATCATGTTCCAAATTAATGAATTTGAGTGAGATAATATGTAAAGTGTCTAACAGTGCCTGGCACACAAAGCTTAACAAATGTCAATTCTTTTCCTTACCTATTTGGGGCAGGGGCGGTAATAAATGGAAACTGTGAGTTTTTCAAAGACAGCAGAAGACCTTTGTAAGTTCTTCCTCCTCCCCGGCCACACTCCCCACTGAGCTCTCGGTTCTTTTAGGCAGAGGTGGTATGTGTCTCTATGCTTCCTGCAACACCTCGGAGAAGGTTTAATAAATAGTTATTGATTTGACCATTGATTAAAGCAGCACTAGGGGTGCCAAGTCACCTCTGTGGCGTCTCTGTGGGGAGCAGTGAGGCTCGTGTGCTGGTCCGTGGCTGCTCTCAGACAAGGCCATTTGCATAACTGGAACGTGCTGTCCCCATCTTTAATAAAGATTCGAGCGTCACTAATTGGCAGGCAGAGGCTGTGTTCTCTCCATGGGAATCAGAAGGGAGCAGAATGTGCCCTGAATGTTAATTTTCTCGGCAGCCTGCACTTGAAGGTGGGGGATGAGGAGGGGAGGAGAAGAAGGGCCGAGGGGCACAACGCACTCTATGACACGGAGCTCCTGTCTGGTGGCCATTTCATTAAAATGTCCTGAAGTAAAATTAAAAGGACACGGAATTTGGAGCCAGGTAACTTGGTTTAAATTTCTGACTCTATTTCTTACAAGCTAAGTCGGAAACGAATCTCTCTCGGCCTCAGTTTCTGTATCTGTCAAATGAAAATAAGATGACGATAAGTGTAACCAGAAAAACATTTATTGAATGAATGAAAACTGATAGATGTTGCAAAGGGATGAGGCTTTGGTAACAAAAACAGTCTATTCTGAAAGAGTGTATGCAGGAAAAAAAGTCTCCTGCTTATTTTAAAAATGAAAATAAAAAATAATGACAAACCACACGCAGGCTTCTGGGTGAGGCTGGACAAGAGTCTGTTGCATTCAGTAGCAAAGAGCAGCGCCATGTCCTAGCCCAGTGGTGCCTGGGTTGAATGATTACAGGAGGTGTTTTTAAAGATATAGACTTAGAGTTTGTACTCGGAAGAGAGTGTTGTTCAATAAGCCACGAGGGCATGAAGAATCCCGGAATCTGAATTTTTATCTGTGTCTCCTGCAATTCACCCTGTAGGCAATGCTTATTCAGCACCACGGTCAACACCACCTCACGACACTTCCTCTGCTACCAAATAAGACCAAAGGGGAAGATACAGGAAAGATGCTGTTCAGTTAAGTGTTGTTCTCAATTTACCCTCCGGGACTCTTAGGGACACTTAAGATGATCTGAGCAGAGGTGAGATAATCAGATAATAAGAAAAGTATGGAGCTACAATTTTTGAACACCTCCAGAACAGGAGCATAGTTTTTAATATGCCTAATAGCATCGGTTACTGTGTTAATAAACCCTGTGCCTTATCAAACATGTGTAACTCTCGAATTAAAAGTGAGGAAATACAAAATTACCAATAGAAGGCCAACGGTTTCTTTCTGTATCTGTGATAACCATTTGTGTACCCTTGGGGTATTGGCTCCTCATTTTAATAACGACTGCTGTTGAAGATTCAGCAGACTTTAATGTGCATCTAATCCTTGGTGTGTTCACTGTGTGCTATGACAGCAATGAAGTAAGGAGGATGTGGGGTAGCTGGGGACTGTGCATACCTGTGTGTGTGTGTGTGTGTGTGTGTGTGTGTGTGTGTGTGTGTCTAAGAACAGTGTTTGGAGGCAGGGATGTATTGAGATGGGAACCTTCCCAAATATGTCCAAAATCATAAAATCTCCCCTTCTAAATTGTGTGCATATGCCTTTGCATTCCTCCACAGGTATGGATAGGAAAGAAGGAGGCTAAGGAAGACTTTAACTGGATCGTTTATGCCAAATACTTAGCGTAGATTCCCCACCTTAGAAATCTCAGGCCAGAGTGTGAGGTGCCTGGGGAAGAACAGGAGAGGAAGCTCAGTACATGGGCAGGTGGTGTCAGGGCTATAAAAATTGAATGAAGGACTGTGAGCCTGTGTCCAACAGGCTCAGAGTACCACTCCATGCAATTCCATCAATAGCAGCCACTGGGATGTAATTCCAATAAACTGAGCAACCGATTGATCCACAGTCAGAACACTCGCTAGACTCCTTCCTTCCCCCGCCGTGCCTGCATGGTTGGGCACTGTAAACTGTGCCCCAGCCAAGGTGGAGAGCAGCGGCACCTCCTAAATCCACAGGCAAGATAGTCACCTGCACTCTGGGAGAGGCTTCCGACCAAGAATAGGGATGAGTAAATGACAAATTGGTGGACGGAAGACAGGGAAGCTCTGGGTCTCTTAGGCTCTCCTAGCAAGTCTCCAGCACTTCCCAAGACTGGAAGGGAAGATTATGAGGGAGCCAGATCTGCGTGTGGAGGGGTGTGGGCAGGGTGAAAAATGCCTCTGGAAACCAAACCAAAAGTCTAAAATTTTGGAGCCCTGAGCTCCCCTTCCAGAGTGGAGGAGAAAATGGACACCGCCTTGGGGCCACAGACTGCAGGAAGCCACAGCACTAGACTTGGTCCTGTGTGTTATTCCAGGGCCTGAACCCCATTCTGGGCAGATGTCCCATTTGCTATGTTTCATTCTCTACCTGCAGCGTAGAGCCCTGGGCTCAGGAAGACACATTCCTCTGTACTACAATTCCAGGAAAGCTTAAAGGCAAATTTGCTCCTTGTTGAAAGGGCTCTTGAGAAAATGGAGCATGCTGTTCTCAGACCCGGTGGCTCAAGAGCTGAGAGATGGCATGCAAGGGATGACGGGGTGAGGTACCTATAGGATGCTAGGCTTTGAAAAGGGTTCTTGCAAAGTAGGTGGACTTGCAGGGACCCACTGGACTTTGGAAGTGGACAAGGGGAGGGAAGCCGGAGAAGACATCCACCAAATGTTTACCAAGTGTCTGTTACGTGTCAAACGCACTTCCCACCACTGGGAATACAGTAGTGAATGAGACAGATGAGGTCCCTACTCTCACAGGGCCCATGTGCTGGTGGCAGAACCCCAACAGTCGTGTGGTCCCTGTGTGGTCCCCGGATCCAGATTCCACACTGCAGCTGTTACGTCCATGTCACCGACCACTCGTTTATCCCTCGTTACTAAGTACTCCTCGGCTCACCCCGAGCTTCACACTAGTGCCGGGCCCTCTGCCTAGAATTCCCTCTGCCTCTAATCTGCCTTGCAAATGCCTATTTTTCCTTTCTGTCTGGTTTTATTTGAGGTCCCCGAGGGAGCTTCCCCTGTCATCCTTGCTGGGCCAGCCGCTGCGCATCCACCCACCTCCGCATTCGCCTTTTGGATTTGTCTTTGGGAACGTAATGCACGCCTCGGGGCCGGCTCAGAGTCCTAATCCTTCTGTAGCCTTGCTTCCCAGGGTAAGGCGTCCGCCGAGTGGGAACTCAATAAGTAAGTACTGCACTGAATGGAATAGACCATTCTAGTGTACCCACTGTGCGCCAGACACCGCGAGCACCAGGCACGATGGGCGGAGGGGACATGACTCAGACATGGGCCCCCTGCCTCCAGGAGCTCCCAGGCCAGTGAAGGGCGCTCGGCAGACACTTTGCACCTAAGGGATAAGTGCTAGATGAGCTTCGGGCGATGCCTTGGAGGGGCGGGGATAAGAGTGGAAGAAGGCAAACGCGCCTCTGATCTTGCCTCCCACAAGTCCCCTTCGTGCACCTGCTCCGGTCCACCTTGTGCAAGGCCTCCCTGCCTCTTTTCATGAGGTTCTCCAAGGCTGCATGCTGTCTCAGCCGCGTCAGCCCCTTCAGAGTCTGCCCACCCCTACTGTCACGGTCACTGTGGCTGCTGTGTCATCCGTATGCCCACGGCCCTCAGCGGGGCTGGCGGTGCAGGCAGGAGGGCAACGCTCGTCTGAGGATCTAGGGGCCGGCCAAGCAGAACAGGGACTTTTTAATTGACATTTAAATGTCAATGCACCACATTAAATGTTATGGGTGTTTCATTGCAGCCCGAGAGGAGCATAAACACGTCTCGGGCTCCTTAATCACTGCCCACATTAATTACAGATGCCCTTTGGTAAGGGGAAACAAACCACTGCAGAGGCCGCACTCCAGCCAGGAGGCTGGGCTCCTGTCTGCTGGACGTCAGGAATGTCTGTGTTGTGCAGGGTGCTTGGGCTGGCCGCTGGGCCCAAGGGGATCTCTTCTAATGAGAAGGATGGACAGTTAGAGATAGAAATAGAGACCAGTAGAGAGGGAGAAGCAGGGGAGAAGGAGCAGGAGAGGTAAAAGGAGAAGCAGAGAGAGAGATGGGGAGGAAGAGAGAGAGCTGAAGCAGGTGGAGAGAGAGAAGCAGAGTGAAAACCACTGAGAGAAAGAGCATTAGGGACCAAGGAAAATAGGGTGAAGGCAAGAGACAGCTTAGACAGAAAGAGATAGACAAAGAGCAAGGCAGACAAAGACAGAAAAAAGACACAAACATACACAGAGAGGGACAGAAAGAAATTAACGGAAGGAAGAGAAAGAGATAATGTCCAAGAAACGTGAGTCTCTAAATGAAATGTTTCTTCCTAGACAGTCCTGAAGACTCTGGGAATCTCTGAGACACGCACAAGCTCTCCGCCCCCTGCTCCTAAGACTGGACCACCCTGAGCCCTGGGGGTTGGCAGGTGGGCGGACAGAACCACTGGCTAACGTGTGGTGGTCCTGGGAGGGAGAAGGCCAATAAACCCGCAACACTGGGTGGCACCGTGTGCCAGGGGAGTCCCACTGTCCTCATGAGGCCCCAGGTCACAGGGTGAGACGCCTAGGTCACAGGCAGTGTTGAGCATAAAACCCGTCTTCTCTTTTCCAAGGCTTTTTGCCACAAGCCGATGTACCTGTCCAGACATTCTGGTTCTCCCCTTTGATCAGATCTGAAGCCTGACCCCACGCTTTTATGCTTTCAGCCAAGATCCAGGCTAGGGTAACAGGTGCTGGGGAACGCACAGCCCGCTGGGTCCAGTCGTTGAGAAGAGAACAGACAACTCTCGCAAGAAGCTTCCTGCTGGAGGCCCCGAGGCTGAGAGGTGGAAGCGGAGTATGGGTGATGGGTTGGCTCACTGAGCTCTGCCTGCCTCCTAGAGCGCTGACTACCCCAAAAGACTTGGCTCTTCCTGACGGTCCCCTGGCTGTCGCTCAGTGCTGGCTCCACAGAAAGAGTTTAGGAAACTTCTAACGTGTTTAACACTGACCACCAGCATTATTTATCAACTGCAAATTTTGCCTCATACATCTATCTTTGCAAAGCAGTTGATTTACACAAAATGAATATATGTAATATATATCTACGTTGCCAAGCATACCATTGAGCATCATCTATGAACTACCTCTATCCCCAGGTTTGGAAACAGAATAGTGACCAAGTAGCTGAATGACCCTCGGGAGATACTGTTGGCCTTATTTATATGGATGAGAGAGAAGCAGTACGGAACCGGGGGTGTGAGAAGATGGTCAGAGGGGCTAGAACGGCAACGAAGACATTGTCTAGGGCTCGGGATGAGATGTCTAAAACGCTGAGGTCTTGCTGAGTTGTGGGCATCTGGCCATGCTGAAGTGGTTTTATTCGGACCCCTGATAGACCTGCTTAATAGCTTTACCATTGTCAGGCAACTAAGTTTAGTTACCCTAACTTTCACCAAAGCCCTCTCGGATCCTGGCCAAGAACCCTGGGGACGCAGAGGTAAGACGTCTGTCTTTTCTTTGAGGATCCTCAGCCTAGAGGGAAGGACTGACAGTACACAGGCCTTGGTAGCACACGATTTCCAGAACAGTAGAAGGGGAGTGGGTCTGAAAGACGCCAAAGTAAGACTTAGCCTGGAGAAAACACAGTTTAACAGAGGAGGGGACTTGGGGGTTGGACTCTGAAGGATGAATAGGAGTCTGCCTACTGGCCGAGGAGAGGGTAGGGCCAACCTAAGCAGAAGGCAGAAAAGGTGTGAAGTTATGGAGTTTGAGGAACTATGGCATGTTGGCCAACAGTTCCTATGCTAAGTACTGCGGAGGAAGCCAAATATACATAATATGTGTTCCTGCTTGGTAGGTAGTTTTACATATATGCACATAACTGCGGGCATATTGTGAGAGCTTTAACAAGAATGATATAAACAATGCTCTGAGGCTATAGAATTTTGAAAATAACACATTTAGCTTTACCTCTATCAAATTTGCAAAGGAGCTTATATGGTCAGAGAGAGGAATTAATTCTGTCTAGAGGGATGGTGGCTGCTGCTTCAAGGAATGATATTTAAGCTGGTATTGGGAACAGAATTCTCAAGAGCAGATCAGACAAGGTGCCAAATAAAGATACTAGGCAGCTCAGGATAGATCTGCACTAGGAAATATTCAGAATCGAAGCCTGTCTGAAATGGAAGGCAGGGTCATTGTCTTTTTTAACCCTTGTATTTTACAGGAGGAGAGACTGAGGGTCTGGGAGGAGATAAGACTTGTTCCAGGCCACACAGCTTATTAGGGGCTAACGAGATACAGCCCCATATGTCGATTCGCAATTCATGGGTTGGGTTTACAAGCACTTTGTTTTATTTTATTAGATTTGTGTGTCACAGCCGATATACCCTTAAGGATTTCTGTTTGTGCTTTTCCAGCTCATTAAAACATAATAATAGACTTGGGGACCATTAGGGTTTCCCTGAATCAGCACTCGGCTGCCTCTTTCTGGAAAATGCACAGGTGGGCTAGATGGCAGCCCCAGGGTCATTCCCAGCTGGTCCCAGGGGCTGCACAAGCTGCCGCCCTGGCAGCTTCTCTGACAGCACAGTCGAGGTCACACGGGGAGGCCTCCCGAGACCTTGAACCGAGTCTGTCCACTCCCCGCCTGCTCTGATCTTTTTCTGCAGGTGAGCTCAGTGTCCAGTGAGGCAGCGGGAAGGGAGGTTTCCCTGAGGCCAGCCAGCTTGCACCTTCTGATTTAGATGGCAAGAGCAGTCTGAATAATGAGCCTCTTGGACCGTAGTTCTTTACTTCCAAGTTCATGGTCACAACCACCTGGGATATGAGGCAGCCATTTTATAAAAGCCCAGGGAAGAAAGGGGGCTTGGCTAAGGCACACAACCAGGGAGGAGCAGAAGTGAGACTCGTTGCCCAAGTCCACGTAACGTTAAGCACAGTGCTCTTTCTACGCCAGAATGTCTATAACATGCTAGTAGACAAGACACGGCATTGGTAGTGAGTGTGGAAAGATGAAGACTAGCCGTAATAAAGACTAACAATTACTTAAGGCACCAATATGCTGGATGCTGTTCCAAGTACTTTCTTTACCTCCCTCCTCTCACTTAACCTTCCTAACGACTTTATGCTATTAAATCCAGACGAAGCCCAAATTGCTCACTGTGACTGCAGGGCCCTCTATGATATGATCCTTGGCTATTCTCCAATTTTATTTGTCCATTTTTCCCCCTCTTCCAGTCCAGCTAGTCTTGCCTCCCTCTTGTTCCTCAAACATGCTTCCACCTCAGGGCCTTTGCATGAGCTGCTCCCTCGGCCTGGAAATGCTGTTCCTTCTAATGGCTACATGACTCAGATACCACATTCACAAAGAAGCCTTCCATGATCCCCACCAGCACTATTTTACAATCCTGGAATTGTTTGTCCCTAAGAGGACAGGGGCCACGTTGTTCATTGTTGAGTGCCTAACCTCAGGCACAAAGTTGAGCACACAACAGGGGCCTCAGTAAATGCTTGTTGCATGAAACTGCATGAAGAATGCTAGGAGGAGACAAGAGAGGAAGAGGTAAGGAAAGAAGGCATGAGGTACCAGAACCATCCACCTGTTGTCACTCTTCCTGTCACACTGCTTCGAGATGCCTTCACAATGGACATATCTTTGGGAGAGAAACTGTTGCCTGAAGTTTAACCATATTCATTCCAGAACATACTTGCCATGCCCTAACAGTGGCTAATAACAGCACTTAATATGTGCCATGTCTTTTCAATGCATGAGTTTGCTTTGTCTTTTTTTAAAAATTTTTGAATGTTTATTTATATTTGAAAGAGAGAGAGAGACTGAGTGCGAGCAGGGGAGGGACAAAGAAAGAAAGAGACAGAATCTGAAGCAGGCTCCAGGCTCTGAGCCTGATGTGGGACTCGAACTAATGAGCCATGAGATCATGACCTGAGCTGAAGTTGGATCCTTTAACCGACTTAGCCACTCAGGTGCCCCCCACCCTTTTTTAATTTGCTTTGTCTTCTTGGCAACTCCACAAGATGGATACCTGTGGAATCCTATTTTACAACTCAAGAGAGAGGCCCAGAGGTGCTGACATACTTGCCCAGAGTCACACAGCTAGCAAGGAGATTGCGCACTAGAGCTGGAATTGGAGCTTTGGCAGCACTCGGCTCCGGAGTCTATGCACTTAACCTCTACACTCCACTGCCTCTCAAGGAGGTGGAGGGAATTGTTCAAGGTCACACAGGCAGTCTATGGGAACCCTGGGATACAAACCCAGGTCTGTCTAACTCCTGAGGTCGGATAACCCAGGATGTTTTTAACAGGCAACCTCAGTAGTCGGGATCCAGGCTGCGGATCAGCACGAGTTCCCCGATGTGGCAGCTGGAGTAAGATGAGGATCTAGAAACATTCTGCTGCATTGAGGAGGGGCGTCCTGCAAATGTCTTTGCTAATCACAGCTCAGATTCTGGAGCGAATGCCCAGGACCTCTCTCACAAAACGAGTCATCCGCAGATGGGTCTGAATGGAGATAATCAGAAAAGATCCTTCAGACCGCCAGTGCTGAGCAGCTGGCTCCAGCCTGCTTCCGGGCCCATCTGCCGCACACACTGTGTCTCCCCTCACACCCTCTTCCCTCTTCCCTGCTGACACCAGCCCTCGGGAGGAGGCTCAATCTGTAGGAAGCGGGTCCCTGATCAGCGAGAGGAAGGGAAGTGTAGACAGCGCCTGAAGGTGCTCGTGAGGGCAGGGCCACCAGGCAGTGAAGCCAGGGCCTGGATGGCACACAGTGCGAGACTCTGGGACTCTCCTGAGGTTGGCAGCTTAGAGGTATTCCTCCCCACGATCACCTCTCAAACCATTCCTTGAAGCTCCTCCAAGAAAAGCTCCGGAGGTTGGGAGCCCTTGGAATAGGACCAATATGGAAAGGGGTTTTATGACACAATGGTTTACACAAACCGTCAGGCCTACCTAAGCTTCGCCTTCACCTGCCGTTTGACCTGAGGGAAGCAGCTTGGTGAGTCTCATTTCGCTCATCCATCAAATGGGGATAGGAGCATTCGCTTTGTAAGGCCTTGCGAATTGAGCGTACTGATGTGTTTCACATACCTAATGCTGAGCCCCGTAAATATTTTGTGCTCAATAACAGTCAACTTGTTGCTATGGTCATTGCTGGGATGGCTCAAAGGTTCCTAGCAGGCTGGTCTACACTGGCCCAGCCTCGCCTGGCACTGGGACGAGAGGCCAGGCCACAGGGCACCTGGAAGCCAGGCTGAGCACGAGTAGTGTTTCCAAACGATTAGCCTTTCCTCAGCAACACCCTTCCCCTGCCTTGTCTTCCTGGTCTCCCTGCATTATGGCACAGTCTCAGTAACTTGATTCTTTACAGTTCCCAAGCTTCTCAATTTTCCTAAGACTTTCAAAGATGCCATCCCAATTTGTTCCATGAGAACTCTGAGCCCCCCTTTGCCAGATGAGTCCAACCTCACTATAGAACCACTGGGCAGCATGCCTCGGGAGGAAGAATTTGCTCCTGACTTGGCTAGAACTTTCCAGAAGCTACCCTATAGTCCTTTGGGGCAGAGCCTGGGGGCGGGGGGGCTGTTGGCGTCCCCGGGCCACAATGCCATAACGTTGAAAGAGCAGACGCAGTGGGGTCAGCTGGCCCTTGGTTAGAGTCCTGAGGCCACCATAGCGAACTGTGTGACTTTTCCTCTCAAAGCCTCAGTTTTCCCATATATAATATGGGATGATAATGCTGACCTGGCAGCAGGCTGGTACATAGTAGGTCCTCCATATGTGTTGGTTCCTGGAAGGGTAACCTCTGTCCTTTCGGAGGCCATGGTCCTCACCTCAATTCTTCTGCCCTAAAAGGTCTTTCTTGGGAGCAGTTTCCCTAGTGCATGAAGCAGGTACTCTGAAGTCCCCTCTTCGCTGCTGCTGAGAGTCAGGCTGAGTGGCATGTCTGCATTAACCTGAATCATGGCTGAGCCCAGTCTCAGCCTAATTGGTGAACCTAGGCATGCAGGTTGTTTATTGGCGGAGCAATGGAGCAGTCTGAGTACTCTTGTTCTAAGAAGATGGGGCTGGGAAGGAAAGCGATTCTGCCTCCGCCTGCCAGCGACGAGGGATAATTACAGCGCTTGTCAAAATAAGATGTGGAGATAGAGCCCATTGCCCGCCAGCCGGCTTCTCAAATCCCCTGGGAATCCCTGGTTTAATTAAATACCTGCAAATGCACAGCGCTGGGTGTCGGCAACACGCCTGGATTAAAAGTCCACCCCAAATGGAGCCAACATGAGCAAACTGCCCCCCCCACCCTTCCCTGCACAGGCTCTGGGTGGTGCCGAGGAAGTGGGTGGGGGAAAAGAAAGAGGAGAAAAACACAGGAAAGAAACAGACAGACAGAGTCGAAGGAAGCTCTGGCTGCAGCTGAAGAGATTAAATGGAACATGAAAAGAATTTCTCAACTGGGAAGAGTGCCTGCAAGAAATTTTCTCTCTTGATTAAGAAAATAAAACTCACATCTTCGAGTTTGGCCATGGGTGGTGAATCTCCATTTGGGAAGGGTTGCTGGGCTGTCAGCCCTGAACCTGGCCTCTAAGATACTACAGCTTTTTGAGATTCATTCTCTCACGAAGCCGACTTCCCCCATCCCTCTTGGCCCCCTTCTCCCGCCTCGGCCCAGTTTTGTACACAAGATCCATCCTGTCATCCCACTGCAGAATGGCCAAGCTTGGCTACAACATTAGACAAGATAAAACTAAAATCCTGGGATGACAACCAGAAAATAAACACCGATCATATCTTGAATCTGGCTAAGCCAGCGTGCAAAATGCGACTTCCTCTCAGAGGCTCCCGGGACCTTCACATCTTTCTGCTCACCAACCAGAGTCCATTCTGGCCCACTTCCTGCTGATTCTGGACTGGGGGCCTCAAACCAGTGGCCCGACGGCTTGATCAGGTTAGCCCTTAGATATATTGTCTTTGGGATGCAGCCTTTTAAAGATCAGTTAGCTTTGCATGACATCTGTATACTCAGGTTCTCATGAAAAAATCTAATTCTCCCGAAGACCCGGCCACACTGGGCCGCATTCCCGCAGGCCTGAACGATCAGCTGAAGCCGAGCAGCACCTGCTCCCTTTGTTTATTTTTATTTGCTTTGATTTTATTTAAATCCAAGTTAGCTAACATATACCATAATAGTGCTTTCAGGAGTGGAATTTAGCGATATTCATCACTTCCATATAGCACCCAGTGCTCATCCCAAAAAGTGCCCTCTTAATGTCCATCGTCCATTTAGCCCATCCCCCCCCCAATATCCCTCCGGTAACCCTCCGTTTGTTCTCTGTATTTAAGAGTCTCTTATGGTTTGCTTCCCTCTCTGCTTTTATCTTACTTTTCCCTTAGCTTCCCTGTATTCAACTGTGTTGTTTCTTAAATTCCACATATGAGTGAAATTATATGATATTTGTCTTTCTCTGACTGACTGATTTCACTTAGATAATACATTCTAGTTCCATCCATGTCGTTGCGAATGGCAAGATTTCATTCTTTTTGATGGCTGAGTAATATTCCATCGTATTCACAGACCGCATCTTCTTTGTCCCTTTGCCACTCGATGGACATTTGGGCTCTATCTTGTGACCTGACAGTGCTGCTGTCAGCCTCGGATGCTTGGGATAAATACCTCGTAGTGCAATTGTTGGGTCGACCAGCAGCTGCTCCTTTTGTATAGAACATGCGCTCGTATGTGTCTGACACTGTCACTCTGGCACAGACCCTGGAATGGGAGGGCAGGAACCAGAGGCTGCCCTCCTGCATCGCCCCCCTGCATTGTACTAGGTATTGAGTTGGCTGTAAAAACATCCTCACAGACTTTCTCATGGGAAGCGTAAGCCTGTGTTCAACAATTCACATACCCATCCACTCGTCAAGTGAGCGCCTCCTCTTTTCTAGGTACTGCACGAAGTCTGGAGGCAGAAGGGTAAACCAGACAGACATCTTAGATCTACCTTCTCACTCAGGCTTCTTGTCCGAGGCCTTCCCCTTACTTAGGAATAGAAACTGGGAACAACCTCCCCTTCCAGACAGGTCAGGCTGCTATGAGGCGTCCTTACCTGCACAGACCCCAGGATGGGAGCTGAGCCACCAAACGATGCTGCAACACCATCACATGTATAAGACATGCGTTAGCCTGCTGGGGGCAGGGAGTGGTAGGGGAAGATCTTTCTATTGTTTTTGCTCATGGACAGTAGAGCCGAGGTGGCATCGACCCATCATGTAGGGTTAAAAAGGATCTGGATTCTGGGACAGACTGCCTGGGTTTAAAGCCTGGCTCAGTCAGTGCTATCTTAGACAAGTTAGCCTTTCTGGGGTCTCAGTTTTTCCTCACCTGGCAAATGGGCATAATGATAGTTCCTACCTCAAGAAGTGGTTATGAGAATTAATATTTATCAAGTGACCAGAATGTAGCAAGAGTTTTATTTAAGGCTATGATTAATAACTAATGAGAACCAGGGATACACACAGGTTCTGAGGCAGGAGTGTGATCACAGATTTCCAGGCATCCTTCCCCATTCAGGATTTTAGGATTCATCTACAAAACGGAGGTGTTCCTCACGGGGCTCTTGTGGGCGTTATCCAGAATGCCTATGGTGTTGTACCCAGTGTCTGGGCCGCAGGAGGTGCTCCTTGGGGTTGTTTCCTCCTTCCGCTCTCCCTCAGGCACTCGGCTGACAGCTTGATGCTGGTGTGTAGCCTCAGCACACCCTCGGGAGGCATTCCCTGCGCAGAGCTGAGGATGATGTCATTCTCTGCGAGCCTCCAGGGCTGCCAGGGTTTCCAGGGAAGGGAAGGCGGAGCTGGCGCCTGCTCCACACGAGCACCAGCCCCGGCCTGGACAGCTCCCGACTGTCTCTGGTCCACACTATCCCCTCTGCAATTCTTTCCCCACTCCTCAGCTTTGAAGAGCATCAATGGGAGCTCATCATTCCTGCTTAACACCTGCTAGAGGCCTCTCGTTGCACTTAGAATAAAACCCCACCTCCTTAGCATGGCCCTCAAGGGCCTCCATGGCCCGGCCCTGTTCACCCCTTAACTGCTTCTTCAACCACCCTCCCCCTCATTTACGGTGGTCCAGCCATGGCTGCCTTTCTTCTCTTCTTCCTGCCTGGCCTGAGGGGCCTCCTTCTTCCCCCGGATGTTTACATATCTGGCCCCTTCCTATTACTGAGGCCTGAGCACAAATGACACCTCCTCGGGGAGTTCTCCGGGATCTCCGCATTTAAAGCAGCACTCCTGCATTACCTCTCTCATGTCCCCTGTTTATTTCCTTTGCAACCCTTACCATTGCCCCCCAATTATCTTACTGGCTTGTTTCCTTGATTGTTGTCCGCCTCTACCCCAATTCATGAGCAACGGATCATAAATCCCATGAAAACAAGTGCTTGGTTCTGCTCTTTTGTGTTCAGCTTTATATCCCACCCCCAGCAGGGTGCCCGGGATGCAGCAGACTCTCAATAAATATTTGTGGAGTCAATGTGGGAATGAATGGATTCATTCCTTTCAGAGGCCAAGAGACGTGCCCTGGTCCCTCCCAGGGCCTGATGCTGCACTGAGACTTCCTGTGACAAATGGTTCTAATTTCAATAACTTCCTACAGGCTGGGAGAATGCAGTGTCCTTGATCTATAGAGTGGAGGACCGGTTCTCCCTCCAGCCCATCCCTGACTTCACCATGGACATGCACACACAGCCACCTATGTGCACGCATAACAACATGGCTCTAGTGAAGGCCACACAGATAAATGCCGAAAGCATGCAGCAGGCCAGGCAAAGGCACACAACAGTCCATTCTAGGGTGGAGAGCAGTCAAACCCCAGCTCTGACTGTTGAGTTGGGCCCTGAAGATGAGTATATGTTTTGCTAAAAGACAAGAAACAGAAGTAAGGGGAGAAGGATGAGAAAGGCAGGAAAGCGTCAATGTACATGGTGCGCCTGCGGTCCTGTGGCTGAGCAGGCAGGCATGTGAGAGGGAAGAGATGGGGCTGGAAGGGATACTGTGCAGCAGCACCTGGAATCCCTGCTACGACACCCGGGCAGCTTCGGTACAGGCCCTGGGGGAACTTCGGAGGCTGCCTGGCAAGGGGTCAGACTTAAGCTCCGGATGATTACACTGGTGCCGTGTGGGGCATGGATCAGAAGACTGGAAGCTAGAGACAGGGAAGTGAGAAAAGGGATGTTGAGACAAGACCAAGGCCGGTTCCAAGGTAATGTAATTTCGGAGGGAAATGAGAGGGTGTATTTAAGAGTTATTTAAGAAGTAGACTCGCAGGGGTACCTGGGTGGCTCAGTCAGTTGAGCATTTGACTCTTGATTTCAGCTCAGGTCATGATCTCCCAGTTCATGACATGGAGGCCCCATGTCGGGCTCTGCACTGACAGCACAGAGCCTGCTTGAACTTTTCTCTCCATCTGCCTCTATCTCTCTCTCTCAAAATAAATAAATAAATATTTATAAAAAAGAAGTAGACTCACAGTTGGGTTCTTGGTGACCAACCGAACACAGTATTAAGTGAAAGGACGAAGTTAAAGATTACTACTGCTATCATCACCATCATTATCACCTCCACCATCACTGCCATCATAGTCATTATCAGTACCATCATCTTCACGACATCATCATCACCATCATCATCTCCACCATCGCTGCCACCATCAACATCATCATCACCAACACCATCGTCAACATCATCATTCCCGCTAACATTTATTTGACTTGAACTCTGAATCAGACACTGTTACAAAGCTTATTTTGGGAAGACTGCTCGGATCTACTGGGATTCTGTAAGCCTTAAAAACCACCTACTCTGCTTACCTGTCTTCCCTGAACTTCCTTTCCTGGATAAATGCTTTCTTCTGTTCCAGAACCAAGTGTATTCGTGCTTACTGTTCCTTACAGTTCTCGTGAGTGGTACCTTCTAGTCTAGACACAATAGCCAACTGCCCAGCTAACTGCCCAGATCATGGGGTCTGTTCCATGGTATGGTCCAATAGCTTAAGGAACAACTGGGTTCTAACCACTTGATATTTCTTTCTCAATGCTTCCCATGACAGTTTAATACTCTTATAAACTCCACAAAACAGAAACCATGTCTGTTTTATTCACCAATGTATGCGGATAGTGGTAGGGATAGTGGGCATTTAACACGGATTTATTGGATAAATGTTATTTATATCTCTACAACCTACCTTTCAATGTTCATTGATGGCATACATATTTTTACAATAGAAGTGAATTCTATCCAAAAAAGGAATTATCACTGTTCCAAGTTCCTTATATTTTCGTGGTCCAATATTTTCAAATATGATGAAAACGTCAAATAAAACAGGCTTTTCAAGTGTAGGGCTTCTCAAAGATAATGCATGTTGTGAATCTCCAAGTGAAATTTCAAGTATGTAACGTTTCTTATACCTATTTAAGCACAGAGGCCCTCTACATGGTTTAATGTTTCCATGAACACACTTTCAGAAGTGCTAGAGTTAGGTTCGGTGTTCAGTGATTTCAGCAGCAGTAGACCAGCCGTCACTATCCTAGGTTTCCTTATCTACACTGCCAACATAGTTAAGAGACAGAAAATCGAATTTATCAATGAGTTGCATGAGTGTCAGTTCCTGAAGCCAGAGCAGGTTTGCTTAGCCAAGGACGTTATTGTGGTCTAAAGTTGGGACTAAAAGTTTTTCTTCTAAAAATTTAGAACCCAGGGCCATCTATGTTGAGGGTATTACGCTAAGTGAAGTAAGTCAGAGAAAGACAAATACAAGATAATCTCATTTCTCTGTGGAATCTGAAAAACAAGACAAACAAACGAATAAACTCCTGGACACAGCAAAGAGTGGTGGCTGCCAGGGAGGAGGGGTTGGGTGAAGCGGGGGCAGGCGTCAGGAGGCACAGGCTTCCGGTTGTGAAATGAATGGTTCATAGGGATGCCTTGTATAGCGTGGTGACTATAGTCAGTGGTAATTCAGCGCGTATTTGATGGTTGCTGGGAGAGTGAATCTTCAACGTTCTCATCACAAGGAAAAAAGTTCTTTTTTATATCTTTTTATAGTGACCGGACTTACGATGTCGATCGTCTGCAGGGTATACAGGGATCAAATCATTACACAGTACACCTGAAATTAATATAATGCTGTATGTCGTTATGCATTAAATTGATTAACTTTTAAAAAGAACCCAAGAATTCCATATTTGAAACTGTGGATGGAAGTTCGGATTCACCAAGTCTGATATGAGGTAGATACTTTTTTAGCACAGGTGAGATTTCTTTTCACTACAGTGAATACAACTTCTGACCACAAAATAACCGTCTCTGTCAGACTCAGAGTGGAGAGAGAGGGCCTTCCGTTGGGCTGTGCAGAGGCCAGCCTATCCCTCATAGTGGCCATGGCACTGCCCCATTTCTCCAGCCTGTCTTTACACTAGAGGTCCCAGCAGTAGGATTCTCTCATCTAAAAAGGGACAGGATAGTTTAGCCTGAAGCGACCCTGAAAGAGGTGACTCTGAAACTAGGTCTAATGCATTTAAACAATGGGCTTTAAGAGTTATGCACTCATGGGCCACTCCCAATGCCTGAGGTTCACTGCAACTTTGCCCTTGGAAACCAGGAGGTAAACTTAGTGGGGTCCACATAAAACTTGAACCTCAAAGGACTAGACCTTTAATATAATGGGAGTGAGAAATTATATCTTTAACACAAAAGTGAGTAAGAGATGAATTAACACAGAAAATCTGCCTGTCCTGACTTTGATGTTGGGGGTTCGGTGGGGAAGGAACGGGACTCATTTTTCTGGGAATTTGTCACCAAATGCTAGCCCTCACTTGGGTTTATGGTCTGGAAAATCTCAAGTAGAAAATTTTATTTAAAATGATTGTGGAGGGGTGCCTGGGTGGCTCAGTGGGTTAAGTGGCCGACTTCAGCTCAGGTCGTGATCTTATGGTCTGTGAGTTCAAGCCCTGCGTCGGGCTCTGTGCTGACGGCTCAGAGCCTGGAGCCTGCTTCAGATTCTGTATCTCCCTCTCTCTCTGCCCTTCTCCTGCTCATACTCTGTCTCTAGGTCTCTCAAAAATAAATAAACATTAAAAAAAATTAAAAATAAAATAAAAAAATAAAATGATTGTGGAGTAGTAGGTTTCCCAGGTAAGTAGAAGAAGCATATAGTTAGTCCTTTCTGGAGAAGTGAAAATTTAACTTAGTCCTCAAATATTTCTCAAAGATAGGGTTCCAAGGAACGCTCACCCTCAAACATTGCAAAACATACAAGGAAACAGGGCACTATGAGAGACAGTCAGCAGGAATAATAGATAGCAAAATCAGATCTGCAAAGCTTCAGATATCAGAATTTCTCTTAGAATATAAGACAACAATGTTTATATGTTTAAATAAATAAGGAGAGATGTGAAAATATGAGCAAGTAACAAGATACTATTAAAATATCTTACCAGATTTGAAAAAGAATCATACAGAACATAGAAATGAAAAATACCTGAGGTAAAAATTTTTAAGTCTCAATGAAGAGACACCTATAGGTTAAGGGACAAAGTGGACCTAATTAAAGACATAAATAGTAAACAGATAAATAGAAATAAAAATTTTCTAGAATGCAGGCTAGAAAAGACAAAGATGGAAAAATAAAATATGATTAAAAGACATGGAGGATAATAAAAAGCCCTAACTTGGGGCTACTGCTTATGATCCCTGAGACAGGATACAGCAAAATTTTAGAAGGTGTAGGTTACATCACAATAGATGATATAGAGAAATATTAAAAGTAGTCAAAGAGAAAAGTGTCATCATTGACAAACAGCAATTAGGGTAGCAGCTGTCTTCTCGACAGTAACAATGGAAGCCAACATGTAATGGAATGATACTTTCAGTGTGTCAAGAGAAAGTAATTCACCACCTGCAAATGTACACCCAAGAGAGATTATATTTCAGAAATGAGAGCAAATTAAAGACAGTTTTGGACAAAAACAGAGTTTATCACCAACAGCTCCATACCCAAGGAAATTCTAAACTACATAGCTGAGTCAGAAGGAAAACTAACCCAGATAGAAGGTCTCAGATCCACAAAGGAATACTAAGCAAATATGTGATTAATATGAAGGTAAATCTAAACTAGTATTACTGTATAAATTAATAGTAATGTTTAATTTATTGGCTTGAGAATAACAAGATAAAGTACTATTTTAAATAAGACATAGTAGATCATAGCAAAGAACGCCCCCAGTGTAACAACTACAAACAAACGAACCAACAAACAAAAAAACTGCAAAATCAAAAGTTTTGAACATATCAAAGAGTATGGAAATGAAGATTAAATGGACCAAAACTGCAGAAAGAGAACAGCCCTTCCTAGGAAAGCTGATGCGTACAACGGCTTCCTTCCCTGGGCACATTTGTGATTCTGGACATGGGTTGAGGCCTGCCTAGCCCCAAGCAGAGGCAGTCCACTGAGGGAAATGGAAACTAGCAGAGCTTCGGATAGTTGTGCAGAACTGGCACGACGGATTGAACACTAGGGGAGCCAGAAATGTAAGGACAATATCCGCCAGGACATTGCGGAGTGCTGAAGGAGTACGGGGAGCATGGAAGACGGGACGGAAAGCTGGAATAAAATCTCGTAATCTCATGATACTTGAGAGACAGAGTTCCACTAGGGAGAGAGAGCCTGACATAAATGCCTGACCCTTTTGTCCTTTTTAGGGATGAGGGGACAGAGACCACCTAGGCTCTCATTCAACAGCGTGGGAGGGCAACACTCAAGGAACAGAGACAAGCCAGAGGTGACAGATTCAGTGTGCTATGAAGTGCAACGCATCCAAGATGCGCCTCAGTTGCTGAGTGGACTGAGATAATCAGCCTTTCGTCCCGTCCCCCTGATAGAAGAGGAAAGGGGGAATCTCTCTGGTAGAATGCACCTGCTGAAGCTTCCACTGTACTTTACTACACAATGTCCAGCAAACAGTCAAAAGTATGAGGACTGTGAAGAGGCAGGAAGAGTAAGAATAAAGGAAGCAAGCAACAAAAACAGACCCACAGAAGATCCAGATATCGTGGTCATGAGCCAACGATGTTAACTATGATCACTCTGTTAAAGAAAACAGAGGAAATGAAGGACAAAATGGATGAAAATAGGTAGCCTTCCAATGTCGGCTCCCTTTCGAGAGTTACTTGGAATCAGTAAAAGAAGAACAAACTTACTGGGTGGGTTTAACAGCAGGTCAGACATAATAGACTATAACATCAGTAATTTGAAGACAGAACAATAGATAAAAGCTAAACTAAAATCAGAGGGAAAAAAGGAACATTACAAAAAACAACAGAGTATAAGCATGATGTGTGTCATCGTGGAAGGTCTAACATACACTTAATCAGAGTCCCAAAAGCAAGGGGAGAAATTGGGCAGAAGCAATATTTGGAAAGATAATAGTCAAGAGCTTCCAAAACTGATAAAAGACAATTCAAGAAATCCAGTGAAATCCCAAAAAGAATAAACACAAAGAAAATCACACCTACACACTTCGCAGTCAAACTGTTGAAAACCAAAGACAAAGACAAATTCTCAAGAGCAGTCACAGAGGAAAAAAAGGACAAATTATATTCAAAGAAACATTAATAAGTCTATTACCTGACTTTTCAACAAAAGCAAATGAACCCCAGAAAATGTCTTTAAAACGCTGTAGTAAAAAAATAACAAAACTGTCACTCTCCTATTTTATACACAGCAAAAAAAAAAAAAAAAATCCTGCAGCAAATAAAACAAAATAGAGGCCTTTTTGGACAAATGGAAACTAAAAATCAGTACAAACTTAAAGCCATGAGACTGGCACAAGAAGATATATTAAAGGAAATTCTTCGGACTGAAGTAAAATTATTTCAGCCAGAAACGCAAACTTGTAAGAAGAATAGAGAACAGTACAAAGGAAGTAATCTGAGTAAATATCCAAGAATAGTGACTATTTAAAATGACAGCACTAAATACGTCTTGTGGGATTTAAAACACACGTAGATGTCAAATGTTTAACAACAATAGCACAAAAAGCAAACAGAAAGCAATGGAGTTCACCTGTTATAAAGTTCTTGTGTTGTTCAGGAAGAAGTGAAAGTCCAAACTTAAAAATAAAGTAGAGTGGCTAAGCCTTATCCAGGCTAAAGATGTATATTGAAACTTGTGGGGTCATCACTGAAAAACAATTCTGAAATACGAAGCAAAAAGACAATATAAGAAAAACCTAGGCTAATAGAAATATTCATTTAATTTCCAAAAAAAGACAGCAATGAAAAAACAAATGAAGAAGTGACAAATAGAAAACATATAGCAATGTGGCAGAATTAAACCCAACTGTATCGGTCGGTATATTAAATACAAGTGGATTAAAAATAACACGATAGAACTAAAATAATGAACCATGGCATTTAAGTTGGGAAGAAGGTAATCAGAGTCCAGACATTGTAAAGCTATCATTCAAAAGAATGGTAAGATACCAGTGAGATTTAGACTTTAAGGGTGCATGTTAAAATATCTAGGATACATATTTAAAAAGAACCAACCTAGTAAGCTCTGTATTCTGAATTCCTTTAGAAATTCTTATCAGCTACGCTGAATTTGACAATTAAATAATTTTTCAAGTCTGTACAGTTACAAGGTTTGGCAGAGAAGTAAGTCTTCCTAACACGAAAATATTTACCCATGAGCCGGCTACTAACATATTCAGTTTATGCTCAAGTACTACTCCCCATTAACACTATTTTCTAACCTTATTCATCTCACCTATGACTTTGTTGGTTTTCTTCAGCTTGTTGGCTGTTGCAAATGCCTGGAGATGCAATGGAAATTCAAAGGAAACCGATGAAAAGAAAAATGCAAATCTTGAAACAAATCAGAATTTCATGAAATTAGCAAAAGTGCTATTGGAAAACTGCCTCGCTGACATTTAAACTACGATGAAGAACTGGCAGAGCCACACTAGTTAAGAACTGAAGAAGAGAAAATCGACAAAGATGCCAGGTGTTTCAAAAGAGAATAATTTTATCATGTAATGACTAGAAGATGCCCTTGGGAAACTGACAAACCTCTGAAATATTGGCTCAAAACGAGCCAATCTTTATAACGAGCCACTCTATATAATCGTGCTGGGAGAGTCAAACACAAAATGAAGAATGTTATGTTGCACTAAGACATAACTCCGTCTAAAAAATTTCACCCTCCCTCAAAATAAACCCTAATCAACGCTTGATAATTCCTATCTTTCATGGAAAAAATGGGCTCATTTGACATTAGAACCTACATTTTGTGAAGAGAAGATAAAAACAAATGCGTTCCTGCTTTCAGGTTCTCAGGGTATGACCCCATTCAAACTTTTTTTCCCTCAGCATTTACGATGAATACTTGTTATTTTGAGAAGCTTCTCATCAAGTGGTATTTCACCGGTACCGATTTTTCTTAGAAAAATGAGAACTGCCTGCGACTTCTTTCTTTTACCCCATCAGCCTCTTTCTGTGTCTATAGGTATGTGCGTCTTATTTTCTTATACATGCAAGACTGAGTCTTGACACTTCTGGGCTTTGACAGTTACCATGAAGCAGGCACTTTGCTGCGTGCACACCTATGAGACATTTAGACTTAGAAGCTGAGGTCTGCAGAGGCTAAGTGACGAGTGTGCCCAGGGCCACACGGGGAGCTTATGACTCAATCGCAAACCGAGCTTTTGATTTGGATGCTACACTTTCCTATTCATCTTTCTCTCTCCAGGGGCCATCACAGAGTCTGCTGCCTAGTAGGCGCTTAGTAAATGTTGGCGGGTCCACACTGTAGCTTGACGAAGGTCCTCGGGTCAGTGCGATATGGCCGAATAACTATTACTACCATGATTCGGTTTGACTTTTGGGTGTACGACTAGGAGCACAGGCGCTATAAATCTGTAGATGGGGCTAGATGGGGTAGACGGGGCTGCTTCTTTAGAACAGGAGTGGCCCCTGGAGCATCTTTTTCCTATCTCACTTTATAGACGTCACTGGGATGGGGGGGCTGGAAGGAGACCAGCAGGTCCTGAGCTTCTACGCGTAACGGACAATCAGTGTCCGAGATGTTTCAAATCTATTATCTGCATCTCCTAAGAACTGTGCAGTAGGCATTATAATCTCATCATTGTAGATGCACGAACTGGAGGTGAAGGCACTTGCCAAGGCTGCGCAGCCCACAGGATTCAAGCTGACTGACTGCAAACCTCTTCCCTCTTCATAACACTGCTTTATTATTATGGTTTGGATCATGGACACTGGGTCAGAAAGTGCTTGGTGGTTCTGTCCCTGCTGAGGACTCCGAAGTACTCAGTCATCTGGGGCGGGGGTGGGGGGATGGAGGGTGAGGTTTCAGGAAGAGAGCTTGCTGGTGACAAGTATTGACTCATCTAGCCCTAGGCTCTGGGGCACGGCTGAGAGCATCATTCACACAGTCAAGAACGGTGAATCCCTCTCAGTGGGATGCGTGGAGCTGGTGGGACTTGCCCTCACGGACCGGCTAAAAGCTTGTTCTGAATTCTGATTGAGGGACAAGATAGCAGACTCAAGAAGGTCAGGGAGAGAACTGACCTATCCCAGCGGGATGCCTCAGGCCTGGCACTCGGTACAGAGAGGCCATGGGGACTTGTGGGACGTCAGGTCGCTTGCAGCACAGAAACATGTAGCTGAGGAAGGGGCCTCAGAGGTCATCCTTTCGTCACCCACCACCTTCAGTCCATTTTATAGACAGAGAAAACAGGGCCCAAAGCGGGGGAAGGGACTCGTCCCAAGTCACACAGCCACTGGACATGAAGCCCATTATTTCGATGGTGTGATTCCATTTACTTAAACTTCAAATTAATGCAATATTTTAAAATGTCTTTCTTACAGATATTTCCATTGATGGTAAATTTAAGAAGAAAAACAGAGAAAGGTAGATGCGGGAGGGACTGGAAGGAAGATTGGTACTTCCAAGGTACTGGAATTTTCTGTTGTCAGCAAGGGGCAGCGTACACAGCATACTTTGTTTTTTTTGTTTTGTTTGTTTGTTTGTTTTTTAAAAGTTTATTTCTTTTTGAGAGAAAGAGACAGAGTGTGAGCAGGAGAGGGAAGCACAGAATCTGAAGCAGACTCCAGGCTCTGAGCTGTCAGCACAGAGCCCGACGCGGGGCTCGAACCCACAAGCAGTGAGATCATGACCTGAGCCGAAGTCGGAGGCTTAACTGACTGAGCCACCCAGGCGCCCCCATACTTTGTTTTTAATGCTCTTCAAGCCCACGTTTCATAGTTGGAGAAGTGAGTTCAGAAAGGAGAAGTCCTTTGCCTACGGTCACCCTATGAGATCATCTAGCCCTACACCCCCAATCTATAGATGGGGCCACTACGGCAGACATGACACCTGTCAGGCCCAACCCAGAACAGCACCGTGAGCAGCAGCAGCCTCACTTGACCCAGGAAGAGCTCAGGCTCTGAGAACAGAAGTGAACAGGTCAGCTTCCGCAGACCTTTCGGTGCGGCCACAAAGACCTCCACCAGCGACAGCGAGGAACGCTTGGGGTTCTTACGCCACTCGCCACACACGCCGCCGTGTTGCCCACCCTTCCAGCTGCGGCCTTCCTGGGGCCTCATCTTCCGCAGCTGAAGGAAGGTCAGTCTGAGCAAAGAGCTGCTGTCATGCAGCCCTTAGGGCGGACGCGGGAGCCGGTGACCCGCTCAGTGTTTCTGACCTATCGGTTGCCTCGAGGCCCTGCTAGGGGTGGGCCACCATCAATATCTTATTACCGAGGAGGGGGGCTGCTCGATTGTCTCAACCTCCAGTCAGTGCTTGCTAAGGGAAGGGCCAGTCTTCATCACGTGGGCCTCGGGCATGTCCCACCTGTTATCCAAGAAGCGCACGGGAGCCCTCGTAACTGTGCTAAGTTACAGTCTCTGCGACAGGAGCGGCCGTGCCGGGCAGCAGGACGCTGCAACAGTAGCTCACCACGGGGATGCCGTGTGAGGAATGCGGATTCATCTTCTCCTCGCCAAACCCGGGGCCAGAAGTCTCTCTGGGCGCCGGCAGCCTCCTCGCTATGCCTCAACATACCTTTCGAGACTTTTTCAGATGGAGGGAAGATTGGCTCTGAGGCAGGGGCTCCAGCCATCAAGCACGACCGGTCTCTCTGCAGGGTGTGGGCTGTGGGAGCCATGCCCCAGGAAAGCTCTTGGGCCAATTTCCATGCCTGGAAATCTTGGTGGTCTCCCATTTGGGTTTCCCTGGTGTGCAGCGATTTCCCTGGGGTCTAGAAGGGAAGCAGTGTGTATCGGGGCCTCATCTGACACGGGAAGAATCCAGGCTCTGAGAGCAGAAGTGAACGGGTCAGATCCACACGCCAAGCTGGTAGAGCCACTGGGGCCAGGATATGGCTCGAGGGATGACTCCCTTACTATTACTATTATTTTAAAAATCAAATCTCCTCTTGTATCAGCTTGAGCATAAAGTCACTGGGGAGGATAAATTTTTATTCACCCTGGATTCTTCATAGGCAAGGTACCCCAGGAGCCCTGAGAGCGGAGAGAGCTGGGGTTGGAAGAGACACTTAAACTTGGAGCTACGCGCCTGGCATGTGCTCCCTTGGAGATAACTCGCTCAGCACCTATGCTGAGCCAGGTCCTGCTGCAGGTGTTGGAGAGACACCAGGGAACAGGCTGACTCAGTCCCTGCCTGAAGTCTAGCGGGGGTGACGGGCGCTGGATGAGCAAGAAAACAAATTCCCAAGATACATTTAGGTTGGGATAAGTCTACTGGGAAAATAAAATGGGGATGAGATGAGACGCCCATGAGAGCAGGGGCTACGTCAGCTACAGTGGCCAAAAATATGAGGAGGGGGCATTTTTACTGAGGCCCGAATGCGGAGAAGGAGCTGCCAGCATGGGAGGGGCTGGCAGCCGAAGGCAAGAATGAGCCTGTTTGCAAAAGCGCAAGGAATCCACAGCGAGCGTGCAAGATGAGTTGAGGGAGGTCACGGGGCCGTCTTGAGGGTCGTAGTCAGGAGTATGGATCCCACCCCAGGTGCCAAAGGAAACCCCTGGAAGGTTAATGCCAGGGAGTGACGGCCTGACATATGAATCGATTTGTAAGAGGCAAGTTTGGTAGCAACGAGACCAATATGGAAACTACTACAATAGTCCAGGCTACAGGTGAGGTGAGGTAGGCTTGGACCGGGGGACAGTGGACGAGGTGAGAAGTGGAGCATTTTGTAGGTCGTGACCGCAGGAACTTCGGATGGTATGTGATGATGTTTAAGGCAGGAGAATGATGAAACCACAGAATGGTGAATAGGGGGCCAACCCAGAGCCCTGGGGCCAGCCACAGTTTAGTAGGTAGCGGTGGAGAAGCCAATGAGGAGGGCTGAGAAGGCGTGGCCAGAAGCTGATTCACTGAGCAGTACTGGTTAAATGAAAGAATGCGTGAGGGGACACGGCAGGTCTCTGCCTCAGAGGAACATGCGGTGAGGGGCCCCTCAGAAGGACGGTCCCCCTGCAGCTGGAGCTGAGAGCATGGAGCACTGAGCATCCTTGGTCATTTGCTTCAAGATCAACCCCATGGACTGAGCGCTTTTGAGGGCAGGACCTGGGTGTCATTTACATATCTCGTGGGCCCAGGACATGGCTTGGTGTGAAGGGGGCTTCCGGAATGAGGCCTGGAGGACACAACCAAGTATGTCATGGGATATGAGAAGTGCTCAGGGCCATCTAACCTAAAATAGTGCCCCTCTGCCCCACTCCCTCAACTCGCCTCACACCCAGTGGCGAGGTGGTCTGAGCCTCCAGCATTAGCCCCGCGCAGGCCTGAATCTTCTGCTCTGAGTGGAGTCTTGTCTCTGATTAGATTTTCCAGCCCAGAAGGGATGCGTGTTTTCTCCCACTTCCCTAGGCTCCACGCCGGGGAGAGGAGGAGCAGGAGGGGACAATGGGCTTGAAGGTAGGCTGGGGAAGGGGAGGAAGGGAGGTGAGAGTGAGAGGGGAGGCCTGCATCCCGTGAAGTTCAAAGCCACAGCAACCTGCTGGGGTGTTGAGAACAGGAGCTGCCAAGGCCGTGAGGCAGGGGCTGGCCTCAGGGGACCTTACTGTAAAAGGGTTTTGTATTATTAATAATAATAGCAAATAAATATTTACTGTCTATTGTGTGCCTGCTTTATCAGGCCATGTGGGGCTGATCAAATCACCCTGTTTAATCATTAGCCTGGATTCTGGGCTGGCATGTTCCTTAGCGCAAGGATAGGGATGACGTGTCTACTGAGAACATGCCTTGGAAGTTTGAGCCACACGCACTCAGAAGCTTCTCTGCCCATACCAGGCTAGTCTTTAACGCTCCAGACCTAGCCCTGGCTACAAGCAGTTCTCAGTGCCTCTGTTTCCTCGTATGCAAGATAAGAATCATAGTAGCTTCCTCCGAAGGCTAGTCGGCTAGTTGAAAGGTTAGGTGAGATTTCACTTGGGAATGGCTCGGCATAGAGCTAAACTCAGCTTGTGTGCATTATTCTTGCTTTAAATGCCTGAAAGGAAATAGTGCCACGTCTGTGGCTAGAGGGACAGCTGCTTCAGGGTCCCAGCAGGACACAGTGGCCCACTCGAATTGGGTGACGTGAAGACAGTGTAACAGAGGGACTATTGACAGTGCCGTGGCCAGGGGGCAGGAGAGCACAGGGACAGTGCAGGATCCTGCGCCAGGACGCCCAATCTAAAGAGTGGAGGGTGGCTCTGAGCACCCAGGGGCAGAAAGCCCTGTGTGGGCAGGGCTGCCTGAGGGAGACTTGGCCTTTTCTTGAGAGCCTAGGCAGCCCACTACGACCCTACGGGGAGGGAGCCTGTGAATAGATACCTTGATATCATTCTTCCTCTGCCCTCAGACTCCTGCTGGCACGTCCGTTTAGAACAGTCAGGGGCCAGAGGCCCTCCAGGTTGGCCGCCCCAGCCCACGGGGAACAGGAGGCAGAAACAGAGACAGTCAAGCACAAGGGTTTGTGCAAGGGGAAACGGCGGAAAGCAGACACTTGGCCATGCCCATGTTACAGAAGGAGAAACTGAGGCTCAGAAGCGTGACATCACTTGCCCAGAATCATAGAATTGGAACCACCTGACTTCCGAGTCCATGTCCTTTTTTTTTTTTGATTTTTTTAATGTTTATTTATTTTAGAGGTGGGGGGAGGGGCGTCGGGGGGAGGGGGAGACACAGATCCGAAGCAGGCTCTAGGCTCTGAGCAGTCAGCGCAGAGCCCAACACGGAACTCAAACCCACGAACCGCGAGATCATGACCTGAGCTGAAGTTGGCTCAACCACCTGAGCCACCCAGGCACTCCCCAAGTCCAGGTTCTTAACCATTATCTCACATGGCTCTACTCATCGGTACTCTGAGTTGGGTGTTATCGTCCTCAAATACAGTTAAGGGAACACACGCTCAGACTGGCAAAGTGACCAGTCTAAGGTCACACAGCAGAATCCGGATGGTAGAAACGAGGCCTGGGGGTCCCAATGCTCGGTTGCTTTCATCACTCAGCAGAGTGCCTTGGCAGGAGGAGAGAAGCTTCTGGAAGCTGTTTAGATCAGGGCTGCTACCTCTCAGAGCTGCTACCTCACCCAAAGTGAGGTGGCCTATGCCAAAGAATGGCTGTGAGGGTGGGTGTCCAGCGGGAGCGCGTTGTTCCCCCTTCTCACTTTGAGAAGCCCCGTTCTGGTGAAGCTGTGAAGCATAATGTCTCCTCAGCAATGACTTTTCCAGAGTGGAGCTTCATAGGTTTGACTCTCTGCTCCTTAATCCATCTTGCCTAACAACCCAGAGACATTTCCTGCTATCCTGCCTCCCTTCTTTCCTGCCCTCCCCCTTCCCTCCCCCCCTCTCCCCCCAGCAGCTCTCTAGGCTTCTGAATGGGTTTTCTTTGACTCTGTTCTCTGCACTAGACAGATAATACATAAGGCTGTTTGCCAAGGTCATTTTTAACTCCAGTGCACTGCAGGTGAGGGAAGGAGGGAGAGTTAAATCACAGAGAGCCAGCCCAAGGCAGCTCCCCTCTCCCTAAGTTCTCAGCAGGTGTGTGGAGGGGGAGAGGACATTCTGGTCTCTTCCCACCCCCCGCCACTAGCTTGACAGTTAACAGGAAAATGTTTGCCTTCCATTATTTCATCCTTGGGGAGGGTGGAGTGAGAAAAGAAGGGTCAGAGGAGAAGACGGTCCTATTGATGACGGCAGAGAAAAGGTTCCAGCCACAGTCTAGACAGCAAATGGTCAGCTCTTGGGAGAGAGCGAGAGAAGGCTCTGCCTATTTTCTAAAGTGGAGGTCTGGCCTTCTCTCTAATAATGTGCCCATTCTGCTGACAGGAAAGCTGAGTTCCAGGGAAAGAAAGGTGGTACCCAAGGACGGACGGTAGTAATTTGGTGCAATAAGACGGCAAACCACATCTGCCCTGGGCCGGCGAAAGGTGCTCTCAGGGCAGGGCTAGTTCTCAGTTCGAATCTAGACTCTGCTCTGACGCGCTGTGTGAGCCTGGGCAAGCCACTGCCACTCTCTGGGTTTCGGAGTTGGACAGTTTTGTGTTTACTCAGCACCATGTATGAGGCACTGGGCCGCCACAAAGAATGAACAAAATCTGCCTTTTATGGAGTTAATATTCCGAAAGAGAGTCTCATCTGGGCCCTCAGCCGGCATCATTTCTAATCCCTCACGCCACCATCAAAAATAGATGTCATTAACGCCATGTCACAGGCGATGAGTCCCAGCCTCGTCTCGGCCCTGGGGGGGACCAGAGGAGGCGATTCTTTAGACAGTCCTCTCCCACCCTGAGGCTCTAGCAGAGAGAAGCGGAACGCAGTGCAGGGGAAGCCGCAGATCCTGGAGACCTGAAATTGTATTTATTTGGTCTAGACAAGAACGATGAGATTATTTTTTCATTCAAATGTAGACTTACCTTCTTAATTATGTTTGCGTTAGATTTACAACGATATTAATTTCCACTCCCTGAATGCACACGGGAGGCAAGTGTTTATTTAGGGAAAGGCCTCTTCACGTGTGAGAGGCGAGGGCTGGGGCTAGCGGCCTGGGATTTCTGAACTTCCTAGGCTTCCAGAGGGTGATCCTTCACCTGGTAGAATAACCGGGGTGGGGCGGGGGTGGGGTGGTTCCGGAGTCACAAAGACTTTGGGACTGAACAGGAGGGAGCCTCTGAAGTATCTCCTCCCATCTCCTCTCTGGTGCTCATTACGCACCTACTAGATGTTGCTGGGGAAGCAAAGCAGTGTGCCATACCCAGGGCCCTGATGCTATGGTCTGAGTGTTTATGTCTCCCCCCAAAATTCATATGTTGAAACCTAATCATCAATGAGCTGATATTAGGAGGTGGGGCCTTTGGGAGGCGCTTGGGTCATGGGAGTGAGGCCCTCCTGAATGGGATTAGTGTCCTAATAAAAGAGGCCCCAGGGAGCTCTGTCACCCCTTCCACTGTGTGAGGACACAGCGAGCAGGTGGCCTCCTATGAACTAAGAAGTGGGCTCCCTCCACACAGAAATCTGGCAAAGCCTTGACCTTAGACTTCGCAACTTCCAGAACTGTGGGAAATGAATATTGTTGTTTATAAGGCACCCAGGCTATAGCATTTGGTTACAGCAGCCAGAACAGGCTAAGACACCTGACTTCTGGCTTCTTCAATCCCACAAAAGCTGCTGGCCTTTCCTTGTGGCCTCTAGCTCAAAGTAATGGTGTTAAAGAAAGTTCATGCCTTGCCTTCTCTTTCTTCACCCATGGGCACTGAGTTGCGAGGCCAGAGGTCAAAGCTGGGGAGTGGGGGACACGGCATCCCCTCCTAAAGTCTCCAGGGACAGGAGCTAACCTAGTATGTACCCTCCGAGACACAGGCTGGCAGGCGCTGCTGCTCCCGGTCCCCCTCCAGGTTGCTGGGGTAATCCTGGGACTGCAGGCCTTGCAGCCCCCACAGCCCTCATTGGTTGAGTCAGCCACCATAGGGTCTGCAGCCATAGGGACGATTTAGCAGCTAATGAGAAATGGAAATGTTGAGAACAAATAAATGAAGCAGCTACTGCTGTGGGGGAAACGCATTCATCAGGCTCTCTCTGAGAAACCGAGGCAGGCAGCACAGGCCACTGCACACAGGAGGAGGCTTCTGCTTATAAGCACTGTCCTCGCTCCACTCCCAAGAGGCCCTGGGGCATCGCCCCACAGGCTCATGCCTCCTGGGCCTCAGCCCTGGGCCAGGCAGCCAGTCTAGCCTGGAGCTGGTGCCGGGCAGAGACTACCTGGAGGCTGGAACTAGACGCGTTCTGATTTGGATGCCACACCAAACCAGTGAGCGAACGACCACCCAGGAAAACATTAGAGGGCTTGACCCCATAGCCCACATGGTCAAGTCCATCACTCTTCTGCCCTACTCTCTGCCAGAACTAACATTTATTTACTGTTTATCGGAGACATCGTGTGTGCCCAGTTTGTAGATCAGGAGACTGATATTTGGAGACGGGCTATGACTTCCCCAGGGTTGTGATCTAAGAGATGAAATTTAAACTTTGTGCACATGAGTCTTAGGATGCAAAGTGTGAGCTCATTTGATCAAACTTTAGCCCGAGTCACTTACGTCCAAACAGGCCCTTGGCTAAAGAGCCTGTTACCCACATCGTAAAGATGAGCACAGTGAGGCCTAGAGGTGTCGAGCCACTCATCTGACGCCACGTCACCAGGAAGTTACAGAGCAGAGTTCCATCTGCTGGACCCTACCACGTCCCAGGCACTGTGCCACGTGCCGGACGAGGCAATAGAACCCAGCGGGTAAGGCTCCTGAGGCTTAGACTGTCAGCTGGGCTGCGGACTCTGGCAGCATGGCCTCGGGCAAGCTAGCCAACCCTGTCTGCACTAGTTAGTTTCCCTGGGTGAAGAATCGGGATAAAAATAGTACTTGCCGCAGAGGATTGCGGGATAGCATGAAGACGACAGGCCATGCTCACCAGAAAAGCCCCATACATGTTGGCTCAAATGAACCCTCGCCACACGACGCCTCGTTTCGAGATGTAGAGATGAGGGAGATGCCGCCTTTCTGCTCTCTGAGTCCTCTGATCCGTGCCTTCCCCTTTCTTGGTATTCTCAATGCCCAGAGACCCTTCCTCAATTTGGGGTGCACGCAGTGTTGCACACTGACTACTTCCGGAAAGCAGATGACAAAGAAGGCACTGCTTGACTTCTGAGTCTCTACACAGACTCGGGCAACTGTGGGCAAGGACCTATAGGCCTGAGAGAAAAGCCTTTTGATTTCTTGGGCTCTCCGAATTCCAGAAGCCCAGAGCTTTGAAGGATGCATGCAAAAACAACAGATGTGGAGGCCACATGGCGGGTCAGAGAAACCTCCGCCTCACCTCCCCCTTCCCTGCCCTGTACCTAAAATGTGCCCAGACTAGGGGGAGGAGGAGGAGGAGAATCCAAAGGGAATGAAGCTGAGGCATTTATTGGTGGTCATCTGAAAGGGGACTGTCACCCTGCCCCCAACCTGGTCCCCTGGGCAGGGGGAGGCAGACACTCCTTACATAGCTGGAAGCGCCGGTCTGGGAGCAGAGGGTAGCCAGGCAGCTTTGTGGCCCATGATCTAGGCACTAGGATGGTTTTACAGGGTGTCCAGGGCCGTGGGTCTGTCCGAGGACCTCATTCCACAAAGGCCAATATCTCTTTGTGCCTGAGGGGGACGGAGGAATGAACTGGACTCAAGAGGCCTTGATATTACCGATAGCAGAGACCCCAGGGATCGGCACCGACCTGTGATCTGAGGTAAGATGGGTCAAGGACATCTGGGTAGAGGCCAACCAAGACAGAGGAGCAAATGCCCTGGACCCTGCTCCATACTTCAGCACCCCTGCCTAAGACGAAAACTGCCAGGCATGGAAACGCAACTGCAGAGAAGAGGGCGAGAAACCTGAGCTAAGATTGTGTGTCTTTCACTTGGCAGAATGGGAGCTTGAAGCTGAAATTAAGTTGGGTTCCTGAACGAAAAGGGAAACAACAGTTCTTGCTGTTGGTCTGGGTTTGCCACAGGCTCTAAGCCAGGGAAAAGTCTTAAAATGAAGTACTGATCTCCAGGATTTAGGTCAGCCTAAGGACTTAAAAAAAGAAGGGTCTTGGAAGGCTTCCTGGAGGAGGTGACTCAGGAACTGGGGTTTGAAGGTCACGGAGGATAAGGTTGGTAGCAATGAGGGTATCCCAGGCTTGGGAACTGTCTATGGAAAGGTTCGGCAGAGAGAGGGTAGTTCTCTTTAGCGAGTCAAGAGAGGCCTGAGACCAGGTATCAGTGGAAAATAGTATGAGCTCCGTTTGGAAGGAGATGAGATCAGGACTTGGATGTTTGTAAATGGTGAAGACTCCAGTGAAGATTTCAGAGGCCAAGTTGACTGTCTCAAGGACTTGCTTCGCATGGGTGGGGGACTGGGGTTCCTGTAGTGCCTCATGCATTGCTGGCACACTGTTGGTACTCTCTGGGCTGCGTTAGAGGTAAAAATAGCACACCACATTTCTCTCATACTGCCCCTGGGGACAAAGGAACCAATCCTGTTGAGTCAACAAAGCAAATTACTAAAACGTCCTCGTTAGGAGCAGGAGTGACGTAACAAACCATGCCAGTTATGAGATTTGAAGCTCTCGGTACCTTAGGACTGGTATTACCGAAGAGTAGAATAATTGTCAGTAGTGGACTTTGCCGGGGAAGGATTTGAGCTCATTATTTCATGAAACTATAGTCAGCACTTATGTAATGTGTAATGTTTCGCCTGAGGCCTAAGGGTCACAGGAACCTCACCACCTTACTAGCGGTCCTTAGACTACCAGCCTCAGCAAAACCTGGGTGCGGGGAGAGCTGGAAATATAAGATCTCGGGTCCCAGTCCTAACCTTTTGTATCAGAATTTGCATGTTAACATAATAGATCCCCAGGTGATCTGTGTGCACAAAAGTTTGAAAGTGCCAATCGAGAAGAGAAAGGCTTCCAAAGACCCACTGATGGAACGATTCGCCTCTCTGATTCCCTGTTTGCTGCCGCATCCTCACCTGCTTCTGTGGACAGTCCAGAGCTCACGCTGCCTTCCCACAGGACCATGTACGAGGATGAGGATGGGTCTATCAGTCAGGGCTCTTGGTGGCAAACTACAGTATCCCCTCCAGTTGGTTTATCCAGGGAGGAATTTATTAAAAGGTATCTGGTAATTCAGATTGTCTCCAAGAGGGTTCAGGTGTTAGATTTGGAGGCCAACCTACCCAGTGTAAGATTCAAGCCCTATCCATGAGGCCTCTCCAGGAAAGATCCCATCCGCTATCCCCACTGCTCAACACAGGTGCCATCGACACAACAGAAGGAGACCCCAGAACCTCCCACCATGACGTCTAGAGAGCTGTTGGCCTCTGCTACCATGCTCACCACCAATGGATTCCATACTTGATCTATTCCCTCAGGTATGCCTCTTCCAAATAAAGCCTCACCTGGGTCACTACGCTGTCTTAGCCTCAGATGCAAGGGGTGGTAGGAAGTCTGAGTAGGAGTTCCCACCTTAAGGAGGGGGAGTTTCTGATGTTGGGCATTCTCCAAACATAAAAAAATGTTCAATAGGTTATGGAAAGCCACAGACTGCCCAGCTAAGGGCCCAGTCTTGTGAGAAGCTCCCTGAGTATGTGACCCAGGGGGCAAGAGGGAGTAGGGCAGCCCCATCCTGTCCTTGAAACCCAGCTCCGTGATATGCTAGACTTTGAGCAGACTATCTCACCTCCCTGAGTTCAGGTTTCCTCATCTACAAAATGAGAAGAGTAATAGCATCCTTAGGAGGATTAAAAGGAGCAGTTCGCAAAGCCCCTGATATAGTACCTGACACTTTGGTGACCATTAACATAATACTCAATAGCTATGAGGTCATCACCAACATACACTCCCATCCTGAAGTCCCAGCAACCTGCTGTGCTTTGATCGTATTTGTGTCACCATCTAAACAATCAGATGTTTGATGAACATTTTATCTGCTAGGTACTGCACGGAGGAGCTGAGTAGTAAGCTGAGAGATACAGTCTCTGCTCACCAAGTGCTGGCCGTCTAGGAGAAGCAAACACCCCTCCCCTACCAGTTCTGCAATGAGCTGAGCTGGCGACCATGGTGGAGCAGAAAGAAGCTCTCCTGGTATTAATCCTGGTATTAAACTATTCAGAGGAGGGAGCATTCAAGGACAAGTCTTGTAAGTGAGCAAGGAGTGGAAAGAAGGGTACCTAAAGTCTATAGACCAACAAGAACAAAAGCATGGAACGATGAAGTCGTGAGACACCTTTTGGGGAAGAGTATATGACTAAGAGTCTACACTCTGATATCAGACTGTTTAATGTGGGTCCAAATCCAAACCCTGCCATTTATAAGCTCCGACTCTGGGCTACTCTGTTCCTCCACACTGTAAGTCTATAGTTTGTCATCTATCAAATGGGAATATTGGTAACAGAACCAAACGTAGAGGTCCACAAGAAGAGGCATATTCAACATCAAGCACAGCACCCAACACAAAGCAGGTGCCCAGCACACATAAGAAAGAATGATATGATTTTTAAGACCGGAGGGGAGGGTGAGCAGGGCCTCTGCATGAGGTTAGGTTTTACTGAAACCTTGCATCCTTTCATAAGGCAGTGACATCTGTTGTTTATACTGGCCCAGCAACTATCCCTCTTCTAGGAAGAGCCTCTTGCTTTTCCTACTCTCCGCCAATACGGTCCATTTGGTTATTGAAGCAGAATTCTCCTTGTTCTAGAGTGTAGCACATGATCAATCTAGGCCAATGAGAGCTAGCCCTGAGACTTTTCCTGGGACTACTGAAGAGAAGCTTTCCCATGGAGGTTGCTGACCTGGCAGGGTATAAATCTGGGGCTGCTGGTGACTACTCTTACTACCCCAAGGTTAGAGCTCTCCTGAGAACAAAGCCCACCAAGAGGAGAACAGACCCAAGAGAAATGGAAATCAGCAGATTCTTGTTGACATTTTCTTTGAGCACCTGGATGCAGGTGTGACTGAAGTTAACTCTATCCTGGCCTTCCTATTACATGAACCAGCAAATCCTGTTTTCTTCATAAACAGTGAGAGTTGGCTCTCTGCTGTTTAAAACTGAAAAGGTCCTGGCTAACACAGATGGAATGCTCACTCACCCTTCATCCCACAAATGGTCCACAAGCCCATCTTTGAGGCTAACGACCATCTCCTCTTTAATAAGACCGTCAGCTCTGTTGAATGGTTGAATGAAGCCCACTGGGCTCCAATCTCAAATTCAGAGCATTATCTTATCTGGCATGACATTTCCACTTGTGTTTAGAGACAGGATTACTACAAATCCCTGAGAAAAGTCTCCTCCTTCCCAAATGAAAAATTGCCTAAAGTCCTTCTAGACCCTTGGATTTCTCTGACTGGGTGTCAGTGATCCTGTGTCATCTTCAGGTCCCAGAATGGGTCCCCTATTTCTTGTCTACAGCAGAGAGTATGGAGTGGGAGGTAATGGGCCCCATTTGCTCCAACATCCCACAGAGCCCTCACCTTTCCAGATAAGCCTGGGACTCGCCCCGTATCAGCTACCTCGTGTTTTAGGGCATTTGTTTCCAATCATCTTCCAGACACCTTAAGAGAAGGAACTAAGTTTTCGGGAGCTCCTGCTGTGCCCCAGGCACTAGGCACAACACTTCTCATTTACCGCTCATGCGGTGTGGCCCATTAGAGACAAGGAAGGTTGCCCTGCTAGCAAATATCACAGTGAAATGAAGTCTGGCTGGTTGTTCTTTGCAGAAGTCCACATAGTGTTGAGAGGGTCTAAGGCCTTCAAAACAGCTCTCCAGATACACAGAGACCATTCACCTGCAGCTCAGTCCTGCAAAAAGGGCCTGCTGACTGGATCAGGACGAGGTTGCGGGGAGTAGGGAGTAGGGGGGCTAGGGGCCAGGAAGCGGCATTAGCCTCAGGCTCCAGAACAGCTGGGATGTTGAGCCAGGGTGGCTTGGGTGGGACTGGCTGCTGAGATGCCACTTTCCTCCAGGGCAGGCCCCCGGGCAGAAATCATCCAGTTCCTGCTGCAGTCAATCCTGGGCTCCAAGGAAAGCCCCAGAGGCCTTCCCAAATCTTCCAGCTCACAAATACCACTGCGGCCTCCCATCTGCCCCATACACGCAGTAAAGGAGAACTGAAAAGAAAATGACCCCTTCAGAACTGCTGTGTTTCTATAAACTACAGAACAATATTGTTTTTGAAACTATTGAAATGAAACCCTGACCCCAAATAAATGCTATGAAACATCAGATTACATCATTAATCTTAAAACATAGGTGTTTTGTTGTTGTTGTTTTTTAAGTACTTTGGCCATCATGGAGAGTTCAAGGGCGGGGAGAGGAAAATGTAATTGTTTTGAGATGTGTGTGTGCCGGGAGTGGGCGTGTGAGTGTGTAAGCACACATGCATACTTCTAGCTCACTGACCCTCCCACACCTCCAGGCTTCCAAGGAGCACCATCCAAGTTTGTACGTTCGCGGAATAATCAATGGCCACCCGCCACGCTGTCTTCCAATCATTAGCGAATATTCTAAAAGGCCAATGTCAAAGTCCTCTGCTTGGTTCTGCCAAAGCTCTGAGCTGCTGACCTCAGCATGTGACCTCACACTGGGTCTTTACAACATTCAGAGCCCCATTTGATGGGAGAGCTAACGTAGGCTATAGGAGGTAAAAGGACTTCTCTGAAATTCTACAGAAGCCATAGGATCAGGTTCGGAATTCTCGCCTCGATCTTCCCGATGCCAGGCCCGCATAGTTTCTCCCGGGTCGGCACCCCGCCTCAGTCTAATTCAGCTCTGCAAACATTCATTCAGTTGTCTCAAGCCTTTTTCGTAATGAGGCAGAATACTGGCAAATAAGTAAGTCAATACATAGCTTTATTTAACTCCTGCCATATGTCAGGCACTGTAAATGGTAGGCTTGCTCTCTGACCTTAATGTTTCATGGCCTGGAGCTCCATGCTGGGCTTCTGTGAGCCATAGTGTCTTGAAGCATAGAGAAGGCTCACATAAGCCAGTCTTGGGATGGAGGAGAGACAAGGGATGGCTTCCTAGCAGAGGTGGTCCCTGTGCCAAGTCCCAGGGGACACAGAGTGCGCCATCAGGTGAAGGTTCGAGGCGTAGGTGCCAGGCTGGGCAGAGATCTCCAAACACCGGGGACGGGACAGATGCAGCCGCCACCGTCTCAGTTTTTCCGTCCCAAATGTTATGACCTGCATTCCACTGGTGACTCCCCAGTTCCAGCAAATCTTCCAGGCCCAGAAGGACAGATCTCTGATTAAAAAGAGGCACAAAGTGGTACAGTAGATACTAGTATGCTGGAGGATGAATGAACCTCTCCGGAGACAGCTCCAACACGGCTCAGAAAGAGAAGCAAACCCCAGGATTTGAAACTCGGCGGGCCTGGGTTCCAATGCTCCCAAGCATGTCCCTTGACTTCATGGACTTTCCCTTCTTCATCGGCAGAAATGGGCTCCCATGTCGGGTGGATGATTTTGAGCGTGTACTACTGGCCAGGCACCGTTCTAAGCCTCGCCGACGCGGCTCTCACTTCTGGGCCACAACATACAAACTGGCTTTAAAAGTGAGGACACTTTTAAAGTGTCCCCAGGAAGGTGACGTGAGCCTGGCAAGTTCACACAGCTGGAAGGTGGAGGAGCCAGGTTTTGAACACAGTCACAGATGAAAGTGCCTAACGATCCCGGGCCTGGGGCGGGAGCCTCCGACATGGTCTGGGCAGGGCTGAGCCAGGGCCTGGCACCTGGAAGAGACTCCAAGGCAGTTGTGAGACAGGATTGCGTGGAGTGCGTGTGGCCCCGGGAGCAGCCCGGCTGGCTCTGGCTTTCTCGGCAGCCCCGTTTCACCAGGGAAGCCAAGAGCAGGCTTCTGGGCACGGAACACGGGGTAGGAGGCACAGGTAACACTACCCAAACTAACACCTTCACCCCTCGCTGAGGGGGACAGCAGAGAGCCAGTTACTTGGATTACTCCCTTCAACCAAAGGGCCCCTGGGAGTCAGACGGCGCCTCCATCCCACTCCAGGAGGAGCTTTCAGAACACCCCTGCCTCTCCTCGGTTGTCTGAGAAAGGGGCTGGCTTTTCACCACATTCTGCTGTCATTGCAAAACTGCGGTCTGAGTCAGAGACCCACGTGGCAGGAAAGGTCAAGGCTTCCTAATTAACTCCAGGAAAAACCTGCCAATCTGCAAAGATCTATGTAGGGTTTTCACAGAGGCCTTTCTTTCTGTGCATTCCAAGGAAGTGACACTCACTGATCACGCGCAGGAGTGGATGCCCTACAGACACTGGGCACAGTTTATTCCCAGTGTTATTCCCACTTTTAGGTGTGTGCGGAGCCTTTGCTAAGTGTCAGGCACGACCCGGGGGTTTTACATGGATGATGTCCTTTATTCCCACAAAACCGTATGAGGCAGGTGCTATTGTGAGCTCCCATTTTATAGAAGAACAAACTGAGGCTGAGAGAGGTTAAGTCACTTGTCTGAGGTCACCCAACCAGGAAGTACTAGAGTCAGGGTTAGGACTCAGGCACCTGGCAGAACACAAGCCCAGCCCCTCTGGGACAGGCCCTTCAGACACCAAACACAGGGACCTACCCAGAGGCAGCGACCTGCTCGTCTCGGCTGCTCCCCGAGCACAGGCTGGCCTGGCTCTTCCACCGATCCTGAGCACACAATGGGGTCCAGTAAATGGGGGCGCTTTACACGGAGCCCAGGGCCTCACGGGGACTACAATGTCCCAGACAGAGTTCCCCAGCCCCGGGATGGAAACACACCCCTCACTGCACCTTCAATTGGATGTCCCCTTATTTATTTAACTTGGAATAAATCCAAGTTGTACATTTTCCCTCCACCTCTTTAACTGAGTTTCCAGAGACAGGGATTTTGTAAGGGAGGAATCCTCACAACTCAGAGAACAGGAGCGTCCAGAGGGAGCTATCTAGCTCCACGCCAGGTGGGCAGAGAGCTCCAGGCTGGGGTTCAGGAGCTCCAAGGGTGGCTGGGGTGAAGCCCTTCCCCTCTCAGGACCTCAGGTTCTTTCTCTGTTCAATGAAGAGGTGAACTCTGTTGGAATCTTTTCTTTCTGGGTTTGACATTTTGTGAGCATCCACTTTGGGACACGCGGCAAACACTTGATAAAATAGCGACTGTGCGCTAATTACATTCTGAGTGCTTTACATGAATTATTTCACTGAATCTTCCCAACAACCCCATGGGATAGGTTCTGTTGTTACTATCATTGCTGTGTTATAAATGGGAAGAAAGAAGAGCAGAGGGGCCAAGTCGTTTGTCCAAAGTCGCACAGATAGCCGGTGATGGAGCCAAGATTCAAACCCAGATAGGCGGGCTCCAGAGCCTGGAGCCTTCATCCTTACAGCCTCCCATTCCACACGTATTTGCAGGCATGACAAAGCCACGTCGGAGCAGCCGGAAGAAGTGCACGGCACCATCCAGGAGGGTTGGTTGCCACGAGAGTGGAGAAGACGCAGTGTGGGCGCAAGGCCAGGTTGGGAAGGGCCTTGGGCAGCCTGAGGGGGGGAGTTGATGCTGAGGGTGGTGGGAAATCACTGGAGGCACTAAGAATGGGAAAATGCAACCGGATTTTCACTGAAAGAGAGAGGTCTGGAGGCAGCGGGAGGATGGACTCAAGGGGGTGACGGTGGAGGTAGGGAGGCCAGTGAGGAGGCCACTACGAGAACGCCGGAGATGGCCAGGGAGCCTGGCCGTGGGCGGGGCAAGTGGGGTGGGAGGAGAGGCAGAATGACGTGGCCTCCCAGGACGTGAGGACAGTGGAGGGGAAGGAGATCAGGATTCAGGTTTCTACCCGGGGGTCTGGACAATGAGGTGTTGCTGGCTGAAAGGAGAATACTGGCAGAGGGGCAGAGTGGGGTGAAGGGAGCGGAGCTTAGGTTGGGGCGTGATGAGCTGCTTCTGAAGGAGACGCCCAGCATGCGCTTGGGGATGTGCGGCTAAAGCTCAGAGGGCGACGTGGGTGTCGGCGAGCTTGGCACCATCGGCGTGCAGGTGCTAGCGGGAGAGGATGGGCTCGCCCAGGAAGGCGAGGCCTGGAGGGGGTGCACAAGGTGGCTCGGGTTAGAACCCTGGGGGCCCCTGTCTAGAAGAGGGTGGTCAAAAGAAGACAAAACTTATCAGCTTCCTACCCCTCTCGGCTTTACGCTGGCCAAACCCCGGCCCTGCCAGGGAGGATTCTTAGGAAGCCGAATGGCTCCCCTCTTTCTTTCTGACTCAGCTCTGAGAAGCAGTAACCGGCCGAGGTCCCGGAACCTGCCTCTCTGCTCTGGCACCAGCCCAGGATTCTCCAGCAGGCTCCGAATCGGGTAATTATCCATGCAATAATTATGCCTGGCAGAAGCTGCAGCTTTGCTGGGGGAGGGCTTCCCAGAGCATCACCTAACAGCCGGATCACCATCAGACCATCAGTCTGCTCTGAGGACACCCCCACCCCTGCCCTGTAGCCCAACAAGCCCTGCCCACGAACGGAGCCAGTCCCTGGCCTGAGGGAGCGGAGACATCCTGTGCGGGAGCAGGTGGGCACCTGTTAGGTCCGTCTCTCCAGGAAACCCGTCAGCCCCATTCGGTCTGGCTTCCTGGATGTACACAGCTCCATCTCAGACTGCTCCCACCCAGCGAGCTTCCGTCTCCCACGGCCCTGTTTATGACCTAGAGGGAAAAAAAATCTATCAACTCGGAGCAAGCCGCTAATCAGTTTACTTGGTTGCCTCAGGTCTTCCAATGTAATTATAATTCCTACTAAGGCACTGGTGAGTGTCAGACTCATTTCAACAACTGCTGCAGACACAGTAATCAAAGCGCCAGGATTCCTTTGTTCCAAATCCTGTACAGACGAGGCTCACAAGGTATGCTTTGGAGGGAAAACTAAGCACTAAGCATGGGGGTTGTTTTTTTCTCACCTCCTCTCCTTCCTGCTTCCTTCCTTCCAGAGATCAGGGAGAAGCTGCTGGAATGTCCCGCATGCTGCTGGAGACAGACCCGGCCCTACAGGGCCGTGAACGTGGCTGCCACACGCTCGCGGACCAGCCAGAGACGCCTCGTGATGAGGCAGGGGAGGCTGCTGGCTGCTTCCCAGATACCTCGCAAGGTGGCATTTACCTTGGCACATTCCCCAGCCTCTGGCCCCTAGCCTTGGAGGTTCGGAAACCTGATTTTGCTGGCACACCCAGAAGGGACTCATCTGTCAGGAGAACCCTCTCATTAACCCAGATCATGAGACCAAAATATAAACCACACTGAGAAGTGGAATTGCCGTGCAAAGCAGGGCTGCGGAAGTTGTCACGAGCAGCACTGTCTCTTCTTTCCCCGAAGACAGAGCTGCCTGGGGAGGCACGTGGTACTGATGTTTCCCGGTGAACCTAGAACCAGCTGGGATGTTGCCTCCGGCTCTGGCTGCTGCGTCCTCTCCCCGGGAGGGAGACGGCTGCCACCATGATCACACAGGCATGTCCCGGTCAGGGCAGGACTTCCCCAGAGAGGTTCAGTGTGAACCCTGCCGGCTGACCTCTGGTTCTTGGGCTGCCCTCCTCCATGCCCGAGGTGACCCAACAGCATCTGAACGCAGACTCCTCCCCCAGGCAGGACCCACCCTGCTGACTTGGTGCCCATCCCCGACTTCTTGTCTGTGGCGGGCCTGGCTATGGTCTTGACACTACTTCCAGCTTGAGCTTCTCCAAGGGTATGGAGCTGTGACGGGGTCAGCCAGAGGACACATTTTCTGCACCCTCCAACTTCCCTTCTGTCTGCGTGGGATTATGGAGCAAGCTCTCCCCAGTGAAATCTGAGCGCAGTGATGTCTGTCACTGCCAAGTCACAGTTGTTAACAGGCTGCGTGCCATCTGCAGTTCGCCCAAAGGTAAAGGAGGCCCTAGGATTGGTGGAGTGGCAGGATGTGAGGAGGCTGGGACCCTGAATGACCACACATAAAGCTGCTTGCTCATCGGGAACACCCACACTGGAGACTGATAAGTAAAATCCTATGTAGTAAGCCATCAGAATATTGGGGCCTATTTGTTACAACAGCTAGCATTACCCTAATGAATACATTGTTCTATTCTCAGCCTGCTTCCCGGAGACCACAAGCATCCAATGGAGTGTGAAACCTGAGACTTCAAAGTCATATCCAGTCACCATCTCTCGTGTCACTCCTAAAGGTGGCTGGCGATGAGTTCTGCCCCCTGATTTTGCTTTCCCAAGTTCTACCTTGATTCCCAGCCACCTCCTTCCCAGATATGAGCTGATCTTTCTTGCAGATCTCAAGCCAGAAGCATGGCATGGCAAGGAGAATTCTAAAAGCACAGAGATACACACAAATAAACCAACAGCAAACGATTGGAATGTTCTTTCAGCCTGGAAGCACAGTTCAAACATACACACACACACACTACACACACACACACACACACACACACACACACACACAACGTCACTACAAAAGTAGAGTGGAGCCAGATAGCCTGGGCTGTAGAGAGGGAGAAGTATCAGCACACCTGTATCCCTTGGGTAAATTCCTAGTAGTGCTATTCCTGGGTCATAGGGTAGTTCTAGTTTTAATTTTTTGAGGAACCTCCACACTGTTTTCCAGAGCGGCTGCACCAGTTTGCATTCCCACCGACAGGGCAAGAGGGTTCCCGTTTCTCCACATCCTCGGCAGCATCTGTTGTTTCCTGAGTTGTTCATTTTAGCCACTCTGACTGGTGTGAGGTGGTATCTCAGTGTCGTTTTAATTTGTATTTCCCTGATGACGAGTGACATTGAGCATCTTTTCATGTGTCTGTTGGTCTTTGGAAAAGTGTCTATTCATGTCTTCTGCTCATTTCTTCACTAGATTATTTGTTTCTCGGGTGTTGAGTTTGGTAAGTTCTTTACAGATTTTGGATACTAGCCCTTTATCCAATATGTCATTGCAAATATCTTTTCCCATTCTATCGGTTGCCTTTAGTTTTGTTGGTTGTTTCCTTTGCAGCACAGAAGCTTTTTATCTTGATGAGGTACCAATAGTTCATTTTTGCTTTTAATTCCCTTGCCTTTGGAGATGTGTTGAGTAAGAAATTTATAGCAGCATTTTCAACAATAGCCAAATTATGGAAAGAGCCTAAATGTCCATCAACTGATGAATGGATAAAGAAGATGTGGTTTACATATATAATGGAATACTACTTGGCAATGAGAAAGAATGAAATCTGGCCATTTGCAGCAACGTGGATGGAACTGGAAGGTATTATGCTGAGTGAAATAAATCAGTCTGAGAAGGACAGATATCATATGTTTTTACTCATGTGTGGATCTTGAGAAACTGAACAGAAGACCATGGGGGAAGGGAAAGGGAAAAATAAGAGGGAGGGAGGCAAACCACAAGAGAATCTTAGGTACAAGAACAAACTAAGAGTGGATTGGGGGGGTGGGTAAGGGAGAAGGGAAAATGGGCGATGGGCATTGAGGAGGGCACTTGTTGGGATGAGCACTGGGGGTGTTGTATGTAAGCCAATTTGACAAGAAATTATATTCATGATAAGTAAGTAAGTAAATAAATAAATATTACTTGGCGGAGGAAGGAGAGGGAGAAGCAAATTGAACTTCATCAGAACTGGGATGCAAACAAATTTCAGCTATGTCCCATGCCGACTGTAATCAGTTGATAGTGGCTGTCCGGAGTGCTGTGTTCAGAAGGATTCTGAGGCCACACTGCAGCTCTGAAGGAAAAAGTACTGTGACGGATTATCAGCGTGTGCCATGGGTAATGGACAAGGAGTGATAGCACGTGCCAGGACTTGTCATGTGTGTCCTAGGGACTAGGATGTGGTTGCAGAGGAGCTTACAGTCATCGGGGCTATAGCCCGAGACTCCCTTGGCCAACCCACAAAACTCCTCTTAACCCTCAATGAGTGCCTACCCTAGAGCAGGTATCTTATATACACTTTTCTAATTAATCATCACAGGATAGAGGAGACCGTAGGGGAGAGCTATTAGCCCTGTTTTACAGATGAAGGTCCTGAGGCTCAGAGAGAGTGGGTGAGTTATCCAGGATCACAAAGCTCAAGAAAGGGAGAGCCGAGTTCTAGACCAGGGCTGCCTGGCTTCTAAGTCTCACCATTACGTGGGGCATCTCTGAATTAAGGGGAGGTCTGGACTGAGAGGAGCAATGTATGTCAGTCTTTCTGGTCTGGCTGCTGCCTGCTGACCTATTAGAGCAAGACGGGGGGTGCGGGGAGAGGGTTTGTCTCCCAGGCAACTCACATGGAAGTCGTTTAAAGACCAAATTGGTTTGGGGTTTGAGCTTCCTACAGCCTTTCCCTGCCTTTTGAGTTGGTTTATTGTTCCTCTAAAGTTCTGGAAGAATGCCAAGAAAGGCAGGAAGAGAAGGAGAAGGAATGGAACGTTCTTGCGCTGTCAGTTCCAAAGATGTGTGAGCCACCAGGGTGAGACGGTGGGGCTGGCAGTCAGGAGAACTGGGGACGAGTCCCGTGTTGCTGTAAGCTGGCTGTGCAGCTGTGAAGCCTCAAATCCCCCAAATGTCAAATGGAGCTCACCAGGTAGGAGGTGTAGAGTCTCTAAGTGACAGCGCTACAGAGAGTAAGGGAGAGACAGGTCTGGGTTCAATATTGTCCCTACGCTTACCGGCTAGTTGACCTTGGGTAAGTCACTTCTCCTCTCTGAGAGAGGAGAGGTTCCATCACCTGTAAAATACATACAATAACAGTATCTACCTCGTAAAATTGTGTGACGATTAAATGAGATGATTTAGGGGGTGTGCCCGGCACGGTGTCTCACATTCCATACACAGTAGCATGCTTTCCTTCTATGCACAAATGCACACACACCACACACTCTTTAAAGAGCTCTTCCTGGGGCGCCTGGGTGGCTCAGTCGGTTGAGCGTCCGACTTCGGCTCAGGTCATGATCTCGCGGTCTGTGAGTTCGAGCCCCGCGTCGGGCTCTGTGCTGACAGCTGAGAGCCTGCAGCCTGCTTTGGATTCTGTGTCTCCCTCTCTCTCTGCCCCTCCCCCACTCACGCTCTGTCTCTCTCTGTCTCAAAAATAAATAAACATAACAAAAATAAAAAAATACCATCTATAATTATTTAAAAAAAAAAGAGCTCTCCCTGTTCGACACACAGAGTCAGGGGGTGGGATTACAAGTCATAGGGGGGCGGAGGGGGAGCAGCCTGTCCCAGTCTCCACCCTTGGCGGATTGCACATGGTGCTTTGTAACTTAGACCAAATTCAGCCTAGGATCTGTCCATCCATGTTCTCACACACCCTGTGTCTTCGCCTGAGTTCTCTTTTCAACCTGGATTCCTTTCCACACGTTTAACAATAATAACAATCGGAACAATAAAAATGACAGCACCAGTGAATCCTCCACCGACCGCTTGCTATGGGTGTGCAGCCTGCTACCTGCACGCTTCATGTTTACATTTTCATCCATATTCTTGTTACCCCCTTTCCTTCCCCCCTTCACCTTTGTTCCAGGGCTTGGGGGAACAGTAAGTCAACTCTAGAGACAGATAAAGGCTGCAGGCAGCTCTAATCCCAAAAGCACTTCAGTCTTTCCATTACCTCCAGTCCTGAGCTGCCTGGAAAACAAATTCCCACCCTTGGTCCATTTACGTGTTATTTTCCATATTTTTCCCAAGGAACAGATATGGTCGGTATAATTAACCTCACCAGACACACAAAGAAATCAAGGTTCACCGTGTAACTTACATACGGTCACACATCCAGGGAGAAGAAAGTCTGAGATTTAAATCTAAGACCATTTGGTCTCCAACTCTTATTCCTTGTTTAACAGAACAGCACCTAAACCCAGTGGCCTACAGGTCATCCCCGTCTTTCTCAACAACCCGCCCCCCACCCCCCAACAACGTATGATCTATTCAGGGGACACTGTGGGTTCAGAGTTCCCAGACCACGGTAAACAAGATGAATCCAAGCCACGTGTGTTCCATCCAAAAGATATGCAAAGTCTATCGTCTATCATTATTCCCCACTTTTTATGTCAATCTCTCCACTAATGATAGAAATAATAAATGCTACCATTGATTGAGGAGGGCACTTGTTGGGATGAGCACTGGGTGTTGTATGTAAGCCAATTTGACAATAAATTATATTTTTTAAAAAAGAGGAAGGGATAATAGAGATATCTCCTTCCTCGATTACATCTGTGCCCATTTGAATGGAGAGGAAAAAAAAGAATTACTACCATTTATTGAGCCCTTACTATATGCCACATACCTAAAAGCCATAAGAACACTACAATGTCAACATGTGATTATTCCTTTTTCCCAAGGAATAGAAGGAGAGAAGGGGAGAAGACGGGCTATGGAGACACCAGATTTGAAACTACCTCTGTAATCTCTCCCAGCATTAGAGGGAGGGACTTGCTGCCAGGAAGAATGTCTCCAGGGGCAAGACATGCCTCTCATTCCTGATGCATCAGCCAAGGTGCTGCGGAGACAGGTGTGGACACTCCAGGATTAGCTGATGACACAAGCCGTTCTCTCCACTGCGCCTTGTGCTCAGTCAGTGCAGAATCGGGGCAGAAACTGATCGGGCCAGGATGACACCCAGGAGGCTCCCAGGAGGTCTTCCCGGCCTGTCAGGGTAGAAGGGCAGCTCCACACCGACCCTGGTCATGGTGTGAGCGCAGGTGCATTCTGATGGGATAGGAGCTCCCTGACAACCTGCTGTACCTTTGGAGGTGGGGCATTTAAATGTGATGAGTTCATCCAAAAGTATAACCTGTGTCCTCATGCAAGTGTATGCTTTCATTCCACAAATATTTAGTCAAGACTGACTGTGTAGCAGGCACGGCACTATGCTATGTCCTGGAAACAAAGTGTCAAGAAGGCAGCTTTTATGTAAATGATTCTGAAAGTGCCAACCATGGATAAATCTAGAGGCATGAACTGATGTGTCTTATTCTTTCCTACTGTTGACAAATATATCTAGGGGAGTTCAAACTCTTAGGGTTAGAAATCCTTCTGTATAGACTAGTGAAAGAAGGGGCGCCTGGGTGGCTCAGTCAGTTGAGTGTCCAACTTCGGCTCAGGTCATGATCTCGCGGTCTGTGAGTTCGAGCCCTGCATCGGGCTCTGTGCTGATGGCTCAGAGCCTGGAGCCTGCTTCGGATTCTGTGTCTCCCTCTCTCTGCCCTTCCCCCACTCATGCTCTGTCTCTCTCTGTCTTAAAAATAAACATTAAAAAATTAAAAAAAAAATTAGACTAGTGAAAGAAGATAGATTGAACAAAGGGAAAGATGGCCTCCAATCCACCGGTGCCACTACCACCTCTACCACTATTACTACCACCATCATCCCACCAAAAGTACTACCACTAACACCGCTATTTCACCACCACCATTCGTGCCAACATCGCCCTATTGTTATCACCACCAGTACTAATACCACCTCTCATCGTACTACCACCATCGTGCCCCCATCACTACCAGCACCATCCCATCACTGTTGGCCCTACCATGATCATCACGATCGCCGCTAACACCATCATGCTCCAGCAACACGTGACCTGCCATCACCACCATTCCTACTTTAATACAACTATTACCACTGTCACTAATATCTCTGGTATCACCAACATTATTCCTATTATAGCCAGCACCCCCACTAACACTATCTGCTGTCATCTATCCCTGTCATCATTGCTACTGCCAACACCACCGTCACCATCCCCTGCATCAAAAGTACCACCATTATCAAAAGTATCGTTACACCTGTGATCATTATCATCATCTACATATTAATACTCACCATTTATGCACTGCTTTACAGTTTATCAGCACTTGCATTCACACGATCTCATTTAATCCCCATGATAATCCAATGAGTTGATATCATGATATCCTGATTGCTGTTAACAGATGAAGAAACTGACATACAGAGAGGGGTCAAACGATTTGCTTCAACCACATGGGCTTGTAAAGGGTAAGCTAGGACTGGCCTTTAGTTCTATTTCACCCAACATGCCATACCTTTTATGTCAACTCTAAGCTGTTACGAAATAACCTCCAATGTTCTATTTTTTTTTTTTTTTTACTAAACCACTGTCTTTGATGGTTCTGACCCTGTGAATATGCTGAGGGGAGGCTCAAAGCTGTGCCCAGGCTTTTTTCTATATTAATCCCAATTAGGGAGCCCCAAGTCCTCATGCATCTCAGTGTCATGTCAGTTCAAGCCACCGAAGAAACCACTCATGTGCCCAGAACAGTGTTGGACTCGTCGGAGAAGCTCGGAAGGGCAGAAAGGAAGGTTCCAGTCTCTGAGGAAAATGTCTTCTTACTGAAGGGCCAGGACGTGTTTACAGGGAGCGATTATAGAGCAATTCGAGGCAATCAATTGCTAAATCATGCAGGACAAACAGTGAGTGCACTGGTGGGGGTGGGGAGGGAGCAGCTGTGAGCCGAAGTGATCACTGGGAGACTTCAGGAAGACAGGGTGAGGATGACAGGGGACGGTCCTGGTGCCCAATTACTTTGTCCTTTCCTCATCCTTCCTCTGCTACCCTTCAGGACTTTCCCCCCGACCTTCCTGGATGTGGTCACCGGACTCTGGTCTCTGCCTCCACTCTGTTCCCTCACATTTCTTTTCTTTTTTTTTTTTTTTTTTAATGTTTTTTAACATCTTATTTTTGAGAAAGAGAGAGAGAGAGAGAAAGAGAAAGAGAGAGAGAGAGAGCATGAGCCAGGGAGGGGCAGAAAGAGAGGGAGACACAGAATCTGAAGCAGACTCCAGACTCCGGGCTGTCAGCACAGAGCCCGATGAGAGACTCGAACTCATGAACCGTGAGATCACGACCTGAGCTAAAGTTAGATACTTAACCAACTGAGGCAGCCAGGTTCCCCAAGTTCCCTCACATTTCTAATGGCAACCTTTCTGTTGACTTCCTCCAAGTCACAAAAGTGCAGAACATCACTGCCATTTTTATTCCTTCTCCTTTCTTCTCATCTACTTCAATGACGTTGCTCATGCTATGCCGTCTACCTAGAACTCTACTAACCTACATTCTTGCACGGGTCAAGCCTTTGCTCTTTAATCAATCGCAAATGCCACCTTTTTCAGGCATCCTCTCTGATTCTTCAGCCCTGCGTCTCTGGTAGCCATGTTCTCTCCCTCCGTGAGCCCCCGCAGTGTAACACGACCTGCAGTTTGTACAGGTAGATGCTCAGATACAGTCTAGTCTGGTGATTAAGTGTGCAGGCATCGGAATCAAACCAGCCAGGTTCAAATCCTGGCTTGGCCACCTCTGAGGGGTGAGACATTGGGCATTTCCTTCAGTTTCCTTATCTATAAAGAGTCCAGTAACAATGCTGACCTCCTGGTGATGCTGTAAAGCCTAAACAAAACCAAGCCGCTAAAGTGTCTGGCACATAGTTGGAGCTCTATAGATTTGCTGTTAATATGATTACCGTCACCAGAGCGAACCATCTTGAGGGCGAAGATAGTATCCTCCATAACTAATCTCTTTCTGGCAGTTTCTTTCCTCAGGGGGCAGATGGGAACCTGACTGAGCTCCTATACAGACTGTATGACGCGGGTCAATGCATGGAGTGGTTGCTCTGGAAGGTCAGGAAGGTCCGGGCATGGCGGGATAGTAGCACAAGATGAGGGCAGACGGAATAGGCAATGGGGAGTGAAGGGAGCCCCTGAAAAAGTCAGGACGGGATTCAACACTCAGTCGCTACTCCCAGGCCTTCCCACCCCTCCTTATAACACACCCCGGGCATGTATCTGCAGTAGGAGTCAGTCAGAGTTGGTGAAAATCCTGGCTCCTCCATCAGCCATCTGGGGGGTGCTCAGCCAAGTCACTTCCTCCAAAGCCTCAGTTTCCTTATCTACAAAATGGGGGGTTGAATGTTACTTCTCATACTATGAGATTTCACATGTTCTATGGGGATAATCATAGTACTGGGTTATCGTAAGGATTAAATTAGTTTAATGAATCAAGGGCATTTAGAATAGTACTTGGCAAAAAGTGCTGTATAAATGTCATTTCTTTTTACTATTCTTTTTCTTTTTACTATAAGAGCTTTAAATTATATTTGTGTTATGTTGTTATATCTGTCAACAACTTGCATGGTGCCTGGCACATAGGGGGTCCTCAATATAGATCTTTTTTTTTCTTCTTTCTCCTGTCTGGTTCCAACTCCGATGCAGAAATACCCAATAGACACATTCAAGAGATGCCTAAAGCACCAGCAGAGAGGAGGCATCAAAAATTGGGAAAAATCATGTTTTGAAAATGTATTATCTATTTTTTTAAATCATCAAAGTAGTCATCGTGATAAAAAGTCCACCTTTCATTCCACTTCCTTAGACTTATTTTCCTGTTTCAGTTGTGAACTGTCTATGTAGCAGCTGGTAGGGTCGGGGGCGTGGGGTGGGGGTGTGGCGTATATAGCCATTTTGGCTGTAGGATCTTCAGGGCTTGCAGTCCTAATCTAGCCCAGTGCTGGCAGGGGCGAAGGAGAAAGGAAAGGAAGTGAGCCCCCTGCCGTCCCCATTAGGTGAGCAGGGAACCCTCTGGAAGAGACCCCTGCTGAGTGTGCAGTCTGGCCGCCTGGGAGAGTGGCACACGGGGGAGTGCCAGGGCTGGAGAGAAAATGCAGCCTCAGCCCCACATGGAAGCCAGTGTGCTGGCTTCCCCACAGCAGCGGGGTGCTGCGTGGCCTCCAGAAGCCTCCCCCAGCTGCCAGCCCTCCTCTCTCTTGGGTCCCAGGGTCCACATGGGTGAGGAGCCGACAGGGCCAATGGGGGAGGCTGGTGGCTGTCACGTTTGGTCCCCAGGAGCTCAGAAGCTAGCAGCGGTGGTTCAAGCCCTTCTTGGGCATCGGAGGTCTGCTTGTCCTCAGGTTGGAGGAGGAGACCACGTGGTGGGGCACCTTTGTCTCAGACACGCTTCAAATCCTTGCTCTCTAGTCACTAGACAATCACAGAACCTCCGTGACCCTCAGTTTCCGGATTTGCAGAGGGAGACGAACAACACACCATCACAGAGCTACTGTAAAAGTGAAAGGAGATGAGGTATGCAGAAGGGTCCGGGACACGCAGGCCCTTAAAAATTCCAAATCTGTCCTCAAGCAATGCTTCCCTGTCCCTCCAATTTCTACCCCAAACAAGCCTATTAACCCTGGATGAGTCCTGCATAACCCTTTGTTCAGGGCGGGGAGCTTTCCACAACAGCCAGGATAGTTGCTTGTTTCTTTTCCAACAGAGAGGTCCTACTATGCCCCACGGAAAAGGCATTTAACTTCCAAGCTTCAGGCTCTTCCTTTGTCTGTTCGACTTCTACTAACTCTGTCATACCCGGCTTCAAATGCCACACAAAGGCTTTGTAAGGAAACCACGCTGCCAGCCTGCCCTGCAATTCTGAACGTTATCAGTGAAATCGCTCGCGGAGAGAGGTCTTTGGTCCTGCACTCTGTCCTGACTCACGTCTTAGATGCAACTGACGGAAGACTCAGAACGCCTCCTCGCCGTATCATCCGATAGCACAGAACGTGGAACACAGCTAAGGCCAGGGCTGGCGGAATCAAGATTCCGGATCTCACTTGGCTGGAATAACATTTCAAATTAGTAAATGAAAACTTAATGGGCGTACGCAGCCCGGCACTTCTGTTTTATTCAAGGAAGAAAGAAAGAAAAGCTCAATGGAAACAATGTGAGTCTGGGGAGATCTGACTTCATGGCAATTTCGGTGAAGAGAAGAAAGGCTGCGGAGGCCCGGGGTTCAGGTCCCGGATTGGACGCCCGAGCTGCGTGACTGTGGGCAGACCTCTCACCTCTCTGGACTCCGCTTCCTTATCTTAAATGAGACTCGAACCAGAAGGCTTCAAAGGCCCCTTCCAGCTTGATATGTAAGCTTATAATTACACACATAAATACACACATATGCACAAGAATCCGTGCTCTGGGTGGTGGGCACACCAGCCACCTGGAGAGCTTAGCAAAATGGAGGTTCTGAGCCAGGACCTGGGACTGAATTTCTAGCAAGCTCCCAGGTGGTATCAAGGTCGCTGGTCTGAGGACCACACTGAGCTCCAGACGGTCATAACTCACCGCTGCTGCCCTCTTGCTATCTTTGGACCACTGGGTCTTACCTGCATTCTTGCATTTAATCCTCATAACAACCTGGAGGGAATTACTATCAATATCCTGATTGTCTAGATGTAGAAATGAAGGTTCACAGAGTCGAGGGGCCCGCCTGAGGTCGCAGAGCTAATCATCCACAGGGCCAGACTTTGTATCCAGGTTAGGTATATGCCTGTAACTGCCACACCACCTGCGTGTGTGTAATACAGATTTAGGCCAACTTGTGGCCAAGGGCCGAAAGGAATCAGCGAGACAGCAGAAGGCAAATACAGGAGCGAGGTCCTGCATTTGCTTCCTCTGCAGTGATGACCGCTCATCGGCCGACTGACCCCTCTCTGCCTGTCTGGACCATGTGAAAACACTGAGTGATTCTGGTCCCTGTGGTTTGGAAGGTTTGAACATCTAACATACTTGGAGACCGAAGTGCTCGATCCTTCACTGACAGGCAGTGACGGCTGCAACAAAGGGAAAAGAATGTAGTTCACATAAATGATTAGAGCAGAGGAGCGACGGTTAATCCTATTAATGAATTTGCTAATTGGCCTTATGCCCCGAGTCATTTCATATTTAGGCTTTCGCAGTGTCAGACGAAATAGAAACGGATCCAGGGGTGGTTTGGGACGAGGCTAAAAGCATTTCGCTCAGGGTGGTTCGGTATGGCTAATGAGGCCTGTCCTGGAATGCTTTCTCTCCAACCTCCACATTCCCCACTGGGACTGTTCTTTCTTGAGGCCAGGCCAGCAGGGGAGGGGGATGGTGCGGTGCCTACCAGCTCAGGCTCAGGGATCGGCCAGAACGGGCACTGCTATCCACGGGCCGTGGGACGCTGGCGAGGAGCTTCGCTTCTTGGAACCTCAGTTCCTCATCCGCAAAATGGGCACTGTAATAAGGTCTGCCCTCCAGAGCTGGGAAGAGGTTAATAAAATAACATGGGAAAAGGGCAGAGCAAGGCGCCTGGCAAGGAACAGCGGTCGACATCAGCTCTTATTGCTATTAACCTTGGCGGAAGAGCCACCTTCTCCTGTCTCACCACTGGGAATTTCTTTCATCATCTAAAATTGCCAGCTTCCCTTAGGAGTTACCAGAGAAACTGCTCGGATTCTAGTGGCCAGGGCTGTGATGGCCCTGGGTCCCAGCGGGACGGAATTAGAGACCGCAGTCGGAGGGACAGAGATCACCAGAGACTGCCCAGTCATGGTGCTGAGGAAGCAACAGAGAAGGAAAGGACCTGCTCCGAGAAGGATAAAGGCAGCGGCAGAGCCGGTACAACCGCAGTGGCTAAAAGAATCGCATCTTGTGTGAAACACTGTGCTCACTACCTCCTTGACCCCAAACACAGCCCTGTAAGGTAGACGCTGTCTACCCATTTTACAGAGGAGGAAACTGAGGCTCAGAAAGGTTCGGCTAAGGAGTCACAGAGCCAGAGTTTAAACCCAGGTCTTACTTTCACTCGGGAGTCCTGACCATTCTGCAGTCCTGCTCCTAGCCCCCTGATTGGAGTGGAGTGCGGTTCCCATTCCACCCCCCACTGCCCCAGTGAGGATTCCTGCCTGGACTGGAATAATAAGAATTAATCCTAACTTCCGCTCCCACGCTAGAGTATGGGGAGCCAGCAATATCCCAGAGGATTACAGCTACTCCCCAAAGGTGACCCATTTAAAATACTCCCCGGAGGGAGGGGAAGCATTTAAAGATAAGTCGAGTTTGTCTGCAGGTCCCAAGACTCTCGGTCACAGTCTCTCTCTCCTCCCGCCTCCCCTGCCGTCCCTTTCTCCGTCTCTCTCCTAAACACTGTTCACTCCCTGCTTGATGAATGGAAACATCGACTCCAGGGCCATCATGCAGAACTTTGCAGCGCTCCTTCCCGTGAGCAGGCCTGGGTTTCTCCTCCGCGCTGCCGCATTCTCGCACTCCTTGGCGCCGTCAGGAACACACGCCCTGCTCCATCCATCCTTACCGCCACACAGCCAACATCCGTGCGGTCTGGACCCCGTATCAGGCCTGACAGAAACCCTGGAATAGGACTCATTCCCTTAGAGCCAGTGGGGGAGATAAATGTATAAATCCGTAATCACAAAGTGTTCCTAATTGTAGCACGGGGAAGCAGCAACAGCCGCAGAGGTAACAGGGGAGGGAGAGATGGGCTCTGCCTGCGGGAGCCTGAGAGAGGGTGATATCGAACGAGGTCTTGAAGGATGTGTAGGAGTTCGCCAGGTGAATGGGGAGGTGAAGGGTGAGTGGAAGCCAGAGAGGACCTTGGGCACAGGTAATGTCAGGGAAGCAATGCTAAAGGATACTTAAGAGGTTGCTCAGTGAACCAATAAATGGGCGGACAAAGATACAGGCTCTCGATCTCACCCAGACGAGGTGAAAGTGAACCCAACATACAAGGGAGGCCATTCTGGATCAGTCCTTGCTTTCGTTTTGTTTTTTTTTTTTTTTTTTTTTAAATCAATCAACAAAAGAGCAAAATCTGAGAGATGCTCTCCCATCTGCTCACCTTCTCCCCAAACACTGCACACCTGCTGATAGCCAAAAATCTACCAGGGCCCTTCTCAAGTGAATCCATAATTTTTAGCTTTCTAAGAAGCACATGCTTTGTTTACTATTAATTATCGGTACCACGGCTTCCTGTACACCGACTCCTTCCAATTCTCACGGCGGACAGCTTAGATCCAGGGTTGGGGTAGCGCGACAATCAGTGCTACTCATGAAAAGAGAGTCTTTCGCTACAGCCTTCCTGGGACTTCATTCCTCATTCATTAATTTCTGGATACATTCATTCACGCATGTGCTCATATCTTCAATCGTTCCTCCTGGCATTCGTTTGATACATTTGCTTCCTTTCATTCATGAATTTACTTATTCCTCCATTCACTCAATCAGTCATTCTTTCCCTCACATGTTAACGCGGGGCGCTCACTGTTCATTTTCACATTTACGAAATACTCATTGAGCAAAGCCCTTCCAGAGGTCCAGCCTGTGTCCCTTGCCAGGGACAAACGTCCTCATTTTAGGCAGTAGTCCCTCACTTCCGGCTTCCAATCTTTCCATTTCCCTCTTCCTGTTCACCTTGATCTCCACTGAGTTTCTTCTGGGATTGAGGGCCCAAAACTGTGCCTGGCACTGGGTGCGAGCTCCTCAAACTTTTGTTGACTATCAGGGGGCTGGGGAGTAGGAACGCTGTTCTCAGCGTCTCCCTGCTAAATGGTAAACAGATTCAGTACATTTCATGGACAAAGCCAATTCAAAGCCAGCAGACCAAATAAGAGAATTCATTCAAGGCAAAGGGCTGGTAACTGAAATTCCAGCGGGAAGCTAACTTCTCCTGCAGGGTCTGCAATTCTAGAAAATAACAGAGCGGCCAACCATTCCATTATTTATAATTTCCTCCAGAAAAGATTTATTGAGTACCTACTATGTGCAGGAAACCAAGCTGAGGACTTTGAGGAATGACTCAGACAAGCTCCCTGCAAGAAGCTGACACTCTGGAGCCGGGGGTGGGGGGCGGTTAACACCTCCACCCAGTGCCTACTTGAATGCATGACTTGAGAGTCATGAGAATGCATATCTTAAAATATTTGGGAACGTAGACAGGAGAAATCACTGCCTCCCAGGGCCTAGGGAACCCTTCTTGACTGTGGAAATAGCTGAGTGAGGTCTTGGATACAGGTGGAATGATAATTCTTGGACCAGGAGATGGGGAAGGGGAACACAGAGTTAAAAGGATGGACAAAGACGCAGCAGCGGGGGAGACCCAGCACAAATGCCTCTGTAAATTAGTACGCCTCTCGTAGACATAAGGAAACGGGCATCTCCAAGGTGAAATGATTTGCCAAAGGTCCCCTGATACAAGGGCTGTGTGACAGCAGGGTTACTGCCTCTCGACGCCTCACTGCCTCTCCTTGGTCTCCCAGGTCTTCCGGGTTGAGCATGCTGCCCGATTAAAAAACTACCAACCCAGCTTCATCAGGAGCCCTCTGGTTCCGCAAATTCTCCAAGGGGAGATCATTCTCACTGATCTAGGAATCGAGGAACCAAACCCATATTTGTCTCGACTTGCCATGGGGCCTTAGAAGAAGCATCTAATAGCCGTGGGCTTTCATTTGCTCCTCTATTCAGTGAGCACTCTGGAGATCCCAAGCTCGCCCCTTCCTGAGGGTTCTGAATGTTTTTCTCCCGGTAGAAACCCATGTGCTTCTAGGCATATCTCCACTGAGATGGCCTTGGTCTAGCGATGTTCTGCCTAAATTCTCTGGCCCCCCACAGGCCCTGCAGCTGCACCTACATCATCCTTCTCTGGTCACCTCACATCCCAACCCTTCGCACTTACTCGTTAAAGCCCAGAGAGGTGGCCTTGGCATAAGCACATGCAAAACTCTTGGAGCCAGAAACTCTACCTAGGACCAGGCTGCAGAGGCTGAATCCCCAAAAGCAGGGCGGCCTCTCCTCATTCTTAATTAAAGATAAACAAAGATCCCAGACAGAGAAAGAAAATGAATTTGAACATTTCTATTCAGTGACCCAGCTCTTAAACTAATTCAGATTCCGGCTGCCTTCAGGAAGCTCTCCCTGAACACCCAGCTTGGGCTACGTGTGTCTCTCTCTCAGCACGAGTCACATGGGGCTTTTGCCCTACTTAAAAAAAAAATGTATACGTGATGCCAAGTTATATTTTGGAAACATGCAGGGATTTGTTCAGCAAGTTATGTTGTTTTCAGGACCAGCCACGGGGGGTGGGGGCTGCAGTAACAGGACCAGCCTTGGTGTATCTAGGGTTTTGGGTCCCAGTTATCTGGACAGTGCTGGAAGAGGGCTCCAGAAACGAGGCGGTAGGACTCCAGAGGCCCTGCCTGCTTCCAGGGTGGCCATACTCTAGGCATTTGGAAGCCACAAACAGTTTAGAGCCATAAATTGAACAGTAGCTAAAATTTGCTGACCACTTACTACATAGCGGAGCTCGCGCGGAGCATTCGACTTGCATTATCCACACGACACAACAGCTATTTTAAAATGGTAACTACTACTACTGTCTCTGTTTTACAGCGGAGCAAAACAAGGCTAGCGAGCGGCAGGCCTGGATTTGGATCCAGCAGGGAGATCAGTTCCTGAATTGAAAATCTCTACCATCCTTCTTACTGCTTCTAATTAGATCTGAGCCTGAAGTCTCAGAGATCACAGTAGCAGTTCCAATAAGAGCATCCGCAGTGAAAATCTTCAAGTTTGAGAGCAGGGTGCAACCTGAGGAGAAACTGAGGCCCCACGGTGGGGGAAGGGACCTGGCCAGGAAGCGATCCCTGACCATTAGCCTCCCCAGCCAGGTTCTAAGTCCCCTCCCTCGGCAGGAAAGGTCTTCCGCTGATTAGCATTCCACAGAGGAAGATGGTAAGATAAGACTCTGCTCGGGGGCAAATGCCCGGAGAAATACACACAGCTGGAGCCCTGGACAATTCACCCGACGTGGTGGAACTCTGTGCAAAAGGGGCTGACCACTCGGGGCTGGGGCAGCTTGCCATGGCGGCCTGCCCAATAGCCTTGACCCGCTGGGAGCTTCAAACAGGCGGTGTTGCGACAGTTAAATAAGAAGATGCAGAAGAGGCACCCGAAACGGTGCCAGGCACACAGTAAGGGCTCGCAGAATGCTGGTGAGCTTCTCTTCTCTTTCTTAGGAACCTGGGAGACAGCAAAGAGCTCTGGCCTCTGGACTCCTGCGGGAATTCACTGGGGTGACCTAGAATTTTGTGCAGGGGAAGGGAATGGTAGACAGTAATGTTTGAGCTCTCAATCTTTGCCCGACCCTGTGCAAGGAGCTTCCTATCCATCCTTCATTTTTTTTTTTTTTCATGTCCTTACAACAGTCTCCCTTGGGTCCCTGGTGGCTCAGCCAACACTGTACACGAAGCAGGGTCCTCCCTACCTGTACTTTCCACACAGCCAGTTTCCTGCCTGGAGGTAGTATGTTCCTCCATTTTATGGATGAGAAAACCGAGGCCGAGAGAGGTGAGGCTGGCCTGAGAGCTCAGGAGGAGGTGGTAATGAAGCTGGGATGCACGCCCGGACCCCACTGGACTCCAGAGCTCAAGCTCTTTCTGTGACACCTAGCTGCCTCCCAGAAGTGCCACAGGCATTGAAAATATTTTAAAACGAACCCCTGGGTTTCTTGTACCCCAGTCCCCTGGCCTCTGGGGACTCACAGCAGTCAGATGGACGATGGGGGTTTGGCGCTGAATTGTGTTGCCACACAAGTAGTATCTGAGGATCCGTGAGAAACAGGGCTCTGATGTCAAGGTCCTGGACCAAGGCTTGCAGACCTGTCCTGCCCAAGGCTGATAAAAAGGCAGCCAGACCCTTCCCTGCCAAAAGGATGTGTAACTCACATGGCCTTAGACTCGCGTTCTAAGATGCAAACGCCAATCCAGCTTCATCACCTAAGATGAAGATCTCATTCCTCAGGGCTCAGCCGGCCCAGTGTCTCTGGGAGGTAGACCAGATGCCTGGACCCCTGGAGGACAGGTTACTCATGGGAAACTCTGAGATACGGACCTGCCTGACGAGTCAGGGGAGACCAGCCAAGTCCTAAGAGCAGATCATGGAGCACCTTGGGGTCCAGCCTTACCTTAATCCAGCTCTAATCACTGGCCAGCATTAACGATTGAGAACTATAACCCCCACTGATAGCCAGAACCTGCGCTCCAATGGTAGAACTTGAAGGTTTAAGTGTCAGGTTACTTAAAACCCTTCTACCACTCAAGACTGCATTGGAGCATTAAACAAGAGAAAACAAAACCCATCGTTCTCTTTCTTCCTAAGTGCATCCTGTCTCCTCATTCCAACAACCAACTTTCCAACTGCTGGATAGGAGGCCTGCAGAGTCCCCCATGGCGCCACACATGTTTGCCCCAACTTCACACGGACGCATTTGACTCCTGTCCCACAGGCTGGTGAGACCGGGCATATCTCAGCTGGGGAAAGGCAGCTATGGAAAGGGGTCCAGGAAGGAGGGACTTCAGGGTGTCACACTTTCTAATCCCCGACATACGGCTCGCTGCTCCACCACACCTCCACGGTGCCTTCAGCCCCCCAGCGGTTCCCAAAGCATGGCGGCACCCCTGTGTGACATCCTGGCTCCTAGTGACTCTCCAGCCACCAGGACACAAGCCCTGGGAGTTTCACCACCTGGCAGGAGCTGATTCCTTTTGGCTTGCAGAGGTTTATTGGGGTGGGCAGACAGAGCACTCTCTGCCGGATGAGGGACTCCTAGGTCTGCACCAGCACTACCACCGGGAGGAGCGTGTGAATGTGTGAGCACCCTTGCTGGGTGCCCACAGTTGCACAATCGCCAGCAGTCATGGGAACGGGAAGAGCTTCCCAACATTCCAACCAGGCAATCCAGTTACCCCCACCTGTGAATCTGACTCTTCCTTCTGTTCCTAGAGATTTCCAGGAGGAGTGTCCTGGCACCCGGCGTCCTAGAGGGGATCTCCCCCACCCCTGGGGCCAGCGCCCACTCGGGCTCCCTCTGCGTGTTCACGATATTCACACCGAACCTCCCGCCAGCTTTCCTACTCCTTCGGATACAAGAACCGGCCCTCGCTCCTCATGGAGAGGAGGATCCAGGCCAAGGGAGGCAGGGGGCACACCCCAGCTCAGCACCGAGCACCCCCAAACCCAGCCAGGGGAACAAAAGGAAGAACGAGGTAGCTTACCTTTAGAAGGTCGCCTTTGTTTGGTTTGCAGAGACGAGAAGGTGCCCATGACGGCCCCCATGGCAGCGAAGACTTGTGTGCGACTTGGGACCCCTTGCTCAGCCCCTCCCCTCCCCTGCAAAGAAATCAGTGTGGCTCCTCTACTCCGAATTGGAGGAGGAAGAAAAAAAAAAGCACCCGGCAGCTCGCCTGCAGCTTGGTATTCAGCGAGCGTGGGGCTGGGGCGCTGGGAGCCTTTTCTCTCCTTCTTCAGCCTCGCACATGCACTGACTCACAGGGCCAGCCGCTCCCCGCGAGCCTTCGGAACCGGGCCGGGCCGCTCGGCGCGCCACCGGCCGCGGACGCTGCCCCGCAGCCTGCTCGGTGCCGGACACCGGGCGGCGCGCCCGCCGGCCGAGGCTCCCGAGCCGGCGGCGCGTGCGGTGCGGGAGCCGCTCTCGCCCGCCCCTGCCGCCGCACGCCCCGCTCCCCTCCCGGCGCTCGGGCTGGCTCTCGGGGGCCGGGTACCAATCATGAATGAACGGAGCCGGGGACGGCGCGGAGCGGAGCCGCGCGCCCGTCCGCCCGCCCGCCTGCCCGCGCTCGGGGCGAGTCTGAGGCGCGCGGAGTGGCCGGCGGGTAACCCCGGAGGGGCGGGCCGGGGGGCCGGGGGGCCGGGCCCACGAGGGGTGCCTGCTGCCGCACCGCTGCCCGCCGCCCTGCGCGCCCGCACCTGCGGGGCCGCGCGCTCTCCCGGGCTGCGCCCCTGGGCGCACAGACAGAGGGAAGCACTTGGCTGGTGGGTGGGGTTCAGGGGGCAGCTGCAGATTGCTCGCCGGGGGTGGGAAGGGGGGGGCGTGTGCATGTGTGTGTGCGTGCGTGCGTGTGTGTGTGTGTCCCTGCGTGTGATCCGCTATTTCATTTGACTTCAAGAGAAATCTTATTTAACCCACTGCCTGGATTCACGAGGTGGGAGAAAAGTCTGCCCCACCCATGGAGAGAGGAAAAACATACATCCAATTGGGTTGTCATGGGAGGAAGGGACCCTCCTGCTCCTCGCCAGGGCCACCTTCTACTGATGGAAAACTGGGGAGGCCAGAGGAGCCACTGGGGGCCTTGCTTTCTCTTTTTTTTTCTCCCCTCTCCCTGATCCTCCTTCATCCTTCTACCTCCCTCTGCGTGCCCCCTCCCCTAATAATTTCTTAGCCATCAGCTCTGGGCAGGCTGTGAGTTACTGCTGTGGGGGTAATGGCCGAATTTAAGAAACAGCCTCCCCCCTGCTGGGAGTTTTCCCTCCGGACCGCACAGAACCCCAACGGCTCTCTCAGTGTCTCAAGCCAAAGGGCAAAGTTTGGGCTCAACCCATAGGAGCTCCCTGTGGTGCTGAGGTGCAAAGTTCGCTCCCTGGAAGCCTGAGGAGGGGCTACCCCTGTTCCCAGTAGGAGCCGCCTGAGTTCCCACTACACTATGCTTGCCGATCACAGGGTCTGCGAACACACGGCCTCGCAAAAACACACAGACTCACACAAGAACTGTGGGCGCAGTCCCGCGAGTCCACACAGACCTTACTGTGTCATACACGCAGACACGCTCAGCCCATGTTCTAGTCACAGGTGCATCAGCAGGACCCCACACAAGATCCAGACACACGAACACGGAGGCACAAAGACGGACACACAGCAGTGCAGAGTGGCATCACGGTTACCCACATTTATGCAGGCTCGAAGCTGCACAGGCAGATAGTCAGACCTCAAGGACACAGGGCCTCTCAGGAGCGGTTTCCTGTCCTTCCAGCCCATTAGCTGCCCCTTCAGGGACAAAGGTGGCCTGGGTCTTGGTCAGGGACCCTTGAGTAACTTTCTTTACCTATTCGGCACTGAATGCTTTCTCAGATCCAAACACATGTCGTATTTTGCGCAACAGGGAAGGTGTGCTTAATAACGGGTGTCCCTTTCATTGGCATCCCCCTTCACTACGTATAACCCACACGACCCCATGCCCTGTGAGTTGGACGGGTCATGTCTAATCATTACTGTAGCGAGAAACTGAGGTTTACCGAGGGTAAGCGATTTGCCTGCAGTGACTTAGCCGGAATATGGGATTAGAACTTGGAGTCCAGGGCTCCGTCACCACCTCCTGTTGGCCGGCGGGGGCACTGGGGACCCCTGAGCTGAGGGGTATCTCCTCTGGGTCCCACCAGAGAACATGACTCGTAGAGGCTGGTCCCCTGCCTCCTGCCTGTGCTCCCTGCTGGAAAAGAAGGGTGGGGGTGGGGTTGAAGCCACGGGTCAGGAGAGGATCCATCAGGATGGCCAGGACTCCAGCAACAGAGGAGATATCTCTGCCAGGGAGAGGGCGGTGCAGCCTCTAATGTCCCTGGACCCTCGGTCATCTGCTCACCTCCACGCTACCCGGGGACGAAGACCAGCACTTAAGAGTTTACAGAAGACAAGGGTGCCATTCCTGCCTTTCCTGTTCTTCCCATGACCGTATGAAGCAGAGCAGAGATGAATTGCTCCATTTTACAGATCAGAGGTAGTAAAGTCCCTCTGGGGAAATTTACGACTGGCTGCCTCTGGGCGGGGAGAATAAAGTCAAGTCGCCAAGGTAAAGCCCAAACTGCGGAGCATACATTATGAAGCCCTTTTGTGACCTGACTTCATCTCCCAATCACCTTGCTCTTTGGTGCGCTCTGGGGGGCTCCACCCACACAGAACCTCTAGGGTTGTGCTTCAGGGCCTTTGCACGTGCTGTTCCTTTTACCTAGAATGTCCCTCACCCCTTTCACCCCTCACATCCTGGAACATGTTAGTCAAGTGTCATTTGCTCCAGGAATAGCTTCCTGGCCCTGAACAGGTGCTTGCCTCAGGGGTTCCTGCAGCACTTGGGGCTTCTTGCCCATCGGAAAACTCATTTCCTTGATTCTCATTGTGCCTTTCCTGCCTGTGTCTCCCTCTGCACCAAGGGTACCTTCAGAGCAGGGACTACTACTGATTTAGCCCCACACTGTCTACTTAACCCCTCATTTCTCACAGGGGTGCGGTCCATCTGTGCCGAGTGCATGAATGAATGAATGAATGAACTAATTTTCTTCGCTCCGTGACCCAATTATTAAGTAAAAACTGGCGATTGATTGCCAGATCATCCTAGCTCTTCGAAGGAAGAAGCACACTCTTCTAAGATTCATTTATTCAACAAATATTTATTCATTCATATGTCAACCATGTACCAGATATTTACACGTGCGATAGCTCACTTACTCGCGATGATGCCCTGAGTGGTAGGCGTTATCTACCGGTAAATGGACGCACACGCACTGTACGACGCGGCAGACACCGCCTGGCGAGGCTCACGAAGAACGCGTCTAGGGAGGGGTGCACGTCAAGTGTGAGGGAGAAGAGAGAGAAGTCAGCAGGCCCGCTCCCGCGTCTTGGAGACTCGGCGCAGAGAGCAGAGAACCGCGTGGGCAGTTTGTCCTGCTGTCCCCGACACACTCCCCGGGGCCATCTTGCCAGCCCCGTCCAGCTGGGGCCTCACTGGCTGTGGCTCCTTCCGCTCTTGAAGGTGAGCTGACGCGCGCCCCATGTCCAGCTCTGACCCCTCCCTCATCCACACTCCGAATGTCTGTGTCTCCTCAAAACGCACGTGTTGGAGCCCTAGCCCTGAGTGTGGCTGTATTTGGAGATGGGGCCTCTAGAAAAGTAAGTAAGGCTAAACGAGGTCAGAAGTGTGGGGTCTCGATCCCACGGGATTAGTGTCCATCGTGTCTTATAAGAACAGACACCAGAGAGTTCCCCCAGCCCCTGCGCACATGACGCAGGGAAGGCCTTGTGAGCACACGGGGAGCAGAAGGCAGCCATCTGTAACCCAAGGGGAGAGCTCTCACCAGACACCCACCCTGCTGGCACCTTGATCTTGGACTTCCAGTCTCCAGAACTGTGAAAAAATACATTTCTGTTGTTTAAGCCTCCCAGTCTGTGGCATTGTGTAAGAGCAGCCCGAGCTGAGTAATACACACCCACGGCGCCTGCCCATGCCCTCAGAAAGCTCTGGAGACAAGGCCTTCCCCTCCCTCTGACAGGAGCGCCCGTGTAGGACTCCGTAGGGCACTCCTGGAAGGCTGCTCAGGGAGGAAGGGGTGCAGTGGCCACAGACCTGCAGGGATCCTCTTGAAAGCATGCCCGTGCTTGTCTGTGTAACACACAAGCCACGTTTGTTCCCTCCCCCTTCTGTCACATGCTCACTCACCCATGTTGCTTTCCATTCCTGCGGGCCGGGAAGTTCACTGAGTTCCCGCCACACGTGGAAGCAGCAGTGTCCGCTTAAGAGCATGGATCTGGCGGTGCCGCGAGATCTGGGTTCAAGTCCTGATTTTGCTGCTGTTTGTGTGACCTGGAGCCCGATGAGTTACTTTCTCTGCACCCTACTTTCACCTTCCATGGATTACACTAGTACCTGCCTCATAGTGCTGCTGTGAGGGCTGGGAGGTGATGTAAGTCCCTTAGTAGGTGCCCGGCACATAGTGTGGCCAGTTACGGAGGGCGGACTGCCACTATCACTGTCGCCGGGAGCCAGGTATCGGGCTGGGCAAGAGGGGTATAGAAATGAGTCAGCCACAGCCCTTCCCCTTGGCTTCCATCTTTACTCTTCATCTGTTTCATAGGAAGTCTATTCTCAGGGTCCCCATCTGGTATTAAAAGACTCAGATTAGTTAAGGAAGGGAGTGTGGTTGGCACCTGATTCTGTGCAATTCAGCACTATGCTAGCTGCTGTCTTGTACCGTTTCCCAAATGTTCTGCATGCATAAGTCTGGCCTCCTCAAATAGATCCTGAGTTTTTAGAAAGCAAAGCAGGCACCCCTCTCCCCTGCCCCCATCCACCGTGGCTCCACCTGACCCTCGACATCCTAAGTGTCCTGCAAACACTCGCGCTGAGATCGTCAGGGTAGGGGAAAGGGCACCATCATTTCACCCGGGTTCGAGGCCCATTTCTCTTACCAAATGTGCATCTGGGCCTGGGCTACTTCTCTCTGAAACACGAACAGGGTCCTTTCAAGCATTGGCGTGAAGATTGGGTCAGATGAAGTAAAGGGAAAATACTTCGTTCCTCTGCAAAGCATTCTGCAGATGTCCTTTATTATTATTTGCTCTGGGCCTTGTTTAGTTATTCATTCATTCAATAAATATTTAGCAACAAATATCTACCTGCGAGGCGCCATTCTAAACACAGGGACCGATAATGAACAAAAAGAGGCAGGAGTCCCTGCCTCCAGGGAGTTGGCAGGCTAGGACCCAAGGCTACCAGATCTTCTTACCATGACAAACTGTGACCAGACTGGCAGGGAAGAGGGGACCCATGAGTTTGGGATGAGGCAGTGTGGGGGATGCTCAAAGCCAGTAGGATAAACCTTTTGCAAACTACGAAGTTATGTCACAACTGAGTGTAGAACCTCAGAAGGCAGGGAGTTAGATACAGCTTTCAGGTCAAGGAGGTCAGGTCGCAAATGCTGGGTTTGTTTCGTGACCTCAAGCAAGTTGTTTGACCTGTGAGAGCTTCAATTTCTGCAATCTGCAAGCAGAATGATTCCGCTGGCCTCGGCTGCAGGGTGAGGCTGAAAGTGATCATGATTACAAAAGTGCCTGGCATGGGTCTCTCACCTAGAGCACAGTCCTGCCTCAGAGAATGCTAACTCCATTCCTCAGTTTCCCCTTCTAGTCTTTTTGTAAGCAACTTCTTCACCTCCTTCCCAGGAGGAAGAAAAGATCTTGGAATAGGATTTGGGCTTGGGGGTTGCCTCTCTGGGGCCACATCCTTAATGCATCAAGAATGGCCTTATCTGTCAAGGTTGATCGTGACCCTTCAACCCTGGCAGGACTGATGCTCGGAAGCCAGGTCACAGGCTCTGTCTTTGATGTCCTGATGGCTGCAGTGCCCCAAGGGTTCCCCCTTCATGCTCTGGTGCTGGAACAGTCTCCACCAGAGGCTGAAAAGAGTTCAGACAGAGTGCAGCCACCCACACAGCCCAGACACTGGCAGAAAGCACTTCCAAGTTACCCAGATCCAACAAGGGGGGGGGGCACATTCCAGAGCATCTTGGCTTTCGTTATCTGAAGCAACATACGTAATGTGTCCTGAGAAGTCATGGGCGCCAGCCCTAGGTCAGGCACAAGGTAAGTACCTCGTGAAATTGATCAGATGGCTTTCTGGGGGCGGATGGAAGGCTGGGTAGAAGGAGGAAGGGTGGAGGGGGAGGTAGATTCAAATATGTTCAAATAAACATTTAAGTATCCAATGAAACCTGTGAACCTTCTCCCCCCAAATAGCCACGCATGGGGGCACACACATTCACACCTTGCATAAAATTTCATGGCTTTTACAACTCTCCCACACGAAGCACATCCGGGGACACACCTATTTAAGAAAGTCCATACTACGAGGGGAAAGATTCTAATAAGGGATTTGATACAGTTATTTCTTAGCCGTCTGACTTTAACTTCTCTGAGCCTTAGTGTCAACATCTGTTACATGGGTGTAAATAATTGTGCCTATCTCTTAGGGCTGTTGTCAGGATTAAGTGAGGAGCGTGCCAGTGCTCTAGCGTAAAGCCTGGCAAGGCTTAGGGAGACGCGCTGCTCACGGTTAGCGTCCTCGCTGAACCGCACCCACTCACTCAGTCATTCATTCGGTCACAAGGTAGCGAGCGCCTCCTTTCCCACCACACCCTGAGATGGTCTCTGGGGCTGCAGAAGTGTATGCTCACGGGCTTGGGGGACTCGCAGCTAAGGAGGCAAAGGACAGATAAGCAACTCACGGTAACACCCCAGACTTCGCCAAGAAAGAGCGGGCATGACTTCTCTAGCTCCGCTGCTGAGAAAAACAGCCCGTGACTCTGGCCAGGATGGCTCCCAGCCAAAGTCTGGGAGGAGCAAATGTTTGGACTCAGCAAGGAGGGGCCTACATCAGGCTAGGAGGGCGAAGGTCAGGGTGGAAGCAAAGTGGAGAAAGGGATAGGGCTGGTGGTAGTGGAGGGGAGAGTCAGGGCAGAGCGGGACTGAGATGGGGCGGGGGTGACACTGAAACGAGCGGGACAATGAGGACAGAGATCAGGGGCAGAACTTCTAAAGTATGGATCCATAATCTCCTTGGGTTTGTCCTGTTCACTCCCCTCCCTTATTCTCCTTAGATGATATGATCATCATCTTAACAACGGTAGCCACCGTCTGTGGAGCTTTTACCATGTGCCAGTTTGTTCTCGATCCCGTTGTCCACTTCAGTAAGGTAGGTATGCTCATTACCCCCCATTTTATACAGGATGCAACCAAAGCACAGAGAGGGTAAGTGACCTGCCCAAAGTCACACAGCAAGAAGTGGTGCAGCTGGCTTTGGACTTAGAAGATCTGACTCCAGATCCCACGTTCCCTTTCTGGCCCCAAGCCCTCCTGCTCTGCGGTAACTTATTTTTTCTACCACTGTTTCTCAGGGAGGCAGCAATTCACTGGGGACTCAGGTCCTGTGAATTCACAGGTAGGGTCTAGCTTCTGAGAGCCAAAAGACAAATGCTGAGGGAGGTCCCGTGGGTCCTGGCCCTCTGGCCTGGGGGTTGCTGCCCCCCTCCATACCCTTCCTGCCTGGGGGCTGCAGCCACACCCACCTGCCTGTGGGAATGCAGAAAGCACTCAAGCATGGTCTGTTTTCCCTCTGTGGTTTCTACAAACTGAAGACCCCAGGGGGAATGAGCAGGGGAGGAGGGAGGGAACAGCAGCCAGGCTGCGTGATGATTAGTAATAATGCCAGCGATGAGCGCCCCTGGCCCTGCACGGCCCACTGAACCTGTCAGCGCTGGCTCCCAGCATCCCAGCTAGGCGCTGCTGCCGCAGTTGGAGCCTGAGAAAGAAAGAAAGAAAAAAAAAAACCACAACCCAGGAGCAGGGAGGGAGGGAGAAATGAAGCAGGGACAAAGTCGTGGTCGCCTTCATGCTGAGGGCTGACTCTGGGACCGAGCTGCAGAAATGAGATAACAGTGGAAGTTCCTTCTCTTGTTTCCTGTTGTTTCCACACTCCCTGCCCCACACTCAAGACCTGTGGCGCTCACTGCCTGGGGCAATATGACCCAGAAACACAGGGCCACCTTCTTGGATTTTGACTTACAAAGACTCTGGTCTACAAAGGGCCTAGAAGAATGTGAGCTTGGGTTTGTCCTTGACCCACCTCAGGCAGAGCTCCATTCAGCACTGAAGCCCCAGACTCTGGTGGAATCTGGGCGCCAGGGAGATCCTGCCTCTTTCCCAAGTGAGTCTGGGAAAGTAGACCTGACCCCGAGTGGCCCTCCCAGCCCTGCCAGCCCTCTGTGCGGCACAGACAGGGCACACTCCACTAGTCTGTGTGTCTTTGCTGGGAGAGGGTTCCTGACTTGTTTCTCCTAGCCGAGTCTGGCCAGGAGAGGAATCTTTCCCCTGTGCTCACGAGGGGCATGGCCCACCTTGTCCCGAAGGGTGGGCAAACCTTAGATATAGGCCGGGGCCCCCAGCTATGACCTGGATGGCAGAGGGACCACAGAATGCTCAGGAACCAGGCCAGCCCAGAGGCGGCCTGTTTGGAGAGGCTGCAGAGCAGAGGCCGAGTCTACCCCGCCCCTCAATACCTCGTTGGCCCCCAGAAGAATATTCAGGCAATGCTGAGGAGATAGCGGTGGTGTGAGTTTCTTGAGATTTCATTTATGCCCCCAAGAAGAGTGGGAATTTGAAATAGAAATTAAGTTCAGCCCTTTATGAAATAAGCCAAGTAGCACTTGAGGCACGCCGGGGGAAGTTGTCTGAAATCCTTAGCTGCCCATAAAACAGTGCTCACGGTACCTCTGTCTCTGCTCTCTCTTCCGTCTTACGCATTAGCACACTGAGGGTCGGGGAGGTGAAGTGATTTGCCCATGGCCACGAAACTGGAGACAGCTGGAGAGTCAGGGTTTGAACCCAGATCTGTCTGTCCTCAAAGCCCATGCTATTATCTGCGAAGGAAAGAAAGGGGAGGGGAGCAGGGGAGGGAAGAGAAAGAAGTGGGGGAAGGAGAGCGGTGCCAGGAAGAACAGGAGGGGTGAGGGGGTGCTCTCCACTCGCGGCCCTCCCAGACAATGCCCGGGGTCAGAGGAGAGGGGCTGTGAGGAACCTTTGTCTTGGCCTAGAGGACCACCATGGGTCTTGGGTCACATGCACTGAAGCTGGCACCCAGGTGGCCTGGTTTGCGGCTGGGAGCGTGGAGGGAAGCACCTCCCAAAGCAGGAACAACATCCCTCCTCCTGAACACCCCCTAGAGCCCCCTTCTTGAGAGGCCAGGCAGGCCTTCTCCTCCACTCTCTCTGTATAGAGGCTCCCTTCCTGGAAGGCCACAAGGCATTGCCTTCACCACAGTGGCACTTCCAGATGACTTCTGTGTCTGTTGTTCCCTCTTGCCCGGGCTGGCCCCTAGTGAGCCAGGGGATCGGGAGCTCTAGCAGGTGCTTGGGGGAGCTAATTGACAGTCCGGGGGCTCTCTTTCTCTGAGCTGGCATTTGCGTGCTGAATTAGTATTCGTGCCCGCAGCTCTGGGCTGTTCTGGATGGAAGACGCTATGCAGATGAGCCTCGAGCCTGGTGTGTGATGGGGACCTGATGCAGATTGCTAGAAATCAAGGCTGCCGAGTAAGAGGAGGCTGAGGGAGGCTGCAGGAGAGACCGGGGCTCCTCTCCGGGTCCCCACACTGCCAGTCCCTGGAGTCTGCGATGTCTGAGCTCCCAGCCAGGCCCTGCGATGATTCGCCAGCACCACTGAGCCCTGGCTCTGCCCCACCTGGGCTGGGGTGGTCGCAGAGACGCAGAGAGAGGTGAGGTGGGCTCGGTCCTGGCCCTTAGGACGCTCCTGTCCTGTAGGGACAGAGTGACAAATAAGCCATTTGAGGACTAGGGGATGGGCCTATAGCAATCGGCCGAGAGACCACACCAGCTCCGAGAAGAGGAGTCTAACTCAACCTGCGGGAAGGAGACTGGGGGGCCAGGGCGGTCAGGCAGGCCTTGTCAAAACCGGAGATGCGGGAGCTGGGTCTTAGAAGACAAATAGGAAGTTAGCGGCCGCGCACCACTCTAAACGCCTGACTTGGTTCACGGACCCTCCCCTAAGCAGCTCTGTGAGAACCACAGTCTGTTTTGCTCTCATGGGAGCGTCGCAGTGCCCAGGTGGCAAAGCACCACTGGTCCTGTTTGTGGAGACCTATAGCTGGACGGCCTTTGGAGAAAGCTGGTCCAGGTACCGTGGGACAGATAAACTTACGACGGATGATTAAAGTGAGCAACTGAGTCCTCCGGAAACTTCTCCAGGGATGGGAGCTTCCTGGCTCCTGGATGCAACCCGCTCGAGGGTTTTACGGTGCCTAGAGCTAGGAAGCACCTTTTAATGTCTCACCAGTCTGCTAACCTGAAGGGTGCTTAGTCTTTATATTCCAGAAAGCCGGCGATGGAACGCCTCGCTCGGGAGCCCTCTGTGCAAACTACCAGAGCCGCACAAAGCCGTGAGCAGCCCAAGCCAAGCTCCCCCTCAGGTGGGAGGGGAAGCTCAGGTAGGTGGGAGCTATAGCTATTTTCTCCAGTGGAAACGGAATGGCTGGGCTAGGGGGTGGCTACGGGACTTGGCCTGCCTCCCAGGCTCTAATTCTGAATGTGCACTCTTCTCGGAAACTCTGATCCTCCCCAGAGTAGAACCCTCGCTTAGAGTTGTATTACCCAAAGCTAAAAAGGACTTCCTATGCCACTTTACAGCCAGCCAGGGGAGGGAGAGCGACCTGCCCAGGGAAATGTCGGGAGAGCACGACAGAATTGGGACTAGAACTCAGGGCTCTGGCAAGGTCTTGCATATTTTAAAGTACTAAAAGTTGTCCTCAGAACCAGATCCGAATTTGCTCTTGGCTTTCTATGAGGCATGACCTTATGGGCACAGGAAACGTGTCCAAAATGGACCTCGCTCCTGTTTCCTGAAATTCCCTCAAGTCGAAGTGATATCAAATAAAGTTCATAGTACAAATCTCTGGAGGAGGTTGGTACTGACCTGGAATTCAGACTAAAGTTTAAATGGCTGATACTATACTGTAAGTGATTAGGGAGGTTAGCGATGGAGAAGTTAGGGCATTGGAGACTTGAACCGTATGGAGGGCTGGGGGACCAGGAGAGTAGTCTGGGCCTGAAGGAATCGAGGAGGTGGTGTGTGTGTGTTTAAATAACAGTATGAGTCCTGGCGGAGGACCTCTGCATGAGGTAACTTTTTTTTTTAACTACAGCTCAAACGCAGTCTTGTGTGATGTATTCAGCCAGCCAGCCATCTACTGTCTATAAATATTCGCTACCCATCTGCAATACCTGTCGCTGTTGTAGGTATGGGGATACGCCGGTGACTAAGATGGACATTTTTCCTGCTCTCTGTAGCCTCCATTCTCATAGAAGGGAGGCCAGGACACAGTGAACAGGTACAACCCCATCACCCTGCAAGGGGCAGGAGAGGAAAGATCTGGAGCCGTCGGCTGGGGCGGGGACGTAACCTATGCATCTTCGGGGGCCCCGGAGGCCTCTCAACAAAGCAGGCTCACTGCGAATGCGGATTGTTTTGGCCGGCTTCACTTTGCCACTGAAGAGCAAGAACAGAAAGACGAAGCAGCTGAAACAAAGTCACGCAGGACAACTCCTGGCTCACTGGCCATCTCCTGTTTCGATGATTCTGACAACTCTGTTGTCACTGAGTGTGTGTTGGTCACTGGGGGGCCAGGGGTTGTGGGGAAGAGAAGCCTGGCCCGAGGCCACCACTCCAAGGCCTCATCCTTCTGTCCCTTACACCTACCCAAGGGGATAGGGTGAAATGCTCTATCACCCGCCTCAAACAGTCCCAGTGAGGGATCGATTAGAAGATGCTTGCAAAGGGCCAAGCATAAGGGAAAATCCTACCTGGCCACATGGACCCTGAAGTGTTTGAGAGAAACGGCTGTCCTTCCTCGGCCCTCCCCTCTGGTTTCGGTGGCAAGGGTGGAGATGGTCCCCCTGGGAGATTGGTGATCGGCCCTCAGATCCTGCAGCTCAGCCCCTTCCTCCAGACGCCTGGCTTACAAGTCTCAGCTCGTGCCCCCCACATGTGGCAGACTGCCCAGGCAGCCCGCACTTGCGGGAGGCCCCTCAGTTCTCCTGTTGCTCTGGCTGGGACCCGACGGCCAAGTCCACTTCCGGAGACTACAAGTTCTGCCCCAGCCTCCAGTGCGGCTGCCGGCAGTACCCGAGGGGGGGGCCTTCACCGCATCCAAGCTCTCCGTCTATTTCCCAAGTGGTCCTGGGGAAAAGAGTGGGATTGATGGTACCGTTAGACTCCAAAGCCTACACCTCGGGGCCCCTAGGTCACTCAGTTAAGTGTCTGACTCCTGATCTCGGCTCGGTCTTGATCTCAGGGTCATGAGTTCAATGCCACATTGGGGGTGAAATCTACTTAAAACACAAAAACAACAACAGCAACAAAAAGCGCACTGTGCATGGAATCGCTGCTCCAGAAAACACCGCACTTTCACGTAGAGTGGCCTGCTCCCAGCTGCCTGGGGATGCAGGGGGGGTGGGAGCGGGGAGGACAGGGAGGCAGGTGGGGTGGAGGGGGATGGGAGAGGGGAAGCCCTGGGGCGGCTCTGAGGCCTTCACAGGGCACCGAGGGAGACGAGGAGGGTCAGCCTCCCGCAGCCCCGCCAGTCATCACACCCCCATCGGGCCCCGGCCCGAGCTCTGTCCGCCCCCGACAGCCTCATCCCTTCTCTGTCCACAGGGGTGCAACCTCCGCTTCCTGTGGCCAGCCTTCTCCTTTCTCCAGGGGAAGTTCCCGCAGTTTCTGGCAGCCGTCCTCCATCTTGCAGGCTAAGTGCTGAGGTAACAGATGGGGTCCTGCTCTCCCCGTCCTTTAGTGCCAGTTGCTCCCAGGCTGCTCAATCACCATTAGGGGCCATGGGGTGCCGGCCTCCGGCCCTCAGGCCTCGGAGGGAGCAGACACATCCTTCCTCTCTCCGACACTAATGAAATCTTCCTTCTGCTCTGTTCCCCGGGCCAGGCTCAGGGTCAGTATTTTTACCCATTCGGCCCTGCCCTGGGCTCTGGCTCGGTAATGACACCCCACACCTCATTACAGACAGGCCGCGGCAGCACACCGGGCAGGCTTCTCTGCACCTTCACCCTCGGAGCCTTAAAAAGCCCTCCCTGGGCTGCAGGGACTAGTGACCCACTCCTTGCCTGGCGTCTGCTCACACGGCTGCCCTTTCCATCACACACCTTAGGAGACCCTCCCAGGTCTCCGCTCTATTCATCCCAATCCCAAGACTCACTCCGGACTTCTCTCCTGTTGCCCCTCCTCCAGGAAGACTTCCATGATTTACTATACCATCCCTTTCTACATTCAGAGACCTCTGATTCTCTCGGTCTGCTTGCTTCTCCGAGCGCCAAACACTGGGCATTGGCCTTGCTTCCTTATCGTTTTGTGTAAATAAATGGGGAGTGGATGAACGCGTGAATGGGTGAAGTACACGCGTGGGGAGCTATCCTCTATGACACTTAGCCGTATGTTACCTGATTTCGCTTTTTAACCGCCTCACAGAGAACGACGAAGGAAAACCCTTGAAGGAAGTGACCTGTCCCGAAATGTAATTTCTTCATCACCCAGGCGCCTTCGGTAAGCCTCCTACTTTGCACCAGGCACCAGGCCTAGAGACCCTGGTAAGCTTATCTCAGCCCTTGAGAGGTTCTGCCTACGGTCACGGCTTCTGACCTCATGGGACCCTTCTGAAAATCTGATGCCCCTATAACGCCCCCCCCCCCTGTCTCAGAAACACACACAAACATATCCACACCCACAGCGATACACACCCACCAACGGGTAAATGTGGGGTCTATTTCAAAAGCTCCTGAAATCCACAGCCACGGCCTGAGAATCGCTGGTGTGGTGAGAAAGAGAAACAGGTTAGTATCTTTCGTTGGGGGCCCTCCCAGGAGGCACAGACAGCGTATACTGGCCACCGCAGAAGATGGAACGTTTAACTCACTTCGAGGGGGATGGAGTGTCTCACGGAGGCTGGAGTCAAGGAAGAGATTTCGGAATGGCTGGCTTTCGAGCAATGAGGGGAAATTTGCAGGGCGGGCAAAGGGAGAGGAGGAGGAGGAGGGTGAGTGAGCGTGTGCCAAATACAGAAGGTTTCCAGGAGCTGCGGGAGGGAGGGTGGAGGGGTGAATGAAAGCTCAGTGTTTGTTTCTGAAGTGATAACATAGCTGTGATGGTTGCATGGCTTTGCGAATGTGCTTAAAAACCCCTCAGTTGTACATTTTAAATGGGTCGGTTTTACAGTATGTGAATTATGATGGTTAATTTTATGTACCAACCTGGCTAGGCTGTGGTACCTAGTTGCTTCACCAAACACCAGTCTAGATGTCGCTGTGAAGGCATTTTTAGATGAAATTAACATTTAATTCAGTAGACTTTGAGTAAAGCCAATTAACTTCCATAATGCAGGTGGGTCTCATCTAATCAGGTGAAGGCCTTAAAAGAGTCCCGGGTTTCCCTGGGGAAGAAAGACTTCTGTTCCAGACTTCTGCATCGACCCTTCCTTAGGTGTCTAGCCTGCGGCATGCACGCCCTGCAGATTTCTGGCTTGCCGGCCTCCATAGCTACGTGACTCAATTCCTTGAAATAAATCTCTATAGGGAGTCTCATTTATTATTCATCTGATATATAATACTGTTATACAGCATAACGAGTCTATTAATGCGATTGGTCCTGTTTCTCTTGAGAACCCTGACTAATAAGTGAATTCCATCTCAATTTTAAAATGCTTGCTGGCAGGCGGAGGCTGGCTCCGTATATGATGGTCCAACCATAGAAAACAAGTGGGGCAGACAGGATCCAGGGTGGCACACTTGGCACTTAGCAGGCACAGGCAGGCAGAGGGTGGTTGGGGCAGGCTGAGAGTCCTGGCCACAAGCGGCCTCGATGACCGCACTGTGGCTCTCTGTCGGCTGTAGGACAGTGATATAGCAGAGTTATTTTTGGTTGCAAGCAACAGAAACGGCCTCTAGCCAACTTCAGCCGAAGGAAGAAATTACAAGAGGAGTATGAGGACTCACACACCCAGAAGATGCTTAACAACATCCTGGCAACTGCCAGGAACTGCCAGGAGCCAGGGCCGGTTCCAGAAGTCTTGGCAACAGGAACTCGTGAGTAGGGTGTCTTTGGGGTAAACCCGTTGCCACCACCTTTTGTTCTAGGTTATTCTGCTCTAAATGCACAGTTTCAGGAAGGAAAATTCAGTGACCACTCTTGAGTCCAACCCTTAAACTGGGAGGGAGAGGCGAGACCCCTCCTTTGACCTTTCCTGCCAGCTGGGCGGTCACTGGGAGGAAGAGTCAGGGTGCTGCTGGACGGACGGAGGGAACGTGCTGGCAGGTGCATCGGCAGAAGCGCACGGCGAGGACAGCGCTGGGATCCTGGCCGAGCCAGGGGGCGTGAGCTGGGGCCTGATGTTCGGGACTGAGTTTCTGAGTCTGCATTACAGCAGTGACACTGCCCTACAACTCGGCTGCATCGGGGCCGCAGAACCCCTGTTGCCAGGGAACAGAGCTACTTAGTGGGAACACCGGAGCTGGACAGGCCTTGATGCTTCTAGTGTGTGGACTTGCTCCAGTCACTTAGCCTCCCTGAAACGCAACATCCTCGTCTGTCTGGGTCAGGCCCAAACTTTCTTAGGAAGGGTGAATGAGGAGACAATGGGATGAAGCCTGGCCCAGGGTCTGATAATCCCAAGGGCTCCTTGGAATCCCATCTTCCTTCCAGGGATGGCCTTCGGTCTTAACGATGATGCTGAGTCTCGAAGAATGACACAGGGGTCTTGTCCAATCAGTTTTCAGGTAAATCGAGACCCACGGAGATCTTAGGCTGGGCCTGGGGCCAACGAGGTGGGTCTTGGGGCCGGCTCGGCCGTGCTCTCCTTGGGCTCCTTGCTTTCTCTCCCTTCTCGTGCCAGGCCCGGTGGCAGCCTAAAAGCTGCCCACCTTCCTCCGAGACTGAGACTGAGACTTCTCCTCAGCAGCTCCCCCTCCCTGGCCCCTTCGGGAAAGGAACAGAGGCTCAGCCCCTGAGAGGCGGAGGGTGGGTCCTGTGGAGAATCAGACCTGCCCCAGCTCCTTTGCAGATTCCCGGAGGTGGTTCCCAGAATAGTCCCTGCAAATCCGCATGACCCTGAAGGTGGGGTCTGCGAGTGTGTATGTTGGGGGGAGGGCGGTGGATCAGCCATCCTTTTTGTCCAGACCCTGGGCCCAGAGCCGGGCTCCACGGGCCTGAGTTTGGAATACGGGGGAAGAGATGGTGAGGGAGGGGACATTGCCACCAGCTAGAAGGAAGATGGGATTCTGCTCTAAACCCAAGGCCAGAGACCCCGCCCAGGCCAAGAGCTGGGAGGGGAGTGAAGAGTCAGCTCTCACTCCCGCTAGGCATGGTTGGAAACCAGGTTGGGACTTGCAAATGGAGGACGATATGGAGGAAGCAGGAAAGGGAGCCAGAGCTAGAGAGATAGAGTGAAGGACAGAGAGACAGAGGGAGGGGGAAGCAGCAAGGAGATAGGGGGAGAGAGAGAGAGAGAGAGAGAGAGACAGAGAGAGAGAGAGAGAGAGGGAATGAGTGCTCTGGCCTGGAGGAAGAGGTAGAGCTGAGCAAGGCCCTGTGACCCGGGCTCACGCCAGCCTCTCCAAGACCTGCGTGTGGCGGAGGGCTGTGCTGGCGGGGGAGTCACCAGCCGGGGCTCCAGGAGGGGCCACACGCCTGGTTAGCTTGTTAGCTTGTTTTCGCTCTCTGAAATGTGACATGCTCTAAATGATCTATTAAAGTGGAGTGAATTCTACAATGCTTCCGCCCACTGCCGCCCCCTGGGGAAACCTACTATATTTGTGAGGTGACTCATCTTGCTGCCACAACCCCGGGGATCTGATGCAGAATGCTCGTCAGGAGTTCACCTTGAAAAGGCTCCAGGGACAGAGGGGATGGCCCTAGAGGGGGTGAGTGTTTGCGGAAGAGAGATGCAGATGAGCGAGTTTGTGCGAGTTTGTCAATCCCATCAGGGGGCCGTGTTAATCCAAAACCGGCAGGGCAGGGGGTGATGGCAGAATTGTGCCGATGTCTCTGTGGATGGCTTGAAGTGACTGCTCTCCTGCCGCCCCTATTAGGCTAAATCCCACCGAGGGACCAGAGAACTTGCCTAAGAACTTCCTGTTTCTCTTGGAAGCAAAGCGATGAGGTGGAAAATGGCCGCCCTCCCTTCTGGTTGCAGGTCAACCCCCAATTCCTGCTGTCTTAGTACCACCTACCTCTACCGCATTGTATTTCCCAGAGGCATAATATCACACTTTTTGTGAGGTCTTCTCACTGTCATCACCACCTGTCACGCCCAGTAGACTGAAATGGGAGAGCAAATACGGGCTTGGCTCAGGATCATGCCCGCGGCGTCATCTACCCTCTCAAGACACATCTACAGAACGAACGAACATCGGCGCCCCTATCTGGGAATCTAGCAATGCTGAGCTTGGATATGACGCAGGTATCTTTCACAATCCTGTTGCAAATGAGGAGAACGGAGCTCAGAGACATACGGTTGCTGACCTGAGGCACCAAAGCTAGGAAGAATGGGGATTTATCCCAGGACTGTCTGATTCTGGAGGCATCCTAACCCTCACTCTGGAACCTTGCAGCCCCACGCAAATCGTTATTGCCAGATCTTTTCCTGAGTTTTGCAGGGATTTGTACTTTCCCGTTGCATGCTGACTCCAAAAAACGGCTTCGATGTCTTTCAAGAAAGAGAAGCAAGAGGGACCATAGCATACAGGAGAGGCAGTGTTCAAGTGGAGAGGCTGGTTCAGCCCGTTTTAAGGGGACTCCGAAGCTTACCTTAGGCAGATCTGAGCAATATCCCAATGATGGTCACAAGAGAGCACACAAGTCCCATTTCCTGCAGGAGTGCCTTTTGGCTTTCATCGTCTCAGTCAAAAGGTCCCCAGCCTTGGGTGACCCTAGGTAATTTCCCCCCTAACCCAGCTGGCTCTCATCTCACAGTCACCTGTAAATTGGGGGGAATGGGGGGCACAGCTAAGTGCAGCTCTAAATAAACACCCGTCTCAACAGCCTGCAAATGAACATTCCCGCTGTCCAGATTTTCAGGCGCAAGACTCATTTTTGACCCCACTCATCCTTGGAAACAAGACTGAAGAAAAGTGAAGAAAAGCTCTTTCTCCCCTAAGATATTTTCGATTTAGAATTTAGGCTTAAGTCTTCCAGGGCTCACATAGAGTCTAGTTATTGCCTACTTGAAATACTGTTAAGACTAAATAAAACCTTTCAGGACAAAGAGACTGGGACGGCAGTAGCAAAATGCTTCTCCCGGTAAGTATCCCAAATATATGGCTCGGAATGTCACCGCGGCTGCATCAGCGGAGGGAGGACCTGGTGAGAGAGGGCTTCGGAAGTTATTATAATTTTGGAGTTAATAAATCGCTCTCTCCCTCGCCTTCTCTTCCCTCTGTCTCTCTCTCTCTCTCTCTGACAGTCTTGGCCTTGGACATTGCTTGACTCCCATAGCATACTAGATAAAATCTTCCATAATTCTGTCAGGATTCTGTAGACTTTTAAAATAGAAAAGCTCAAGCCCTGGTAAAGGCAAATTCCATCAGAATCTCTGGGGGCTGTGGCTTTTGGCAGGAGGCATGGTTCCTAACACACCAACATCACATACGCCCAGTTCTGAGCTCTGCCATTCATCACCTGTGAGTCCTTGAGAAATTCCTTCGGTTACCTGATCCTCGGTTTCTTCGAAGGTAGAATGAAGCAAATAATTGTACAAATGTCATGGGACTGTTACGAGGATTTTATGATGTAATAACTGTCAAGAGCCCTCACGCCGTGCTTGACACACAGTAGAGGTTCGAGTTGGCCGTTGTTGTAATTATTGTTGTTATTCCTGCTAATAACTTTTGACCAATCCTCGGCTGAAAGTCGGCACTTCCTTGGCCTCTGGGGAAAGGACATACACTGGACCTGAAGCATCCAGGGTTCGGGCACGTCTATGGGGCAATGTCGGAGGAAGATTGATGGCGTTACACAGGAAGTATCTTGTGCTCTCTACGTGGTAGATCTCTTCCCAGAGTGGATTCCAAGCAGACGGTGGCTTTTCCTGCTGACAATTCTTTTAAAAGCATTAGCGTCTTCTATATTCTCCACTGGCCTAACACACCACTGCCAGAGGGAAGGTCGAGACATCAGGCTCGGCGGAAGATACGGGCTGGGCGGCACCTCACCACCACAGCCAACATTCTGTTAGCCACGTCGGAGGGAAGCAAAACGCTTTAGCAGTGGATAAAAGACCGAGACTTAGAGATTCACTTTACTATATCCATACACACAGAATGAGACCTAGAAAGAAGGGCTTAGAAGCAAGTAATGGCAATTGCACTTCCTGTATGACCATGTGGGCCACTCAGAAAAAACCCCAGCACGGATTAGGCCTCTCGCTATGAAATAAACTCTCAATAGCCATCATGTTACTCTCAACATTTCTTTCTGTCATGGTAATAAATTCCAAATAAATAAGCCCATTTCTTTATTTAGAGTTAATTACTTAATTAGTTTACTGAGAGATAGTGACAGAGAGGGCGTGTGTGCACATGAGTACAAGAGGGGCAGAGAGAGAGAGGGAGAGAGAATCCCAAGCAGCTTCCACACTGTCAGCGCAGAGCCCAACGCGGGGTTCAATCTCACAAACCTCGAGATCGTGACCCGAGCCGAAATCGAGAGTCGGGTGCTAAGCCGACAAAGCCACCCAGGCACCCCAATAATCCCTTCAGGTATGGTTAGGTGTAAACCTTCACTAAAGTGGACTCTACCTTACTTCGACATTCTATAATCACCTGACTACAGGTTAGTGAAACATATTAAACATTTTGTATCTATTTATCTTATAAATATAAAACAAAAGACAAGTTGAGGTACGATTTACAGCCTGGATGAGAGGTGAAACTGGCCTGTCACTCAGAAAATATATTATACGTCAAGCAACATACCTGAGCAACGCCGCAGTATACCTGGGCAACGAGGCAGTTACATTGGAAACACTAACGTGAACTCCTCAACTTTAAACGTTTTCCCATCTCTGTCACTAAAAGTGACCACAGCAGGAGCGGCGCTTACATCCAACCACCAGCTCCCACGTGCCCCCTAATGCTCAGATTTTGTCTCGAATACTTTTCTCCACTGAAAGAGACAGAGCTCTTTGGAGGGTGGCCTTAGGTAGGAAGGAAGTTCCTTTCTGCAGAGAAAGCAAAATGGCACAGGGTAGTTCCGGAAGGACCAAAAAAGCGAGATTAGAGACTGCCGTTCGTCAGGCTCTGACAATTTGAGTATCAAATGAGATTGATAACTATAATTAATTTAAGCACACGGAATCGGCGATGGGCCATAAGTTCCTAATGAAGCTCCAAGGAGAAAAAGTTGATATAAATTGTACAAAACACGGTGAGCATGGTCCAGCTTCATTTTATATTAAACAGCTGCCTACATGAGTGACATTATTTCTTCTATTAGATACATGTTGGTTTATTACGTACGTAGGTACTTTTTTTCTATCCTTGCCAGGAAGTAAGAGTGGCTTTTGAATACATCTACTAGTCGTGGAGAAAAAGTAGAAATTAGTAGTCGTGCACAATAACAGGAGTCAAACAGTAATGTGGTTGCAGACGCCAAGTCGGTGAAATGTCTTCACGAAGACAGCAAACTTCTGATTTTTGATCTCTGGTTTCGTGGGAGATGAAACATCGCTTTGAGAAAAACTTCCGGTCATAGAAAAGAAGATGTATGTGAAAGGCATGAACTTTCACATTTGTAGTGATGCCATATTTAATAATGTGTGAACAGTAAGCATAATCATGTCGGAAGACCCTTTATTAGGGTCCCAAACAGGACACAGCAACCCCCAAACAGCCGGCCTGAAATAACATTATTTTTCTTTTGGTTCTGGAAGAAATCTGTAATCCTAGCAGAAAATAAATTTTGCTTGCCCTAATTCTAGAGCTATCATACTAATTCTAAGAAAGTAGCTCTGAGAACGTGCCAGTATAAAAATAATGAAAAAATCAACATATGTCTATAATCATTATACTTTGTAACCAGCTTAAGAGTAACGGTAAGTATATAGTTTTCAGTCGTGGTGATGGTCTATGAACATTTTGGCGGGCTTTTTAGGCATTTGAAGTGTTGAGGAGGGTCTGACCCATTAAACTTCTGGTTTCAATGAAAAATTTTGGAAAACATGGGTAAATAATGTTGTAACCAATGTTTATAAGCTTGAGAAATTCTAAGTGTTTTAAAGAAGTTCTGATTCATCAATTAGGTAAATAGGGTTTGAATGTCAAAGAAAAATTGTTTAACAGATTCACGAGATTGGGAAGTTGACTAGAAAACAAAGTACAAACAGGCTGTTCTGATGACAGATGTCCCACAGGCATTAAGGACCTATCAGCTGAAATTCCAGAGCCCCAAGTGGGCCGAAAAAACAGATATTATCGTCATTCTTCATGGAACTGCAGTAAGACAGGAAAGGACTAAAGATTATTTTTGCCCTGGGGTATGCCATGCTGTGCTTGAATTTTCACGCGGAGATTCCTAAAAGTGGAGCGATCTCTCAAGTCTCAAAGGAATTGATCAGCTGGGCTTTTCCAGGTCCCGTGCAGAAGGTGAGAGGGGTGTCCCGACCTCTCACCCAACTGTCTTCGTGATACTACATTAGATATATATTAGTATAATATATATTATGATTTGGTATTATTGTTGTTGTTATTTTATTTAGAAAAGAAGTATTTTGTCATATAAGAAACAATAGACCATTGCCTGTTCAGTCCCTCCAGCTGGTGACTTCTTCAAAACGCTTCCAAGGCAGTAAGTCCTAGTTTCTAAGCAACCGCGGGAGAGGGGTCCTCTTCGAAGGCCCGCCCCTGGACGGCACCACCGTGCCATTTGGATTCCTCGGGTTTGATGTTTCCTTGACACGTAATTTATACTTTTCAAAGTCCAAAGGAAACAGGATTGAAACATCTGGGGGCAAATGCCCTGAAAATACTTCTGACCCTTTGCTTTCCCTTCCTTTTCACTGACCACCTAGAAGGGCAGGCGTGAAGCTCAGATCCGTATTGGCTGTTTCACTTGTAGGAAGTGTTCAGCTGTCTGTGTCATTTTTATACAGCCTAAGCACCTTGAAAATCCCCCTGAACCATACTCTTGAAAGCTAACACTTCACAAGAACCTTTTCTTTTTTTACTTTGGAGCTTACAAGTGTGTCCTATTTAAAACAAACCCAAGATGCCAAAATTCTCACCTAGAAGCTTAGACATGCCGAGAATTGTTCTGACAGTGGAAAACTGGGCTTGACAGGGAGATGGTTCTCCTGGGAAAGTGAGCACAGAAAATTGACCTTGGAGTTTCATGGTCCTGCACACACCCACAGGCATGGGCTGAGTTCCGAGTCTCCAGGGTCACGTCATGAGTGCCCGCGGGGGTAAGACACCCTTGTGGGAACAGCAGAGGAGGCATCCGAGAGGCCTGAGGGATCCGTACCCTCACCAGGACCTACATCGTCAGCAGGTACCCTCCTGGGACCTGATGGCCGGGAAAGCTTTTCCTCCTACCTGGCGTGCTGTTGCTCTTCCTCATCCACTGAAAAAGCCACATTAAAGGAGCCCCTATCCTTTGCCTGTGTCCGCGATAGGTTTCTGACCATCGCACCACCAAACTTGAGCACAGTTATGTAATAACTAAGCAAGCAACTTACAAAAGATATCAACTGAACACGACTACCGGCAAGTCTATTTGAATAAAGCCCCAATTGTTACCTCCAGGCCTTCCATCATCCAACCCCTCCGGCCCTTCCAGCTGCCTCTTGAACGGCGCCCTTACTTGCCCTCTGCATTGAAGTATGTAGACTTCCTGGATTCAACCTGTTGCTCCAAGCCTGCAGGAGGCACTAAGATCCAAGGTCTAGCTCAAGGACGCTTCTTCTCTGAAGCCCTCCCTTCCCCCTCCCACCACAAGATATCTTGTTCCCATCCTCCTTGAGTGCATGACTCTTAGGGTTTTGTCAAGCTGGATGGCAAATACTAATTTACAAATCTCTGACGATGTGCACTCTGGGGACAGGGCCGTGTTGGATTCATCTCTGCCTCACCAGTGGCCTGCAAGAGGGCCCACACGGCAACATTCAGACACATTTATTCAATGAATGAACAAAGACAACAGCCACTAATGACTCTAAACCAGGCTGTTAGGTAAATAGTTAAGAGCCAACCCAAGAAATAAACAGGTGGTCATCTTAAACTTGTAAAAAGAAATACTTACTTTCCGATAGGTATAAAAATCTCAGAAGGAAGTTATAGGTCCAAGTAACATATAGGAAATGTCCTCGTCTGTGGGCCCAAGGGAAGGCCATTTATAGTAAAATATTTTGCATTTCAAAGCTGTCTTTGTGCTTCATAATTTATGGGGAGCATTACTGGTAGGACGTGGTCAGAATATTTTCACTCTTCTTGGATCTGAGGAACTTGAGGCTCTTTGCTACATAGTAGGGAGTGATGAGTTAGCTTGTGTGAGAACAACGCTCTTCTCGGAGAACAGCTCTCCAAAGCAGAAGTCAGCAGAAAAACAGGTAATTTTATTTACCAAAATTTTCTTTAAAATCAGAGTTTCAGGCTATTAATCATTTCAGTGAGTCACACCACTTGTCCCGAGACTGTAATTTAGAAACACGCTATTATCCGAAAGGTCAAAAGTCAAGACAAATTACAACATGTCTATTTTTAAGGGCTCAACCAGAATCTTTCCTTTTCACCCTGTTATCAACAGTATGCCTTTAGCTGGTCGGCCATGAAAAGGGAAATACAGAAGCCAGGCTGGAGCAGAGACAGGTCTGCCATCGAAGGCGGGACACTAAGGCAGGGGAGTCAAACTGTTTAGAAGCAGAGTGTGTTGGCTCCCGCAGGAAGGGGTGAGGGGTGGGGGGAGCTCTGTGCTTTGACATTTCATCCTCCCCTGCTGTAATTAATCGGAGAATGAGCACCTAATAATTTGGAACGGCACATTAGAAACAAACTTAAACCCAAACCAATCCAATCATCATGAGATCGTCTCCCCGACCCCCGACAGCAAGGGCCGCAGCCACCGCTAAGCCCGTCCTTAGAGAGAGGGGATACTGGGTCATTCGGGATTTCACCTTGAGCTGAGTGTAGGGTCAGCTTCCCTGGGGATGGATTTGTGAACGAGACTGGGTCTGTTAGCAAGGAAGCGAAGAGGAAAGGAGGGAGGACACGCGAGTGGAGTAGAAAACCCCGTGTCTGCTCCAGCATTCTTTCAGGGCCCTTGAAACTCCAGATCAAAACTTCCTAAAGGGGCCCTTAGCCCAGTTGTGTTAGGAGTTGTATCCAGAACAGAAAGATATTTTGAGAGTTCTTGTAACTTTGTGCCTTTCTCTTTTTGTTTTGTTATTTTTATCCCCTGTGTTTCCTTGTTTTACCAGAAGAGAGAATCCTTAACTTAGAACAACCTAAGAAAAGCTGCCTGATGCTCCTGGGACGGCAGCGTGGGAGACCGCTTCCTTGGGTCTGAGGTGGGAGCCAGGGAGGCTCCTGCCCCCAGAGACCCTCCCCTTCCCCGGGGCGGAGTGAGCAGACCAGGTAAGGAAGGCAGGTTCAAGTGCGCAGCACACAGTGGGTGCTCAGGGCGAGGCTGGAGTGAATGTATGGAGGTGGATACGATTCAGAGGGAAGCAGAGCAGCAGAGAGAAAGGCTTTGAGGTTGGTAAGAGCTGGGTTTGATTCCCAGCATTGCTATTAACTTGGCTGTGTGACCTGCGGCAGGTCGCTTAGGCTCTCTGGGCCTGTTTCTTCATCAGCAAAATGGAAATAACGCCGATAGCCCCGGAGGAGTCTTGTGAGAATCAGAAATCATTGCGTGTACAGCTTATGGCGGGACGGGGCCTGGCACTAAATAGGTACTCAATAAATGGAAGCTGATTTCACTCCTTCTGGATCCATGCCCTGTAATTATTTTCAAAATTAATACGCCATGTCCTTGCCCTGTGTGAGCTGTACCAACACCACCTGTCTCCTTGCTCACCTCCTAATGCGGGATGGGGAGCAGAGAACCAGCAAAATTGCCAGGACCATGTTGCCGTGGTGGGATTTGTGAATGGGATGGCAAGAGTGCCCACAGCCTCTGTCTTAAGCTGCCGGGGACCCTGGTGCTCAGCTAACTTCCACATTCCCCTCAACTTTAGGGTAAGTTCACCCCGATTATAAAAGTTTCTGGGCTCTCCTTGATTCCTCCCAAGGCATTGACCTCAAATCTGGCTTCACGATCAACTAGCTCTGTAACTTCGAGAATATTGCCTTTGCCTCCCTTTGCCTCAGTTTTCCCATCTGTAAAACAGGGATATTCCTAGTCCCAACCTTGTAATACTAGTAACGACTAGGGCTGTTGTGAGAATTTTGTGAGCTGGCGCCCATAAAGCCCTCAGCACGGGGCCTGGGATAGACGGAGCCCTCAGCAAATGTCAGCTGTGTCCGCGACTGTGGACGGCCTGCAATTTCACCCCACCCCTTACCCAGCTGCGCTGATTCGCCGGCCAGCGGGGCGAGCGCCACCATGTCCGGCTTCCACACCTGCGGGCTTGCCTCCACTGGCCTGTTGGAGTGGCCTCTCATGCCAGGATCTCGCTTCTGACTCTCGCAATGGCTTTGTCAGGCTTGGTCCCAAACTTTTCATCTCGCAGATGAGTAGGTTGAGGCCCAGGGAGACCAGACTCACGCATTCCCCGCGTTTGGAAAGTTTGTGCTATGTTACTTCACTTTTACGGAAGACCTACATTAGTCCCTACTTTTCCTAACGGAAAGGAACCTCAAGAAGATTTGTTGCTTTTGCAAACAGAGGTGAAAGCGAAAGTAGCCAGCAGAGTTGGTCTTGCAGAGAGGCGGCACGCACCCCGGGAGCCCAAGCCCGGCCTCACCGGCTCCTTCCCCAGGAACCACACTCGGCGTCTCGGCATCGAGCCGCCACAGCTTTGCACTGTGCCTCTGAGTACCTGTGCTTTCTGTCAATTTATTTTGTGCGTCCATTAGCAAGATGTGGCCTAGGATATCAAAAAAGCCTAAAGAGGTGATTTTTGGGGGTCTGGGAATGCTCAAAATTTCTTCCCTGTAAGTAACCGCTTCTTCACTTTATGCTGTTAGGCCTTGGGAAAAGTTTCACAGAAGGTGTCTACTTTCATACAGCGGGGAGAGCTGTACCTCCCCGGAGATCTGCCCGGCGCTCTGTGGCAGAAGCAGGACTTGGGCCTAGACCTCCTGACTCCGTGGGGGGTGCTCTCTCTGCCCCATGCCTCCAGTAAGAAGAGTGAAGGCTGAGGGCTGGCGGGGACAGGGTCAGGGCCCTGCCCCCTCCCCTCAGCTCCCGCAGGGCCAGACGGGGCTCCAACACTGCCTTCCCTGCAGCCTCCACTCCTCCCACCTGGCTGCCAGGACGCCTCTAGCAGAGAAGTGAAAAATGAGCCACGAAATGTATTATGACTTGTGAGGCTGTCTTCATAATTAAGTTTTATTAAAACGAACACCGAGAAATTTCCTGACACGGCTTGCCTGGCAGAGCTCATCAAAAGGTGATAAATGGGTTGTGAAGAAAGAGAGATGGGGGGGGGGGGAGAAGGGACACAGGGAGGGCCTCAGGGCAGGGAGGCAGGAGGAAGGAGGCCTGAGCACCCTGCCCCCCACAGCACACTTCTGCTGGGATTCCTGCCCGGGCCGGGGAGACTTGCAGTGTGGCATGGTGGGTGCAGCCTCTTTGTCAGAACAGACTTCAGAGCCCAGCTGGGCCACCGCTAGCTGTGACAGCTTGACTCTCGGAGCCCCCCTCTCTCCCTGAGCTTTAAAAGAGGGATGAGAATTTTCTTTGTCTGAAGAGGGGCGAACAGCCATCCGTTGTGGGAAAGCCAGCCACTGTGTCCACGGATGGTCACCCAGCTCTTCCCCAAACCGACGGCGGCTCCTTCCGGAAAAGGCCCCGGGCCTGGCAGGTGGGGTTCCTTAGAGCAGTTCTCTTACTTGGATCTTCCCTTCTATGATAATCGCGTATTGCTTTTGTACAGGACACCAACGGCTACCTCCACCCCACACACATCTTAGAGGCCTGGGCTGAGGGTCAGGGCAAGGTGGAGGGCACAAGTCAGTCCAGACCCGGGTCCTGCCCAGGGGAAACCCTCGGCGATCTGGGGAGAGGGGCGTGGGGCCAAGAAGGGACGTTACTCATGGCGAGCTCGTGCTGGGGGCTGAGGCAGAAGAACCCAGGCCAGCGGCTCAAAGAGGAGCCTCAGGAGAGGTTTACTGGACAAGAGAACACCTGAGCTGAGTTTTGAAGGTCCGGACTGTTTAATAGAAGTTTAATAGAAGAAAGGAGGAAGTGGGGGAGGGAGGGACCCAAGGGAGAGCCCAGAGGCATGAACGAGTGCTAGGAATTCAAAGACTTGCCGCTCCTTCATAAGGATGGAATAGAATGGAGTAGAATCTCTGATGGGCTCCTCCGTTTCCGCACAATGGTATCAGTTCTAGCATCTGCTGAGAATTCAGCCCTCAATCAATAGCCCAGAGTAATGGCATTCTGGACCTCACCAGCAAATAGAGTCTTGGACCTCTGTTATCCCTGTCTCTTTTTAAGAAAGAAGGAGAAAAGCCTGTGGGAGGAATTGTGATTTCTGGACGATTGAGCGAAGGGCATTCACGCCCTGGAAGAGTCCGGGTTTTATCCTTGCATCAAGTCAGGTCATCAGAAAACTCGTACCCAAGGAAAGAGAGATCAATGGGACCGAATGGAAAGGCCAGAAATGAGCCCTAATGCCGATGAGAATTCAGGGCCAGATAAAGGTGGCTTTGCAATTCAGAGAGGAGACGATGGCTCAGCCCGGAGGCTGTGGGAGGGCTGACAAGGCCTGGGAATAAAACAAAGCTGAAGGCTGGTGCCTCACACCCAAACACTGATCAAACATTCGCATGCAAAAAAGAAATAAAAAAGAGAATACAAAATATAGGAAGGAACATAGATAATATTTTTATAATATTGGAGCAGGAAAAAAAATCATTCTAAGAAAAACAATGAATCTCAAAAGCCACAAAAGACTGACATAGTTGATTACAAAAACATAAAAACGTCTATATGCTGAAAGAAGTCAAAAGAAAAATGACTGTGTGGCTGAGAGACTTTCGATGGGAAGGCGCTAGTGGGTTTTAAGCAAAGGATTGTGGGGAAGTGGAGGAGTGGGGAATGAGTCGTCCTGGTCAGGTTTGTATTTTGAAAAAATAAACAAACAAACGCTCTCTGGCCGGAGTAGGGATGGCGGAATGATGTGGCAAGAGGCAGGCGTGGGGATCAAGAGAGGGCTGGTGCCATCGGCCTGACATAATGTTGGCTGGGGACAGGCCGCAGGGGGCACGGTCAGCAGCGGGAGCCGAAACCTTCGGGGGCAGGAGGACGAGAAAGGCCGACTTGGTGGTGGGGCAGGAGGCGCGCGCTCTTCCTGGGCTTGAATTCGCGACGCCGCCGTGGGTGCACGGCCTGTGCAGTCACATCCGGTTTAATGTTCTGCGGTCGCCTTCCTGAAATGCTTAGAGCAGTTTTAGCAAGGGAACCTGCATGCTCGTTTTGTACCGCGCCCAACGAATTACGTGGCCGGTGCTGCCTTTGAGCCGGCAGGGGAGGTGCTCCCGAGAGGTTGTTCAGATCTGTGGAGGGCCCCGAGGGGGCTCCTGGGCCGGAGACGCACAAATAGACGCTTCCGCTGTTCACAGGTGGGGAGAGAAGCCCTGGGCGGGGACGCACTCGCTTCCGGGAAAGGTTTGGGCCGACACGAGGACACGTAAGGAGCGGATTTGAGGTACTCATAGCTGTGATGTCTAGGTAGGAGAGCATGTGAGGGTGGAAGGGGGTGGAGGGCAGTAGAAGGCAGAAGACTGTGGGAAGCCCAGTGGAGAGAAGAAAGAGAGCCAAGTGTCAAAGCCACAGATCAAGGAAAAGAACTGAGGCCTATCTGTGGATTTGGCGCTATGGAAGCCATTTCAGGCACCGAGGGGGTTTGTGGAGTGAGGGGGGGAAGACCCCTGGGAGTGGAGCACCCATTCTGGGGACAAGTGTGGCCCTGACTTGGAGGAGAGAGGTGAAGACATATCCCAAGAGAGAGGAGGGGGAGGGGGTGGAGGGAGGGGAGCAACTTTTACCTTTAGTTTTATGGAGCTACATGAATGCGTTTCTAAAATACATCATTAAGCAAAAAAGCAGCACAGAACATTAGACAGACTAGCTCTCTTTGCATACAAAGTAGTGGAGTAGGAGAGGGTGGGCTATCTGTGTATGCGAAGAGAATTTCTGGAGGGATCCCCAAGGTTCTAGCAGCAATGGTGACCTAGAGGGAAAGGGCCTGGGGGCTTCACCTTTTCCCTTCTATGTTGAATTTTTTATCATAACCGTGTTTTTTTAATAATAAAAAACTATTAATTTGATGCCCTCAGGAAAGCTCTCAGACCCTGAAAATATTATTCAAAGGTTTCTTAAAATTAGTGTTCAATTTATTAAAGTTACAAATCCGTACAGACCCAAGTTCTTCCACAAGCTTTAAAGTTTCGTTTACAAATCCTATTATTTATTTATAAGTCTAGCAAATTTTAACAATCACTTTTAAGGGCACCTTTGAGAAATGTTTCTTCTCATTTATAAATGGGTTTAATTAAATTGCTGTAAACATTGTAAACTGCATTTATGCATTTAATACATTTGAATCTCTTTTTAAGTACTTCAGTTGTCTAACAAACCTTCTTAAGTATTAAGTAACTAGTATAAATCTAATTCATTAAATTTGCAAATACATCAAATCTTAGATTCTTTTACAGGCTCCAATACTATTTAAATTTAGTCAGATTTCGACTTAAAATCTGAAGTCAATTAATTGCTCCATTAATTATTTGACGTCAAAATGGAAAAGTTAATCTATGATTCTAAAAGGCCACATTTTCCTTCACGTCACAAGTACCTAAACACAGCTTATTTCAAAGCACGAATATTTTATTGCAAAGGCTGTGATTCTCTTCTACACTTCTGTTCTGAATTCCAAATCTTCCCAGGGCTGAAAGGTGCTCATCTGCTGTGGGCCAAAGCTCCTAGGCGAACATAAAACTCACCTTCCAGAGTGTAGGTTTTCCAGTCTCCCTGACAGTTAGGTACAGCCACGTGACTGAGTTCTAAGCAATTTGAATATAAGAAGACATGACATAAACACCTTGCAAGTCTGGCCCATCAAAACCTTCTGTGTGCATTCCTGTCCATACAGAGACATCCCCCAAGAAGCACACCTTAGCTAAGTCTTTTGTCTTATGATGGCTCCCTTGTTAACGAGACTAAGAACGCTTGTACTTACGCTTAAGATCAAATCATCTGAGAACCTGAGTTATCATTCTAGAATTTAAAGAGGTAAACCAAGAACAGCCCATACTAAGCATGCCAGGATAATCTCTCTTGGGCGTGGGGACTTTCCCTACCTTTATACTTCGCTGAACTTTTAAAAAATACATTTTAATTACAAGCATGAATTACTCTTTTTTTTTAACTAAGTTTATTTACTTTGAGAGGGGCAGAAAGAGGGAGAAAGAAAATCCCAAGCAGGTCAGAACTGTCAGCGTGGAGCTGGACGTGGGACTCGATCCCACGAACTGTGAGATGGTGACCTGAGCCGAGATCAAGAGTCAGATGCTTAAGGGATTGAGCCACCTAGGCGCATCAGGAATTATTTTTATATGAGAACAACTATATAACATTAAAATATATTTCAGTCTGAACTCTGACATAGTAGCACTCGCTGAACCGTGCTTGAGGCTCATACTCCTGATTCTCACCACTTCGTGAACCCATCATGGCATCCGTACCTGGAGGTCTTTCATCCCTCCCTGTCTCCCCAAACTCTCCTCTCGCTCTCCTGTAATCGCTGCTCTAAGATCCTAATTTCCTTAGTCTCAGCATTTTCTCATATGCCTTGTCTCCATCCCCATGCCTTAAATTACTTCATCCTGTCTCCTCAGGGACCGCTTCCACTGTGGCTCAAACGTATGGCCCTGCCACTGTTGCCTCCCTCCTCCTGAGAGGGCGCCCTCCTAACTTGAACCACGGCTGGGGTCTCACTATGTTTCCCGCCGCTGCACCTGCCCACCTCCGCACAGCAGTCCCTGTCTCTCCTTTCTTCCTCCTGGAGCATAGAGCTGCCCCTTCTCCCAGCTAAGGCCCAGACTCACACCCTTGTCTTGCTGTGATCCCCGCACTTTCTTACGTGCCCGACATCCATCATTTTTCTTCCTCCTATGGTATTTCACAGTTCCCTCTCGCTCGGATACTCCTCATTAGCCTTTTAAGCATGCTTAAGTCCACCTAAAAAAAAATGGATTAAGAGAAAATACTGCAACTCCCATGCCCTATGAGCCGTCTTCCCCTTTATCTCCTCCAGGTCACGGCCACACTGCTTTCGGGGACTGTCTATCCTGGGTGTCTTCCTGTGTCCACCTTTGTCCATCCCTTAGCACGCACCAGTCTGACTCTGTGCCATCGCTCCACCAATACCTCTCTCCCTAGGGCTACCAGTGACAACCATGTCACCACATCCTGTGGCCAGTTTCCAGTCTTGCTTTACTGGACTTCTCGCTAAAGTTCGACTTAAGATCTTCTGCAGGAGAGACATTATATTCTCTTCTCTTCCATGATATCACCCTTGCCTGATTTTCACCTGTCCTGCCCGGCTGCCCCCTGCCCCCTGTGCTGTAAAACTTGGCCACAGACCATTTGCTCTTCTCACTTTTCACTCTTTCCTTGGGAGATTTCATCCATTCTTTTGACTTCAATCACCGTCTCTTTGCCAATGAGGTTTCTATCTTTCCTCCACACCTGTCCTCTGAGCTTCAGCCCCACATAGCCACTGGCTGACCAGACGTATCCACCTGGATATAGACCGCAGCCTGAACTCACGCCCCGTCCCCAGCCACCACGCCTTCCTCTTGGGTGTCGTCTCTCAGTGAATGACACCACCATTCATCCAGTTATGCGATGCGGATTTGGGTGTCATGCTTGACTCTGCCTTTCCTCTCCTGCCTCACACCTCATCTGTCACCACCTTCCCACTTGTCCCCATCTCAGTTCGAAACACCCTAGTGCCAGCTGGGCACTGCTTCTTTCACTGTCTCCGTATCTGTCCTGCAAACCCCCTCACTTGTCCTCCCAACCACTGCTCATAAATGCACAGCTTCTCACTCCATCCATCCTTCGGAGACCCCGCAGTTGGTTAATTGTGACGATTAAGGTGAAATTTAAAGTTCGCAATGTGTCACTTCTGACCCTCCCTTGCCCGATTGGCCTCCTACTCCCCTACTCCCTGTGCCCCAGAGAAACTGGTCTTTCAATGGCAGGAACGGACCATCTCCTTCCCTCTTGGGACCTTGCGTGTGTTCTAGAATGCTCTCATTCTTGTCTGACCAGAAATCCCCACTCATTTCTCAGATCCTAGTTCCAAAAGTTTCCTCCGTTGACGTTCCTTCTGATGACATTCAGAGCAGTATAGCCGTATCTAATTACATATGCATTGGTGTGTTGATTTGATCAAAGTCTGTCTTTCCCAGTGAACTATAAGCCCCTGCAGGTCAGAGGCCTTGGACGAGTGACTGAACTCTCTAAGCCTCCATTGTCTCATCTGTACAATGGGATTAATACTACATACTTGGGAGGGGAATTCCAGGCAGAGGGAGCAACATAGCTGAGACCCAGAGTTTGGGAATGCAGGGAGCGGTAGGAAAGCTATCATAGCCGAATGTAGCCAAGGCGAAGGAGGTCAGGCAGGTCACGCAAGAGCATGTGAAGTTGGGTTTTATCTTGAGATCAAGCAGGAGTAGGGCAGTTACATGGTCAGATGTAGTCCAACAAATCTGATGTTAATTGAATGTCTACTATGTCCCAGTATTTGAGATACATCAATGAACAAAATAGATTTAAACGTCCTTGCCCTGTGGAGGTTATATTCTAGTAGGAGGAAATAGACATTAATTAGACTCAAAAATAAACTAATTAAATGGAATGTTGAAGGAGATAAATACTATGGTAAAAATATAAATAGAACAAGAAAAGGGAAATTGGGAGTTCCTGGAGAGTTATGGGGAAGGGGGGCACAAGTTATAATTAAAAAAATTTTTTTAATATTTATTTTTTTGGAGACAGAAGGAGACACAGAATCTGAAGCAGGCTCCAGGCTCCAAGCTTTCAGCGCAGAGCCCGATGTGGGGCTAGATACAGATCATGACTGGAGCCGAAGTCGGACGCTTAACTGACCGAGCCACCCAGGTGCCCCACAAATCGTGACCTTTAGATGGCGTCCTCGGAGTGAGGCCTTGTTGAGAAGTTGCTTTCTGAGCAACAATTTTAAAAAAGTGAGGGAGTCAAACACACAGTTATTTGAGGAAGGTGTAGTCCAAGCAGAGGGAAGAGTTAATGCCAACGTCTTGACTCAGGAATATGCCTGATGTGTTGGAGGAAGAGCAAGGAGCTCAGCGGGGTGGGAGCGAAGCACCTGAAGAGGAGAGTGGAGAGAGACGGCATCGGAGCTAAGAGGGCCAGATCGGCAGAGCTATTATAATGAACTAACTTCCGGGTCAAATGGGGAGGGATTGGAGGGTCTACTTTATGTATGTTTTAATCACGCTGGCGAGGCCAGAGGAGATTGAAGGTGGGGCAGTGGGAGGCAGGGGATCCGTGGGGACTTCTGGGAGAGCTAATTCATATTTTTATATAACAGAGCTCCTGAGACCTCATTTGCATACTATATAATTCACCTATTTAGAGTGTATAACTCAATGCTTTTTGGTGGATTCACAGAGTTCTGTGACCATTAACACAATCGCTTTTAGAACATTTTTATCACTTCCAAAAGAAATTTGTTCCCACTAGTAGTCATTGCTCACTTTCTCCCAAGCCCCATCTGCAGTCCTCGGTAACCACTAAATATACTTTCTGTCACTACAGATTTCCCTATTCTAGGCATTTCATAGAAATGGAATTACATAAGAGGTAGTCTTCTGTCGAAAAAAGTCTGTAGACTTTTTTTCACTTAGCTTAATATTAGCAAGGTTCGTCCATGTCGCAGCATGCGTCGGTACCTCACCTCTTTTTTTCGTTTCATGGGGGAATGATATTCCGTGTGTGGACTTATAGGACTTGTTTTATCCATCCAGCATTTCACGGATGTCTGGGTAGTTCACCCCGACTGCCTGTAGTGCGTGGTGTTGCCGTGAATCTTCAGGTACAAGTTTTGGTTTGAACACTTGTTTTCCGATCTTCGGGGGATACACCCAGGAGGGGAATGACTGGGTCATGGGGAAATTTCTGTATCTCACTCATTGAGGGAGCACCAAACGCTTTTCCGCAGTAGCTGCACCATTGTACATTCCCGGCAACGGTGCACGAGGGCTCCGTCTTCTCCGCATCATGCTGCCAATCCAGAAGCAGATCTCAAGGGTAGCAAATATTGATTAAATTATATGTCAGGGGCTATTCAAAGCACTTTTCATAACTGTCTCATTTAACCCTCATAATCACTTGATGAAGATGTACGGTTATAACCCTGTTTTTAAAATGAGAAAACTGAGGCTCAGAGAGCTGCAGAGACTTGCCCAAGGTCACACAGCAAGTGAGTGGTGGAGGGGAGAGAGATGGGGTTGGTGGAGACTAAGGTAAAACAGATGCACATGACTTAACAGAACTTACTCCACCGTGGACCCCCCCATCTCCCTCTTCTAGTCATCACCTCTAAAATAAGTGGCTTGAAATGATATCATTTCTTTTCTTATCTCACTTCATCGTAGTGAGCCAGGAATTCAGGAAAGACTTGTTTGGGTGTCGCCTCAGTTTCTCATACAATCGCAGCCAGATGGTAGCTAAAGCTGGGGCCCGGTGGAACCTCCATCTCTCTTCAGGTAGCCTTAGGGTCTCTTTACATGGTCCATGTGGGTGGACAGGTTTGGACCTCCTCACAGCCTGGTGGCCTCAGGACAGGCCTCAAGACAGGCCAGACTGCTTACAGATCAGCCCAAGGGCTCAAGAGAGAGCACTCCAGTGAGCAAGGTGGAAGCCGAGTTGCCTTGGATGACCTAGCCTTAGTGGGGTCATTTCTGCTGAGCTATTTTGGTCGAATAGTCAAGTGCTATGCAGATTTCGAGGGAGGGTACACAAACCCCAGCTTCAATGGGGGGATTGTCCAGATGACACGGAGATGATACTGGGATGCAGCCATCCTGGAAATAGGCTGCCATGCCCCCTCGTGGAGGAGGAGGGCTCCAGGCCCAGCTCCTAATGGGTGAGTGCACTGTCACCCTGCACTCCAGGAGTTCCTCTGTTTACCTCCTGCCTCTCCCCTCCCCCGCCCCCCAGCCAAGGGTGTCAGGCCCTGAAACAGGTCTCTCCCTGGAGGCCAAGGTCTAGCTTTGACCTAAGACGCTTTGCATGGGGATGGCATTTTCACAGGGATTTTTAGCTCAGCTCTACCCTGGGGACTGGACTCGGGGCCAAGAGATGTTAAACGGAGCTGAAAGTGTTGGCCAAGTAGAATTCCACTGGCTAATAGCACTGGGGGAGAAAATTGATAGACATGATCCCCTGGGCGAAACAGACTTCCAGAGTGAGGTCCGGGCTGGACTAGACAGTGGTTATAGAGGGTAAGGAGGGTGGCAGAGGGGAGCACACTTATTGGACATTGTTTGTGCACCAGGCACAGCCGAGGCACGTCTTAGGCCTTCACCTCACGTCACCATCCCAGCAACCCTATGGGGCGGGTACTGTGTACTTACAGAAATGAGAACACGGAGGCTCGGCGAGGTGAAATAATATGCCCAGAGGCACACAGCTGATAGGAGGTGGAGCCAGAACTGCAAGGAAATTCTTCTAACTCCCACATCAGTTAGAGTGCTCTTCAAGAGATAGGCCTAAATGTTACCCTTAGATCCATTCAAAAGTGGGCTGGCGCCAGAGGTGCGGTCCCACTCCTTCCGTCCACAGAGAGCATGGAAGTGTTCCTGCTATCAGTGGGCAGCATGGCGGCCGTTGGTGTCTACAGACTGCCCTCCCCAGACCTTCAGCGCTAGGCCAGCATAGTGAGGGACACAACAAAGACCGCTATACTGAAATGGGGGCTACTTCCCCTAATACAGTAACTTTCCTTTAAAGTTAAATTGAGAAACTAAATGGCTGGGTGCTACCCTTTTAATAACCGCGGAGTGTAAATGCGGTTCGAGGGCAAACGGTCCTTCAGAAAACAGCATTTTTAATGTTCTTTCAAATTGTCAATTTGGAGGGTGAAAGGAAATGTGATTAAGAGACCAAAATAACACAGATTTTGAGACCAGCAAAAACGTTGACTGCACGAATGTGTAATTTAAACTACCAAAGTGCTAGCACATTTTTGATGCCAAATATACTTAATCAGTAATAATCCTATCCCTCAAGAAGGCTCCTAATTTGCTTTATTGCCTTTTTAGATTTGTCCCCTTTCATTTTCTAAAATATAATCATAGTTCAGCGACTCCATCTGCGAGCGCTCCGGCGACGAATTCTGGGTGGTAATGATGTACAGCCAGCGAGTAACAATTCCTTAATCACGCCGTTTCCTCTATTGTCGCCTCATTTGAATTCATGGTTTTCAGAAAATTCAATTATATTTGCAATTTCATCAAGAAATTACTCAGATAAATAACTGACAGAGTAACAGTTCATTTATTTGTCAGGAACGGAGCGAAAGGGAGGGGCGAGAGAGAAGAAACGGCAGAAGACGAATTTGATAAAAAGCGTCGTAAAGAAGTTTTGCTCTGTCAAGGGGCGAGGGGAAGGGTGACAATTCTACACCTGCCCCCGTGAGCTCGGCCCGTGGATGGGATGTGACCGGGGCCCCGAATGAGACTTCCTCGCAGATCAGGCCTGGCCTAATGTCCCTCTCCGGAGCCATCACTGGCCTTTGCTGGCATTTGTGATGCCCTGGCCCTTGTTCCAGGCAGAAATTTATGATGGGACATTTGTGACCCCCGCGGCTCTCTTTATCATCTGAGTTTCATATTGGATTTCTGCTGCCACACACTCCAGGTGCTTTCTGGCTGCTGAAGAGAGGCCTTACCTGGACTTTAATCTTGCCCATTAGGATTCTCTGAGTTTCTACCAAGAAAATTAATCATCTTCCACAAGGCAGACTAACATGTGCCGGCCTGCTGCCTCTGTTGGGGAGATTCGGCCCGTAATGTATCCACCGTCAGAGGGGATCCGGTCACCACGTGATAGGTCTCTGCTGGGCCCCAGCACCCAAGTCTGTTCCGTTCTTGGTCCCAAGTGCCGTCAACCAGACTTCCTCCTGGATGTTTCCATGGGAGTCAGGATGGAGGGGGGGAGAGTGGAAATGGAGCCACGGAGGTGTCCGCTGGATGGTAGTGATATCCCCAGGCATTTTCGAGGATGGCCTTGCAGACAGTTACCAACCTATGACAACAGCCACCGGCTCAGACTTTACGCAGGGACGCTCCCGGGACAGACGGCATCTGCCCCGTGCTTCCCAGAAAGCAGATGTAATTATCCGATGATGACACCCATGTTTGCAAAGAATGTTAGCTGATGTTCTTCCAGAGGGGGCATAGCCGGTGACAAACAACCAGGACGATGGCCGAGGCAACTCTCTGCGAAGCAGTGTGATCCTCAGGGCACGGTGCCGTGGCACAAGCTCCCTCTTGGAAATACATTCCTCATCACTAATTAGTGTGGAGAGATTTTCAAATTAAGATTTTTTTTTTAAACAAATTCAGGGTGACAGGGGCTAAATGATATCAATGCATTTTAACCGAAGGCCTCCAGGGACACACGGTAGTTGACCGGAGTCGGGTTTATTGACACTGCGGTGGGAGGGAACGTGCCTCCTGGGGGACGGTGAAGTCCCTGAGGAAGAGGGTGTGAGGAGAGACTCACCAGAGAGTTTCGGCTGGTTCTAGGTGAGTACAGAGAGTGCTCGAGGAAGTGGGGCTTTGCTCTAGATTGGCTGTTGTCAGGCTGCAAGGGGAATTCCGTCCTGAGGGACCTTTGGAAATCCTATCGGTAAGGCAGAAGGATTGATGAACAAGCAGCCATTATGCAGACTAAGCTAGAAAAGGGGGAAGCGGGTCCCGTTTATGGCTCGGACGTGTTCCATTTTTGTCTATGCTCAGACATGACCACAAAGCAGTCTTATTTGTGTCTTGCTCCATCCTGGTCAGTGTGGCCTCGCCTGAGGTCTCTGTTCTGTGAAATCATTTATGTCCAACAAGTAAACGCTAGGGCCCCGCTGTGAGTGCCGGGCCAGGTCCCACCTGTGATAAGTTTCTTCAAGGTCACGACTACGTTCTTCATGTTTATATTCTTAGTAATTTCATGCAGTTTTCGAAATATTTTCAAGCAGCTCCTCCTCTGTTGCCAGGACACAGCCCAGCCCTCGCTGGTCCTGCAGAAGCAACAATTGCAATGGAGTGTGGTGAGTACCGGCTTGAGATACACAAGGATGTTATCGGCTACCAAATGGAAGGCACTCTGCATGGCCAGGGGACAGTTTCTGCAAAGAGCTGAGCTTTAAAAAGAAATAGGAGTGGGGCAAGAAAGAGAAAAATTGTTTCTAGTCGGGAGAATAGTTGGGTCAAAGCTTAGGTCCTTTAAGATCGGAGAGCTACAAGTTGTTTCGTGAGGTGAACTGGACAGTCAGCAGGGGCCAGACCAGGGGAGGCCTCACGAAGTGTTCAGGGGGACCTGGGTGGAACGGAGCCTTACAGAGAGCCGTGGAAGGGTATTCAGGCGGGAGAGACATGATCCCCTGAGGAGATGCTCACAGAATGGGGAAAAAGGAAGTCAGCCATCGATGGCCGAACTGGGCATCTTGATTCGTGACTGGAGACCCCAGGGCCATACGACTGCTTCCGGCTATCAGAGCAGAGAAGAAACTGCCTGGGAAGGTGGGCCCAAAGGTGGAGCTGAGAGTGCTGGCCCGTTACCGAGCACTGGGCGCCACTGCTACCTCCAGCGCTGGGCAATCAGCAAACTGGGCCCATGTTGTTCAAAGCCCCGCACACAATTATTTTATTTTATCCCTACAATGACCCTGTGGAGAAGGTGCTTTTAACTTAGCTCTGAGTTATAGGTGAGGAAACTGAAACCCAGAGACCTCAAGCTCAAGGCCATCTAGCTACTAAGCGGTGGGGCTGGAGTTCAATGCTAAGTAGCCCTTTTGGGTTCTGTGTCACTTCCCTCAGGGCTTCCCCCAGCCCTCCGGCTGTCAGGCTCCACTCTGGGCTCTGCAGGCCACAGCCCTTGTGGACTTCACAAAACTGAGTGTGGCGCTCAGGGTGGCACTGTCAGGGACCCAAGTGCAGTTTGGAAAGGAAAGTACGCTTTCAGGAGTGGAGAAAAGGACTGGAAACTCAGCAGTTATGGAGAAGCCTTTTTTAACTCAGTAAATGTGTCAAGTGCCCAGCACAACGCTTGCTGGTTTGGCGCTGAAAGTCTGAAATCGTTATGTAGGTCTGAATCAATAAATGAAGCAACGGAGTGCCTAGCTTTGAAACAGATGACAATAGCACACGGTGCAGATAAGACATGAGAAAGCTTTCTCATGAAGATGCTATCACACTGTTACCAACACAGGGAGAATTTGCCTCCTTGAACTAAGGGTAAGCCGAAATACTGCCCCTGTACTTCCCTGCTGTGCGATCCTACACAGGTCATTTGTACTCCACAAGCCTCAGTGTCCTCGTTTGTATGATGGGAATAATGACACTCATTTTATAGAGTTGTTTCCAGAATTAGAAAATCCGTCTGGAATGTCTGTTGAGGTATGTGGCAGGTGACGGGTGCTGGGCATACAGATGGTAAGTATTAAGAACTGTGATTTTATACCAGCGTTATAGATCACTGGAAAGTAGAGCTTCCTCTCTCTGCAGCGGGAGTGGAGAAGGAGTCAGGAACAGGCCTTGGATTGGGTCCAGACCAGCTCAGGCACTATTCTTTGTTTGCAGTGTCTTTTCACTTGTGGCTTTATGTCTTGCTCGGTCTTGAAAATGGTTAAATAAATGGCTGCTTCTTTGGTAATGGTTCCCTTTGGTGGTCAGTGTTTTCCACGTAAGTCTCTCTATTACAGAGTCACTATGGCAACTTCCCATTTAAGAGGCCTGCAGCTGGCTTCTGCTTCTTCCAGGGAGCAAGCAGCCACTCCTCCAGGTGCCTAGGGCCTCCACGGCTGGGCTGAGGGAGAAGGACAGTGGCCATGCAAGCGCTTCTACCTGAAGGATCTGAAATGTGGGTGAAGGAGGGAGGGAAGGGACCTGGCACGTGGAAGATACATAAGAAATGCCGGCGGAAGTGGCCTGAGGCAGCACCATTACCGGGAGGTATTCTAGAACAGGGCAATTGCCCTGAATCCAAAAATGTAAGATGCTTTATTCTGCCAGGAAGCGATGGCAGGGGCCTCTACTGGGGATTGCTCTGGCCTCGGATAGTTTCGTCATTCATTCATTCATTCATTCATTCAACAATATTAGTCGGCCAGGCACTAGTATATGATGAAATAGATACAGTTTCTAGCCTCATATAACTCACAGAGTAGTGAGGGAGACACAGAAATAAACAGACAGGATCCAGAGGGGCAAGTGCTACCAGGAGGGACACACAGAGTGCCGCAGGAGCCCAGACTTGGGGCAATCTGGGAGGTTTCTCAGAGGAAGAGCCATCAACCCCTACACGTGGCTGGATAAGTAGGAGTCACCCAGAAGAGCAGGGGTGTGAATGACTGCTCCAGGTGCAAGAGATAGCATGTGTAGACTCCAATTGGAAGCTCAAGACCATCTGTTTCATTCAGGGTCTTATTTGTAAGTGACAAATAGTAAGCCCGGCTTACCTGAGCAGAGAGGGGATTGATTAAGTAACATTATCTGGCTCACTGAATCTCTGAGAGACCAAAATCAACTTGAGGCCATGAGCCAGGGGCAATCCCTGAAATGACACTGAAGAATTGGCCATGTGAAGTCTCCTCAGCCAGGCAGCTGGCACTGAGGTTAAATTCTGGATGGTTCCCCTGGAAGCTAGATATGGTGGCTTTCCTGCCACTCCCTTCACAAATAGGTTCCGTGTGGTTCTTCATTCTTCAAGTCACAGCTTCTAGTTCAAATTGTAGGGGAGGAGGATTTGGTTGATTTGGCCTAGACATTCATGTTCACCATAGCTGCAAGGGAGGCTGGGACAGAGGGTATTTGGCATTCCCAGATTATGGTGGGAGGTGAGAGCTGCCTCATAAGGTGAAGGTTTTTCCAAACATAGTGTGGAGGGATCAGCAACAGCAGTGAACTAACCAGGAGAGCATCATCATGGAAGGCATGGGGCCTACAGAGATGAATAAGACATGATAATTGAGAACCTAATAGAAGTGACAGTACTCTCCGTAAGTAACACAAGAGGATAGAGAAAGTGCAGAGAGGGGAATCAGTGCTACTGAAGATGGGCAAGGAATTGAAGGAGTCAGTGTCAAGGCTCCAAGTTGGAATCCCGGGATTTTCATGTGGTAGGAACCACTCCGATACTGTGTATTTGAGTAATGCTGACCTTGAGCCGTGCTGCCTTATGAAGTCTATCTGAGTCAGTGGGACCAGGAGAACCTAATGGTCCTACAATGATAGTGTCATCCTCCAAACATCTGGTTACCCTTCATCAGCCATTAATCTAACCCTTCCAGAAACAATTTCTATTTCATATTTGTAATGACATACATTATTGGATACTTGAACTTGCAGGACTGTAATTTTACACCTGAGTTCCCCCCCAAAACCTCCTCTCTAGTAGTTTGGGCTGTTGCCTAATGAATATGGTATAACTCCTCCAAAGTCCTGATAGATTTGGGTGAGAACAGAAGAAAATGCTGAGGGAGTCTGAGAAAGCAAACCTTAATACCTCAGTAGAATTGAAAGATATATATATATAATGGAGGCCCAGCTCAAGGAGGGAGCATTTGGATTCTTCTCTCTTTGCACAGGATCTCTGCTTTCCTGGATCATACATACCAAATCCCTTAAGCCCCCTATCTCTTAAATAGGGCCACTAGGGGACATCTGTATTTCTTTTTGTCCTAGAATGTTTTCATTTTACCTTCCAGATTATGTTATTATGTATTTATGTAATTCTGATGTTCTTCTAACTTGCTAATGCTGGACAGACATTGAGAAATTCCATCGTCACCTAGAATTCTCAGTGCTTATGGTTGGTGGAACAATAGCTGCCCCAAAGAGATCCATGTCCTAATCCTTGGAACCAGTGGATATATTATGTTACATGGCAAGGGAGAATTAAGGTTGCTGATGCAATTAAGGCTGGTGATCAGCAGACTTTAAAATGAGGAAACTATTCTGGATTATTCAGGTGGACCTGATGTAATCACAAGAGTCCTTTAAATGTGGGAGAGGGGGCCAGAAAACAGACTCAAGGAGAGATTTGACTATTCTCTGCTGACTTTAGAGATGGAGGAAGGCATCCACAGCCAAGGAATGCAGGTAACCTGTAAGAAGATGAAAAACGCAAAGTAGTGGATTCTTCCTCGGAGCTTCCAGAAGGAACCTAGCCCTGCTAAAACATTCATTGCAGCCTGATGAGGCCCGTTTTGGACTTCTGACCTCCAGCACTCCAAGATGATAAATTTATATATCAAGCAACTGAATGAACGTTTATTTGTTATAGCAGCAAAGGCAACAGATACAGTGGTGGTTGTCAGGACTTTGCTATCAGGTAAGAAGCTACCAAGAAGAAGGAAGGTCCGAGGCCCTTGAGGGGGTAGAGTTCTGAACAGAGAACAAATGCCCTTATGTGTAGACTTGCTCCTGATAAATAATGAGCCCAATATCCTGTCACGGAAGATTTGATCGCTATGGTGATGGGAAGAAGGTAGTCTGAACTGAAAGGAACTATTTACATTATGTGGGGAGCTTAACCTCAAAAATATCTACTTCCTTGAACTAGTCCTGGGAGGCCATCATGAAATCAAGACATTCCTGAGATTTTTGTCAGCCAGACAGGTTTCCATTTTCTGTTCTCAAAGGGTCATATCTACTGGTGGTGGTAACATACTTGATGAAATCGGGAACTAGAGGGGAGTTAATGGGGGAGGGAGGACTTCTCGAATCCTAACGGAATACCAGAGAGATCTGTTGGGGGTGGGGTGGGGTCCTGCTACTATAGGGGCGACTGCCAGCTTGGTCCTGTAGGCTGAGAACAGAAGAGGATGGAACTCAGAGGTTAAAATAGATCCTGAGCAAATTTGCAGGACAATTTCAAAAAAGGAACCCATTTCTAGGTGTTTGATGAGAAATGAATTGATAGTGATGTGAAACCAAGGAGACTGGGACAGATATATCTGTTATTGTTGTTGTTGTTGTTGTTGTTGGGCAAATATCCGTTATTCTCCTTTCGGTAAAGAAATATTTCCCCCATTCCCCTTTGAGAAACTATCCGCCTCCTACTCCATCTTTTTGGCTAAAACGGGGTTGCATACATCAGCTAACTTGAGGATGCGCGTAACCTAGAACTGGCCAATCACAGGCTTCCATTCCTCTGGCCACAGTGATTGGTTGATGGTTGGGCACGAGGCCCACGCTGGCCAATGAAAGCCCCCGTCATGACCGTTGGGATTGCTAAGCGGATGGAAGGTGGTTTGGGCGCTACTGAAGACCACTTGCTACCAGAGAGGAGAGCCTCTGGGGCGGTGAGGACCACATAGTGGGAAGCAGCCAAAGGGAAGGGAAAGACTCCTGAAGATGTCCGAACATGCGGGTCCAGGCGCGCCTGAAGCCCCCTCTATTCAGTCCTTTGTGCCGATAAATGCACCCCCGTGCCAGTCCCGCGGGATCTGGGGTCACCTCGCTGGCGGTGGGAAGCGCTCCCAGCTTGCAGCCCAGGCGGGAAGGCAGCACCAATTCCCATCCTATGGTCTGGGGGGCGCTGAGCCAGGCACTGATGGAGCTTCACGGGGACCTCACGGGGTGAAACAAACAATGGGAGACACGGACACCTGGAGAATAAAACTACAGTTAAATTAAGGCAGGAACACCTATTACGGCTTGGGCATCGGAGAAGGGAGATGGAGTTCAGTCAGGACCTGGAGAGGGTTCCCGTGTTCCCAGGGTCCCAGGGGAGGGGTGTGAAGGCCCAGGTGGACCACTCCACTTGGCGGAGTGCTTGAGGACAAGAAATGGGGATTAAGGCATGCTGCAGGTCCTGCCTGGCTTACAATAGGGCCAGGGTAGAAGTGGGAGAGGTGCGGCATCAGGAGTGCACCCCCAGGCCTGCCGTGGGGCCGTCAGGGCAACGCAAGGAGACTTGAGCTCAGAGAGAAGATGTCATTTCGAGTTCACGCACCCCATGCGGGGCGGACGAACTCCAAACGCAGCGCTCTGTACGCTGCTCCGCAGCAGCCGCCGCCACTAGAAGTGGATTATTAGGCTCAGAGCTTTCTAAGCCTCAGCAAGTGAAACAGAAGGGAGAAAATCCTCCCTCCCCTGGCTGCCTGACTGATGCCAGCCGGGCAGCAGGGACTTGCTTGGGCTGACTGTAAGGGCTGTTCGCACTCAGAGCCTGTTCAGGGGTAATAAAGGCAGGAGCTGCTCGATATATTTCCAACTGTCAGTCTCTCCAGGTTGCGCGGCACACTTAGGAAGGATTGAACGGAACAGATGGAGGGTGGCAATTTCCCTGGTCTTGGCGCAGACTTCCTGGAAGCTGCACAAACCAAGCACTTCTATCTTTGCTCGGGGAAGGTAGCAGAGGGTGATCAGGGGAACTGAAGAGTCAAGGGCTTGAACTTGAAGTATTGCCCCAACCCAGCCCTTTCACCTTCTCCAGCCCCCTTCAGGATAGCCTTGGCTTTGAGGCCCCAGTGATTCAGACTCAAGGAGATCTCCGGAGACGGGAAGGCAGCAGGGCGGATGGGGAAGGGAGAGGATAATATGGCTGCCGGATGGGATCTGGGGAGACCGTAGATGAACCTGTGAGGACAGGAGGCAAGCTGCCGTCCTCGTTCAGGTTCAAACCCAGCTCTGACTCTTACTAGCTGTGTAGTCTTTAGCAAGTTTCTCCTTAGTAAGTGGGCTTCTTCATTTGTAAAGCAGGAATGATAATAGGGGTCAACTCATCAGGTGGCTGTGTGGATCAATACATTCTAGCAAATGCTCTTGTAAGCAGCAATGGGAATCCGCCCCAGAACTCCTCCACGACCTCTTCCACCATCTCTCCCCCAGCCATGGTAATACACCTTGGCCAGCTCTCCTCTTGCCTTGCTCTCCGCCTTTTTGGCTACCTGATACAGTCATTAACTGTCGTATCAGGAAGAGCTATTCATTCAACAAACATTTACTGAGCGTCTACTATGTGTTCAAGGCTTAGGGAGAGAAAACAGTGAGAGAGGCGAGGGCCCTGCCTTCATAATGGGTCTCTTTACTGCTCATGATATTGATAAGAAAATTGAGGCCCAAAGGGAGGAAGACCCCTACCCCCAGTGACTGAGCTAACCAATGAGGTTAAGACCCACATAGTTACTACTTCGTATGTCCAACTACAGGCACTAGGCCTGGCAAGAGTAGATGCTAAATCAATATTTGCTGAACTGGAGAGTACATAAATCATTAACTCCCAGTCTAGTGCCCTTTCTGCGGCCTGTTCCAAAATAATTGGGCAGAGAGCGAGCGTGTGTGTGGAAGGGTTAGTTAGTACTTTCTATTGTGTGGTCCCACTTGTCTTCCCCCTCTGCAAACAGTAGGCTGAGAGAGTTGGAGGGGCTTTTATCTCTACTCTGAGGACATTGCCAAAGTAACAGAATCATGCCATTCAGAAGTGTGGCACTCGTGCCCAGGCCTGCCAATTGTGTCCGGTACACAGCCCTGAGGTCTATGAGAAATCAGATCCTAAGGAGAGTCATATATTTTTAAAAAGTAATAGTCAGGCACTAATACTGTTCTTTCAGGACTCAGCAAATCATACTCCAAACTTTTGTAGAGCTTGGGATGAGAATACAAATGGAGGTTGTGGTGGGCACAATAATAGCCCTCCAAAGATGCCCACGTCCTAATCCCTGCAACCTGCAGATACGTTGTGTGACCAAGTTTGCAGATAGAATCGAGGTTGTTAATCACTTGACTGTGAGGTGGGGAGATCATCCCGGGTTATCTGGGTGTGCTCAGGTCATCCCAGGGGGCTTTATAAGTGGAGGATGAGGCAGGAGGGAGAGACACAGAAAGATGGCAGTGTAAGAAGACTTGGTTGGGCATTGCTGGCTTTGAAAAGGGGGAAAGGGGCTTCTGGCCAAGGAATGCGGGGATCCTCTAGAAGCTAGAAAAGGGAAGGAAAGGGATTCCCACTAGAGTTTCCGGAAGGACCATAGCCCTGCTGACACCATGATTTTAGCCCAGTGAGACCCAGTTCTAACCTCCAGAACTGTAAGATGAGACACTTCTGTTGTTTTAAGCTTCTTAGTTTGTGGTAATTTGTTGCGGTACCAATAGGAAACAAACATAGAGGCCCAGCTACCCTCCATTTAAATGTTTAAAGTTCTAAATCGAGTCAGTTACTTGCTAAATAAAATGTGTTCTACCTTCCTATGTTAATAAAGATAGCTTCTTAGCCGTTTGACTTTGCAGATTTTTAGCCTCCTTGGAGTTGCTCAGGAGAACATGGCGGCTCAGGGAAAGCAGGCCCTGCCCCCAACTCCCGGCCCACGGCCTGGCCCCTTTCTCTTCTTCCACGTCTCACCCCTACCGGAAGAGGCCTTCTGTACATGCACGTGGGCACCCCGGCTTCTGTCCAAGCCTGTCCACAGCTCCTGCAAACAGCTGCTTCTCAGGAAAACCAACCCAGAAAACAGGCCTGTGCAGGAAGCAGTTTCAGGGCTATTAGGATGGGGAATTCTGGGGTCTTGGCATCCAGAGTATGGTCTAGATAGAAGGAGGGTATGATGAGTTCCTGGTGCACAAAACCCCTGTGGCCCTTTCTGTCTCCTCGCCTGTGGGGAGGGCACAGCTGGAGGGGACCCAGATGGGGTGTTTAGGAAAATCTCTAGTCCCTCCTCCTGTCTCCTTCACTGTCACATAGAATGCTCCACCAGACATGTAGGGGTCTTCCCACAGCAAATAATTCTCTGTGACACCAGCTGGGTGTCCTACGACAGTACAACTCTGATGCTGCCTACCCGGAGATAGTGTCAGATCCCATCAGCGAAGACCTTGGTCCCATCAGACTGCCCCTACCGCACTTCAGGCGCCACCCACAAGTCTAGGTTGTCCTGTGTATCTGACCCATCAGCTATAAATCTGAGGTTCTCACGACTCCCTCCTCGGGTTCAATTAATTTGCTAGAGTGACTCCCAGAACTCAGAGAAACACTCGGGTTACCAGATTACTATAGGATATGATGAAGGACCCAGATGAACAGCCAGATGAAGAGATACATGTGGTGAGGTCTCGGGGGGTCCCGAGTGCAGGAGCCTCGGTCCCCGTGGAGCTTGGGTACGTTACCCTTCCAGTACACGGATGGATTTACCAACCTTGCTCTTCGAACCCGTACTGTTGGGATTTTTATGGTGGCTGCATCCCGTAGGCACGTCGATCGATCATGAACTCCATTTCCGGCTCCTCTCCTCTCTCAAGAGAAAGGGGATGGGCTGAAAATGCCAAGCTTCTAATCATGGCTTGGTCTTTCTGGTGACCGGTTCCCTTCCGGAGCCATCCAGGGGCTCACCCGGAAGAACCATATTAGAACCAGAGCTACACCGCTCACCTGGGAGAGCACGAGGGCTTCAGGAGCCCTGCGCCAGGAACCGGGGGTCAAAGACCAAGTCTTAGAGCCAGAGATGTTCTCGTGCTCTTATCACTCAGGCAATTTCCAAGGGTTTCGGGGGCTTTCTGTGCAGGAACTGGGAGCAGAGACCAATATATTTTCTATTATCTCACATGTTCCAAGATGGGGACCCCTCTTGTTCAGACCTTAGGGTGGTCCTCATCAAGAACAAACCTTTGTAAGCCCAGAGAAAGTTGAATGATAAGTTGACGGGCAGCTGGGTTTCGTTGCCACAGAAAAGTACCTCAATTTTTCCCCCATTTCCCTTACTAACAGAGTAAGTCTTGCCAAACCTGTTATTTCACATTAAGGTATGAATAGCTACAGTTCAAATCCATGATGAGGCCTCAAAACCCAAACGTGTCATGGGATAGAGAACTCCAAAGTCCAAGGTCAGGAACAATCCAGAAAAGTGGGAAGAAAGCAGGATTGGTGTCAACTTTTCACTATTCAAGAGACTGCCCTGTAAGGTAGTGAACCCCCATGGAAGGGAGCATGTGAGAGCAGGTCAAATGCCTATTTCTCTGGGTTTTATAGAAGGGACTCCTGCACACAACGGCACAGGATTCTATGTCCCCTAGAACATATCCGCGTCAGAAAACCTAGCAGACTGAAGCCCTGCTGCTTCTCTCCTCCTGTATTCTGGGATCTTCTCTGTTATGAAACATGCCTGGGCTGGCAACCTTGTTCTACATGTGCCCGCACCCTCACCCTGAGGCGCAAAGATCTCCACCCCAGAGGGGCTGCAGAAGACATCAAGTTACTCAAATGCGGTGACGTCATCTCCGGATTCACTTGGCAGAGAGAGAACACTGTCCCGAGTACAGAGACAGGGAGCTTTGAGAGCCACGCGTGGTCCCTGCAGCCAGACTCAGCAAGGCTGGTGGAATGGGTTCCCTTGGAGACACTTACCCTGCATATTAAGTGAGGACCTATCTCCCGTTAACCCAGGGCAGACACACAAGGTCGGACTGCATCCTAGGTCGGGTCCAGAGCCCTTGCAGATGAGCCCACTCTGAGCTGAGACTGGGGGAGGGACTTGATCAAGGCACTTATCCAATTAGCAGGGCTCCAGGGACCCTGCAGATCTGGCCCTGTCGGCCTCCCCTGCTTCACAGAGGCTTTCAGCCACAGGCCTCCTTTCTGTCCCTGCTTACTCAGCCCCCAGAAACTTAGCGATGTTGTCTCCTCCACAAGGAACTGCCGAAAGGGAGAATGATGTTCCAAAGGTCACAGAACTCATCAGGGGTCCACCTAGGATGTGACTCAAGTGCTAACCCACTGCACAGGCTGCAAGGGGACGGCGCTAAGTAAGGGCTTGCGGAACGGACAAATGGCGAGAACAAGCTTGGCCCCGGCTCTGATCGGTTGCTTCCTCTGCTAGAGCAGCAGCTGTGCTTGCGGTAGTGAATGGTGTCAGTGCCTGCTTCATTCATTACAGAGCTTCTTCTGTTCTCCCAAGAGCCAAGCACTGCGACGGGTCCGGTGACCCCAGGCCAGAGCAGGCCCGGGTCCTACAGATGCCTCTTACCTCCTGTGCTCCTCTGTCTCCCACCCTGGCTGGGACGGAAACACACAGAGATGCAAAGTACATGCGGAGACGTGCACAAAGCCATGGGCACACCCACCCCCGTGCCCACAGGCAGGGACCTGGGCTCCAGTACAGGAGGTGTGAGGGCAGGCTCCTAGGTGTCTCTCCCCATCAGGCACTCCTTGGTTCCAGTTCCCTGGAACTAGCCCCGTTACCTGAATCACAAGACCTCTCTAAAATGGTCCCACATTCCCTCCACTTCCAACGACACAGATTTCCAGATGGGGCTAGAATCACTGTGAGCATCCTGCAGTCCTCCAGCAGGGCCTCTGCAGGCCCGGGATGGTGCCCAGAGCAACCAACAACCTTCACGTGAACTGAAAATAAAGTCTACTTACAAGATCTACAAGAAGTCACATTCTTGCACGCCCGAGGCTGCAGACTTGAAATACCTCTTGGGCACACACACTCAGACTGACTGCTGACGAGGAGGGATAAGGCAGGTGGAGAGGGACACAGAGCAAAGGCATGGAAAGGACAGACATGGACAGATGCTGGGCTGGGACGCGGATTAGCACTGGGGAGAGAGGGAGAGAACGGGCAAAGCCAGCAGCTCTGCCTGCCGGCAAGGGGTCGAACCCCAGGGTCTCCACCTCCACCGTGCTTTCCCAAACCACCCGATGTTCTTTGGCCAAAATTCCATTCACATTTCTAGGCAGCCCCATCTCCACCCCAGATCCGGGTGGCAAAGCCATTGCTGCCCCCACTGGAGTCCCCACTCAGCCCCCACACCTCTTAGCCAGAGGTGAGGTCCTGGCTGAGGCAGGGGAAAGAGAAACTAGGAACTTCGCCCCAAATGTCTAGGGGACTGACCCTTGGGTCTTCCATACCGTCCAGGGCAGGGCCTTCGTCAAGGTTAAGTCCTTCTCTTGTCCACCATCTTTTAGAGTTGACAGAGGTTTGTGTGGCACGGTGTCATCCAGTCGTGCCTACTCTCCTGGAGACAAACCCCTCCCATCCATCCGCAGGGCTGGTAGTGGCTGCGTCCCTGTGGCCACCGCATCCCCCGGCACCGTGGCCCTGCTGCCTCAGCCCCAGGGTTGCTGGTCCCTGGGTATACTGCCATCCTGGGGTTTCCTCAACGCTGCCCATACCTCTATACAAAATCCTCTACTTAAATCCCCTCTCTTCCTTTTGACCCACTGAGTATGCCACTGTCTCCCGCGGGGACCCTGAATGGAACAAGGCTCTCCCAGTTTTCCTTCTAGTTCTCTGGCCATTCCTGTTTTGCCTTCTCTTAAGGCTCAATACCCTTTATCTGACTAACAAACACTGATGGCCCTGCAGTATTGGTCCAAGATGCTCTTTTTTTTTTTTTTTGTCATTTAAATACCATCACTCTGGGTAATCTATGACCCCGGAGCTGCAACTACCACCCACCCAGATGACTCATCAAGGTATCTTTCTAGTCCAGCCTTGTCTACGTCTTCCGGAGCCTTCCCTTCTCTTTCATCTTTCTTTCTTTCCTTCCTTTCTTTCTTTTTCTTTCTTTCTAACATTTTAATGTTTTTTTTGAGAGAGAGAGAGACAGAGAAATAGAGTGTGACTGGGGGAGGGGCAAAGAGAGAAGGAGACACAGAATCTGAAGTAGGTTCCAGGCTCTGAGCTGTCAGCACAGAGCCCAATGTGAGGCTCGAACCCACGAACTGTGAGATCATGATCTGAGCCCAAGTCAGATGCTTATACCGACTGAGCCAGCCAGGCGCCCTAAGAGCCTTCCCTTTCTTAAGGAATGATGCCGCCACTGACTTACATGTGCAAGGGAGCAGCCCAGAGGTCTTCCTTGACCCTCCCCAGGACTCCCCTCCCACACCCAGACCTCTGATCTGTGAAATAACTGAGCCTCTGCTGTGGGACCCCTGGCCCTTTTTCTGCCACGGCCTTATCGTAACTTTCCACTTAATTATCAGAGCCCCTTTGCATCCTGTGGGAAGACTGGCCAAGCCCTGGCCGCTCCTTTGGGCTCTAAGTCTTCTGAGGTCTATAGGCCCATCTGCTCCCAGGCAATTCGAAGTTGTTTGCTCCCAGTGACCAAAAATAGCCACACACATGCTGTCCCATGACCGATGGGACGGGGGTGGGGGCTGCAAGGCCTGGGGAAGGGGAATGTCTCCAGTGTCTTAAAGGTGCATCGGGCCCCAAACTGCGGTCTCCGCCTGGAAATACTGACGAGGAAGCTTCCCTAGGCTAAACCTTCTGGCCCAAGAAACTCAGAAGGGCCCTGCAAAGTGTGGGACCCTCCCCCCGCCCCCCTCTGTCCCTGAGCAAGCATCAAGTCGTCTTACTGAGAGGCGGTGGAAGGCGACAGGGGGACAGATGCCAAGCTCGCCCCCCTCCCTCCCATCATGCTTGGCTCTCCTGACACATTCCAGGAATGAGTCGCAGCGGCAGGTGGCGGGGGACTTCCTGGAAGGCAGCCCGGGGCCCTGGCACTCGGCCGAGCCTGCACACTTATTCCTCACCTGTGCCTGCCTGCCAGTTAGCCTGACGAGTTTTGTAAGTGCTGTAATTTGTGGAATTAAAATTTTCTTCTTATTTGCATCTGGCAGCATGGTGGCTGGGAGAAGAGGGAAGGGGTAGGTGGGGCTAAAGGCCTCTGGTTGGCTCCTGGGCCTATAGTGGAGGTGCCAAATGACACGGACCCCCTCCTGGCCTCCCACCTGCAGGGACAGGGAGCACCCATGGTCCCGGAGGCTCCTCCAAGGGACAGAGGCAGGGGATGGACAAGGATGAGAGAAGGGGCCCGAGGGGCACAGGCTGCAGCGTCTGAGGTGCCAGTGGGAGGAGGCCCAGCCTGACGGAATGACGGCTGAGGACAGATTTTGGAAGGGTGTGACAGTCATGGGCTTGATGGGACTCGTACCCACCCGGAATGGCAGGAGGGCAGCCTTGGTTTCATGCCCATAATAAGGCACACCCAGAATGTGAACACAGGAATCTTGGCTCCTGTGGCCAAAGGGTCTAAAAGGCAAAGTTGACTGTGGCTGAGGGAGGAGGTGAGGGGTAAAGGCTGGAGAAGCTGGCTGGTGCAGGGCTGGGGGTGGGGGAAAGGGCCTGAGTCACACCCAGAGGAGCCAGGAGAGTCACATGCTTCTGGCGTGTCCTGTGAGCCTACTTGGGACCTATTGGGAGAGCCAGTTCCCCAAATGTCGAGTCCCCCTGAGTTTCTGGAAACACTGAGGCTGGTGCCAAGAAGGAGAGCAGAGGCTTCGTGGAGGGACCGTGAATGGCCAGGAATGACAAAATGTGTGAAGCCGGGACATCTGCCTCAGAGCAAACTCTGGGGAAAGGCTTCTTTCAGTGGCCCAAGCTTGGCTTGGTCATGAGCCGGCGGTACAGGGCTGAGGGACCAAGAAACCCACCACAGTGCAGCTCCAAAGGCTTCGAAAGCCCAGGGTTGAGGAGCAGCTTGAATGTTTTAGATCTTCCCATAGTTCCGTCTAAGAGTGTGAAGAGGCAAGAAGAGAGAAACGACGTGGCCAAAGTGGGGGAACCGCCTTCCCGCTCGTGGGCTCCGCCCAGAGTGGTGGCTTAGGACCTGGGGACCGAGCCCAGCTTTGAAGGGGAGGTTCCGGTTCTACTTGTTACTTGGTGTCCTCTCTGTGCACTTGCTAATACACTTGCCCCAGGGACGGGCCCCAAGTCTCCTTCCTGGGCCAGACGCCCTGGTTCGAAGCTTGGCTGGCTTCCCCGGCCAGTTGCTGTGGCTCTCTGAGGCGGGCACGTATGGGTTTGTAGGTTTGTTTTGAGGACTGGCTGGTGTACAGAGAGCACGCGGGGAGTCTGTAACCAGCCTAACAGGGTTGCCGCGAGGCCTGGGGACAAATGCCCGGACAGGATTTGTGGATCCTAAGGGGCTGGGCCGCAGTTGCTGTTTCTGATCTTGTCTTGTTCTCTGTGGCTGAGAATGGGGTCTATAAGCTGGTTCCCAACCAGGAGTCTGAGCTGAAACACCGCAGAAGGCAAAACACAGGAGAACACACACGCGTGCGCGCGCACATACACACATACGCACCTTGGGAATTTGTCAGAAATGCAAATCCTCGGGCCCCAACCCGGACCTTCTGAATCAAAAGCTGGGGGTGGGCCCAGCCACCTGGGTTTCACTGAGCCCCCGGCCCTCCAGGGTGAGCCTGGTATGTCCTCAAGTGGAGAACCACTGAGCAGGAACCGACCTTCTCGGTTCTGGCCCCGGGCCTAGCAGCTGTTCCCTGCTGCCAGCTTGCAGCCTGTCCCCCTCCGATGCTTGCTGAGAATTTTCTGTTCATTGAGCAGCGCAGGAACTGGGCCTGTGGGGGGCAAGTCGACTCAGCCTGTATTTCAGGCAATCTTTACCTGGGTCCACGCTCTCTCCAGGAAACGAAGAGCCTCGAGTGGCCTCATATTTGCGTAATGGTTTCCTTGTCGCTGTCTCTTGCCTTAGTTGTTTTAGATACTGCATCCCTGGTCTGGTTGCCTCGAGCAGGGGCATTTTATTTTAGCCTTGTGGGCCTCCAAGTCCCCTGGGCAGACCGCGAAATGGCAGACGCCACCCCATCCCTTCCTATTCCCGAATCCTGTCGTGTAGCTGGAAGCTGCACTGGCACTGGACATAAACTTGAGATGAGGCCATGGTCTTGGCCAGTGAAGGGGTGCGGGAGTGTCGGTCTCCTTGAGATCCCGGCAGCTGCCCTCCGGGAGCCTGGGGGCACTGGGGCCGCTCAGGTGGTGGTAGGCGCCCTGGAGGTAGAACCAGGAAGCTGATGGAAAGAAGGGAAAGCCGCGGGGTACTGGTCCTTGAAGGGGCATCCTCTGGGCGGGCTCCGAGAGGCACGCCTTTAAGAGAGGTAGTGTTGCTTCCCGAAGCACTGGGCAGGGCACTGTGCGTGTGGTTTCTCATTTAACCCTCCTGCAGCCCCACAGGGTAGGGGTTTTATCTCCAGCTTCACAGAGGTCAAGTGGCTGGTCCCAAATCACAACCCTGCTGAGGATTAACCAGAGTCCTCCCCTGTTTTGGAGCCCAACCCTTCAGCACCGTCTTGTACCTCCTCCTCCTGGGAGGGAAAGTCGAGGACATAGCTCAGTGCCTGGCACAGCATGTGAGCTTACAAAAAAGACAGCCCCTTCCAACTCCACCTTGTAGATGAGGAAACTGATGCAGGGATGCTCTGCTCTGGAGCAAGAATTTGAGGGCTTATTTCCTGTTTGCAGTGAAACTGCAGCCTAAGAGATTCCAGAAGACCTCCGACTTGGGGAGAATGGGAAAAGAGAGGCAGGGTGCCTCCAGCCTTCGGGGGAAGAGGAGGGAGACACTGAACCCTGGAGACTGGACTTGGTAGTAAAACCTTGCTAGGAAAAAGCCGGGCTGGTGAGCCCGGGCAGGCCAGCCTGTGGCCTGTGTCGCCCTCTGCTGGTCATAGGTGGTACTGGTCACAGCCGGTCTGGGCCCCGCTCTCAGGACTTAATGGGACTCAGGCTAGATCACCAGGAGATATTGTCTGAGACATGACTCTGGCCACTTTCCCATCAGCGGCATCCAAGGCCATGTGTTGGCAGCTGGCTGGAGCCACGCACTCCCTTCTATTCGGTTCTTGGAGGAGGTCTGACAGTCACCTCGCCCTCTCTGTCAACCCAGGTCCCTGGTGCTGTTCTTGTTCACAGGGGTCAGCCAAGGTAGCAGTTTCCTGCTGGAGCTTCCACGGTGCCCATCCTACCTGAGCCAGGCCTGCGCTCTCCTGAAACTATCCATTTTGGTTTCCAAAGAGGGGCTTGATAGGATGCCCCCTCCCCACCCCCCCCCGCCCCCGATTTGGGTGCTGTTGGAAAGGAGGAGTCCCACGGTCCCTCTCACTCCAGCTCCTTGAATAATATTAACTGTGCCTGACATTAACTGAACACTGACTATTTTTCAGTCTTCTAAATATAACAAATACATAGTAAATACATACACACAGAGTCGTCCCAGCAAACTTAGGAGGGAGGGACTAATATTATCCCCGGGTTGTAGAAGACAAAAACCGAGATTCGAAGAAATCTCGCCCATAGTTTGCAATCCCACAGCCGTGAAGCAGCAGAGCAGGATTTGAACCCAGGATTTGGTTCCTCCGCCCTTGCTTTTTAGCCATGACACTGCTCTGCCGAAGGTGGGCATAAGCCCCGGAAATCCCTCCGTGGCCAGACCAAAGTAGTGCGGCCCGGGGTGTGGTATCCAGGCCAGGAGACAGGGCTAAGGCGAGCGGGAGGCACCTCTGGATGGATGGAAATACAGAAGTCAGGGGAAGGAATTCAGTCTCTCAGCCGGGTGGGCCTGGGAGAGGATCCCAGCACTGCCCCTGCTGAGCTGGGAGACTCTGGCGAATTGTACCCTGCTCTGAGCCTCAGTGTCCTTATCTGTGAAATAATAATAATGGCATTCCTTTCTCCGAGGGCTCTGGTAAATGTTAAGTGGGACGAACAATGTGACACTCAGTAAGCCCCCAACAGAGGCGGGTTTCTTTCCTTCCTTTGAAATTGGACTTAAGCCACCAAGCCATCTGGAGGAGGCAGAGGTAGTGATGATGATGGAGATTTTGAAAATCCCAGCTGCTTACAATTATTGAACATCTACTATGTTTAACCGGATAACTATGAATGTCTGTCATCTGTGAGGGCATTATCTTGGGACTTACTTTTTGTTCTACTTCAGTGATTCATCCATGAAGCTTTTAGAAACACTGGTACCCAGGTCCTACTGATTTAATTGGACTGGAACAGTACAGGATCATGGCTTCCCAAGTGGTTCGCATGGTGCAGCTGGGATTGAGAGGCACTGAGAATATCCCCCCCTCCCCGCCTGCTCTTGTCCCATTTAACACCTACTTATTCAGATCTTAGCTCAGATGTCACCTCTTTAAAGAGGCATTCCCTGACCCCCTAGACCAGGCCCATTGTCCTTGTTTCATACCATTATATATTCCTTTCCCTCAGAGAGAATTTATCTCGTTTACATTTATTTGTGTGGCCATTTCAATGTCTGTCTCTTTCACTGGATAGTTTTCTCACCTGTAACATGGGGAGATAAGTTCCTACCTCACAGAGCTCTTGTGAGGATCTAATAACAGACTGCAGGGAAAGAGCTCAGTTGTCTTCTAGGTGACTCACTACCTGTCACCTCAGGGGGCCCTTGGGCTACCTCACTGCTGTCTTCTAATTTCCTGATTGGCAATGTCAAGCGTGGGCCTGACGTTAGTCTCTCTGGATTTAGGCCGCGAGGCGATCCCCAGCTCATCTGAACATCCCTGTGAGTGTGACTTCATATCCCAGCCCCTAAGCTATGGGATTCTGAGCCCTTAAGTGCCAGCTCTGGTCTAGCATTCTTATTTTGTGTGCCCAGCTGGTCTGTCTTTTTAATAATCAGATTACTCACTCAACAAATATTTCACCAAGGCCCAGTTAGGTGCCAGGCTTCATCCTAAATGTTTTACACATATTATCTCATTTAAGAACTTGTGCCACTTCAAAAAAGCCTGGCCTCTTATTTCTAGTTAAAACCTGGGGCGAGGGTTCATGTAAATGAATTCAGGGAGGGTGTTAACTGGGGGAGTGTTGGGGGTGGGGGATGGTCCTTTAGCTGCTGAGCTCTCAGGCCTCGTGGAAAGACTTACTTCAGCATCATCTAATTGTTTCTGCACAAGCCCAGAACTGCCAGCTTGCCCTACTTTTAAAGAGAAATCAGCAGCCTACCTTTTTATATGGAAAACTCAGCTTTTAGAAAATGGCTCAATTTGGGGGGGCGGGGGGAAAGCATGACGCCATTGAGGCTAACCAAAACTCAACTGTAAGATGGAATCTGCTCTTGAACAGCCCTAAGCCTTTGAGGACAGAGGGCGGGACGTCCCCGAGGCAGACAGGGACAGGAGCAGGAGGAAGCTTGCGGGGAGAGATGGAAGAAAGAGAGACTCCTCTCCTTCAGCCCGGAAAGATGCTGAGAATGTGCGTAGGTGGTAGAGCCTTGGTGGGAGTGATGGTTAATTTCATGCGCCAGCTTGTCTGGGCTAAGGGATGCCTAGATTGCTGATAGACGTTACGTGTGTATGTGTGTGTACGTGTGTGTGGGAGGGTGTTCCCAGAAGAGTTTAGGGACTGAGTACTTTGCCGGTGCGAGTGGGTATCATCCAATCCCTTGAAGTCCTGAATTAACAAAAGCCAGAGGACTGGCAGACTTCCTTTCTTTGCTTGAGCTGGGATGCCCACCTTCTGCCCTCCTCCGAAATCACACTGGGCGCCCCTGGCTTGTGGCCCTCCGGACTCCCAACCGAGACGAACGCCACCAGCCCCTGATTCTCAGACTTCCAGAGACGGACCGGGTTTCCTGGGTGTCCAGCCTGCAGATGGCAACTGTGGGTCGTCCTGACCCTCGCAAGCACATAAGCCAATTTCTATAATAAATGTCTTCTAATCTACATCTGTATCGATCCTGTTGGCTCTTTTTCTCTGGAGCACCCTGAGGGATCCAGGGGTGTGCCTGGCTCCCTGTATACCAGTCTGGAAAGCCCAGATTCAGCAGAGACTCGGTGCCCCCACTGACCCCAAATAGCAGAGCCTTGGACTTGCAGGACCCTGGGGCCTTGGATAGCGGGGATCTCAGCTGTGAGCAAGAGTCTATGAGTTGGAGCCCTTTTCCTATCTATATATATATTGATACCTATATAAATATCAATATCTATATCTATATCGATATCGATATCTATATAGACTGGCATCTGGCAGTCATATAGATATAGATACCAATATATGAGACGGGAGATGCCACACCCGCCCAGGATCCCATACTTGGTTTCAAGAACAAATGGCAGACACATGGATGGACATTTGGACATTTTTTCCACCGCTGGATGCAGGGCGGATGACTCTGGAATGCTCCTCATGCCCTCCACAAACAGTTCTTCAGTCCATGGAGAAGCCTGCCCCGTGACAGGCAGCGGCTCAGCCCGGGAAGGTGAGCAGTCAGGCCGGCTGGTTTCTGTCAAGCCTGTAAACCTGAATGCTCGCTTCAATTCACAACCCAATTGTCTGTAAAATGAGACCACTTTCGGCAGGTCCCATGATTAGAATCCGTTTCTCTAACTCAGAGGCAAGACGCGGACCTGCTTTGCCAGCATGTACTGATGGAAGGAGATGGGCGAATTTTCCCTGCAGGAGCAGAGGGGCCGGGAGGGGCAGGGTGGCCGGGGAGCCTGCTCAGGCTGTCCAGCTGTGTGAGGAAGACAGGGAGCAAATCTTGGCATCTGGGAGGCAGGTTGGCCCCCTTCGTTTTGGAGTTGGTGAAGACGTCAGTTAAAGGAAGAACAGGTCCAATAATGACGTGAGCAGTGGTAACAGTAATAGTGGCGGCCACTACTTCTGGGTCACTTCTTATGAACCAGGAAGGCGCACACCTTCTCACATAACCCCCATGACAGTTCTCTTCCAGTTCCATCCTTCGCTGGTTCCTAACAGGGGCCAGGGCTTCCAAGGAGAGCCTTCGGTTTAGGCAAGCATTTGCTGAGTGTTTTCTTTAGGCACAGGGCTACCAAGGTGCCTCATAGGGCTTTCTGGCCCTTGGGTAGAAATGAGTATTTAGGAAAGTCACCAAGTACCTAACAATGCCAAGCGTTGCATTAGCCATATAGGGTATGAGAGAGCCAAGGAAACAACGATGTGATCTCCTTCAGGTGGAATGGTTGCCTGGGCAGCGTTGGGCATATGAATGACTGGGCTTTGAAGGATGCGTAGGAGTTTGCCAGCCAGAGAAGGTAGAAGGAAATGCCGGGCAAATAGAACACCTTGCACAAAAGCATGGGAGTACTGGGGTGAGTAACAAGCACTGCAGTGTGCTATTACCTGGGGTATAAAAAGATATGTGTTGGAGGGATGATAATAAGGAACAGACACCAGGCTAGAGTTGGACTGTGATGAGTCTCATGCCATGCCATGAAGCTGGGTTTTATTGCCTGGACACTGGGGACTCTCCGAGGGGTTTTAGCAAGGAGAATGATTTATCTAGTCTAGCTCTGTGGTAGAAAATGTCCCGTACGGTAGCTGGCGTGGATGTGGGAGCTGTAGGAAGACGCGTGTGGTGGGACCAAGGCAAGGGAAAATTATCGGGAAATCATGGAAGGGCTCATGGAAGGAACTGCCTAACACATCAAAGTGTCGCATGATAGGAAAGGGCGGTGCCCAGACGTAACGAGTTCCCCGTCAGTGGAGGAATCCGGTGGAGGGGGGCCTCCTTCAGTTCCTCCTCATCTTGAGACTCCAGAACTGAGTGGACGTGAGAAGGACCTTTGTAGCTGGGGTGCAGTAGAGAAGGCCTCTCCAAGCTCACTGCCCACACCCCTGCCAGCTCCCCGGGGGTGCCCGAGCCCCCTTGGGCTGCTTGCTAACTCGCCAGCCGCCTCTGCCCCCTCGATGGCAGGGTCCAGCTCTCACGACAGAGCTGGCAAACCCCAATACTTTGCCACACTCCCCGCAGGTGGGCAGGGGCATTGAGTCAAAGTCGGATCGAGAGGGCATTATGAAGAGGAATATTTTCTTCCCCATTTAAAGGCCGGAAGTGAAGGAGCTGCCCACCTTTCTTCCTGTCTGACATTGGATGGAGTCGGTCGTGCGAGGCTGTGGCGCCTGTGATGATTGACAGGACAGCAGAGCGTCGCAGAAGCCACCCCAAGGCTTGGCTGAATGAATGGCCCTGAACCCAACCTGTTGCTCTGTAAGGGAATAAATATCCCGGTTTAAGCCATTTCAAAGTCAGATATTGTGTTTCTTGCTGCTAAATTCAGTCAGGAATATTGTTTGATTAAAAAACAAGACAAAATTAAACACAGGTCTAGCTCCCAAACCGTTGGTAAGCAGTGTAGACTCTGACTTACGTTGTGGGGAGACTGTAGGCGGCATTACAGCCTACATTCTGCCTTTTGGGAAACCCCCTTCATCCTTTTTGCCCTTCCTCTCAAGTTCAGGTTTTGGCCACATCATTTTTCCCAGCCTCCTCCCATCTCTCAATATCCTTTTCATCCTCTTTTCTTAAGTGGAACAATTTGGATTTTCCTCAGCTTCTTCGCTAAGGAAAACAGAGGTTCTCTCTAGGACACAGCCGTATCAGAAGGTGGGCCTGGGAGGAACGGGTGGGAAGGGAAACCTCGGGCATGACTTTGAAGCGTGAATAGGAGTTCGCCGAGTAGAGGAAAGAGGCAAATACTGCACTTGTAAATCTCACAAAACTGTTTTCTTTCCATCACGCCCTGGAAACGCTACATGTGAAGTTAACCGATAGGTCTCACCTGGGAAGGTTGGGGATCAGACCCAGACACCACAGCGAGTGTGAGCAGAAGAGTTGTCCCTGGGTCGTGGCCGCCTGGCAGTACACTGTCCCTCGGGAGGAGGGGGGGGGCGGGGAGCCGAGTCTGAGGAGGAAGACGAAGGCGGCAGACCCCTGTGGTCTGAGAATAGCCCCGGGGCCTCCCGCAGGCTGGCAGGCGGGGTGCAGCCCGCACCCTGTCTGCGCTGGCCGGGAACTCGGGGGCTTGGGTGCAAAGGCTCTTGTCAAAGAGTTCCCTTCCGCAGCCCACATGCTAAGCTGGGCTGGTCCGGGCCAGGTCGTACTCTCTCCTGACTGTGCGAGCCTGGGACGTCGCTTCCCCTCTCTGTGCCTTTCTCAAAACTGGGGAAAGAAGAAGGCCCACAAAGGCAGGACGACATGAGTGGTTGTAGCTAGAATGCCCTGGCCAGACTCAAGAAGAGAGAGGCCCTGAAGGCCGCCGGCCTGGCTCAGAGTCTCACAGCCTGTCCTGTGGCCTGGTATTAGCTCCTGGCAGCAGGCACAGCCAGAGAAGGCCAGGCTTCCAAACCGAGCTGGGAAATGACACGAACAGGACGTGTGGGCTATTAACAGGTTGTCAGCACGGGGGTGGTTATTAACAGCTGCCTCGTTGAGCTAACGGGCCTGCTGACGCTGAAATAGTGTGTGCATGTGTGCACGCGTGTCTAGAAAGCCCTTTCAGTCACAGACACCTAACAGGCCCCTCCCCGGGTGTGGCAGGCCCTGAGGATACAGAGACCAGATGTGGACGAGAATGGTCCCTTCCCTGGAAGGGCTCTGCCTCAGAGTCAGTGCAAAAGAGAGGAGCCACCTGGATGCTGTCATGAGATAGGGACTTACTGAGGGAAATGGGGGCTTACAAAGCCACCGGAAGGGCCAGAAAAGTGGCCTCCAGGGATGAACCTGGAGCACAGCCTCTGAGGCGGCTGCTGGCGTCGCTGAGCTCAGGGGCACGCTGCTGGGGCTGCAGTTCGGGAAGCGGGAAGTTGCCTCTGCTGCTGCTGGCACAGCAACTTCCTCCAGCCACTGGAAGGTGTAGGACGGATAGCAGGACGGGGCTACAGAGAACCTGTCTCCCTCGCCTCGCCTGAGAGCTGCCCCCGCCCCTGGGCGGGAAGATGGCTTCGTCTTTCCAAATCTTGCTCAGGCTCTGGCCTCCATTGCAGAGGAAGGGGCACTTGTAGGAGGGAGGGTGGGGTTGGAACCAAGGCAGGGACCGTGGCCGAGTCTCAGCCAGTCACCACTGGCTGTCTAAAGCCTGGCCAGAACCAGCAACCTGCCCCTGCGTTCTATTTCCTCTTTATACTCAACCTTGCAGAGATGGGGACGGGGAACCCCAGAGGGCCTCCTGGAATTCCTTCACCAGCTCTCTGCCTTCCTCCATCAGGGACATCACCTGCGGGGCTGGGGTACGTACAGGAAGCTTGGGCCTGGAAGTGCCAATGGTTTTCAGCGTCAAATTCTCTCTTTCCAGGGGCCAGGTTAGGCTTACCCTCGCGTGGATACAGGGGAAATGGATGTGGCAAGTGAATTCATTGATTCAACTACTATTTACCGGGCACCTTCTATGTTTCAGATGCTACTCTAGGGCTGGGGAAACAGTGGTGAGTAGCTCAGACACCCCTCGTGGAGCCTACTTTCCAGTGAATCAGAATATGATGAGCAAGTCAAGAATTGAGAAAGGAGGGGCGCCTGGGTGGCTCAGTCGGTTAAGTGCCCAACTTCAGCTCAGGTCATGATCTCATGGTCTGTGAGTTCGAGCCCCACGTCGGGCTCTGTGCTGACGGCTCATCAGAGCCTGGAGCCTGCTTCAGATTCTGTGTCTCCCTCTCTCTCTGCCCTTCCCCTGCTCACACTCTGCCTCTATGTCTCTCAAAAATAAATAAACGTTAAAAAAATTAAAAAAAAAAAAAGAATTGAGAAAGGAATACGTGGTTCAGAGTAAAGGACGCGGAGCTGTGGAGTGAAGGGAGCCCAGGGGAGGGCAGCTTTCAATAGGGGGGCGCAGCTGAGGGCCTTTTTGGGGAGGTGACTTTGAACTGAGGTTTGCTTGAGAGGTCGGAGTCAGCCGTGGGAAGATCTGGAGCATGAGCGAAGAGTTCAGCATGTGCAAAGGCCCCAAGGCAGGCATGCTCTTGGTGTGTCTGAGGGCCAGAAAGAAGCCAGGATGTCTGGACAAAGGAGAGTGGTAAGGAAGAGCAAGCAAATGTCAGCAGATGTCATTTCCCTCAAGACCTTGAGGGCCGTGGGGGGAAGTTGGGATTTATTCTGAGAGTGGCGGGAAGCCATTGGAGGCTTCTAAGTAGGAGGATGGCATCATCTGATTTACATTTTAAGGAAATGACGGAGACAGATGGGTGAATGATGGTGAATGATGGATTGGGGTGGGCAGGGAGGCTGGCAGGGGGCTGGCATGGTGAGCAGGAGAGAGATGGCAGAAACTTGGACTAGGGTGCTGGCCCAGGAAATGGAGTTTGGATCAGAATCTCTGTTCCTCTCCCAACCCCCCAGCCCCAGGTCAAAGCAGTCCCTAGACCTTGGAGTCCTGCTCTGGCCTTTGTCAATCTCATCATTGCCAAAAGGCCTAAGGCGTGTGGAGTTTGTGGGGTGGGGAGACGTGCCCTTTGTTCTCAGACAGACTTGTGTCGTGTGCCGAGGCCCAGACAGACCCGGGTTCAAATACAGGCCCTATTACTTGCTGTGGAACCTTGAGCAGGTAAGGTAACTTGGTTGCCATAGGCTTCCGTGTCCACACCTATAAAACAGGGACAATCATGCCTTCTTTTGGGGAGGACGAATTGTGAGAAAGCCAGCCCAATGGGAAACACCCAGTACAGGGTCTCCGTGAATGTCCGCTTCGCACCTGCCTCACGGTCCACATCCCTTTACTCGTGCTCCTGCTACCCCTGCACGTGGGAAGGGAGGGGGGAGCCCAAATGGTCTGTCTAAAAAGTCCCCCAGTAATGCAAATGTCGGCAGCAAAGAGAAGGAGCCAAGCTCTGCTCTGACCGAGGAGACGGCAATGAATGATTTATGTCCAGTGTAATGGTTACATAAGCAGCTGTTACATTTTAAAAGCATCATGCAAACAATATGAAACATTTATTTAAGTGGTTCTGCACTATGGGGAATTTGATTTAATCAGCCTTTATTTCTGTTCTCATTAGAATGAAGTCTGGCAACTCTAGTAGACAGCCCTACCTCCATTTGGTAGCTTCCAGCTACTGAAAGCAAATATTTTTACTGTGTCACAATTAAACATTTATATAGCACCCGGCTCCCCATCTGGCCTGCGGATGGGAGGGGGGGGGTACAGTGAATTCGTGCCAGGAAAGCCTTACACGCAGTGAGGCAAGAAGCACCCCCACATCTAACAGAGTTAATAAAGCATACAAAGAGCCCATTTGAGAGTAAAAAAGTTCACTGATTCATAATATTCCGCCTGCATCCGTAGGTAATCTGAGGGTCCTTCCGGTGGGCTTTTCATCTTTGTTATTCTGGCCCGAGCGAGATCTCTTGCTTTTGTTTTTAAATTCTAAGACCATCACAAGTTACAAATCACGGAAGAGGCTAAGAGCCTCTGAAGATGATAAGATTTACCTGAAATTCCACCAAGATTTTCATGAATTATGTTACCAAATCAGGATAAGGGTTCCCCGTGGAGAGACTTGGGGGGGTGGTTACACAAGGGGTTTTCACTGAATTGGCAATGCTTTATTTTTTTAATTTTATTGATTTTATTTTTTTAATGTTTATTTTTGAGAGAGGAGGACAGAGTGTGGGTGGGGGAGGGGCAGAGAGAGAGGGAGACACAGTATCCGAAGCAGGCTCCGGGCTCTGAGCTGTCAGCACAGAGCCCCACGCAGGGCTCGAACCCATGAACTGTGAGATCATGACCTGAGGCGAAGTCGGATGCTTAACCGAGTCACCCAGGCTCTTATGTATTTATTTTTTAAAGTTTTTATTTATTTATTTTGAGAGAGCGAGAGAAAAAGCAGGGGAGGGGCAGAGGGTGAGAGAATCCCAAGAGGGTCCATGCTCAGTGAGGAGCCCGACATGGGCTCGATCTCATGAACCGTGAGACCTATGTATGTCTTAAATAGTGTGTTCTATTGGTAAAAGAAGAAAAGGAAAAAAAAATTACTGGATATTGGGGTAAAAAACCTGAAATTCCAGTCTTGGTTCCACCACTATCTTTGTGAATCTTAGACTCACCTCCTGCCTTTTCTGGGCCTCAGTTTCCCTATCTGTGAAAAGACAGCATTGGGCTAGAGCAGTGTTTCTCAAAGTTTGTTCCCTGAATCACTTCTCTAGTGATGTCCCTTAAAAAAAAAATAGTTCCAGGGGCGCGTGGGTGGCTCAGTCGGTTGAGCGTCCGACTTCGGCTCAGGTCATGATCTTGTGGTCTGTGAGTTCGGGCCCCGCGTTGGGCTCTGTGCTGACAGCTCAGAGCCTGGAGCCTGCTTCAGATTCTGTGTCTCCCTCTCTCTCTGCCCCTCCCCCACTCATGCTCTGTCTCTCTCTGTCTCAAAAATAAATAAACATTAAAAAAAATTAAAAAAAATAGTTCCATAGTTAAATAAGTCTGGGAAATACTGAGTACTGTCTGCCCCCTGGGAAGATGATAGAATGTTAGAGGTTCTGAGAAGTCCTGTGGCAAAGAGGTCTCTTTTGTTCAATACCTATTTAACTATTGTGAGGTACCAGCAAATGTGAAGTAGCCTTTGGGATTTATTATTCTGGATTAGTCCAAGGATCCTTTTAAGTCTACATTCTTTAATAACGTAAGCCAGCTTCCTGCCCTGAACAAGATAATCTCTAGCTAGCCCTGGAATAGAGAATGAGGACATCCTGGCCCATCACTTTTCGCTAGGCTAGCCAGCTGAGCATCCTTCTTTCCTGCTTCCTCTGGGCTCACGCCCTCCCACCGCTGGGAAATTCTTCCTCAGCCACTCATTGCAATTCCTAGATGTTTATCTTTCCTTGCCCCTTGGCTCCCCACCCTGTAATTGTAAGTTTTCCAGATCATCTGTGGCTTAGTATGAGGCGATGAATCTGAGGATCAGAGAGGTTGTGCGCTGAGACACGGTCACACAGCCAGGGAGTGTCAGGACTGAGACCAGAACCAAGTTCCCTTCTCATTCTCCTCAATTGCTCAAATGCTTGCCTTACATTCAGTTTACATCCCGCCCTGTGCGGCCACTGAAGGACGGTGTAAGTCCTTGCATACTATCTTGATGCTGTTTTTTCTTGTTACTGTTTATCTATGATGGTTGTTTTTGTTTTCGTTTGTTTGTTTTTGTATGGCTCCCCCGGGAAGACTAATAATTTCCTTAAAGGTGAATGTCATGTCTGTATGTGCGCAAAACCCAGCACTGTCCCGAGGATGGCAAGGCACTGACAACACCGTCAGTGCCTGGTCAGTGAGCGTCTGTCCACCTGCCTCTTAATCTGCACGCCAAGGCGTCTTGGCGCCAAGCACTCCTCTCTCGAGCGATGCGGTCACCTGATTTTCTTCATACGAAGTCACGGTTAAGGCTCCCCCTCAGCGGTGGGGATACTGCAGAAGCCTAGAATCACCTCAGCGCTCCTCACAGGTTCTTCGTCGATTATTTACATTGGAAAAAACCTCGATTAACTGCAATCCTGGAGTTACCACCCTCGATTTGAGTGAGGAAGATACAGCTTGGGGGGAACCAGGTTTTTACCATGGATTAAAAGAGAGCTACATAATTTCTAGGGAGAAGCCCTTTGTACAATCATACAGTGACATTAGGTGTGAAAGTGAAAAAAAAGGAACTCTGCCTTTTTGAAGGGTTGTTGTAAACACATCCTGAAAAACAGCATCATTTTCTGCAGAATTCTCATGTGACTAGGAAACAGAAATGAACCACGGCTGAGGGTCGCCGATAGCGTGTTGACTTGACTTTGCTCCGTGGCTGCCTATCTGCCCCGGGGACCAACTCAGAAACGACACCCTCCTCCCCCCAAGTTCTTTTGGGGGAGCTACTCTTGAGGCTGACTGTTCGGACGCGGTGTTTTGTTGGAGATGGTTTTTCAGGAGAGGAGCGTCCACCCACTAGATGGCAGTGTGCCTGCGGCGGCACCCTCGAACCCCCATCACACGGCCTGTTCAGCCCTTGAAGGGTGGCTGGTCCGAGCTGAGGTATGCTCTAGGTGGGGGGCGGAGGGGCGGGTAATGTACAATATCTTATGAATAATGTTTCCTATTGATTGCATCGAATGACACTCTTTTGAATAAACGTGGTTAAATAAAACACAGTATCAAAACTGTTTTCATTTGCTTTTTAATGTGACTGCTAGAAAATGTAAAATAGCGTATGTGGCCTCATTATATTTTTGTTGGCAGAGAAGAGAGAACAGAGTGGGTGGGGAAGGTGGGGGTAGGACCAGTGGGCAGAGCCAGCGTAAGATCCCGTGCAAAATGGAAGCAAACGACCAGCTGGGCTTGGGCGGTGGCTCCTCCTCTGTTCTGAACTCATGACTCAATCAATTGAGGCATCGTTTCTTCCATTCACAAATGGGCAACCAGTGTTACCTGGTCGTAGGAATGCTGAAAGGCTCAGCTGTCGGAGAGCCGTAGCTGTGGTCCACTCAAGCCTGCCTCCCAATGCAATAGTAACAGCACCCCCTTCAGTCCCAGAATCCTCCCAAGTTAAAACAATAAATTATACCTCGTTAATTATAAATTATACCCTCATTAATAAATTATGCCCTAGTTAAATGAGATTATGAATTCTGAGCACCGGGCACATCGTAAGCCATGGAAGAGGCCGACTTCTGTAACTCCGCGCAGTTCTAACTTCGAGCTCTACTTCTGCTCGAAGCACAAAACTCTGCCGAGGCGTTTTCAGGTAATTTGGCTATTTCAGGATTATATTCGAATCCAGAGTTCTGTCTGTTTCCTTTCTTCCAATGGTGGCATCTAAGTGAGGGGAGGTCACGCAGGTGGACGGCGGTGGGTGGGGAGGGGACTTTGGCCATTTACTGGCCTTCTCCAGGGGACTGTGTTCCTCCACCTCTCTGGTCACTGCCGCTGTGACCGATGAAGTCACGGCCCACAGCACCTCATCTGCTGCGGCATCCCCAGCCCTTCCTGGGGTCTCTGCACCCTCCTGGGACTGGCTGGGTTTGTAGAGGTCGGCACCGGAGGCTGACTCTGCCATCCCCTCTCGTGTAAGCTCCCTCCTTCCTCACTCAGACAATGGCTTTACATGGTGCAGTAGGAAGGTCCATTCGTTCAGTAAACACATAGACTTTGCACCTACTTAGACCAAGACCTTTGGCTGAGCGCATGGAATACAGAGAGAGACAAATAACAAATGTCACCAGCCTCAAGGACAACACCATCTTAGCCAAGACACTCACCCAAACACCAGGTGGAAAAAAACCACTTCCTAGGAAGAAGTGCAACTAAATCAGGTCTTTGGGATGGGTTACTCACGGGAAAGAAAACCAGGGTTGGGACCATGTGGATAAGCTTTGCCGAACAGCTTCTGAGGACACCTGGAAGGGGGAGAGACAGTGATTGGGCAGAAGACTCAGCGTGAGCAAAGGCTTAGGGTATAAACACCCAATGTTTCAGTGTGTTTGAAGGCGTTTGGGTGGAAGGTTGAGACGTTTGGGTTTGGTTGCGTTGGTCTTGGGTTTTGGGCAGAGTAGATAGGGCCAGAACTGTATCTCAAGGACCCTTTGCCAGAAGTCACACATAACACAGACTGAAGAGAGGAGGTGCAGAGAGACTGGAGCCAAGGGGAGCCCACCAGGAGACCCGGATGAGGGAGGGAGCTGGAGAAATGGCGTGACGGGGTTGTTCGAAGAAGACATCGCTGATGTTGACCTCACAGGCGCTGGGCACCAAAACGATGTGGCAAATCAAAGAGGTGCAGATAAAGATGGTTTGAGGTTTGGAGTGAGTGGGGAGTAAGGGGCAAAAGAAGGGGGAATTCGGTTTGGGAATCAATGTTAAAGTCCTGTCCTGGGCACGGGTGCTACGCGTTGCCCAGCTGTCCAAGTGCAGACGGCTGGTGGGCAAGACCAGATGTCAGGAGAGGAAGTCAACTTGGACAAGCCAACTGGAGAGTCATTTTATTTCAGGGAATTAGGACCGAGGGAAAAGAGGAAAGAGCAAATAGGATAAGTGTATCGGTCAGGGTCTCGACCGGAAACAGACGCCGTACCAAATTCTGGTGACGTGAGGAGACATTTTTTAAAAAAGGACTAGTGGCAAAATCGTCCGCGGAGTATAGAGACAGCACGGGGAGAGCTGGGGGACCTCTCTCTCCTCTCGGGAGGGGGCGGTCACCAGACCCCAGCCAACAGGAGGTGTGTGGAGTCAGACACCCTGAAAGTGGCCGTTTCTCCAGGTGACCTCACAGAGAGGGAGCCCGGTGAATGTACATCCTGGCCTCGTGCTCTCTCTCCTCCTCTGATCACCTGCATCGTCCCCCCACTGGCCAAGAGCAGACAGATCCCGAGAGATAAATGGAAGGTTCCAGCAAAGCAACTGTAGCCCTGATGTAGCCAGACAAGATGCTAATTCCTCAGGAGAGAATGATTTCCAGCCGTTTATTCTTTTATCCAATAAATTTTATTGGGTTCCTGCTTATTACAAAGGTAGTACATGTTCATTGTAGGAAAAGTAGAGACTATATAGACCAGCGAAAAAAGAAATAAAAAATCATTAGCAATCCCGCTGTTCAAACCAAGTCGCTGTTAATAAAAATGCAATTTCTCGGACTTTTCTATTAAATATGTCGCGTAGATGTCTTCCCATGTTGGTACATACAGATAATGTCATTTTGAACAGCTCCTTTTATATGGAGATAACCCCTCCTCGTGGAGATGCAGGTTGTGTTCTACATTTTAAATAACACTGCATCTCTGCCGCTGAATGTTCATGTCTCTACGCTCTGCTCCTAGCAGTGGAATTGCTGAGGCAAAAGGCATATTCATTTTAAAAGATAATGTCACATATTCTGGCATTGCTTTAAGAAAGAGAATATAACTTAAGAGCCAGAGTGTGGACTTCTTGACCAAACCCTGCTTGAGAGTCCTTAGCGAATCTAGGGAAACTGATTCACCCCTCTGGGCCTCAGTGTCCTGATCTGTAAAATGGAGATAGTGATCGTATGGTCCTCACGGGTTTGCTGCGAGGATTCAGTGAACTATTGGGCACGATATGCTTAGAATAGAGCCCAGAACATGGTAAATCCTCAAAACAAAGTGAGCCGTTATTATTACTCGGAGTCTTCTTAGGCGGGAGATACTGAACAGACGATAAAGTGCTTCATGCTAAGTGCAGAAACGCAGCTTTTTTCTTCGAGACCTTCAATTCCGGCTCAGCCCTAGCATTGCAGCGAACGGGGAAGGGGGCTTGGACAGTGCGGAGCACACCCGACCCAAAGGCTCCAGAAAGGCTTCGCCGGGCATGATGAGTCTCTCTGACGCTCTTCCCTAGGAATCCCTTCTTTAAGCTGATTTCTGTGAGGGCCTGCAGGCAGAGAATCCAGGCCCTCCTTGCCTGTCCCTTGGGGACCACATCGGCTCTTGCTTTAGACTCAAGAGTTCAGACCGGATTTAGGAATCCTCCCCAACCTGCCCGTTGTGAGGCTGGCGAACAGGGAGAGAGAAGAAAGAGACAGGAGGCCAGGGGCAGAATTCGGAGGCATCTAGGGGGTCTCCAAAGGGTTTGCTGGCACTCTTAGAATAAAGTCTGCACGCCTCAACTTGGGCTTCCAGGGTCACTAGTGAGGCTACGTTTTGGCTCTTGGCCTTACTCCTCCCAACTGGCCCCTCCCGCTGCCAGCAACCTTCACATGCCGAGGCCATCCCTGCCTGCAGGCTTTGCAATGGCTGCTCCCTCTGCCTGGAACGCTCTTCCTCAAACTTCCCCTGGCTGGCAACTTCATATCCTGGAAATATCACCTCCAAAGAGAGCCTTCCCCGGAACACTTGCTCCTTGCCTTCATCCATTCAACCGCATTATTGAGAACCTACTAGGTGTTGGGCACTTCTAGGCCCTAGGACAGAAAGATAATCAAGATTGAAAGGCCCCTCCTGGAACTCACATTCCAGTAGAGAGAGGCAGACAACACACAAATTTATGCCTGGAAATTATCAGAGAGAGACAGGTGCTCTGCAGAGAAATTAAGCCCCATGACAGGATGGTGGGTTCTGAGACTGGTTTGGACCGAGTGGTCACAAGGCTTTCTGAGGAGGTGATTTAATGCCGAAGTCTCTCAAACGGAAGAAACCAGCCATGTTCCCAGGGCAGGTGGTGGCTGGGGGGCAGCATCATAGCAGTAGTCCTCGATCTGGGAAATTTTGCTCCCTGGGGGTCATTTGGCAAGGTCTGGGGACATTTTTGGTTGTCACAACTTGGAGTAGTGGGTTGCTATGGTCACACAAATGCACAGGACAGTCCTCTATGGCAAAGAATTATCCTGTCCCAAATGGCAGCTGAGGTTGAGAAGCCAGAGCTTTGGGTTAGGGGTCCAAGGATGAGGAGCATATGAGGGGAAATATGAGGGACAGACAGACAGCAAACAAGCAAATACAGAAGTGAGAACAATTAGCAGGAAAATCCCTGCCTCTTTCTTCCATCCGGCCCGTCCCCGCACTCGGAAAAACAAGGAACCAATGTCCACATGGGTTATCCCAATTAACAACCATCGCGTTTGCTCACAGAGAGAAAAATTTGGCAGGAGATAGCATACTACACTCACATTCAGCTAACGTGACAATTATCACGAATCATTAAAAAACACACAGAAACTGAGCTCATCATTCAAAATTCCTTCCGTGAATCTTTGCCAAGTACCTACTATGTGTCAGACATTAGAAACATTACCAAGTACATGGAAGAAACTCCTCCCACTTCCACCTCTCTCTTTTCTTGCTACGCACAGAAACAAGCAGCAGCTAGAGTGGGAACGCCTGAGTAGATTTTTAAACATTTATTTATACTCTAAAGAATACTCATCAGATTTTTGGTTGAAGAGCTCAAGCAGGTTTTGATAGAGGAAGAATAGTAAATGATGATTTCCTTCACACACACACACACACACACACACACACACACACACACATTTTATAAGTCTGAAACCTCGATCCATCCAATAATCAACATCTACATTTAATCATTTAATATTTAATATAGACTTTTTCCAGAAAAGTTGTCATTAGGTTGATTGCATGTCTCAAAAGAGCTTTGGCTAGATATAAGAAGGGATTATTATATATGACATTTACGCCTCAGTTCCCCCTCCCTTGCCCCGGGGCAGACATTGCTAATTGATTGCAGCACTCTTGACTGGAAATACAGAGCTACGGACCCGGCTCTTCCTAATGTAGCACTCCAGCTACTCAGCGCCAGTAAATCTAAGTTACCACAAGGATGAAACATTTTTGCCTTTTATGATTTTTTTTTTTTTTGCATTATGTCATTTCTTTCCCATCTTCAACTTGTGCAGCTGTGTTTTTTTTTTTTTTTTTAACCTTAGCTCAGGAATGGTCACAGATACAGTTAGACAAGATTAGAGAAACACTCAGGATGCATAAATGGTTGTGGTTTGTTGACTTCCCTACAGGAAAGAGAGATGATGGGTTCTGAGCTGGCTGATGGCTTTTGCTCCTCCTTGCTGTGACGGCAGGTCCCAGCGGCAGGTGGGGCCAGTGAATGGGGGAGCAGAGTGTGTGATGAAACAGACACAGTCAGGAGATCAGTTTTATATTTTTATATCCACAGGTCACGTCCAAAGGGCTGGGCAAGGCAGGACTGGGAGCCCTCAGGCTGAGGGCAGATCAGCCGGGAGTTAGGAGTGGAACCCTGCCAACAGACACTGAATGGTTGATAGGGAGTCACCCCCTTCCCCTATTCAGGGCCAGCTCCTGGCTCCTGCACGGAACAGTTCTGGCAGCCTAAGGCCATCAAGTTGGGCTGGAAACTCTCGCACAGACCAGTCCTCTGCCCCTTCCCATCCCTTGCCGAGCATGAACTGTCACTGTCTTTGCGCTGCAGATAAATTACTCCCTTGAATGGAGTGCAGGACCTGAGCCAAATCTCCTCCCTTCTGCCTCCTTCCTCACCATTTCCCAGGCACAAGCACAGAACGAAATAAATGCAAACCAAACACCAAGTAGGCCTCCCCCCCGCCAGGAAATTCTGAAACGGATCTCTGCTTGCACTCAGACCCCACAGACAGAAAAAATGAGCTCAAAGTGCCGTCACTTGGCACTTATGTTAGGATTCTGGGCCGGGAAGAACTCAGAAGGTGCCCCCTCCTTCTGTGCCCATACCCCACCTTCCCTTCCTTTGCATCGGTGCCGAATATGCTTCATTCATAAATTAAACATGAGAAAGCCTGCCCTCATTCCTTCGAGATTCACGTAACGTCGGATTATCTGTGTGATACTTCTCAATTTATAAAAATCTCTCAACTCAGTTAATTGTTCGATCTTCACGACACCCTGTGGCTTAGCTACTGTTACTATTCCCGTCTCACGGACAAGGAAACTGAGGCTCAGAGAAGTGAACGGTCTTGCCCAAGAGAGCGAAATGGGTAGATATTTGGGATGGGAGTCCATGTCTCCTGACTTAAGGCCTTCCAGTACAACACAGCTGCTGTGTAAGTGCTGTGACCTCTAAATTGAGAGCGTCTATCTTTAGAAAGGTTTCATTACGATAGGAAATGACCCCACTTAGTGCCAAGGCCAGGCGCAATTAATTTGAAAGTGTCCGCTGCACTTCTGACACCAGTCAGTAGGGCGCCGAGGAACTTAGGCTAGCCTCTCTCTGCCAAGGGCCCGAGGGCCTGCAATAGCTCGGCACCGCCCTGGCCTGCTCCCTGGGGCTCAAGCCGATGTCGTGTGTGAGCCACATACTTACAGCTCCACCTACCCATCATTCATTCATGCACGCACTCACTCATTCACCGGGCACTTCCTGTGTGCCAGGTGCTGCAGAGCAAGCAGAACCGACGCGATCCTCCTCCTTTGTCTGTGGGGTCTGAGTGCAAGCAGAGATCCGAACCGTTTCAGAATTTCCTGGCAGTGGGGGGGGGGGGGGTACCTACTCAGTGTTTGGTTTGCATTTATTTCACCTGCTCGTGGGCATGTGGGTGGGAGATGGTGGAGACAGGCGCCCCAAACAGACTGTGGAGAATGTCAGGTGGCACTAGGTGCTAAAAGTACAAGAGGGGGCATGGGGCGGCAGGTGTTGGTATTGACAGGGGAAGGAAGGAAATCTCATAGGGCGGTCAGTGAAGGCGGCCCCGGGAAGGGACATTTAAGCGGAGCTGGGAAGGAGCGAGTCACGTGACTGGGCAGAGGAAAAGCACTCCGGGCAGAGGCAAGAGCTGGTGCGCAGGCCCTGAGCAGAAGGGGAAAAACGAGGGCCGGGTGCTGGAGCGGCTGTACCCCCACGCTGCACCCCCAGAGGGGGCTACGCCCCAGGGTTCGCTGCCCTGCACTGCAACGATCTCCGGGGATTGTTCTTTTCTGTGTGTGCCCAGTGATCTCCGCGGGCAAATGGCCAGAAATCAAATTTCCAGAGCCAAGAGTCTGCACATTTTAAAAGGTAGGAGCCACTTCCAGAAGCTTTCTCCTACAGCACGTTTCTTCTTTCCTCCCCACCCCTGCCCCTCTTGGTACGTTTTGCTCAGAGGCCCACATTAATCTTCCCCCAAATTGTTTACCTCCTGCTACTTGCGTGTTCAGAGACCTCAATGGCCACCACTCGCCCAGAGGAAAAGGCTAAACTTTTTGGCCCCGGAACTCAAAGCTTCCTCCGTCTGCCCCCCGCAGATGTCTCCCACGCTTTCTCTTGCTGCTCCCTCACACAGTCTACTCGCTTCTCCAACCGATGCTTCCTAGCGTGTGCCTGGTCTGGGAAAAATGGAAAGCCGAAAACTGAAGGGCATCAGTCTGGTTGGTGGGGTCACAGTCAGCTGAAGCGCGCTTGGTGGGCCGTTAGAGGCTCAGTGGCCAGCCGCCCCGACACTCCTGCATCCCTCAGCCACACCTTGCGTCCTCTGTTTTCACTGGATCCAACATTTATTCTTTCAGCAAGCACATACCGTCACCTGCTAGAGGCAGGCTCTCTGCTAAGCATGGGGACCCCTAAATGGGTACGATTACAGCCAAGCTCTGGTGCCTTTCCCATTTCTCTCTCTGAATTCCTCCAACCCTACTGGGATTCTGCCTACCCTAGGAATCTTCTCGACTACCTGGGAGCCCAGTCAGCTCCCTCCTCCCACCTCCCACAGAACCTGGTCTCTGCCTTCCGTTTGGCACTTGGCATGAGTTTAGCCACAGTCACTGATATTATTTTTATTTTTTTAATGTTTATTTTTGAGAGAGAGAGAGACAGAGCGTGAGCAGGGGAGGGTCAGAGAGAGAGGGAGACACAGAATCCGAAGCAGGCTCCAGGCTCCAAGCTGTCAGCACAGAGTCTAATGTGGGGCTCAAACTCATGAACTGTGAGATCGTAACCTGAGCCTGAGTCGGATGCTTAACCGGCTGAACTACCCGGGCGCCCCAACTCTGATTATTTCTTGATAGTTGTGTGTTTCATCGCTTCAACTAGACTGGGGCTAGGAGAGGACAGGGACTGCAACTTAGTTTACATCTTTGTAATGGTCTCTGTGCCTAATGGATTATCTGGTATGTTGTGCTTTCTTATTAAGTATTGGTTTGTTGAGGATCTGATTATGCTTCATCTCTGCTCAAAAAAAAACAAAACAAAACAAAACACTTGATAAAACCCAAATTCCTTAGCCTGGCATTCAAGACCTTCTCTTTAGGACTTGACTAAACATCACCTCCTCCAGGAAATCTTCCAGGAATGATTGTCTCAGGTTGAAGCTCACCTGTGCCCTACGCATGCACACACACACACACACACACACACACACACTCCTCTGTTGTCCTCTATCACAACAGCTGTCTGCAAGGTGGATGAGAACTTAGTCTTCAAAGGCACGAGCCCCTGAGTTCTTTTTTTTTTTTTTTTTAAGTTTATCCATTTTTTGAGACAGAGAGAGACAGAGCATGAGCAGGGGAAGGGCAGGGAGAGAGGGAGACACAGAATCCGAAACAGGCTCCAGGCTCTGCGCCATCAGCATGGAGCCTGATTCGGGGCTCGAACTCACAGACCGCGATATCATGACCTGAGCTGAAGTCGGACGCTTACCTGACTGAGCCGCCCAGGCGCCCCACAAGCCCCTGAGTTCTAACCTTGGCTCTGCCACGCAGTGGCTGTGTGGCAGTTCCCTCAGCTCTTAGAGTCTCAGCTTCCTCGTCTGTCGAGTAGGCGTCATAACCACATTTCCTCCTCGCAGGGACAGAGGGCCCCGCTGTGAGACTGCAGTGAGCCAATGCCGCCGCTGTGGAAAACCGCGGTGAACTAGCCTCTCGCTGGCCGCCTCGGGCGTCTGTGCGCTCCCTGAGGGCCGTCCAGAGCCGGCTTAGTGCCCCTCTGAGCTCCTGGCGCCTACTGGGGTCTGGGACGGGGAAGATGCTTAATCGCTGTTCGTTGGGTGAGCGACCAGCCACACTTACCTGTCCTCCCAGGAAGACAGAGCCGAAAGCCCCCCGACAGGGCACTGGGAACAGAGAGAGGGCCTAACTTGGGATTGAACTCGCCTCTCCTCGGGCGTGCTCTCCTATTTCATGACCCTGCCAGGCTTCCTGGGGCAGCTGTGCTGAGCCAGCCTCGGTATCTGTCTGACAGATTCACTCAGATGCATCTAGACTCCACTGAGTTCTTCCTTTTCTATCTCGATTCGAATAATGTATATTTTCCCATTATAATTTAATTTTCTCCCTTCCTCCCAAACCAGAGCACTTTGCCCATAGAGACATGGGCCACTGTTTGCATTTATAGCATCCTTATTAATCCTGCCCTGACCTCTGGGCTCAGCGCTCAGCCTGGGGAACAACTTTAGTTCCCTTTCCACAGGGCCTATTAAAATGCCTTTCTTTTAATTGGTCCAAAATGGAAGATGAGCTAAAAAAAAATATGCCAGCTCTCCTTTTCCATTTCAGGGTGCAGGAAGGACGCACGGGTGTGCCTGCGTCGTGTCTGCCATGCCCTGTGCGAGGGACTCAGGGGACCCACCTAGGGCAGGCTGCTGAGGCAGGTAGTGGTGGGGGCTCACAGATCCTCTGGGGGCTACTCTGGGCTTCTGATGGTGACACTAGGGCTTAGAATGAAAAAAAATGTAAAATTGTGTAATACTGTGAATTCAAACTTGGCCATCAGCAAACCTGTCCTTTAAAAATGCTGGTCAGACACTAGAGCTAATATAGATAGCGCCTACATGCCTTGACTACTTACTATACTTGAGGCTCTGCCCTAAATGCTTTCTTGGTGCTCATCCCTCAAACCCTCATACATTTGAGAAATATATTATTTTTTCCATTTTCAGGTGAAGATACTGAGGCGCACTGAAGGTATAAACTCAACGAAGTAACCTAGCTCTAAACGCAGAGAGCTGTGGCTAGCTCACACGGATCCTTTCCGGAAACGGCGTAGGATATCCTGTTCTCTGGGTGGTGGCCCGGCCTCCGCAGCTTGGTGATGGGAGCACCGGGTGCCAGCCCTCCTTGCCATCTTGGACCTGAAGCCCTTTGCACAAGGTATAAACCACTCAACCTTCCATGGTGGCCCTGGTGGCAGAAGTGGGATCTGAACCCAGACTGGCTCTGGAGTCTGTATACCCACCTCCTGTACACCCAGCCCTTGCTGAGCTGGCTCATGGGGGTTCTTCTGTGCCTGAGTTACCGGAGCTGAGAGTAGACCTGGGGACAGAGAAGCGGCTCCGTCCTGTTGGTTTGCTAAGAGCAACTGGCCAGGAGGGTCCATGAACACGTTGAGACCCCAAGACTAAGCTCCGAGGGCAAGTCTTTGGGGTCTGAAGATCCTGAAGGCAGGTCCTAGGCAAATCTCTGGAAGGATTTGTGTGGGTTAGGAACCCACTCTCAGATCAGGCAGGGCATGGAATGACACTGTCAAGTTTGAGATTTCTATTTCAGGAGATGACATGGTGGAGAAGGAGAGGCATGGTGTTGAGCACCAGACGGACCAGGGTTTCTGTCTCGGACCCACCTCTCGCCACCTGCGTGACTCTGGGTACATTCGTAACCAGCCGCGCTCAGCCTGAATGAACTGAGTTGTCCTTGTTGGGTGCCTACAAGAGTCTCCCCACTCTGCTCCTCCATCTCTTCACCTGTGAGGGTATCCCCCACCCCAAAACCTCGCTGCCACATCAGCCACCCCTCCTGCCTCCCTGCCCCCAGCTGGAGAAATGAACAGAGTTCCTGCTTCTGTGGGGAGTTGGTGCCGTTAGCGAGGAGAGGCTCACGGCCTTCCAGCGCCCAGGTGCTCCGGGGATAAAACCGTTTCAGAACCCTCCCCTGTCACCTTCCTTTTTATGTAAAACGCTCACGCAGAGACCCACCGGCTGAATCTTTGCTCTGCTTCTCTTTTTCTGTGCTTATTTTTCTTTTCCATTGAGACTTTTGACCAGGGCTGTGGCAACAGCCAAGAAAACATTCTTCGAGAAGCCAGAGAACATTTAAAATTCAATTTTCCCTTTGCCCCAGTAAGAACGACCAAAAATAAAACAAAACACCGGACTGGACCGTGTCCTCCTTGTCTGGCACACACTTTTCAGGGTCCGGGGAGAGGCGCTAGGGACAAACGTGGTTCTGACAGAGTGTTCTCGACCCTCCGATTCCGGACGCGGGATAATTCCATTCACACCCCACTCCTACCGAGTCATATCACAAAGAACTCACTCCCTCAGCACTTGGCCGAAGCAGAGTACAGACGAGAGGGTCTGGCCAAGCCCGGAAGACGATTCGAGGAATAACAAATGTGCTCACGCCCAAGGAGCGCATCTCCCTCTGGGGGGCCTGGTCTGTCTCGTGGAGGCCCCCACAGGCCAAGGACTCTGCTGTAAGCACTTCTGCTCCGGCCAATAATAATCATCTCCTTCCGTCATCCAGTGTCCTCCTCCCGTGAATCCCGTGCATCATTGACTGTTGACGGGATTTTGAAATGACAGCTAGGACAAAATGAGAACGGCTGACGATCGCTTTCTCAGGGGTTGTTCTATGTGCTCTGCCCATATGACCTTTCTTCATCTGCCTCGGAAGCTAGGAGCTGTAACTCTCCCAGTTTACGGATGGGAAAATGGAGGCTCAGAATGGTGAAGCAACTTGCCTTAGGTCACACAGCTGAACAAGTTGTGGTTCAACAGAACTCACACCTTTGAAGGGCTACCACCCTAGATAAGATGCCTCCAGTGGGGGTCACCCTCCCTACCCTGCTGAGGACGAGTGTTCTGAGAGGCAGTGTAATTTATACCCTCGAGTCCATTATTCCCGAGCAGGCGTAGGTCACATGTTCAGAGCAGGCACCTGGCCTGTCGGTGCGGTAGGCCTTGCCCTCAGGAAGCCCATGGTCCAGGTGAGGAGGCAAGATTAGTAAATGGGAAATGAGGACAGAAACAAAACCACGCGGATTGGAAAATATATTCCATTAATTATAAATATCACGGGGAGTGCTTTCAAAGTGCATTTTATAGGAATGTATTTCCTTGAAGTGCTAATACATCTTCTAAAATATATTCAGGGGTCAGATTTCATTCGTGAAGCCGTGGGCTCAGCATTGCCAGTTTTGTTTCTCTACCGCGGGACGTCGTAGGACTTTTACTCTCCTAATCTGCACGAGGCTCTCACGCTGCATTTCCTTAATCATAAGATGCCACCAGTTCTAAGTGGCATCATTTGTGCAACGACTACTTTTCCAGGAAATAAACCTGTTCCCAGATGCTGCGCATCAAGTGTAAGACGCGTGCTGATTTCCAAAGCGTTCACATGTGGCAATCAAAGAAATGTGTTATTAGGCAGGGGATTCCCAGGACTTTGGGCCAAGGAACCATCTTCTTCAGGACGGGGGCTCCTCAGAAAAGGCTTCGGCCACCACGGGATGGAGGGGAGAGCTGTCTCAGAGCTGGGTGGCCAAGGTCTAGACCTCGGGGAGGCAGCCTGGAAGTGTGTCTTGAGATCTGGGCAGGAGGGGGAAAGAGAGGCCGGACGGGGCTGGGTGCTGGAGCACCCACAAGGGCCGCTCCTTCCCTCAGGACTGTGTCCTGCCTGGGACCCCGTTATGATGGGAGGCTGCAGGGAAGAGGAGGAGGGTGATCTCGGGACATGTCTCCTCATCACCACTCAGCCAAATGCTGAGTACAAGGAACAAGCAGCCACGGATCCTGCCCTTGGGACCTCACGGTTATCATGGAGACCTTGAAACCGGCAGTTTCGGCGTAAGCCAGGCACTGCTATGGAAGGGGAAATGTAGGTGCTGCGAGAACCTAGAGGGTGCCCTTCCTGGCTGGGAAGTGGTCAGAGAGGGCTTCCTGGAGGAAGTAGCTTGTAAGCCAAGGCCTGATGGATAGGAGGAGGTGAACAAAATTAGCACTAGGGTAGCCGAGACGTTGGGGTAGAGAAACGGGCATTGCAAAGGCCCAGGGCGTGCAGGGACTTGATGATCATGGGAGGACATACGGATTTCACCTTAGAAATAGTGGAGACCTGGTGTGGGGTTTGAGACCAAGGGACTTAAAGACGCTGAGTCCGAACCTCTGCTATGATCTTTCTGACCGACTGGCCTTGGGCAAGTTCGTCTCCAGAGCTAAACCTCGGCTTTGCGATCTGCGAAGCGGGGATAATGCCGGCACCGACTGCAGAGCTGTGGTGAAGGTTGCACAGGAAGGTGTACGCAAAGTGCCTGGCATGGAGCGAAGTAGTGTTACGGAAGAGCCCCGGCCCCAGCGCGGGACGGCGCAGGTTCGGGTCTGGCTCCGGCACGTGTTAGCTGCATTTCTCATCACCTCTCTTTTCCTCCTGTTCAAAGGAGATGGTACCTTTCCAACCTTCTCATGTGGGGTTTTTAAAAAAATAAGTTTTTGGTGACACTCGTTAGTAAAAGGAAAATAGAGGTAACGGTCAACGTAGGCATTCTCCTTTCTCTTTCTTTCTAAAGTCCCGCCCTTTCTTAGATCTATAATCGTTCCTCCCATTCGCATTGGCTGACGGCCGGACATGTCCTGAGACCCCAGGCTGCCCCCCAGCTTCAGCTCCTCAGGTTCACCTCCAGGCTCCACACGGCTCTGAGAATTCCGTCAACGGACTCTTTCTGGGGCCGGATATCTAGTGAGCAAAAGGAGAGCAACAAGGGCTGTTTTGTCTCGAAAAGCCAACGACTTATTTAAGATTGCGCTGGGCTCAGGTGAGTGAGCTGATGGCCCCACAGCACGTGGAGGTTTCGCTTGGGGTCTCCAACCCTGGGACCTTCTGCTGTCACTCTCTTTAGAGACTCATGGCACCCACCTAGGCGTGTGGCCTTCCCTCCTTTTGGCTTTGGCCCTCACCAGCACGGAAGGTCTGGTGTTTCTCAAGCTCTAGGCAGGAAGGAGGTTCGTTTCTGTGCCAGGGTCCTCCTGGCTACAGGGATGCCCGGTCCCCTGAAGGAGGAAGGAGTCCTAAGGGGGAGAACGGACGAATGAACCCTCTGTCTTCCCCAAGCTGGGGACAACAGGAAGTAGAGAAAGATGCCCTAAGGAGACAGAGGAGGCTTCTCTGGACATGAGGGCCACCTTGCTGGCCTGGTCCCGCTGAACAAGTCCCAGGCAAGGCTGCTTTGGACAAGCCATTTACTAAATCTCTTTGTGTCCAAGTCACTTTCTTAAAACTCAGTAGGTGCAATTATGACTACCTGCCGTTTATTGCCCAAATCCTCACAGTAACTCTTATGTATAATTACGTCTATTTTACAGGTGGGAAAACTGAGGCATCGAGAGGGGAGAACGCTTGGCCACATTCACAGGACCAGTAAGGAGGGGAGTGGAGACTGGAGCCAGGGTGCGAGAACTCGAAGCCGGTGAGCTCACACGTGGCACAAGCAGCCTCTCCGACCCACCCCTCCCTGCTTCATTCCCAGGGCCAGTCCCTTCAAGCTCCAGAGAGCTCTTTCAACATCTAGACCCATGTATCTGTGATTTCCCATGAAAATGCCCCAAACGCTATCTCTTCCACCAACTCACTAATCATGGTATCCAATATTCCCCTCCTCCCCAGATTATGCCATATATTTCAGAGGTTTTCCATGTAGCTGCAAGTCTGTTACCTTAGAGGAAAGCACAGCAAACACAAACAAAATCATTTATCTGATCGACGGGTGTTTTAAAAGCACAGGAACTGAGGAAATAGCAGAAGAAGCAAACAAGTTTTGAGGAAGTGGAAGAAGGTGCCCCCACTGGGAGGTTAAGCCCGGGGGAAACAGGGAGGAGCCCCGGGTCTCCATCTGGAAGTGAGGCCAGCCTCAGTGTTGCCGGTCTCCTGGGTTTCCATGAGGACCACCTGGAATCGTGGCTGAGCTGGGGCTCTCTTCACAGCCATGGGGCAGGGGGTGCCACACCCAGCCCGACCCTGGAGCTGGTCTGGGGTCCCACCGGCTCCCCAGCTCAGGTGCAGGTTACAGGTGGTTAGAATCACTGGTCCAGGAGATATATTACCCACACTCTGACAGACGGGAGGTGAGAGAGTGCAGCGGCCTCCCTCAGCTGCTGTCCACCACAGAGCTGACAGCTCGAGCATGGACCGCAGATGCTAACGTTGCCCAAGGAAGGGCCTGCCCGACCTGAGCTTTCTCCCAGCCCCCTGACCTGGCGCACCAGCAAGCCAGAGCATCCCAGGGAAGCCAGGTGGCCCGCAAGGAGACTTGCACACAGGCTGCTCTTGAAAATCTCCCTTCTCCTCGGGGTTGGAGGAAAAGCAGCACATATTTGCAGTGCAGCTGGACAGCATGTATCAAGGACATTAAAAACAAATTGTCCTTTTTGGCTCTATTTCTGGGAGCCTATTCCAAGACAACAGTCAAAATGACAGAAGTACCTACCTGCACAAAGATGGCCCGTGCAGCCTTATTTATCACTGGAAGTCATCTTTACATCCAACAGCTGGGAGACGGTCGAGTAAACTGTAGTCTATCTACCTTCTCACCCGTACGCAGGCGGTACAAATAACGCCATGAAGACTTTGTATTAATAAGAGAAAATGATGGTAATGCAGTAATAAATGAAAACGCAGAAGAGTAAAATACCTGCAGTAGTAGATTGTAAAAACGGCCACGATATCCTGTAGATTTCCTTTTCAGGAGGCCATCTTTCCTTCCCGTCTCGAATCGGGGCCAGCCTTGGGACCAGCTGGGACTAACAGAATGTGGTGTGAGTGACATGGCACAAGGGCCAAGCCTGGACCTTGAGAGGATGTGCAGCTTCCAATTCTCTCTCTGTGCTTGGAACCAGCACTGTGAGAGCAGGCTCGTCTGGTCGGCTAGGAAGCCCCTCGTCACCCCAGTCACCCCATCACTCCGGCTGATAGCCAGCCACCCTCGGGACCTGAGTGAGGCCTTCCAGGGCCAAGTGAGTACATGAGTGGGCCCCGCTGAGGTTCGCCAAGCTCAGATCAGACCAGAAGGACCACGCAGCAGAATCATGAGCCTCTGTTGCTAAATTTGGGGGTAGTTCGTTACACAGGAGTGGATACCTGACCCACCAGCCTACGAGCATGACCGGGCACAGGAAAACTACTCACAACGGGGGGGGAATAAAATCCTGGAGGAAAAGGTTCCAAAATGCAAAGACTAGTTTTACTACATGGTGGTGGGATTATAAATCAATTTTTAAAAGCTCATCTGTTTCAAAATTTTAAGACTACGTTCAAGGTTTTTGCAATGAAAGATAAACGCACATTTTGAAAAGTGAAAATAGGAGTGGAACTTTGTTCTCTGTAGAGATCTAATTCAAATCTCTCTGGCACGTTTGCTTTCCGAGTTGGGGCCTCATCCGTCGGCCTACCACGGATACAGGGGGGACTTGAGCTCCGTCCTCCACCTCCAGGCAGGGCCAGGGCGATGGGCTCTGGAGGGCTATCCCCGGGACACTTGGCTTGTCTCCCATAGGCTCTGAAGCAGGGAAGCTTGGGAACAGCTTTCTAGGGTTTTCAGTGGCCATCTGTAGCTTCCCCTGTCCTCCCAACCCCTATGGCACTCACAGTCCACAAGGGCAGGCAGTCCCACACCCTGTTACTCTTTAATTGTTCCGCTGTGTCTAGAGGGCTCCAGAACCTAAGCTGGCAGAGGACGATGAGCCTGGCATTTGGCGTGTAAAAGCCTGGACCCAAATCCCAACTCTGCCCTTCCTGGCTCCTGCATTCATTCCTTGGCACAGACTGTGCTTCGGGGCCTGAGCTAGGCCTGGACGTTAGGAGCGAATGGACAATGGACACAGTCTCCTAGAGGGAGTTGGTCTTATGGGGAGACCTACAAAGTTAGGGTGACCACATAATTTACCGTTGAAGCTGGGCTGTTCTCAGGAGTGAAGGGAGCTGACTGCAGTAAACAGGGGCCGTCCAAGCTACTGGGGACCTGTGGTCATGCTACCGGGAGCCCATTCTCTCCATACGGGGCTGCAGTCTGGAAACGCAGTCCCGCAAACAAAGGTAATTGAAACAAATTACAAAGAAAATCACCTCTTCCCTTTAAATACATGAAAGTAGGTAACACTCCTAGTTCACAGTTAACACTGTTCCTATTTTTCCTTTGCTCCTGAATTTTTCCTAACTGAAGCTGCTCCAAAACCCCTCACATGTCAAACCGGAGAGGATTTTCTAGGACACTTGGCCCACGTGGGTTTTCTCTCTTCCAGCCACCCCCTCCCTTTCCAGCTCTCAGCACTATGTTACTTCTCTGCCTCCTGCCTCTCTAATGTCAGCTCTCCCCCCACCCCCGCCCCGTCTCCAGAGGGACAGGCAGGAGGAGAGAAGGAGAATCTGACAGTCGAGGACAAGGGACTGACTACTTGGGGTGGGGAACGAATAGAAGGACCATGTAGAGAAATCTGATCAATGGCATTCTTGGTACACACACAGATAAGTAACACAGTGTGCAAAGTTCAAAGATAAAGCAGACTCGCCTGATGGAGGGAGGGGGACACCAAGTTCAGATGACCCTTAATAAACATTGATTGAATTATGATTTAAATGCTCTGTGACTTTAGTCAAATCACTTAACCCTTCTGAGCCTCAAATTCCTCTTCTAAAAAGTAAGTGAAAGAATGAATTATGAGAATGAGGAATACATGAATGAATGATACTTTGGCAGTCACAGCCAGCTGACCAGCAAATTTTGATGCCCCCCTCCCCCAGCTCCAATAATGTGATATTTATGCTGAGAAGTGGCATTTCCTCCAGGACTACATTTCCCAGGCTTCCTTGCACCTGGGTGGGACCATGTGACTAGTCCTCACAAATGGAAGGTGAAGATAAGTGATGCATGTCACTTGCAGGCCCAAGGTGGTTAAGTATCTATCACCCTCATTTTCTCTCTGCACGCATTGCCTCCTTCCAGTGTACCGGCTAGATAATTCTGGGGTCACCTCGAGGCCACAAAACAAGGGAGTCATAAGATGAAGGAGACTGATTCCACTAGCAACTACCTAGAGGGGAGTCGCCCAACCCTGAAGCATACATTCTGGACTCCCCGCGATGGAGAAAGGCACTGTTATTGGGGCAAGCCAATAAAATCTTGAGATTGTCACAGCAGTTAACTCATCCTGAATACTTCTCCTGCCTCTCAGGGTTGTTATGCAGATTAAATAAGACGAGTGTAGTGGCTTCAATGGCGCCCCAACACCCATACCCCTCCTGCCAGTCATAGAAAAAAGATTTGTCCATGTCCAAATCCCTGGAGCGTGTGAATGTGGTCTCATTAGAAAAAAAGGTCTTTGCAGATATAATTAAGGATTTGGGGATCAGCCTGGGTGTGCTTGAAAACCAATGACAACTGTCTTTGTAAGACAGGAGAGGAGAAGACACAGAAGAGGAAGAGTTCCAGTGAAGAGGGAGGCAGAGATTGGAGTGACTGACGCAGCCACAAGCCAAGGAATGCCCGGGACCTTCAAAAGCTGTGAGAGACAAGGAAGGACCCTCCCCTAGAGCCTCTGTGGAGAACATGGCGGGGCTGGCAACCTCTCGATTTCAGACTTGTGGCCTCCAGAACTATGAGAGGATACATTTCTATTGCCAGTTTGTGGCAATTTGTTACGGCAACACTAGGAAACTTACACAATGAGGTATGGACAGGGCCTGGCAATAAGGCACTAGGTAAATGGGGAATTGTAACAACTAGCCCTGGACCCAGCTACAGTGTACTCCTTAGAGACAGGGTCTTCCGGGAGATCAGGAGATCCTGTCCCCTGAGAGCAGGCACATTCAAATCTACCTGGTTAACCCCTTGAGCTCTGGGGGAGCAATCTTATTATTTGTGGATGGCAAACACACGTATTTATTAATGTGTGACAGGTGAGATTGAAAAGCCCTTCTCTGCAGCGTCCTTTTTTAAATGCTTGCAGATGGGGCGGCTGTGGGGCTCAGGTCATGATCTCACAGTTCATGGGTTCAAACCCCACATCGGGCTCTGTGCTGACAGCTAGAGCCCGGAGCCTGCTTCAAATTCTGTGTCTCCCTCTCTCTCCATGCCTCCCCTGCTTATGCTCTGTCTCTTTCTGTCTCTCAGAAATAAATACATGTTAAAATTTTTTTAAAAAAAAATTTGAATGCCTGCAGGAAGCAGCTGGCGGGGCCAGTACCCTGGGCTGGGAGCCCAAGAGCCAGCCTCAGGAGCGAAGGGTGGCTTCCTCCCGGGGTCCTGGCTCAGACCAAGTCACTGGCTTCAGGAAGGCCATGTCTGGCCCCTCCCCAGGCGGAGAAGAGGCCGTAGGGAGAGGCTTCCCAGGGCCTGCAGAGGGAGGCTGTGGCCAGCAGGTCACGGGTTTGCAGAATGTCCACCAGTCACAGGTGGCTATTTACATTTAAGCTAATTAATGTAAATAAAAACAATTTAGTTCTCCACTCACATTAGCCACTTTTCAAGTGCTTAAATGCCACATGTCCAAATGCCTACTGTAGGGACGGCTCAAGTGTCCGTCATTGCAGCATGTTCTATTGGACCATGGTGCTCAGACAAGGAGGGTTAGGAGCTTCAGCTCTCTATGTCACCGGCATGGTGACCTCAGACAAGCAGGTCTCTGCTTGTCCCAGACACTTGCTCTGCTTTAGAGCATGCATCTATCAAATGAGGGCAACCATACTCCCTACTTCTAGGGTCCTAGGATCATGTGAGACGCTGAGAACTTGGCATAGTGCCCGCCACGTGTTAGTACTTAGGACCTGAGAGCTCTAGTTTAGGGTAGGGAAATCATCTTCAGAAGAGGAGTATGGTAAGAACACTGCCTGGGAGTCAGCGGACGTGGGCTCCAGACTATGTTCTGACACTTCGAGGGAGGCTGCAGAGAAATGTCTGAATCCCAATCCCTGCACCATCAAAGCTGTGTGGCTTGGGGTACGTCACTTCACCTCTCTGAGCTCAGACAGCTCACCGGCAGAAGGGAAGTTCACATCTTATTGGATCCTATACTACCGGGAAAAGTGACTCCTGTGATTCCAGGGAAAGAGAAGGGGTGGAAGCCTTTAAAAGGCTCATAATCTTTGCCCGTGATCCCTGCTTTTAGAATCTATTGGAAGAAGGGAATCAGAGAGAGGAGCAAAGACTGATGTTGGAAGGTTGTCACTGGAAGATAGCTAATAATAACAAAACCTTGAAAATAGGCTCGCGTCTACTAATAGGAAAGCACACACGTTACGGCCCATCAGTAAAACGAACTATTACGGACACGAAGCATTATGTCGCGAAATAATATCACATTGATGGGAATGTGTTTCTATTTAAAATAAGAAGGATGTATTTAAAATCATGCAGAATATTCCTAAATTTATTTTTAGAAAGCATTGGCATTTGTCTTTGGAATATAATCTAAACATCAATACTTTGACAGTGGTTTCCTTGGGATGTTGGACTTGATTTCTTCTTTTCGCTTACTGCACTTATCAGATTCTCTACAGCTTCCCTCTACTAGTGTGTGAATAGAAAACCTTACACATGCAGCAAGCTGTTGGCCTACATGATCCGGAAGGGCCCTTGGAGGGATATTCTATGACTCGGCAAAAGGGTAGGAATATTCTGTTTGTAGCTTCGAAGCCCCCACCACGCAGGGAGCTGGCAGGGGGCGGGCAACGGAATATCATTCAGTGCTTGGACCCCGTTCTGACAGCCACCACTAAGAGGAGCTAATGCAGATTGGGGGCCTGAATCTTACCAGAGTCAAACACGTCCACGGCGGGGACTTCTCGTCGCCTCCTGATCACAGGCAGGAGACGTGCCATGAACACGCACTGAATGACTGAGTTTAGGAATAAATGGTCAGCCGGGTGTTTGCTATGCACCAGGCACTGTGTGTGTGAATTGCTTTCATAGATTCTCTTCCTTTGAGTTTTTTAAAAACCGGGGGCAAAAAAAATTTGCTTTTAATAAGCGTGTGAAGAACTGTTCAATCCTTGCTGGTAATTTGAGCAAAACAAACTAAAACTGGGACTAATGAGTTTTCACCTAGTTGATAGGCAACTCCTTCTAAATGTTATCGTGTCCAATATTGGTGAACACGCTGTGGAAAACGCTACTCTTATGTATGTGCTGGCTGTGTACACACATTAATCAATTGGTATCAACGTTCTGGAAAAAAAGTTTACAGTAAGTATCAAAATCTTAAACATGTACAGACCCTTCGCCCTAGAAGTTTTGCATGGAGGTCTGGTCTTTATTCTAGGGAAACAGAATGGGCAAAAATCGCAAGGAATATTTCATGCAGTACTGCTTCTGTCACCCGAGCTTTCCCAGATCTCGTCAGCTGGAGGCTACAAATGAGCAGCGTTTGTTTTGATACACAAACATTCGGGCTCAGAGGCGCAGCTCACAGCAAGTCAGCTTTCAGACCCCCACAGATATTTCTGAGGGTTCGCAGAGATTCCCTCATGTACTCAGGTGCTCTTTGCTCTGACCTGCTTGTTGGTTCTTTGGCCCCAAAGCCAACTCAGTCCAAAAGATGAACTCGTCTCTTCTTGGGTGTCCCTCCAGGCCCTCTCTCCGCTTTTCTTCACACTGACGATAGGCACCAGACAACCAGCTTCTCTCCACCAGTTGGAGGGGCCCCGGACAGTGAGGTCAGCTCTTCCTTCTCCCGCTCTGCCACTGAGGCCCCCAGCCTAGAGATACCCACTCTCAAGGAGACTCCCTCTCTGCTGTTGGACACGGCTCGCTTCCCTCAGCCCTCAGCCTGGCACTGCTGGCCCCCAGAGTACTACACCAGTGTCTGTGCTTCCCTGCATCCTGCCCACGCCATGGTCAATAGGACCTAAAGCCTCCTCGGATTTCCCAATTTGAGTGTGCCCTCTGAAGCGGGGTGCTGGGAGGCGAGTTCTCCAAAATGCAAGAGCCCAGATTCGCAGTGTTCGTAGATTTTACTCGCACTGTGGCCAATTTCCGGTTCCCAGAGGTTTAACAAATGGCGGCAAGTCCTCTCCTGAAGCTGGTGCGAGCCAGCTCAGCGCATCACCAGCTCTGCCCTTCCCGCGACCCTGCGACTGAGGCAGGAGCGTGTCGGGCCTGTGGCTACCTCTGCCACATGATGAGGCCGATTCCCTGCGGCCGTCTTCCACCTCTATGGCCTCTCATCTTTATCCCCAGGCTCTGGTCCCCCAATTGTGTCCTTATAGATCCAATCTCCCCCAGACCTGTCAGTTCTAGGACAATAATGGGTGCAAGAGAGGGTAGGGAGGGGGGAGCAGGTCCACCGACCAGCAGAGTGTGACCATGAGCCCCACCAAACTAAGAAGCCAACAAGCACCATTCCTCATTATCCAATAACATGGCATCAATGGACTATACCATGGCTCACCCACATGAAAGGTGTACTGTACAAGCTTTTAAAAAACGTTTTCTGGTATGGGAAAATGATGACGATATTCTGTTACATTAAGGAGCAAGAGGTTTTGTTCTGGTCAAATGCTACAACAGGGATGAACCTTGAGTACATCATGCTAAGCGAAATAGCCTGACACGAAAGGAGAATTACGGCATGACTCTATTTATACGAGGTATCTAAACTGGTTAGACTCAGAGAAACGGAAAGTAGATGGCGGCTGCCAAGGAGGAGGGAGACACGGGGAGGTGTTGTTTCACGGGTACAGAGTTTCAGTTTTACAAGATGACCAAGTTCTGGAGAACTCGTGCACCACAACGTCAATCTCGTCAGCACTCCCCAAGTGCACACTTCAGCTGGTTAAGATGGTGAACGTTTTTTGAAAGAGCGGAAGATTTTTTTTCAAGCTAACCCACAAACAACAGCAAGACCCCGAGTGTCTGTTTATCTAGAGGTGTGATGATGAGTAGGACCAGTTCCGGCCCGGATCTCAGGGAGCGTGTACACTCTGGCGGGAAGACCAGTGACCGGGGAACACGCACGTGAAGAAACAGAACGTTACGAGGACACGGAAGGCAGGCACCGCACGCAGTGCTCCCAGCATGTTAAATCACAGCACTGACCTGGCCCCGGAGGTGAGGAGAGTGGCTAAGGGAGCAGGAAGAGAGGGGACGACCCCGGGATTGAGTTCCCTGGAAGGGGAAGAACTCACCAGCAGGTGGGGACCCAGGGACGTGTGCCCTCTGGAGGCAGAGAGTGCACGCATCCTTTTATGAGTGTCTGGAAGGACGCACACACACCCCTGGCCAGCAAAGCCCCCCCAGGCGGTGGGGTTATCATCGCGCCGTAGCCTCTTCCTGCACTTCTCTATCCTGCAGCGTTTCCACGGTGAGCTGGGATGGTTTTGCAGTAAGGAGAAAGCATAAGCAAACGACCTTACCGCGCAGACGGATGGCAGTGCTCTTTATTTATTTATGCTCTTCCTTGTTTCAAAGAGGATCTCAAGCTGCTTACAATTATGTTAACAATATAGCAGGCTGAAATACCTTGTCGCTAAGTGAGAAAAACGAGGGGAAGGGAGAATGTGGCTGTTCGAAATGAGAAAGGCGGGCGGCTTCCCTTCACTCAGAGGGAGCAGCCCTGCCGTGCTCCCCCTCGGGTGCAGTCTGGCCATTTAAATCCAATCTGGACACTTAATTGTCCTGTTTTTATACATTGTCTTCTCAACTCCATTGAAAAATCTTTCACCATGGTTGCCTCTTTTATTTCTCTCTTCCTGAAGATACGCTATTTTATTTTTCCGTTGCGCCTTTTTGCAGTTTCAAAAATCCATCTTCCGTTCCCCACGGGGACCCACCGCAGCAGAGTGACGCATTCAGAGCCTCCGCACAGTAGGTCCTCAAGTGTCTGAGCGAATGGCTCAGCGAGGACTGAGGGCCACTCATACCCACTGCCAGCGGCATGCAGCCAGTGACACGCCCTCCGCACGGGCTCAGGACACGGTTGCCAGTTTGATTTATGGGACTTATTATCCCAAGTGGCGGCGGCGAATAGGTATTGACTCAAAAGGGTTTAAATAAATAAGAGGATGCACAATCCATAAGGGGCCATAGACTGAGGAGGGGGGCTTGGAAAGGAGCTGAGGCAGACGTCGTAAAGGAACACTGGTTCTCGTGAAAACTGTGCCCAAGGGAGTCATGCAGGAGCAGGCATGGGCTGTGGGGTCAGCAAGCACAGGTTCCCATCAGGCTCCATCACCTCATGTGACGGGGGAGTGACCCTGGGCAAATCATGGAAACGAGACCTTCTGTGAGGACTGCTGAGAGGAAAGTAGATGCGGGAATATTGGTGTATGCACATGCACTTGCATGTATATGTGTATGTGTACGCATGTGTGCGTGTATGTACAGGTTTATGGCCATGGGCCTATGTGTATATGTGCACATATGTCTGTACATGTGTGTGCATGTACGTGTATGTATGTGGGTATATGTATGTGCGTATATATGCATGTGCAAGCGCGTACATCTGTATATGCATACGTGTATATATGTGTGCAAATATGCACACACGTGAACACTGAGTGTCTGTAGGTGTGTATACATGCATGTGTATATATATATATGCACACGTGCATGCATGCATGTATATATATATGTATTTGCATTTGGATGTGTGTTGGGAACCATTTTGGGCTCACAGGTTGAGACCCCTCCCTGTGTGGAAAAGGTTGAAGCAAAGCTCGTCAGCCAAACGGGCGCCTAATCTTACCTCCTTCTAAGTGATTTTTCAGGCCTGGATTTCTTGAACTACTCTCATTGGCCTAAGGAATGCAATGCTCTTTTGTTTTACGGCATTTAGATAAAAGGGAAGGACCTAGAGCAGGATGCTTTGATGAATTGCATCTGAATGAGAGTAGCCTGGCCACCTTAAAGTTGCATCTTGGGGATGGGTTGCACAGATTGATAGCAGTTATGAGCTGGCTGGATATTGGTGTGATTTGCGTAAATGTTAGGCTCCTATTACGTAAATTCCCACATTCACAAGCAAAGGACAAGCATTGGGAATTCTGTCCTTGCCAGACGGGTTGCACCTCCCCCATTGTAGTCAGAAGAATAGGCGGAATGACTCCTGGCCTGTTTATAGATAATTAACAAGGCAGGCCTAGGTAACTTCCTGTCCTCTCCCCCAGCCTTAAATTTATATGCTAATTAACTTGAAAACAACTTGTGAGATTGAGATTGAGGAAATCGCAGCTTTACTGATAAAACACATTATTGTTCAAACTATGCTTACTGATGGGCTGTCACTCATTGCTGTAATGTAACTCACTACTTTTAAATAAAGACACTGTGACTGGCAGGGCAGAGATGCCAGAATTGCCAGGGCTGCCTGCTTGGTCATCAGACTACATCTCTCTCGTGGCTCCCTCATTTCCTTTCGCCTGACTGTCCGTCCTTCGTGGACCTCTAGATTTGCCAGAACAAGGACCCTGGCAGATGTGGCCCATAGTAGCTGCTCAGTAAATGAAAATTCCCTCTTGTAACACTGTTCTTCTATTCCATTTGTGCACCAGTGAGCAACCTGATATCAGAATATAGACAGCGTTTCTAAAGCTCCCCTATGCCACTCCGTATAGTCATTTCAGGCTTTTTCATCCCCGCTGGTTCAATACTACCACAATCACTAGCGACAGTAAGTTTCCCTTCTACATCACTTACAACATGTTCCAGTTACTGTGGCTGCACAACAAATTCCCTCAAAATATAGTGGCACAAAACCACCATTTAATTTGCTCATGAGTTTCGTGGATGGGGAATCCAGAGTGTGCACAGAGTGGGTGGCTGGCCTCTGCTCCGTAATGTCCGTGGCCTCAGCTGGGGGCCTTGAAGGCTGGGGCTGGCGTCACCCACAGTCTCCTTCACTCCTGTCGGCGGTCATGCCCGTTGCTGGCTGAAAAGTGAGCTGGGGCTGTCAGCTGGAACACCTCCACGTGGCCTCTTGGCCGCCTCATAATACAGTGGCTGGCTCTAAGAGAAGCGTCCCAAGAGAGGGTGCTCAGTGAAAGCTGTGTCGCTGCTTATGACTTAGCTCTGGAAATCACACACGGTCACTTCTACCACATTCTACTGGCAAGGCGGTCACAGAACTCTGCCAGTATTGAAGGCATCCATGAAGATGCCCCTCTCGATGGAGGAGTGTTGACGTCACATTGCAAGAGGAGCACGTGGGATGGGATGCATACTGGTGTGAGCACCTTTGGAAAATACAATCTGCCGGTCAGGAGGCTCAGGGGATCTCTTATTTTTCAAAAAGCACCGAAGGCTTAGGTATAATTATCTCCATTCTAGAAATGGACAAACTGAGACTCAAAGATGCAAAGCGACTTGCCTTGGGCACTTTAACCTCTCTGAACCTCAGTTATCCCATCCGTAAAATGGGGAGAAAAATCTCTACCCGAATAGATTCGTATGGGCCTGAGTGCTTGTTACATTAGGGGGTTGGAGGTTTGAAGTCGGGAAGGCGTTTTGTGATTTCTCACAGCCCACGTTAATGAGAGCACTGATCTTTCTTGTTGTAGCATCGTTATTCCCTTGCCCTCCACCTACAGCCCCCGGCCAGCTCAGCACCTGAGTCTTTCTCCACAGACCGTCAGGAGCAGAGCTTGTCCCAGCGTTTTGGAGGCGGGCTCACTTTCGTGCAGCCGAAGAGCTCACGGGCCCCCTTCCTTGCCTGTTTCCGTCTTCCAAAAGGACAAGTACCTTGGGACGAATGCTGATGTGTGCTTATAAATTCCGAATGTGTAACCCTTAAAAACTCCTTCAGGCAATTAAGCGCAGGGAGCCCGTCGGTCATAGAGAGATGGCTCCGTTGCATTCCCGGCATTTCTCTCCCCCAGGGAAGCAGGAGGAAGGACTGGTGTTTTTGCATGAGTTTGTGGGTCCCGGAAGGACTCTTCTGGCTCCCGGGTGGGCCAGAGACCATCCTGGAAAATCACTTCTCCGGGGATTTATTCCAGGCCCTGTGTCCCTCATTGTCAATCTACTCTCGAGGGCTAAGGCCTTAAAAGACCTGCTTTCTGCTTGCTTGTCATATTGAGAGGAACAAATCTCTGCCCTTGACCCCAGACTGTACTTGGACAGTCTCTGGGAGGCCACCTGGCTGAGCAGGCTGTCCCTGAAGCTGGCTGGCTGGGACAGCTGTGGGACCCTCACAGCCTTCAGCTTCTGCTTGGCTGGGCCTTAACAGGTGGATTTCTCTTCCTCTGCCTCAAATTTCCATTATCCCTAAATCTTCCTCATTCACTTCCCTAAACGAAGTAAGTTTAAAAAATCCAGGGGCGCCGGGGGGGCTCAGTAGGTTAAGTGTCTGACTTCAGCTCAGCGAGGTCACGATCTTGCGGTTTGTGGGTTTGAGCCCCGCATTGGGCTCTGTGCTGACAACTCAGAGCCTGGAGCCTGCTTCAGATTCTGCATCTCCCTCTCTCTCTGCCCCTCCCTGTTTGCACTCTGTATCTCTCTCTCTCTCTCTCTCTCAAAAATAAATGAACATTAAAAAAAATTCCCAATAACGTAGTTGAGAAAACAAGCTCAGAGAGGTGCCGTGACCTGCGCAGGGTCACACAGCATGCAAGTGCCAAAGGCTCTGGAGCCTTTGGATCCTCCTGTGGGGAAATGCCAGCCCCCTAGTGGCTGATAAGCCCAACCCCTTGGAGCTCTAACTCCTCCTTCCCTCATGTAAACAAAAGGAAAACCATTTCCCATTCCTGGCTTCTGTGCCAGACCAGAGAGACTGAGTGATGAAGAAATGTCTCTAAATGTACCGGGATGGTCTTTCCTGGCTTCTCAGTTTTGCTGACTTCTGTGGTTCAAAATCTGTTTTCGACAGACCCTGGAAATTGCAGGTGTGGGGGCCTGGTAGCGGCTGCCGCTGTCTCCTGGGTGGGTACCTACTCACTCTCTCGAGTTTGCGTCCCGGGGCTGTGTGCTCACACTTGACCATGTTTGGGCATGGAGGCTTGTCCCAGATGGGGACCGAAGCCCGCTTTCCCAGAGATGGGCTGGGAGCCCAAGCTTCTCGCTGCAGCTCAGACAGCCTCTTTTGGGGTGGGGGCAGGGGGCCAGGCGAGAAGTGTCTGCCTGCTGAAGATTCCAGGGCACGGAGACTGTGAGTAGTGCGTCCAGAGCCCTTGGGGAGTGGTTTCTCCAACCGGGGTTAGTGGGGAGATCGTGGGGGAGGGAGGCTGGCCGCGGGAACTTCCTTCCTTACAGGAGGTCCATCAGGTTTCTGGGCTCCAGAGGGGCTGACGGTGGTGTCAACCGAGAGACTAGAACTGCTGGTGTCTGGGCCCATGCTCTGGTGGCCTAGCGGGGGAGTGCTCCATGGCTAGGTCACTCTAGTAGCTCAGTGCCCTGGCACTCAGGTTCCAGTTCCCAGAGTACCAGAGGCCAGCCGCTGGGGGAGCAGGGCCAGTCCTGGCATTTGTCCCCAGGGGAGGAGTGGGCCAAAAATAGGCTCAGCAAGAGCACTGGGGGCTTCTGCTCCAAACTTTCAGGCTTCCCTTTGTTATATCACTAGCTAATGCTTAGTGAGAGCTTGCGCTGAGCCGTGACCGCTGTGATCTTGGCTATGTGACTTGATCTTTGTCAGAACTCTCTGAAGCAGGTACTACTATTCTCGTTTTACAGTCGTATGGTTGCTAGGTGGCAAAGTCAGGATTTGATCCCAGATCTGCTGACCTCAGAGTCCTCCTGCCCCACACTCCACCAAACCCTTAAACACTATACCCTGTGCTCTGCCTTTCTAAGGGAAAAAAACGTCAACCAAAATACCAGGTCAGGAGGACTCTCCAAAATCTACCTTCTTTTTCATTCTCCATCTTTCCTAGATTCGCCCCAGACTTTGAGTGACTTCTCCAAACAGAAGCTATATCCAAAAAGCCCAGAGATATTTAGCAACTCTCAAAAGTGAGAGGTTCTTCCTGAAGTCTAATCGAAATCCCTCCTCTTTTGGCAGCAATCCATTCCTTCCTGTCCAGGCCTCAGGGGATATCAGCGGTCCCTACCCTTCCTCCCATCTGAAGGCCCTCACCATGGTTGTTACACCCTATCCTTACCGATAACCACAACCATACCCATGGTTAAGCGCCACCCCCAGTCTTTGCCAAGTAAAGTAGCAGTCACAGATTCCAGGGCTGAGAACACGGACCTCCTCTTGGGGGTCATTGTGGAGCCTATCACACACCGCGTGACCTTGGACTCATCACTCCTCTAGCTCTCTGGGCCCCGGATCCTTCAACTATAGAAAGGGGATGATACTGGTCTCTCAGAGCTGATGGGAGGCTTCTATGGGGTCAAGAAAGCCCTCTGAAGTTGCAAAGCTCCACGTTAAACTAGAGGTGGTGTTGATCTTTGAGTACCCTCTCTTCTTACCCATCCCCCCTCGTGGGGACTACCTGTTGCATGTGCTCATCTCATGTCTGTTTGCCTCTGTGGTTCCAGAAATGACCACTGCCTGCAGTGGACATGGGGAAGAAGCTGGTGATGGCCCAGAAGCGGGGAGAGACTCGAGCCCTTTGCCTGGGTGTGGCCATGGTGGTGTGTGCTGTCATCGCCTACTACATCCTGGGCACGACCATGCTGCCCCTCTACCAGAAAAGGTACTGAACTCTCCTGGCTGCCCCATCATCCAGCCATTCTCCTAAGGGTCTGGTCTTCCCACCCCTCCCCTTGACTTCACATCAGGCAGGAAGGTCTTAGGGTTAACGGTTCAAGCGCATCGAGGGTAGGCCTGACTGGACCCTGCTCATCTGGGGTTCTGGGACCTGGCAGAGGAGGCCCTTCTCACAGGACACAGCGAAGGATCAGAGCAGATGCTCCGGTGTGAGTGTGATCCCAGGAGAAATCGGAGTTCTAGATTTTCATAGCTCATTTGCACAGTGTGACTCCCCTTCTGAAACCTCCTAGTCAGGTGGGCGTCTAGCCTCCTGTTGAATACTTCAAGTGACAGGGAGATCAGTACTTCGTTGTACATAGCATTTCATCACATTGAGCCAAAGCCTGCTCCTTGGAGCTCTGCTCTGGAATCTCAGAGAATGTTCCATGCCCTTGCTCCCCGACAGTCAACCACTCGAGTGTTTAAGGAAAAGGTGTGAGGTTCTTGATCCATTCTCTATTTGGAACAAACATACCCAGTTCTCTCCCCTTGTGTTTTGAAGATACGGCTCAGACACTCGCCTCTGGGCACGTTCCAGCTGCTGACAGCCCCTCCATCTGGCCGTGTGTATATCCTGCCTGATGAATGGGAGATGAGTCACAACTGATTCGCTGAGGTGTTGATGAGCCCGTTAGCCTCTCCCGGGCCTGCTTCTTCCTGACTTTTTATAACCCTGGAGTGATTCCAGGTTGGAATCTTACCCGAGAGAGGCGCTGTACAGGACTGCCTCTGACGCGTTACCTCCAGGTTAAGCGCCATCCCCACCAACCTCCCTACCCTGGCACAAATCAAGTTCCTACTACATCTACTCTTTTTAGGGGAAAAGGCACAGATTCTGAAGTTACTTAGGCCTGCTCTCAGGTCCTGTGTGGCCTCAGAAAAGTCCCTTGACTTTCCTGAGCTCTTCTTCCCACCACCTGCAAGGAGAGGATGGTGTGGCTGAGGGGTCTCAGGTCTGGCTGCTCATCAGAATCAAGGCAGGGGGCTTTTAAAAACATACCAGGGCCTGGGCTCCACCCGCCTTAGAAATTCTGAGTCACTTGTTCTGGGGTGTGGCTCGGACCTGGGAATCTTTTCAAAAGCTCCTCAGGGTTTTGGGTCGGCAGCCAGGGTAAGGATCATTTATGGAGATGGTATCTAAGAGGCTAAAAAGCACTGATGTTCTGATTCTATGGTTCTTGCGAGTGAGGTCACACTCCTTTAGTGCAAGATGAAGATCCTAGCCCCAGTCTCTCTAAAGGGGTTTATACCTGGTGCTCTGAGCCACCCAGGTTCTGAGATATGTATGCATGTGTGCATGGTCTCCCCAGCGTGTGGACCCAGGAATCCACGTGCCACCTGATTGAGACCAACATCAGGGACCAGGAGGAGCTGGAGGGCAGAAAGGTGCCCCAGTACCCATGCCTGTGGGTCAACGTGTCAGCTATGGGCCGGTGGGCCGTGCTGTACCACACGGAGGACACTCGCGACCAGAACCAGCAGGTACTGATGGGGGGGGGGGAGGATGGGCGCATACACCCCCTGCCCCTGGCTGGTGTGTGGGCCTCTTCCCAACTGGATCTGCATCCCCACTCTAGGGACTGGAGGCCGAAAAAACTGAGCCTACTTGATGACATCGGGTCCACAGCTGGTATGAGGCCCAGCCAGACTTAGCTCTTCTGGGTTGGAGTCAGACAGACCTGGGTTGGAATCCCCACTCGGCCACTAATTGCTGTATGACCTGGGGCAGGCACTGAGCCCCTCTAAGCTCAGCTGCCACCTTTGCCGGAGGGCCATTATGAAGACAGAGGCTGTGTAGCATGCTGAGTTCAAGGTCAGGTGGATAGCAGGCACTGCTGTAAGGTGAGTCAAAGGAGAGACCAGACCCAGAGCTGACCCTATGGAAGGGAACTCCTGAGATCCGCCTCCCTTCCCCCAGAAAACCAGAGCCCCAGGGCTGCAGCAATCTCTGGAAACCAGTGCTTGGGAGATTTTCCCATCGCTCCCTCCCTGCACCCCCAACCCGCCATCCTAGTCTTCTCTATAGGAAATACCAGTTGGCCTTATCCATTCAGTCATTCACTCACTCATCCAATAGTCACTGAGCACTTCCTGTGTCAGGAGCTTTGGACTCAGGGGGAGAGAGCTCATATGGGAAGCGATACCTACTGGGGAGGGATCGGTGCCGTAGAGAGGGACAGAGAAAATTATGGAGTCGAGGGCAGGAGTGACTTTTTCTAGCCAACGGCGAGGCGAAGATGTCAGGAAAGTGTTTGGGTTAGGCTTTAAAAACCCGCAGGTGTTAGATACACAGAAACGTGGAGGGTAGCATGCGTGGCAAGGGGAGGGCATAGAGGAGAAGGTTCTGGAAGGCGTGCTGCAGAAACTAACACAGAGCTCAGTGGGACACAGAGAGTGGCTCCACAGGACCCACCTCTGGAATCAGAAAGGTTTTTATTTGTGGAAGGCTTTCGTTTTTGTTTTTTGTTTTTTGTTTTTTTTTTTTTTTGAGAGAAACAAAACTTTAATGAAAATGCGACGAGTTATGGATAATAATTAGTTCCCATATTAAAAAAAAAGAGATTATAGAAAACACTTTACTAATTTTTTGTTTCTAAAAAGATAGTCTTTGAGGATATCCAAGAGAAACAGCAAACACAACACAGTAGGAAAGGAGAAGTAAGTGTTGACTTCCAGTGCAAGACACAACACTGCACCATTAGGGAAGCGGGTGGAAGAACCTACCCTACAGCACACAGAGTTAGACTTTTACATTCAGTGGAGATTTTTCTAAAGCTTTAAAAGTCCAGCATAAGGAAGGCAATTGGGAGAAGGGCTAAGCTTATCTACAATCACCGTTGCACCAAAAAACACACCGATTCAGCCTCACGAGTAGTAGAGGTTGATCTGCCTAAATAGCAAACAGAGCAAGTGTCAAGGCGGTTCAATCTCTCTGATTCTATCGGGACAGGTCTCCCATCAACCTGGGCTCAGGACAGACCAGGTTCCCTTGCATTTGTATCAGAAGGTTAGAGCTTTATCTGAAACAAGATCACTCCCAATAATGCTCCGTGGTGCTGATTTAGCGGGGGTGGGGTCATAAGTGCCTCCTAACAGATCTTCCATTTCCCCTAGCATTTCCCAGGGGAAAGCTCTACTGGTTACCAGGAATTTAGATTCAAGTAGACTATGAGGAAGGGAAATGCTAACGACATTCCGGCGCAGTACGAGCTGTGTGCCTGTCATCTCTGCCAAGGACTGTGCAGTTATGGAATTAAGATGTGATCAGGCAAGCTGGCACTGTTCAACTCCGGCCAGGCATTGGAACCACCTGGGGACTTAACAAAACTGGGTTCCTACACCAGACCAACCGACACAGAATTCTAGGGCCCTTTGGGTAATTCTAAGGTTTACAATTACTTCTGTGAGCAAACAGGAGTCTTTAAAGGGTCTGTGGTCCTGGGGTCATGATCAGAGTCGTCCAGAGGAGTGTGAAGTTCAGGGATCAGGCAGAGAGGCTGGGCCTGATAAGCAGCCAGGATGGAGGCTGGGGTCGCAGTATGGATGGATGCCAACAGTCAGAGTTTGGTAGCTGATGGGATGGGAAGGTTAGGATGCTTGCGGTGTGCAGTGGGATTACTGACAGTGTTGGGGGGTCCTAGAGAAGCGGGTCTGGACGGTGCAAGGTGGTCAGACCTGTTCTGTCAACACTAGCTTGACTCAGCCCCACCAGATGCGGGTAGAGCCCCAGGTCCCCCTGAACCAGCTCCTACCAGGACTCCTGCTTCTTCTCTGGCATTCAGGGGCCTCTGATTTATCCCAGGGAGCAGGAAGCAAATTTCCAAAGACAAGCAGAAGCACCCACTGGTGTGAGAGGAAACGGGAGCAGGCCGGCTTGCAGGCTGCCTGCCTGCCCCTGAGGTGGCCAGTTCAGAGGAGCAAGGGGCCAGATCTGCCTCTATAATGAGCTGTCTGCAGCACGTGAGACAGGCCTCTGCCTGGACCCGCAAGGACAGTGCAGGCTGGTAGCCGCCGGCTCCTCTGTCTTCTCTCTCATAGCACCCAGGCATCACCAGGAGAAGTGCTAAAGGCAGGCTGCTGCTCTGCCGGGACAGTGGAAGTGCCCTTTGTGGTTTTGCCAAGCAGCTGGGTTGGTGCGCCAGCTACCCCATCTTTCAATCAGCTCTGGAGTACAGGGAGCCCTGCTCGGGGCCGCCTGGGTGTGCTCTGGATTCACGTGTGAAAGGCCAGTCAAGGCTACCTCCCCCCAGCCTCACTCTGAGGAAGGGGGCTAGTGGTCGGCTCCTGGTTCTCCCATGAGCCTTAGCGTGGGAGATTCTAAGCCCCTTCCCATGATCTGTGCTGAGACCAGTGATGTCACAGGACTCAGGGGAAAGGTTGGACCTTTTCAGATCCTCAGGGGTCGCTGGATCCAGGGCAGGGGACAGAGGGTGCAGGTAGGCCCCAGGCCTCTGAGGTCGGTCCTGCAGAGTGAACTCCTGTCCAGTGCCTTGTCAAAAAGTCCCACCAAAGGATCCAGCGTGACCGCACGCTGGCGAAAGACACAGAGGGGCCCAGGATGGGCACAAGCCCCCACCTCAGACCTTATCCATGAGTCTTTAAGAATGGAAAGAAGGAGCTGCTGTTGCAATTTCATAGTTAAGTCACATTATTTTTGTTGGAAAGAATGGAAAGAAGGAGCTGCTGTTGCAATTTCATAGTTAAGTCACATTATTTTTGTTACTATTTTTGATAGCACCTTCCATTTGCTGAGCGCTTACTAGGTGCTGGCCTCTGTGCTAGGTGCTCCACACGTATCATCTCTTCTAATGTCCCCACAAATCCATTTTGCAAGACCCAGAGAGGTTGTGGCACTCACCAGGGTCACACGACTTGGAACTGATGGCTGAATTCAGGTCTGTCTGGCTCCGCAGCCATACCTTTGCTCAGTGGGGTCGGTTACCCAGAAAGGCGTTGGGGAGACAGGCTAGGTCTTCTCAGCTCAGAATTCCGAATTCGCCTGCTCCTGGGAGCCTGCAGCGCCCAGCGACTTGGACTGTCGGATTCCCTGAGGCAGCTTTCCCCAGCCTCAGTTGCTCCCTGGCTGGCTGGGAACCTGCTCCGGCGGCAGCTCCCCGACTTCCCAGGCTGTCAGGACCGGGAGCCTTGGGAACGGGGCCTCATTCACATCCAGGGAGGAGCCCAGGCCTGGGGAGAAGCCGGCTCAACATTACACATTTCGATCTTGATCTTGGACATGATTAGACTAGGCCCATGGTCTCTCAAACCCTTGCATATGAAGGAATCACCTGTTTTCCAGGCGCCGCCCGCAGCCATTCGGAGTGAGTAAGGAGCTGTGCTCTGGCCAGTTGGCCTGCTGCAGGTTCCGCGGCGGGGGGACCACCTTGCAGAACATCCCCCAGAGCCTCACATACGTAACATTCAGACCTCCTGGCACAGAACGGAGATAAAACCAGGGTCTCCACGTTATGCCTCCCCTGAAGAGCTGTCTAGCCAGACCTCACCCGGCCAGGCCAGAGGCTCCTAATAACACCAACCAGTGTCCGAGTGAAGCGTGTGCCGTGCTCTGCCTGCACAAGCTCTTTCACATGTATTGTCTCTTTCCTCTGAATCCCAGTGTCCAACGCTGGCTCGCCAATATCTTCTGTTTGGCTCACACAGGGCTGGACCCCGAAGGGTTTTTGATTCAAATTTTTGCCAAGGTTTTAAAATTGTGGGGGTTCACTTTGAAATTTGGTGTTCTGGCTTTTCTCGAAATGTTGGAGGCCTGGCTACCACGGGGGTTCTGGATCGCATGGCATCCATCGTCCGGATGGCGTGATGACTGCCAGTCTGGACACTCCTGGCTCTCTTCATTTGACCAGGCCCCGCCACCCCCGGACAGTTGTCCCTGGCACCAGGGCAAGTGTCAGCTGCCACCTGTCATCTCTTCCCTTCCCCACTTCACATGTGGAGGTTACAGTGTGAGCCCCGTGGGCGACCGAGTGTGTGACCTCTGCCCTGGATCCAAATGCAGAGCCCACTGGGTCTGTGTCACTCATTGGTCACTTAAGTTTGAAGCCCTTCTTTAATAACATCCTTTGAAAGAGATACTGCTATTAACCCATTTAAGAGAGAAGATATCAAGGCTGAGAACGGTGAGCAATTTTCCTAAGGTTCTACAGCCAACGGAAGCAGAGTCAGGACGCCGACTGGGCCCCCGCCTCCAGGTCGGCGGCATGTACCCAGGTACCCTGAGCAGCTCCTGGGCCGCTGTCCTCACGAATGACACTGTGAAGGTGGCCTCTAGAACCAAGCAGTGCACAGCCTGCCATGCTTCGACCAGTCCCAGCTCCCACCGGGGGCCCGACTCCAAAGCCAACACTTTCCCTTACTCCACGCCAGCCCCTCGCTTGCCCGAGAAAGAGGGACTTCCAACGTCACGGGTGCTCTTGCTTCCCTCACAGTGCTCCTACATCCCAGGCAGCCTGGAAAACTACCAGGCGGCCCGGGCCGACGTGGAGAAGGTCAGAACCAACTTCCACAGGCACCGGATTTTCTACTGCTTCTCAACGACGCGGGAGAACGAGACCACTGTCCTGTACCGGCGCCTCTACGGGCCCCAGACCCTCCTCTTCTCTCTCTTCTGGCCCACCTTCCTGCTGACCGGTGGCCTCCTCATCATCGCCATGGTGAAGATCAACCAGTCCCTTTCCATCCTGGCGGCTCAGAAGTAGAGCTACCCATGCCACAACACGCTCGGGCCACATGGGACTGGGTGGCCCCCAGGTCTCTCCCTACTTCTGTATCCGTGCCCCGTCCCCCGGCCTCTCACTGTCCTGCTCCTATCCATCCCAACTTCCACTATGTGGGTGGGCCTTGGGAAATCCCTTCGTTAGACCATTCGGGATCAGGAAAGTACGACAGCACCCTGGCGCTTCGGAGAGCTCCAGGCCAGCTGGTAACAGCGTCCTATTACCTGTCCCCACTCAGTTGACTCAAACCCACTTTCTACTGCACCGCCGACCCCGCCCACAGACAACAATGATGCTTATCTCTGTGCCTGTGTTCTCTCGGTTGGCTCAAAGGCCCACCTTTGCCGTCCCTGGCAAACCTCAGTTCCTTTTTTGAATTCCATAATGAAAAGGACAGCAGTACCCACGTATATAGAACATTTAGAATATTGCTTTTAGGGCACTAAGTGCTATACACATTTTTATTCCAATATTAACAAACATAGGCACAAACTTCCAGTTATAAAATACTTAAGTCATGGGAATGTAATGTACAGCATGGTGACCATAGTTAACAATTCTGCGTTACATACTGGAAAGTTGCTAAGAGAGTAAATCTTAAAAATTCTCATCACAAGAAAACAAACTTGTAACTATATGTGGTGACAGGTGTTAACTAGACTTATTGCGGTGATCATTTTGCAATATATACAAATATTGCATTATTATGCTGTACACCTGAAACTAATGTAATGTTATATGCCAATTATACCTCAATAAAATATACACATATATATATCACGAGGCTATAAGGAAATATACTAAAATACATCAAAATATTAACAGTGGGATTGGGATCGTGGTTAATTTTAATTTCCTTCCTCATCTCTCTATTTTTGGTACTTTTCTAAAATTTCAGCAGTAGGAAGATGTGGTTTCATTGGGTTTGCTTTTAACGAGAAAAGCAATGGTAAATATTATTTTTAAAAGATTTGGAAGGGTGAGCCTCACATCACCAAGCAGGTGGAAGCGGGCTAGGGAGGCGCTGGGCTCCAATCAGAGGCAGGCTGTCGAGAACATACGATTTTAAGAGCCCTCTGTGGAAGGAGGGTAACCACACAGATGGGGACGCATAATTCACAATGCAGGTAAGTATAAGGCACTGGCCTTGCAAGCAAGCCTGTCTCACACTTGAAAAGGGCATAAGTGGAGGGTGTCATCTTCTCTACCGTTACTACTTCAAGAAGTTTTCCTACAGCACGTTCTCAAAGTACGGCTCCTGGTCCAGCGACATCAGCATTCTGGAGAGCCTTGGGAGAAATACACATTCTCAGGCCTTGGCTCGGGCCCAAGGCGGCGTGGTGGTATGGGGTAGGGTGGTGAATGGAGGAGGGGACAGCATTCTGTGTGTTAACAATGGCTGCAGGGGCTTCCAAGCTACCCTCGAGCATGAGAACCACGGGTGGAGAGAACCAGCGCCCTGTCACCATCCATTGCTTTTCGGAATGGATGGATGACTGTTGGGCAGCGCAGTTCCTGAGCCGGGTGTGAAGTTAGGCCGGCGTCTCTGAAGTTCCTTCTGGAGCTGTGATTCTAGATGCAGCCCCAGGGTATAAATCTTGTCCCTGCCTTTGCCAGCTTTCGTCTCTCAGATCCTCAGGTGTTTCATCTTTAAAAAGTGACTCCTCCTTTTGGGGAGTCGGGAGGGCTGAACAAAGGTTTGGCACGTGGTAGGTGGCCAGAATGGAAGCAATTGTTAATAATCATCGTAAGTAATAAATATTCAGAAGCTCCCAGAAGAAATTAGACCAAAGATAATGTTTATCTAGCATTTATTGGTGCTTATGTACTGCATGCCAGGCACTGTGCTAGGCAGTTTGCCTGGTAAAAACTCAGGAAGGTATGCCGAGCCTACCTCAGAGAGGAGGAGAAGCAGCGCAGGACGTGGTTAAGTATGTGAACCTGCAGTGTGGCCGCCTGGCTTCAAATACCTAACCCTGTCACTCACTAGCTGGGTGACTTTGGACAAATACCTCAATTTCCTCATTTGCAAAATAGGAACTAATAATATCTCCCTTTTAGGATTGTAGGTATTAAATTAGTTATTCTGTTAGCTTCCTAGAATAGTGACTGGCACACGGTAAGTGCTCTATAAGAGATTATGAAACACTGAAGCTCTAAGATGTCATTGGCCAAGGTCATCCATATAGCAGGTGAGGAGCTAGGAATCAAGCCCTGGGCTGTGTGATTCCAGAGCGGACTGTCAACCACAGTACTTAAGCAAGCTCAGCTGAAGGGCTGAGGGCCCCAGTGTCCCAAAGCCCCAGGGACCAGGTAAGGAACGGTGTTGCATCCCTGGAACCCAATGGTGTCCTCATGCGAAGTCAGGGGTGTGAGAGAAGAGCATCTGTAATCTGCATGAACATCTCTCGCTTCCAACCAGAGAGCCCTGATCTACCCCTGTCCTCCGGGTTCTTATCTGGGGACATTCTTTCCAAGGGGAGCACACCATTCCCCAGAGGTTCTCCCTTCTGGGGTCAGGGAAGTCTCGAGAGTCCTCGGAGTCTTTTAAGAAAAGTCGTACTATGGTACTGGTACTGTGTACTAAATTGTACTATGGTAATGGTACTAATGGTAAGACATTACTATTGGAGGAAATTAGACAAAAGTACAATGTGATCTCTCTGTATCATTTCTTCCCACTGTATGGGAATCTGCAAGTATCTCAACATCTGAAGTTTGATTTAAATAATAAGAGGAAACAGTCCCCACCATAAGTCTCACTTAAAGGGACTCTTTCACACATGGTTATCATGTACCCGCATTTGGGGCTAAACTACACAGCAACTCAAACAACCCCTGCGAGGGGAAAGACCACGTGCCTCTAGAAAAATGCCCTGTCCCCAGAGCCCCATGCATTATTAATGATGACCTTCATTAGCTTGGGACACATGCTCTCCTCCTGTCAATAAGACTGGATTATATCTGCCTGCTGCTCCCAGAACTGCATGTACAGGATGACCGTGAAATTATGGGCATTTGACCACGATCAGTTAGACACTGAGGAAAAATGTTTTTTGGGATATAGCTGCCTAGGAGCAGAAAGCCCTCATCAGTACTTAATAAATCACTGCTCATGAGCATCTCGTGTTTCCACCATTTTGGCTTTTCATCTCATGGGCCAGAGACTCACAGTGACTCACACCTGGAGAGGTGCATCTGACTTGCTCCCCCCACCCCTCCCCTGGGACTCAGCCCCTGTGGTAGGGATCAGGCACAGGGGATGGGGAGGGCAGAGGTCAACCAGGCCCAGTGCCTGCCTTCGAGCTCTTCTGTCCTCGCCAGTGTTCCTGCCCCATTCCCCACCATCGTAGAGGTCTTCCTTCTTCCCAGTGAAGAACCTAACTTATGCAAATTCAAAGTAGTGCAATCTAAAATATTAATACAGTCTTTCTGTGAATTATTGAGATGACTCCAGACCCATTCCATCAACAATTTATCCAGAATTTCTCCTAATTTCAAAACTCCTTTGTCAAGTGAGTGGATTGTAAACTGTGTTCATTCTATTGCTAATTGATGGTATAGGTTGGTGCATACACTTATCTCATGTCTTTTGGAGTAGAGTCACATTTAAGGCATTTTGAGTTATATGAAATGTTTGGGAATATATTGTTTGAACAAAGTGTAACTATCCTGTAACTCCAGTGGCTGCCTTTTCACTTGGAGGGACAAGAGAAAGATTAAAGCAAGATCAGAAAGACAGGGAGAAATTCACCCCAGTCTAGTGTAGGATTTCTCAGAGAGGAGGCTTGCAAGGTCAAAAGTGTTCACAATAATATTAAGATGTTAAGCTTCTTCCTAGATTTCCATAACCCTCCCTTCCCACTCCTATAAAATAGGTGATCCTCAGTCAAATTCCTTAAAAGATTTGGGAGATTGGGGAAGGCTGGATATAGACGCAAAGCCAACAACTTCCAGCTGACTGGTGGACAAAGTTGGAGATTTATCCAAAAGTTTGCATCTTCTCTCTCAGTTGCAGTCTTTAATCTCTTATAATCTCCATCACCACTTACCAGGCTCCCTCTTTTCTGATATACATCAACTAAAAGCAGGACCTTGCTATATACATGCAGCTTTAAGACACGTCTTCTCTCCCATTCCTGGTGAGATGGTTGCACTGAGTCCTCCTGTGTCAACTCTGGAGCCCCTGCTAGTTGACTTCCCTTTGGTTCCTCCTATTCACACACAAACTCATGTTCTCTGGGAGGTCAGTAGCTCCTTCAAGGTCATCTAGTGCTTCCTCACTCTTTAATCTAGTGTTTGGATCCTCCCTACAACATTCCTCTTTAGTAGCAATCTACATCAACATCCTTTTGGTGAGTAACTCCTTGTGCCAGCAGCCAGCCCTTTCCATTTGGGGATATATTTAGCAAATCCCACCCCCCCTGTATAAGAATGTGTCATCCCTAATAGAAGTAAGAGGTAACATTTTTTGAACACTTGTAGGCCAGCAGCTGGGCTAAGCTTTTACATGTATAGCTCAGTTAATCCTAACAATATCCTTTAGTTTATTATTGCTATCTTCACGTACTAAAGGAAGCAACCACGGCACAGGGGAGGAACTGAACTTGTCGCAAATCAGAAGTTAGTAAAATGTAGAACTGGAATTTAAACCTGAACAGTACGGCTTCAGACCTTATTCTCAAAGCTCTGTGATTCCTGCCTCACAGCCTTTGCTCCGTATAACAAATGGAGAATGCCAAGCAGAGCACAGTCAGTACTGGGAAACTGTCGGATGTTTCCATATACCTTTTCACAGAGCCCAGGCTTTCAGCTGGCTCCCTGGAGTCACTGAAGAGTGAGCAGTTGTAGGCTGAGGTCCAAACATATGTGTCCAAAAAAGCCCTGCAAAGCTTCTGATGTGGGCATTACTGAGACAGACAGGGGTCACGCAGTCAGCTACCATCTGCCTGACTCTTCCGCCACCCAGCCCACAGCCCATTAAACACTAGACGGGACCCCAGGGACACTGGGACCACAACGTATCCCTGAACGGATCACTCTATTAAAAAGCAGAATGGGGGGGGGGGCACCTGGGTGGCTCAGTTGGCTAAGTGTCTGATTCTTGGTTTCGGTTCAGGTCATGATCTCACAGTTTAAGCTCTGTGTTGGGCTCCACGCCGACACTATGGAACCTGCTTGGGATTCTCCCTCTCCCCGCTCTTGCTGCCCCTCCCCCACTCACACTGTCTCTGTCTCTCTCAAAAATAAATAAACTTAAAATAAAAAGCAGAATGGAAGACAGGTTGGTCTGACATGACTCTTTCTCAAGGACCCCACACTTCTCTCAGCGATCCCTGTTTTCTTTCCCAATTGTTCCCAAACCATTGGCTTATTAGTCCACTCGGCCGGTCTAGAATTTGTCCAGGAGTTGACAGTGTGCTTATTTATACATGGTTTTAGAGTCTTCTCTTACTATCAGTATTAAATATCAGGCCATGCGACTCTTCTTGGTATTTAAGTAATTTTCCTGTGACTCTATTGACCATTCAAATAGTCATATTCTTAGAAAACCTCTCATACATACGTGTCTTCAAACAGTTTTATACACACTCCATCGAATTCCCTGAGCCACAAGCCAGAAGTTTATCGATTTGGAGCAGCCAGAGCCTTCTGAGCTCTTGACCTCATGTGAGTCTCTTCACCATCTCGGATCATCACTCCCAGTTCTCAGACCTCGCTCCTTGTGGGGAAGATGGGAACAAATGCAAACAGAGGTTGGTGTTGTTTGGCTCTCCACCAGATTATGTGCCCCATGTAGACTCAGCTATCAGTTAATTTCACTCTTTCTCTCTGAATGTGTTCAAAAAGCTTTTTTCTCATTTTTACATTTTTGGGAGGTAAGTTTCAGCTTAGTGTGATCTTCTTCGTATGCCTCTGAATTATGTGTTTTATTTGTCTTTGGAGAGGGAAACAGTAGAGAAGAAAGCTCACAAAAGTGAGAGTTCGAATCTGTCTTGCCTGGGAACTTGGGCTGTTTATTGAATCTCCCTGGGTTTCAACGTCTTCAATTGGAAAATGAGCATAGCGTGGTTTGTTTTAGAGATGGCTCGTGATGATTTGGTGCAGTATTGAATGGAGAGTGCTCAGCGTAGTGCCTGGCTCAGGGAAGACGCTCCTCAAATGTTCATTCTCTCTTTGAGCAAACATGTCTCTTTCTTCTGATTATACAGGTTCTTCCCTGTTTGAGCCCTGAGAGCGTCCTAATGTCCCCTTTCCTTACTGGCAAATTCCCAATTCTATTTCTCACGAGTACCACTGAGGACCACCTTGCCTCTCTGTCCTTCTCATCCATTTCTATCTGTACTCCATCTTAAAATTTTCTGCCACACACAGACTGGCTGTCTTTACATTGAACTTTCTTGAGTCTACTTGCCTAAACTTACCTCCTGAAGAAAAGCAGTACCTGCACACAGGGGCCACACCTCTGCCTGGCTGAGCCACTCAACGGCCGATGGACCAGTATCCATGAAAGTCCACTTCCTGGGAGTACTATCGCCATCGGCAACAATTATCTGGCTGGAATCATCCTCCAAGTGTGAGGCAGGCCAATCCTTTGGCCTAGAAATCAGGCTTAATTGGAAATTAAATTGCATTTCCATGCCAACTGCAGGACGCCTGTATCCACAGCTAATTTATCAAGGTGATGCCTTCTCTCCCGGAAGCCCGTGGGAATAGAGTGGTAGCATCAGCAAAATTACCAGCTTGTATATGAGAAGAACTTTCTTGAAAGCACAACCTGAGCCCTTCAAGTCCCTCATTTGGGGTTTTGTGCCCTTCTTGGTTGCCTCCTCTCCTCTGTGCCAGACGCTGTGCCAAGACCCGGGGGAATGGATGTCAGTGGGAACCGAGTGTCATCCGAGTGTCGAGTTGCTCAGGGAGGTAGAAGGAATTGTGGGAACATTGTCGTTCAAAATCTGATTTCTCTATTTATCACTGGGACTAAAGGTCACAGTGCTCAAGGGTGTGCCAGACTCTTCGCCCAGCCCTTTGCACACATTCATCTCATCCGTTAGGCAACTACAGGACATAAATACATTGTGATATTCACTATCCTCGCTTTACCCGACAAAGAAACTGAGACCTAAAAAGTAAATAACTTGCTTCAGGTCACTGCTGCCCACTCAGCTTATTCCATAGCGGAGCCTAGACCTTGGAGCACATTACAGGGCTCCTTCACAACCCCCCACTTTTAATTTCAAAAATGTCCAACTATGAAAGAGTCGCAAAATTAGTACCAGGAGCATGAACTTGGGTCACAAATTGTTTTCAATATTTTCCCATATTTGCATTCCTTCTTTTTGTTTGTCTCTCTGTACGTGTGTGTGTGTGTGTTGGAATCATTTGAGAGTAGGTCCAAGGGCAGGGCATAAAGCGCAAGTCTGGTTTGGAAACCGTATGGGGACCAGTCTGGCTGGAGGAGAAAGTGCTAGTAGGCGGGGAGCCGTGATCAGAAGGGGGTCATGGGAGCCAGGCCCAGAAGTTCAGGGCGTGCTCCAGCACGGACAGGAAGGCTGTGGTGTTGTGACAGGGAACGCCGGATGTTCACTGAAGGTCTTGAGAAGGATTAAAAACCTGACAATGTTTATTCAGCAAATGATTTCTTTATGGTCTGATTAAATATGCATGTTTACTGAAGACAATGTAGGCGATACAGATAAGTACCAGGAAGAACTTTAAAAAATAACCCTTAAGTCCAACTAAAACCCATGCCAATATTTCAGTTTATTTCTTTTCTATTTCCCTTTTCTGTACATACCTATTCACGGATTGGAACCTCATTGTACATACAGTTTTGTATCCCCATTTTTTACCTAATATTATGTTAATAGAATTTCTGCTTGTTAAGTAGTCCTCAAAATAATTTTTCAAAGATTTACTATTACTCCATCAGATAGATGAACCAAAATGTTTTTAACCCACTCTTTTGTAAACTGGAGTTTAGATTATCTCTAGTTGTTCACTATTACAATGTAATACCGTGATGAACATCCCTGTGTAACAGTCTCCGTGCCCATGTCTGATGATCTGCTTAGAATGGGTTTCTAGAAGTAAGGCTAACAGGTCGAAGAGTTGGGCAGACTATCCCTTTGTCTGGCCGTGGTTTGGAGGGGACAGGAGAGGAGAAGTGGGAAGAAATGCAGTCAGCTGCGGCTAAGACACGAAGAGGGTGTAGACTTCAGGGACAGTGCTGAGGCTGGAAAAGAGTGACAGGAGAAACACTGGCAAGAAATGATCAATAGGACTTAGTGAGCAAGAAAAGCTCAGGGTGCAAGACTGGGGACATATTAAGGAAACAGAGAGAGGTTGAGAGAGAGAGGTCTGCTTTGGTTTTACAAGGGTTGAATAGAGGCCACAGGAAGGCATTCGGATAGAAGGGTTTATGATCTATCCTCCCTCTCTCCCATCCTCTTTCTTTTCTTATTTCATTCATCCATCTGTTGAGCCCCCACTCTGTACCAGGCCTTGTGCTGGGGTTTGGGCATTCTTAAATAACTAAGTATGGCCCCTGTCTCCCATGAGCTCATAGTTCAGCTGGGGAGTCTCCTGCAGGCCTGGAACTGAAGAGACAAGACAGAGCAAGGGAGAGAGACTTGAAAGACCTTTCTAGAGAAGAAGGCACAAGGTCAAGAGTGCAGGGTCACAGCTCAAGAGACGAGGGGCCTTGCCCTATTTCAGCCTATGTCACTGTGGGGACTTGCAGAGCCATCTGCTGGGTGACCACACCTCTTCATCCTTGTGCCCCTGGCTGCCAGAACCCAGACTCTTACTCAAGGTAGCTAGTTCAAGGGTGTTCCTTGCCCTGGCCTCAGTTTGCCCACCTGTTCACTAAAGAGGTTGAGGGGTGGAGTATTAGGAGAGTCTCATGCTGGTCACTTGCCCCAGGGGCCTGAACGCGCTTCACATGCTGGCCACCATCAAGTTATCGGCAGCTTGCTTGGGAGGACCTCAAAGTCCAAGGTACAAAGCACGGGGACTGGTTAGTGCTGGTTAGTGCTGGGGAGTCACAGGCCAGCTTGCCTTCTACATCACAGTGCCCAGTGAGACAGGCCAGCAAGCAGTGGCGGGTCCTGTTTAGTTTCCGGCCTTCAGTCCACCAAATGTTGCTAAATGTCCTGCCAGAGCCCTTGAGGCTTTGAGATTTGGGGCCCAACTTCCTGCCTCCAGGGTGGAGGCGTCCTTAGGGAGTCTGACCCAGGCCATAAGAGATGTTGTGACATTCAGGTTTTAGGCTTATGAAGCCTATAAGGCTCAGGTTTCCCTGCCGCACTTCCTACCTTTCACCAGGAGGAGTGTGCTCACTGTGAATGGGCAGGGCCTGGGGAGGCACCGGGCTGGATGGGTTCTGAAGACGGAATGTTAAGCTCATCCTCTGAATGGAGTGCTAGCCCTCCTGTCCAATCTGCCTAGAGTAAGACTCTCTGCCGCTGGCACTCGAATTCTAGGTAGGGAAAGGGAAGGCGGAGAGAATGTTGGAGAAATCTCTGACTCTCTTCTGGCCCACACGGTTGATTTCAGTCAAGCAGCCATTTTCTGAGACCCAAGAGGTTTGACTAGGCTACAGATGAGAGGAGACATAACTTCAGTCCTTATAAAGAGCAGTAACACATAAAAGCAAAAACAGGCGATCATTTGTTGAGCTCTCTATCCGACACAGCATTGCACTAAACACTTAAGTGCACGACTTCAATAAACCTGCAAGATTGGTATTATTGTATCCACTTTCCAGCAGAAAGCAAGACTCAAAGAGGTGATGGAACTTCCGAAGGTCAAACGGCTTCCAAAGGGTATTGCTTGGCTTTAGAGCAAGGGTTCTGATGAACCCAAAAATCATGTTCCCAGAAAGTCCTGGATTCCCAAGGGCTAGAGCACTGGCAGACTGCTGCCTGCAGCCTCCAGTGGCCTTTGCTGGTGACTGGTCACTTCACACACCCACAGAGGAGCCTCTCAGCCGACCGGAGCAGAGGGCAGACTGGAAAATAGTGCCAGTCTTTTCCTTGCAGCAACACTACCCTCTTTCCACTGGAAGAATAAATCAAAGATGAACTAAATGGCCCATGATTGCAATGGCAGGAAGGGGCAGTTTTCAGGATGGGGGGCTAAGGAGCCACACATATGGCTCAAACTCTCCTGCCCTATTGCAGGATCACCAATGGCCTTCCCAAAGGGTAAGTGTGGATGGACAGACAGACATGGGAAGATGGAATACAGAACCAGGCCCTTTAACAGGAAGGCAGGGCAGAGCCTTTGGGGGAAAGGGAAGAAGATTCAAGGCCAGTTTTGCTGCCCACATTCTGAGTGGTCTTCCCCTGGACCTTGGGCTTCTCACCTGCCTTATCAACCCCTCAGCTTACACTGAGTCCTGCTATGTGTCAGGCCCTACCTCACCTGCCGGGAAAGCGGTGACGGCCGGAACAGTCCCTGCCCTCACGTTCCTACTCTTAGTGGGCAAGCCAGACCAGAAGCAAGTGAATCAATGTGTAATGTCATTGCATGAGCAGTGTGTGTTATTCGGGAAAACAAGGTGGTATCAGTGGACAGAAAGTGCCTAATATGTGTGTGTGTTGATGGGGGACACGAGAAGGGAGTGCTGCATGGGGAGGGGGAAGCGCTGGACAGAGCCAGCTGAGCTCTGAGACAGCGTCCAGTGCAGGTGACAGGAACTGTGCGGGTCCAGAAGCTGATGGTGCTGGTGTGACTGGGGTGCACTGCAGGGAGACGGAGACCAGAAGTGGAGGATCGAAATGCAGAGGGCCTGTCAGCCCAGAGAAAAGTCTGCATTTGACCCCAGATGTGTCAAGAAACCACTGGAGGCAGAGTTGTGAGCAAGCAGATAATGGGATCCCTTCTGTATTTTAAAAATATAGGAATGGATGAATAGTATGCATGAATGGATAAAAGAAATGAAAGTATATCCATACATGGAATATTACTCAGCCTGCAAAAGGAATGGAATTCTAACACACACACGGATGAAACTTGAAAGCATTGTTAAGTGAAATAAACCAGACACAAAAGGATGTGATTCCATTGGAATGTGATTCCAATACTGTGTGATTCCATGATACGCAGGACCTAGAATAGATATATTTATACAGATAGAAAAAGTGGCGTGGTGGTTGCTAGCGCTGGGGAAGGGGGGATGGGGAGTTGGTGTTTAATGGGGACACAGTTTCAGCTGCAGATGCTGAAAAGTTCTGGATATGATGGTGGTGATGGTTGCACAGCAATATGAATGTACTTAATGACACTGAATTGTACACCTTAAAATGGTAAAAATGGTAAATGTTATGTTATATATATTTACTACAGTAAAAAAAAAAATATGGGAAAGGATGCTAGGCAAAGAATTGCCTCTGAGGGTAGATTACTTTTTTCCTAGGGTTGCCATAACACCATACCACAGACTGAGTGACTTTATAGAAAAATTTTTTTGTGTGGTACTGGAGGCTGGAAGTCCAAGATCAAAGTGCTGACCGGGAGGGGACCTCTCTGGTGAGCCCTCTGTCCTTTGCTTGCAGATAACCGCTGTGTTCTTACTGAATCCTCATGTGATCTTTGCTCTATGTGTGCCTTTCTTCTTTTTTATTTTTTTCTATTTACACATGTATTTAATTAGGATGATTTTCTAATTCAATACATTTTTTAACCTTTTTTTTTTAATTTACATCCAAGTTAGTTAGCAGATAGTACAATAATGATTTTAGGAGTAGATTCCAGTGACTCATCCCCTACATAGAACACCCAGTGCTCATCCCACAAGTGTCCCCCTTAGGGTCCCTTAAGGCGACCTTAGCCCATCCCCCCCACCCACAACTCCTCCAGCAACCCTCAGTTTATTCTCTGTATTTAAAAGTCTCTTACGGTTTGCCCCCCTCCTTGTTTTTTATATTATTTTTTGCTTCCCTTCCCTTCTGTTCATCTGTTTTGCATCTTAAATTCCACATATGAGTGAAATCATATGATATTTGTCTTTCTCTGACTGGCTAATTTTGCTTAGCAGAATATATTCTTGTTCCATCTACGTTGTTGCAAATGGCAAGATTTCATCCTTTTTGATTGCCAAGTAATATTCCATTGTGTGTGCATATATATATACACACCACATCTTCTTCATCCATTCATCTGCTGATGGACACTTGGGCTCTTTCATACTTTGGTTATTGTTGGTAGTACTGCTATAAACATTGGAGTGCTTGTGCCCCTTCGAAACAGCAACCTGTATCCTTTGGATAAATCCCTAGCAGTGCAATTGCTAGGTTGTAGGGTAATTCTATTTTTAATTTTTTGAGAAACCTCCATACTGGTTTTCAAAGTGGCTGCACCAGTTTGCATTCCCACCAGTAGCGTAAAAGCGTTCCTCTTTCTCCGTATCCTCACCAACATCTGTCATTGCCTGAGTTAACTTTAGCCATTCTGACAGGTGTGAGGTGGTATCTCATTGTGGTTTTGATTTGTATTTCCTTGATGGTGAGTGATGTTGAACATTTTTTCATGTGTCTGTTGGCCATCTGAAGTCTTCTTTGGAAAAATGTCTATTCATATCTTTTGCCCATTTCTTCACCAGGTTATTTGTTTTTTGGGTGTTGAGTTTCATAAGTTCTTTTTAGATTTTGGATACTAACCCTTTATGTGATAAGTCATTTGCAAATATCTTCTCCCATTCCCTTGGTTGCCTTTGAGTTTTGCTGATTCTTTCCTTCGCCATGCTGAAATTCTTATCTTGAAGAGGTCTCAATAGTTCATTTTTTTTTTGTTTCCCTTCCCTCAGATGTATTGAGTAAGACATGTTGAGTAAGAAGTTGCTGTGGCCGAGGTCAAAGAGGTTTTTGCCTACTTTCTCCTCTAGGGTTTTGATGGTTTCTTGTCTTATATTTAGGACTTTCATCCATTTTGAGTTTATTTTTGTGTATGGTGTAAGAAAGTGGTCCAGGTTCACTCCTCTGCATGTTGCTGTCCAGTTTTCTCAACACCATTTGCTGAAGAGACTGTCTTTTTTCCATTGGATATTCTTACCTGATTTTTCAAAGACTAGTTGGCCATACATTTGTGGGTCCATTTCTGGGTTCTCTATTCTGTTCCACTGATCTTTGTGTCTGTTTTTGTGCCAGTACCAAACTGTCTTGATGATTACAGTTTTGTAACACATCTTGAAGTCCGGAATTGTGATGCCTCCAGCTTTGGTTTTCTTTTTCAGGATTGCTTTGGTTATTCAGGGTCTTTTCTAGTTCCATACAAATTTTAGGGTTTTTTTATTCTAACTCTGTGAAGAATACTGGTTTTATTTTGATAGGGATTGCACTGAATATGTAGATTGCTTTGGGTAGTATTGACATTTTAACAATATTTGTTCTTCCAATCCATGAGCATGGAAAATTTTCTATTTTTTGGTGTCTTCAATTTCTTTCATAAGCTTTCTATAGTTTTCACTGTATAGGTTTTTCACCTCTTTGATTAGGTTTATTCCTAGGTATTTTACTGTTTTTGGTGCAATTGTAAATGGGATTGACTCCTAGATTTCTCTTTCTGCTGTAATTGGTTACAGAAATGTAACCAATTTCTGTGCATTGATTTTATAACTGTAACTTTGCTGTATTCATGGATCAGTTCTAGCAGTTTTTGGTGGAATCTTTTGGGTTTTCCATATACAGTACCATGTTGTCTGCAAAGAGTGAACGTTCGACTTCTTCCTTGTTGATTTGGATGCCTTTTATTTCTTTGTGTTGTCTGTTTGCTGAGACTAGGATTTCCAATACTGTGTTGAATAACAGTGGACATCCCTGTCGTGTTCCTAACCTTAGGGGGAAAGGTCTCGGTTTTGCCCCATTGAGGATGATATTAGCAGTGGGTCTTTCATATATGACTTTTATGATCTTGAAGTATGATCCTTCTGTCCCTACTTTCTTGAAAGTTTTTATCAAGAAAGTATGCTGTATTTTGTCAAATGCTTTCTCTGCATCTATTGAGAGGAACATTTGGTTCCTATTGTTTCTTTTGTTAATGTGATGTATCACATCGACTGATTTGCAGATATTGAAATGGCCTGCATTCCAGGTATATATATATATATCCCATTTGTTTGTGGTGAATAATTCTTTCAATGTATTGCTGGATCCGGTTGGCTAGTATCTTATTGAGAATTTTTGCATCCATGTTCATCAGGGGAATTGGTCTGTAGTCTCCTTTTTAGTGGGGTCTTTGTCTGGTTTTGGAATCAAGGTAATTCTGACCTCATAGAATGAGAAAGTTTTGGAAGTTTTTCTTTCATTTCTATTTTTTGGAACAGCTTCAAAAGAATAGGTGTTAACTCTTCTTTAAATGTTTGGTAGAATTCCCCTGGAAATCCATCTGCCCCTAGACTCTTGTTTTTTGGGTGATTTTTGATTACTAATTCAATTTCTTTACTGGTTATGGGTCTGTTCAAATTTTCTATTTCTTCCTGTTTCAGTTTTAGTAGTTTATGTTTCTAGGAATTTGTCCATTTCTTCCAGATTGCCCAATTTATTGGCATATAATTGCTCATAATATTCTCTTATTATTACTTGTATTCCTGCAGTGTGGATTGTGACCTCTCCTCTTTCATTTTGTGTGTGCCTTTCTTCTTAAAGGACGCCAGTCCTATCTGATCAGGACCCCACCTTGTGACCTCATTTAGCTTTAATTACCTCTTTGAAGGTGTTGTCTCCAAGAATAGTCACATTGGGGGTTAGGCTCCAACATATGAATTGGGGGGCGGGGTTGGTGGCACAGTTCAGTGACGGTGCTGAGGGATCTGACCCAGAGAGTGTTCCTTTAGCACTCACTGCCTGGAATCTTCAGTTCCAGCCTTGGCTCTGCCACCCTGGGGAGTTATTCAACCTCTCCCACCCTTCAGTGGGAATAGTGAACTTAGGTAACTTGCAGCTAAGACAGGACTGAATGTAGGGATCCTTGAAAAGCCCCAGCAAATAAATAGCCCTCAAGGGATTGTGGCAATTACTATTTTTTACATGGTTCCTGTTGAGTGTGGAATGACAGGCTGCTGTTTCTGGGCTTGCGATGCATGGGCAGCGTTATCCAGCACAAAGATGCCAGCGCGTTCTGCGGCCCAGCATGTCTTCTGTTGTCCCAGGCTCTGAATGACAGCCTGTTCCAAACTGATGTTTGCAGATAGGAAGCAGCAAGCCTGGGCTTGGCTCTGCCTGCCAAGCACAGATGATTTGAAAAATGCCACCCAAACTGGTCCAGGGTTAATCAAAAGATTATGGAAAGAAAATTAGGGCAGGCTAACCCTGGCCTCCCAGACACAAGCATCAGAATCACGTCTCTCTCCCTGACTCCTGCCTCTGCTTCCAGCAAGAAGTGGAAATTGGCCAGACTGACATTAGAGCAGGAAGACTTACAGGGTGGTGTTTTCTTTTTGTGAGCTGTCTGGCCAGGTCTCCTGTAGTTTCTGTTGTTTGCCTGGAAAAGGTGGCCCTGGATGGTGGTTTGCAGTGTAGATAGGGTACTCGGGTCTCAGGGGAATTGTCCGGAATTGTGCTGCTTCGGTCAGAACAGAGGTCTTAACACCTTGATTTCTGAAAAAAATCTTGGCCAAACTGGGAAGGCATCATCTTCGTCTTCATTGCTTTCCTATCTCAGATCTGAGAGTTAGAAATAGGGGGCATGAAATAAAATGAGTGAGGCAAAGCTGGAACGTGGTGGCAGACAGCCAGACTTCCACTTCTGGCTCTGTCCCATGCTGGCTGTGTGACTCAGATCCTGGCCCTTCCCTTTCTGAAGCTCCGAATTTCTCATCTGTAAATGGTCCTAACTCGAGCTCCTGCCTTCTTACACTTTTATGCGTGCACAGTGCTTAGGATGGTGTCAGGCCCAGAGCGGGTGGCGTGGCCAGCGTTGCGATTATTGGTATCGAGTCTTAAAACTCTAAAACTGGACGGGAACTTCAAATCAGCAACTCCCTCATTTTAGACATGAAGAAACTGAGGCTCAGAAAAGGCAGCCACCTCCTCAGTGAGCAGATGTGAAGATAGGAATTTGAACTCAGGCTTGGTTCCAAAGCTGTTACTCGCTGTAAGTCTAAGAACATGGACTGGACATATGGTGGCTTCAACCAGAGACAACCAAGGTTGGCTCTGTGTTCATGGCCTTCCTGCCCTTATCCCAGTAGGAGGAAGCTTTCTTCCACCTCCAGACTGGGGATCTGTGAGGAATACAGGGAAAGCAGTCGTTGGTGGTGGTAAATACCTTCCCTCGCATCTTTTCCTGGGGTTCTGGTCTCCCTTCTATCCAGCTGGCCTGGGGAGCCTGTGTTATCTCATCTCTGCTTCCCCTCCTCTCCCCAATGCTCTGCCCTTCCATGGGGTCCTCAGAGCCTGTGTCCTCCTTCCTGCCCTCCTGGCTGTGGTGCAGATGGTCACTGAGGGGCACACTGGCCGGCTGTGGTGGATAGGTGATGTGGGCCTGCTGCCGAGGGGCCAGTCTCCCAGAGCATGTGAGAACGGGGATGGAGGGGGACCAAACCCTCAGTCTGGATTGCACTGACCCAACATGTCATCAAGGTCATTCTGATTGAGCGCTTCTGTCACACTCCAACACAGAATTCAGAACAGCAAGATGAGTCCAGGCCTCCAGAAGGGACTCTGGCTACATGGGTTAATGCTGTTGGGCAAGGAAAGCTTTCAACACACACTGGGTACTCAAAAAATGAAAACCAAGTCCAACACATGAGTCTCTGTAGGGCTCATGTCCTCATGGGGGGTGCATAGGAAACACATAAACCACTAAATGGAAAGGATCATTTCAGCTGTTGACAAGTTTTTAATGGCAGAAGTTGTCATCGAGAGCGACGGGACCAGGGTGGGGGTGACTTTGGAGGAGCAGCCCATCTGGAAAAGAGCTGGAAGAGGATTTGACCCATAGCTCGCTTCTTTCAGCAATGCCTCCTTTCTCCTGGCCACCAGGGCAAGGTCTCATCACATGAGAAGAAGACAAGGGCAGAACCTGACCTCTACCAGCCAGCTGCTACCTGCTAGGTACTGTGTGTGTCACATACACCATCTCGTTCAGCTTTCTGGTAGCCCCGTGCCGTAGGAATTGCTGTCCCTACTTTCCAGGGGGAGGACATAGACTCAAAATGGGAAATAGCTGTCCAAGGCTATCCTGGGAGGAAGTGGCAGGATTTGAACTCAGGGCTGGCTGACTCGAGAGCCATTCTTTGGCTTTCCCTGCATCTTGCAGCCTTCTTTCCTGGCAATATCACACGACCACCTCCACACCTGGGAATCAACAGCCCTCAAAGACTTGGGACTTGGGGTCTGGTGAGAGAGGCGGCCCAGAGAAGATTCTGTGCCTGGAAGATTCTGTAACCCTGTGAGGACTGGAGAAGGTGAAAGTCACACTGGCATGGTGAGCGACCCCCAGGTCTCAAAGACCAATTAAGACCTGACTTGATCCACTCCACCCTCCTCTTAACATCACAGCCCATGGTGCCCTTCCTGCCTGCCAGAGGGGCCCATTTCCAGCTGCTTTTAATTTGGAACAAACTAGCCACTCCCCCGTGGTCCTGAAGTTAATAGGATGTCTGTGCAGCAGTATCAGGATAAGCAGCCCTGAACAAATTATTCCTGCCTCGTATCAGGGTTATCTGGAAGAGAGGCCTGGTGGCCCCAAAGAAAAACAGCCCGGGCCGGTGGGGGGAGTCCCCACCTTCCTCTGCTATGGGACTTTGGGGACCCCAGAGAGCACCTGGCTAGCCAAATGGGCGAGGGAGTGGTGCGCATGGTGTAGGGGGGCAAGGAAGAGAGACAGGCAGGCTGAGATGAAGACTAGTGGACAGGCAGGCTGAGATGAAGACTAGTGGACAGGCCCAGGAGTCTTATTCCTCACACTGTGGGTGCTGACTATGACTAAAGGGGCAGGCATGGGCCAGAACTCCCAGCAACTGAACTCTCTGCCTATGACAAGGGACGGACAGCACTGGATGCAACCAGGGAGTCGAGCTGTGCTGACATGACCCAGTGCTGGCCTGCACTGCCAGGACAGGAGCTAGCTGGGGCCTGGGGTGGTGGGGACTCTCTCCTGCCCCAGCAAAGGGAAGTGCACACAGTCTGAGCTTCTCATGGGACAGGTGGCATCCTCCTTTTGGCAGAGGGCTCTGTCACATCTCATGGGCCTCAAGGTTTCCAGGGTCGGTGCCATTGCTTTTCCAGAGAATTCTGGAATTAAGAGACAGTAAGTCTCTTAATTTCAGAGTGTCTGGTGCCTAAAATCTTGTGCATTTCCACCCTGACATGACCACTCCTCACACTTGCTGTATAAGAAGGGAGCTTGGTGGAGAGGGTCCCTCGTGGACTTGGAGCCCATTCTACATCGGGCAGGAGCCCTGGTCCCAGTGTGCCTGTCTGAGAGATGATGGTGGTGCTGGAAGAGCGAGTATGTAGACGTCTTGCCGACCTTGGCCTGCAGAGTGTTCTCTTCCCCATAAAGCTTATTCCGTAACCCAGGCCATGCCACATTAAGGAATTTGTCACAACTCTTTGGAAGATGGATGGCTTCCCTGAAGAGCCCCAGCTGGTACAACAATTCTTGACAAACCCACCTACAAAATTAGTGGGAAGTTGGGGGCACTCCTCTTTGCCAGTGATGGATCCTCTTTGGGGTGTCTTCTCCAGCTCCGTGGCATGAAGAGGCAAGTGCCTGGTCTTGGCCCCAGTGGGACCTGGGTTTCAATCCCAACTTGGCCACTTACTGCCAGCTGGGCCACCTGGCTTAATCAAAGGTCAGCTTCCTTATCTGTTAAAATGGTGATTGCAATACCTACTCCGAGGGTCAGGACTGGGGCAAGACAAGAGAGGGGCCTAGGGCACAAAGGTTAAGGAGGGGCTCGCCCTTGGCTCCCTGCAGGTGCAGGGACGCCATTTCCCCTGCCAGCTGCATTACCCTCACTGAATTAGAAACAACCTCGTGCCACTGGTACTGTTATTATCTCCAATTAAAAATGAGGAAAACCTTGGCTTAGGGAGGCTGTGTACTTCACCCAAATTCACACAGCTGGTAGATGACAGAGCTGGGACTCAAGCTGGGTCTGCCTGAAGGCAGAGCCAAGTTCAAGGTCAGTTTCTTGAGGGGAAGAGGCAAGAGGAACAGTGTGTCTCTGACAGGTCTGAAGCACAGAGAGAAACAACCGGCCTGTGGCCTGCGTGAGAGAGGGGAGTCAGGGCTCCAGGGCATTGTCCTTGAGGATAAATCTCACAAGGCCAGCCCTCCCACCCCCTCCCCACCCTGCAGCCACGCGGGTGGCCTGGACAGCTAGAAGCTCTCCTGGATTGGATTCTTCCCTCCTGCTGGCTTTGGCTTCACCATCTGTGCCTGGGGTGACAGATGAGTTCCCGAAGTACAGAAGGAGGTGGGCTTTTAAACCTCCCCAACCAGAGTGGAGCCCGAGCAACTTCTGCTCCCAGCCTGGCTTCACCAGGCACTTAAGCTGGGCTTCTGCTCAGGTAAAGAGCCGGGGAGGGCTGGCTCTGGGAGTCAGGCTATCAACATCTAATCTAATAAGGTAATCTGGTGTGGGAAATGTCTCAAAGGTCAATCTTAGCACAGGGGGGAGCTTTAGGAAAGCAAGTTCTGGACAGGGGAATTGAATGTTCTAGAGAGGCCACTCTGAGAGTCTGTGCCAGCTCTGAAGAAACGAGCAGTTGGCGAGATGGAGTCCCTGCCTGAGGCGCTCGCAGTCCTGAGTATCAGCTAATAACTGCAGTCACGTCAACAACCATTTCCTGAGTACTTAGTATGCAAGGAGCTTTATATACGCAGCCTTGTTCAATCCTATAAGGAAGACATTGCTATTCCATTTCATAGATTATGTCACTGAGGCCAGAGAGGAGAAAAGCCCTGCAGGAGACTTCTCAGCCAGTGTGCAGGGGACCCAAGGATGTCCCAGTCTGGCAACCAATTGTCCTTTCCTCTGTGTAATTGGTTTACAAACTTTTTTTTTTTTAAGTGAGAGAAACTCATTTTTTTAAATTTTGAAGAAATTCAGTTTGTAAAACAAATCGAAGTAGAGCTGAAGGGGCGGGTGTCCCAGATCTTCCCCCACAGAGCCTCCCCTCTTGGGGACAATTAAATGCCCTTCCTGAGATGCAGAGAAAGCTTGGGGAGGTTCTGAACCATTTGTCTGGCTGGAGGCGCACCCTCTGGCCACAGATTCAGGCCCTGCAGCTGGACAGAGTACGGAGAGCCTTTACTGAGCGCCTCTGGGGCAGGTGCTTGCACAGTGAATTCTGGAAAGTTCCCACTCTAAAATCTTCTCGGGACCCTCAGCAGGTGTCTGTGCCTGGAGTTGCTGCTTCATCCATTTAATTCTATTGGCAAAGCGGCCACTGCAGGCCAGGCACTGGACAAGTAGCTCTGGCCACTGTGGTGAGCCTGTGATCCCTGCCCTTACAGGGCTCAAGTCCAGTGGGGAAGATGGCCTTTAGCAAACGTGTTTTTAAAAGGAATGGGGATCACAGATTGTGATCAGAGCTAGAGAGGAAAATCTCAAGGTCAAGGAGATGTGTGAGCAAGAGGGCCTGACCAGTTCATCTCTGAAATGGACACCTGTGAGAAGTCTGGGCCACCCTCAGCTTAGACCAGTGGGAAAGGGGTTGCTAAAATCAGGGGCAGGGGGCCGGCGTCCAGGAACGGAAGGACAGGGAGGGGCGGTCGTGGGCTCTCCCTGTTCTCCAGGTATTTCCAAGGCAAAAAAGAAATAAGAGTTGCCCCCGCGACCAGCAGCAGGTAACCGGTCCTATAGAATCTTTACATTCCTCAGTTCTTTTGTTTCTTTTAATGTCCGCTTGTTTATTTCTTTAAAAAAATTTTTTAATGTTTATTTAATTTTGAGAGAGAGAGAGAGAGAAACCTGAGCAGGGGAGGGGTTGAAAGAGAGAGAGAGAGAGAGAGACACAGAATCTGAAGCAGGTTCCAAGCTCTGAGCTGTCAGCCAGAGCCCCACTCAGGGCTCGAACTCAAGAACCGTGAGATCATGACCTGAGCTGAAGTTGGACACCCAACTGACTGAGTCACCTAGGTGCCCCTAATGTTTATTTATTTATTTGGAGAGAGAGAGAGAGAGAAAGAGAGAGCAGGGGAGGGACAGAGAGAAAGAGGGAGGAAGAGAATCCTGAGCAGGTTCCACGCTGTTAGCACGGAGCCCCATGTGGGGCTGGACCTGAGCTGAAATCAAGAACCTGCACTTAACTGACTGAGCCACGCAGGCACCTCTACATTCCTCATTTCTGGAAGGGAGAAAGAAAACTCCATCTAAGCCTTGGATTATTGCAAATTGAGGACTCAGTGCAATGAGTAATGAGTAAGGGAAATCACAAACCCAGCGATCATTACACTAATGTAATGTGTCCACGTAAGTCTAATCTATAGTCACCCAGGGCTGGCCTATGCATAAGAAAGACCTTTCTTTGCTCCCCGCTCCAGTTCTGGCTCTGCTCCCATGGTCATTTATTTAACAAATATTTAGCAAACACCTGGGTTGGACAGAACAGCAGTTTCCCAGCGCGTGCCTGGCGCAGAGCCAGGGCTGTGTAAACACTTGGTGCTCTCTGCAGACTGGAGAGACACAATCCTGCCCTGTCGCCCACTGTGGACCTGCCTCCCTGACCCCTGGCTATAGGAAACTCAGGAGGGATGCAGGTCGGAGAAAGGCCAAGTGGCCTCTAAGTCCCCCGTGTGGGTCCCCATGGAGCCCTTTCTGTGTCCCGTGGATCTGAGTCTCTGGGATTCTGAGGGGGCCGTCCTGCTCTCTGTCTGGTTTCTCTGCCGAGCCCGGCGCTCCAAGGCTGCTCTCTCTGCTAGTGCCGGCCCGCTTCTGCCTGCCCAGTCCTGCCCTCCTCATCTCAGCTGATGTCTGTGCATTCAGCCTGTGCCCCTCCAGCATGCACATTTCTTGATGGAGGACTTGTGTCGTGTTCTCCAGGGGTCCAGTGTCCAGCAATTAGCGTGGCACAGGGTAGGTGCTCAGTTAATAAATGTTAAGCAAATGACTGTAGGCAAATATGCAGAAGACCGTATCTGCCTGCTCACTTATTCAAATAGACTTCTATCCACTCTCTCTCTCTGTCCCTCTCTCTCTCTCTCTCTCTGTCTCTCTCTCTTGCCACCCCCCCCCCACTTTTGCGCGTGCTCTCTCCCTGATTGACTCACTTTCTCACACTTACCCTTATTGCTGTGATCTCTGTCTCCCTCTGGCGCTGCCCGCAGTGCACAGACTCACCTGTGGTCAGCTATGTTAAAGGCATTTTGACCCCGGTCCTGCAGACGGCATGGCCTGGGTCACCCTCTCCAGACCCATGCCCATCTCAGTCCCTGATGGCTCCCTCCCATCTGTAGAGGGATCCCATGTCTCAGCTTCCCTGGTTCCTTTCGACAGTGCTGGGAGGTAAACAGGTCGCCCGTAATGGGACTCATTTTACAGATGAGGAAACTGAGGCTCAGAGAGGCTGAGGCTTGCATGAGGAGCAAAGCCAGAGGTAAGGCCTAGGTTTCCTGAGCCTGGGGCCAAAGCTCTTTCTGCTAAACCTCTGGGAAGTGGAGGCTGCCCCTCGTCCCTCGTTCCCTGAGATCCTGAAATCTGTGACGCGGGGAGAAAATCCCATTTGTTTGGAAGGATTGAATTTCGGCGAGGACTCTGCTTCATCCTCTAAGCCTGGCTCTCTCCTCCTTACCTCCATCCATCCTACAGGGGCCCTAGTGAATCCGCCCACAGCCTGAGCCTCGGCATTGGGCGGTTGGTCTCCCTGAGCGTCCTGGAGGGCAGCACCCTATTTCAGAAGTGCAATGGGGACAGAAGCAGGGGTGACGACGGGGCCCGAGAAAGGAGACAGGCAAACCTCACCATCTCCCCCCCCCATGCCTGTCTGCTGCACAGGCCGGACCTGCCGGGCCCGAGCACCTGCACCATGTCATCAGAGCTGGCCACACACAGCCTTTATCCTCTCTCCTCGTCACTTAAAAGAAATCCCAGTCAAGGGTTTGTGTCACTCCCTTCTTCCCTGAACACCCTGCCCACTGCTTCCAACACATCTCCCCCAAAGACTCTTTCCTCCTGAAAGAGGGCATGAATATTTAAAGACTTTTTTTCAGCCAACATCATCTGCTGCTCTCTCTTTAAATTTTACCTCCAGAAAGTTTGCCAGAGTCTCTCTGAGCCTCACCCTCGCTGGCATAGTGTAATAGGAGGCTCCAGAGATAGGAAGCACCCTGAGAAGGCGGCCTTCTGTCTCCAGCCGGGGGCTGACTTGTGTACACACGGTCCTAGGTCTGGTTCACAACCACCCTTTCCGGGCCACCTGGGGAGTCGAACCTGCGAACCCCCTGCTGCCCCAGTTCTTGGGGAAGTAGAGAAGTCAGACACTGACATAGGCAGAGTCTGCAGAGGGACAGGGTTACCGGAAAGCAGAATGAAGTACAAAGCCCCAGAAACGCAGGACCCTGGAACCCAGTGAGAGAAAGCTCTTGGCACGCCGGACCCAGAGCTAATCCGAATCCAGACCCCATGCTCACCAGGGCATGGTGGATCCCAGCCCCGCTGCCATCTCCCGCTGGCCTCCTCGAGCGCCTCTGTTCTGCAGAATTCCTCACAGCCCACCGCATCGAATCTCTGCTTTATCAACAAGACATAACACTCCCTTGATAACTTCTTGAAACTCTAGTCATGCTAAGCAGCTTCCAGTGCTCCAGGAAGGGTTCTGGCCCTCTGCTCGCCTGTAACCAATCAGCCACACACCACCAAATCCATTTCCAGAGTTCCAGGCAATTACAGCCGGCTGAGCTCCCTGGCATGGTGCCTGCCTGCTCAGAGCCAGGACCCAGGTGGTCGGCGACCCCAATTCCCAGCCACCCATTTCCCCACCCTCCTCTGAGACCCCGGCAACACCAGAATGGCCACAGACACCACGCCGAGGCACTTGCCACTTTGGCCAGCTGGACCACCTTAAGACAGAAGACGAGGGTCAAGGCCAGGCTCCCTACCTTTGCTGAGGGTCCCAGTGATGAGCTTAAAGATGGTCTGGGCAAATTTCACGAACCCAATCTTGCATCTTTTGGAGCAGCCGCTCATGGTGGCAGAGGGAAGGTAAGCTCAGCTGTCAGCGCCCAGAAGGGAAGGCACCCGCCTCGCGCGGTCCTGGGACTCGGAGCCTGCCTAGGCCACCCCTGAGAGACGGGTGGACCCCAGACGCTCTGGGAACAGAACAGCTGCCTCTGCAGTGAGTCCGGCTTCTGCATCCAGAAAGCCTGCAGGGCATGAGGTTTGCTCTCTTCCTCCCGCCCTCCCTCCACCCCCTCCTGCCGTCCACTCGAGTCCTCACCAGGGGAGGACCTCAGGATGCCAGGGCTGGGAGCAGGACACACGGCGGCCGGGGCACAGGGCGCTCCGAGGGAACCAAGGAGGAGTGAGGCTGAGCGGAGCAGGCAGGGAGGAGCTGGAGCTCTCCCAGGCTTCGCTGTCTTTCCTACATGGCAGTGGGAATGTAGCAATTAATACTCGAGTCAGAAGGGAGGGGACAGCTACGCAAAAACACTCCGCTCAGCAGCTCCCGCTCGCTCTCCCGCTCTTTCCTTCCTGGTTAATCTAAGAGATCAATTCTCCCTGCCTTGATCGGGGATGCGGGAGAACTCCCCACAGAGCCGGAAGCAGCGGCTCGGCACTCACTGCAAAGTTTGCAGGCGGCAGCCGAGCAGCCTGGTTCGCATCATGGAGTGGGGCTGAGCGCGGAGCCCCAGGGGAGCCGGCCTGTGCGGTTCCCTGGGCACCAGCAGCAGGGGCCGTCTGCCTCTGTGACCTGGAAGGCCAATGCCTCCGACTGTCTCCGGCGCGGGGGACCCCCGCCCCGGACTCACTTCGGCTGCTCCACCCCAGCTTGCAGCCCCGCACGGCAGGCAGGAGGCCATGCGCTCTCATTAGGATAGGAGTGCAATCGGGACTTCCCTTGCTGATGAAGGCGTTCCTCAGAAATGTCACAGGGAGTTTGGTTTGATTACAGCATAATACTCTTGGAAGTTAAACTGCAAGGCGATACGCAAATATCAAGTCCAGTGTGCAAATATGCTTAATAAAAGGTCTGGCCGCTGTTCGGTCCCACAGACTGTCCAGGGTGTGAACGTCTCCCATGACATCCACACTTTACTTTCCTCGGTGATTCGAAAGGTCCTCCTGGGCCATCAGCATGGGCACTGTCAATGCACGGTGGCCGCGTGAACGGCAGAAGTGAAGTCTACTTTCAGCTGAACTAGGCGATGCCTTAGGGAAGTCTTTCTCTTCTCTCCATCGGTCTTTCTCTTCCTCTCTTGTCTCCTTGTTATCTGCTTCTCTGGGACGTTGGAGAAGAACAGATTGCTTAAGAGCCAGAGAATGGCCTACCAGTTGATAAAATGCCAGATACTCGGAATTCATGCTCCACGCCTGGTTTCTTCCCCGTCTTGCGTGAGCCATGTGGAAGCGAATCTTGAAGCAAACCTCAGCCCTGGGGGTGGGGGTCGCCGCCAAATTTCAGCTCTGAGACCAGACTCTGGAGACAGCCCACGAGCACACAGCTCCAAAGTCTGACTCACCAGCATGGTATGAGTCACAATGTACACAGAGAATGGCATTGTGACAGAAAATATCCCATTGTGCTCCCTGGCTCAGGGCTTGAAATTGCCACATTGTTCACTCTTCGCCTTAAGGCGTTGAAGGTCCCAGTTAAAACGCACATGGTATCTGGGAGCGTTAATGTCTTTTGTTCACTTTTTCATGTATCCGTTATTTACCCAAGCTCCCAGGATGCAGAAAACACCAAGCCAGGCCACCTGGACACACGAGGTCAGTGCCCTCCCGACCTCACGGTGGAGCAGATTCATCATCAGGCACCAAACCCTTGTCAAGAATACGTTTGTCTGATGAACTCTGTCCGCTTTGCAGAATCTTAGGGAAACGGAGACACAGGGCAGGTAGGTGCGAAGAAGGAGAAGGAGGGGAGCCTGGGTGGCTCAGTCGGTTAAGCGTCCGACTTCGGCTCAGGTCATGATCTTGTGGTCCCTGGGTTCAAACCTTCGTCGGGCTCTATGCTGACAGCTCAGAGCCTGGAGCCTACTTCAGATTCTGTGTCTCCCCGTCTCTCTGCCCTTCCTCTGCTCATACTCTGTCCTCTAAAAATAAACAAAAAACATTTTAAAATTAAAAAAGAAAAGGAGAATGGAAGAAGGAGATCACGGAACACCCCTGGTGGGCAAGGAGCAGGCAAAGAGCGGCAGGAGGAGGAGAGAGTTCAGAGAAAGATGGAGGGAGGCTGGCCATTTGCCAAAAAAAAGTACTACCCTCTGAACTTTGAGGGACGGAACTCTCAGCTAGACCCTGTTGCTTCTCTCTCCTATCCCACACGAGGCAGGGACGCTGGGACTGAGAAGCCAGAAGAAACAGTGGCTGTGACTTTAGTGCATTAGCTGACCCAGGACTCGGCCTTCGGCCTCAAATTTGGCCAGGAATCTGTGGGAGGAGGGACTCCCAGAAGGCCGTGGGCTGCATCCGTTACTGAATGACATGAGATGTGGGGGCGGGGGGCGGGGGAAGCAAGGAGGGTGGGATTTGCATTTGGGCTCCAGCTCCAAAATCTGGAATCCCAGCATTTGAAACATAGCACGGAATGAAACAACACCACTGTCTGAGGGAGCCGGCAAATCCCAACAATCAGTGCCTCATGCCCCCTCAGGCAAGACAGGTAACGGTTAAGAGCACTGCCCTTGGCCACAGGCATTGAAACAGCTGCTTTTTCATTCCACGCATATGAATGTTGAAGACACAACACCTTGGCCTCTGCCCCAGGCGCTGAGCATACAGTGGGGAACAAAACGAAATCCCTGGGCTTACTGGGGTCACATTCCTGTGGCGGAAGGACATTGTGTCTGCATACAGGACTTACTGTGAAGGAAAGGAGAGCTTATTGAGTGGGTGGAGAGGGACAGGAGCTTCTAGGTTACAGAGTCACTGAGAAAAGCTTCGCTCATTCAATGACAGTTAAGCAGAGACCCCGAACCAGCCACAAAGCCCTGCGGGGTAATAACTGTTCCACCTGAAAGAACAGCAAATATAAAGACCAATGACAGGCCTGAGATTCTAGGGTCTGCAATCTAGCGGCTGTTGAGCAAGTAGTAGAGCCTCAGTTATTCCATCTGGAAATGGGAATGATAACCCTTACCTCATTTGGGGAGGCTACAATGAAACCGATGTGCTTCATAGAGTGTCTGGCATAGTAAGCCGTTCTGTCCAGTGGCAGAGGTCATTATTACTGCTCCTATTGCTGCCACTGTCGTGGTGCCCCCACGCCTGCCCCTTGCCCCTAAAACAGCTCCATAAAAGTAGAGGCCGTATAGGTAAAGCTTTGTGATTACCGAAAATCCTAGAGCCAGGCTCCGATTTTTAATCTCCCCTCATAGTAACTCCAACACTAAGCATTTCAGATTCTCCTCTGATCTCAGCAAGAATCGAGTATTTGAACTCTCAGTGTGAGAGAATCGACTCCGGCTCAGAGAGGGTCAGCAGCATCCAAAGTATCAAATGGCAGAACCCCCAGAAACGTGGGCCAGGTGATCAGTATGCCAAGAACACTCCCCGCAAAGGAAGGCCAGTTGCATCAGTATTCAAACCATGATAGAAGGGTATAGGAAAGAAGCCTTCCCCGCCCGAGGAACACACTACTCTGCAAATAAGGAACAGAAAAGGCCACGCGGTAACGGAGCTTTCAGGTGGCACCAGGGAAATTAGATCATCAGCAGGTTTGTAATTAGTCAGGCTCCCTGTCACAGATGTGCATTAGCAGAAGGAACTCGGGAAGACAGACTCATTGCTCCGTCTGATACTGTTTACAGGAACCTTCCCACGGCATTGCCAGGGGGAAGGAGGAGAGCAGATGGGGGCTCCAGATGTCGTCTGTGCCCACGAGTGCGCTGACCCCTCTGGGAGCAAGGCTAAGAGAGGACGGACATGCTGTCCTTTAGAAGGTTGAAAGGCTGTCCTCACGATGAGGACCGTGACAGTGACGTTCACCGAGAGTCTTATGTATGGAGTCTAAGTATTTACCTTCACATGTGTAATCCTTACAGTGCTGTGAGCAAAGTATTATTATGCTACCCCTTCTACAGACAAGGGAACAGACTCAGAGAGGGAAAGTAGCTTGTTGATGGCCACACAGCTAAGGGCAGAATTTGAATCTAAGACCATTTGACATTTGACTCTAAAATTCATGGAAATTTAGGGGGACCTAAATGAGGCCCTTGGGTGGCTCAATCGGTTAAGCATCTGACTTCGGCTCAGGTCATGATCATGTGTTTCCTGGGTTCAAGCCCACATTGGGCTCTGTGCTGACAGCTCAGAGCTTGGAACCTGCTTTGGATTCTGCGTCTCCCCCTCTCTCTTTCTCTTCCTTACCCCACTCACGCTCTGTCTCTGTCTTTCTCTCAATAATAAATGAACAGTAAAAAAGTTTAAAATTCATGGAAATGTACTTCCTGTGTCACCAGGGCTCAAAATTAAAGCAACTGGCAGTTTGAGGAAGACATATTTTGCTTTGATTTGAAAAAAAACAAGCAGCTATTATAATCATAAACTCCCTGTTCCTGGAAGCATGATGGAGTGAGTTGAGAGGCAGGAATTCAGTCCACGGCCATGGCTGTGGGGGTGGGCAGAGAGGTGGAGAGGGGCATGGCTAGGCACAGACTCAGTCACACCGCAGCCAGGAGACACAGCCACACCAGCTGTTTTGACAGCAAGAATTCCATATTAAGGCTTGTTATACAGGTATTGGAGGACTGATAAGACAGAAGGGGACACTGAGGAATCACAGAGGTGGTAACGAGAGGAAGCAGCTGCCAGCTTTTGCCCTGGGCAGGGGACAGAGAACCGGGATTCTCAGAAGCCAGAAGCCTGGGGGAGGGGCTCCATGAGAGCCGTTCCTCCGAGGATGCGGTGCTGGCTGCCTGGCGCTGGGGTCTCTGAGGCGGAACTATGAGGTTGATTCTGGGAGTTCGGAAAACACATATCAGAAATGAGCAGCTACTGTTAGTTGCGCTGGGGACACGGGCGGGAGCAGGAAGCCTCCTGGAAGGAACACGGCCCTCTCTTCCAGCCCACAGCCTCCTGTCCCCCTGCTGGCAGAGCCTACCTTGGGGCTGCTGGCAAAGCGGAAGTGTGGCTTGCAGAGTCCCAACCAAGCATCACTGAGCAGGACCGAGCAGGGAGCCCTTGAAGCTGGAGGTCAGCAGCTGAACCAGCCCAGTCTGGGTGCCTTCCCTTCCCAAACTGTAGAACCTCACCTCGTGCCAGGTATTGAGGGTACGCCAGTAAATAAGACGACATCCCTTCCCTTGTGGAAATTGCATTTTAGGGGTGGAGTGCGATGGGGTGCTGGGACTATAAACAAGCAAACAAATATATAAGGTAGCGGATCCCAGAGCATGCAAATATTTGAAGCAAATGGTGAGCAATCAGTATTTTCTAATCAGCAGGGTAGAGTCCTCTCAGAGCTCACTGAATAGTTCATGATAGAATAACCTTTAAGACGAAGAGGGCAGATTCCAGGGGGGTCATGGTCATTATAAAAATAATCTCGATGATTTGCTAGTCTGTGACCAGACCCTGTGCTGGGTGTTGTATTTGGATTATCTGGGTCTTACAACAAGCACCTGAAGTCAATATTATTTTTATACCCATTTTGCAGATGAGAAAGTAGAGGCTCAGTCAGATTTGGTGATTTGCCCCAAGAAAAGAGTTTGAATCAATGGGACTGGTGACTGATTAAAGGAAAGTCTAAGGAACAGGAAGTGGTCCAAAGCCACCAGCAGTTCTAGAAACAAAACCAGGAAAGGCATAAAGAAGGTAGGTCTGGGGAGAGAGATGATTACAGATTTCACTTGTCTTGGGGAGAGACACATCCAGCTGGTAGGTGGAAACAAAAGTGAGGAACTCAGGAGAGAGGGCCGGGATTCTAGAATTCTCATAAATAAATGATTTTTGTTGTTGTTGCTCAGGAAAAAAATAATCAATGTGTTATCCCAGCAGGCCCAACATATTAGCATTTAAATACAGGCTTGCACAGGTGGGTAAAAAGGCAATTTCCTAAGAATTAAATCAGATTTTATTTTTCCTCTAACTCTCAGGAACAAAATTCCCTTCGGCTTACGTGGATCCTCAGAGAGGGATTCGCCTTGCTCTAGGAGCTGGCACGCCAGCTCCGTGTTCTCAGTGGACCCAGCCATGTTATGAGAAAGCGATGCCTGAGAGCCAACGGAAGTTCATCAGGACCGTTGGCGGGACATCCTCAGGCTCATTTGCGTGGAGGGCAGGGCAGCTCGTGTCTGGGTCCGACGTCCTCTGTACTCAGCGTGTCAGCAGATCTACAGAGCCCGGCTGTGGGCGGGGCGGGGGGGGTGGGGAAGCACAGTTTTCTACAGAACTGGCAAGGAGGAGTGGTGTGCTTCCAGGCAAAAATGAGAAGAGACCAAGTTGGCCCCTGAAGCCACCCCTTCTCCCTGTGTCCTCAGTCACTGACCTATTGTTGTCCCCACTGGCATGGCCCGCCCATTGCTGTCTTCTGCCCCCACAGCAAACTACACTCCCAACCGCACTCAGTCCTGGAATACCATGGGGACCCCTTCATTTTGTAGTCATGGAATCATGCTTTTAACTGGACACCAAAGGCCGCAGGTGTGGGCTGTGTGTGCTCCAGATTGAGCCCTCTGAGGCCAACTTAGGTTTCAGGGCTGCTTCCCCCCTGCCTCCCACAGTCACTGAAAGTAGCCCCTCAAAGTGCAGAGATTAGAGCACGGGTCCCAATTCCTAGATGGGTTCTGGGTGCTTCTGTTCTCCTACTTTCTCATCAACGTTTACCTGTCCTGTGTCCCCAGTCAGGGCCCTGCTCTTTGCAAATAGCCCATGAGGCTTCTCCATCATTCTCTGCCTCAACAAACCACATCATCAGTCTCTGGGACAGCCGGGCTGCGACACTGGGAATCATTCTCGACTCTCCCTCCTCCTCTTCCTCTCGGTTTCGGTTTACTGCGGTGGCTGTAACAAATCACCTCATACCGAGAGGCTTAAAACAGCCAGAATTTCACCTCTCACTGTTCTGGAGGACGGAAGTCTGAGATTAAGGGTTGGCTTTGGGGAGAAACTGTCCCTTCGTGACACTGAGGCGAGGTGTCAATAATAGCAGAGGAGAAATCTGTCATGGTGCCCAGTCCCTTTTGTTTTTGTGATTCTTTCCCCTTCCCCCCACAAGTCAGGGTCCTGTCTGGCCAGGTCCCCTGCAGAATAGGGGAGCTGGCCTTAATGTTCACAGCCAGGCCAGAAGGACTGTTCCGCTCTACCTTTAAGGCCCCACACCTAGATAGTGGTGAGAGTGGTCACATGACCATTCACAAGGCCAGACCACAGGCAGCTCCAGGTTGAAGTCGGAACAATCTTTCTAGAATCCATCCAGAGACAGTGATGGGAGGAACTGGGGAGGAAGCATTTGCCGGTTAAATAAGAGTCCCTTTAAATATTCATCCTCTTATTGGTAATTGCATCAGTGTCCAGAGGGGCTGGCAGAGTCCTGGATGGCTAATGGGCAGGTGGGAGATGGGGCTGCTTGCATAGGGCACGTTAGTAGGGTGCTGAGAAGGGGCTCTTTCCCATACTCCCCTATGATGCTCACTGCGGATCTGAGATCCCCGCCCCTTGTCACCATGCCCAGTGCCTCAGATAGCAAAATCAACTCAACTCCTAGAGGAATTCAAGCCAGTGCCAAGCTGGTGTGTTCCAGGAAGGGTAAGAGGCAATAGGCAGCCGGAGGTGACTCGAAGCCTCCTTGGGTGGTTTGTGTCATTTTCCCCATCTAGCCTGTAAGCTTGCTCGTGGTAGGGAAGGCGTCTGTTGCCTCTTTTACACATACCCCCTGCCACCCCTGTCCTCAGGCCATCTCCCTGCTGCAGAACCAAGACCCCTTACTGTCGCACCACCCTCATGCTCCTATAAGCAAAAGAAAGGCAGGCAGACCCCTGTGCCTGTTTGAGCCTCAGTTTCTTGTCTGTGATATGGTTGTAAAATAGCCTCCAGGTTGGGTGTATCCAGATGAGGATAAGTGAAATAGTACATGAGAATTTCATTTCTAAATTGCAAATTGTACACAAGCATTAAAGGGCATAGTGCTTAAGAGGCAGTGCCCAGTTCCTACAACTCCAACTTACGTGACTTTAGACGAAGGAAACCACTTAAGCCTCAATTTCCCCATCTGTGCAATGAGGGTAATAATAGTACTGACATCATATGATTATTGTATCCAGTGGAAAATGTGTGTAGGCTCTGGCACATAATAAGTGCTCAAATAATGGCAGCTATTATTATCCGCAGTCACGGTTGTCGTTATTGTTGCAATGCTAACCAGAGAGCACACTCTACAGATGAAGAACCTGAGACCCATAACTGGCCTGTCTGGGGTGTTCTGATCCCACATGGAATTATCTGGAATCTCAAATTACTGGGAGTATTGCCTCCTTATTACTCACAGTTCTTATCTCTCTCTCTGGCCAGGAGTCTGAGAGCTAAGTGTCCTTGGGTTTCAGAGGTTCCAGAGCAAAAGGACAAAGGACTGGACATAAGGTGAGTTTCCTGAGCCCCCTTCCTTATGTGGCTTCAGCTTAGGCCGGAAAGGGTTTGGGTTCTGCATCCCTAAAACTGGCAGTGAACTGTGTCCTCACAGGACACACCTTTAATAAGATGCTGCCACGGCAATGGAAAAATCCTTGAGTTTGATTCTCCGACTTCCAGATGGGGAGCAGTGACCCCTTGAAAATAACTGTGCAGTGGAACAAGGAGAGGCATTGGAGCCCCTCTCTGGGCTTCCACATCTCCCCCTGCTCCAGGGGCCCTTGGGCCTTTATTCTCTCCTATCTCTGGTCCACACGAGTGCGGAGCCCGGACAGAAATAAAAATGTAGTGGAGAGAAAGAAGTTACTACCCCATCGGCTGGCACCTACATTCCTTTTAGGGAAGGACTTGTCTTTGTTGGGGGCTGGGTCCTGAACGTCACCTTGATAAACACAAGTTGACAGAAGACACAGAAAGAAATATTTAAACTTCTCTGTTATAGGAACAAGAAAGAACTGGGTTAGGAACGAGGAGAGGGAGGCTGCCCTGAAGGTACCATAAGTAGCCAGAGGAAGTCTCGGAAGATGCCGTCTAACATTCAACTTCCAGTCAACTGTGTGGCTCTGAGGTAAACTTCCTCTGTCTCTTATGAAGTTGGCTACACACAAGGGACTTGTCAGATTTTTTTTAATGAAAATTAGGAGAAGGGGCTATATTACAAATTCAGATAGATTTGATGCAGAATAGGTGCAAGGCATATAGGAAACTGCGGGTTTAGCGGGTCCCCAAACTGGCCTAATTCCGTGGAAGCAGGTGCTCAGAGGTCCAGGTGACGGGTGAAACTCTACTCCACCCATAAGCCCCCACCTCTGCATAATAGCAGAGAGGCTGAGAGGGGAAGGGGTCTACTACTTGGTGGGAGGACATTCGGACAAAACTCATTTGAGTCTTGAAGGATAAGGCACCTGAGCTGACCTCTCTGTTTCAAACATAATAGAAATACCAACGACAGCTTGTGCGTTATCTTCCCAGAGTGTTTTCCCATATTTTGTCCCTTTTAACCTCAGTCGTTTCAATTTTTAGACAAGGAGACTGCAGCCCTGAGAGGTCATGTGACTCATTCCCAGTTACACCGGCCAGGGTCTGCTCCTCACTGCTGTTGGGACCTCTGCTGACGCAGCAGAGCCTAGGCATCTGGTTGCAGTAGTTTGCTAATCATTAGGATGCTAAGTGGCTCCAAAATTACTGGGTAGTGGCTTCCAGGAGGTAAAGCTGAGCCTGGAAATGGGAGTCGGGACCAATGTTTGTCATGATCCACGCACCCCTGCCCCCAGCCCAGGGGTGGTAGTGGTGGTGGTGGGCAGGCTGCGGTCAAGGGCAAGCCCAACAGGCCCAGAAGAAGAAGTATGTGCCTGGTGTGACAAAGAGGAAGGTGAGGAGGCCACCTCCAGCAGAGGCTACATGCTGCTAGACCCAGGGATCTGTGTATGCACAGCTGGGGAAAGTTCAGGTTCAGAGGCAAGTACCACAGAAGAGTAAGCACTCCAGACAGCTCTGCTGCGAAGTTGTTGCTGTCCTTGGTAGCCACAGGAGGTGCCATTTTTGACCAGGACTCACTCGACCCCATCATCTTCTTGATGGGAAGGAACTTCTATTGAGGTTGCTTTGGGCCTAGGATGTGTTTTCTGCACTGCCTCACTGCCTCACTAGAGGGAGCCCAAGTTCCCACTCCCCACCTGCCACCACCTCACCAAGTGTGGTCTCCCTTCTACCCAAGAGAGCATATGGGTCTCGGTAGCCCTCCCTCCTAGTATTGGGGAGGTCTCAGCCGACTCTGGAAAATGTTTTCAGGAATCATGGGCAGCAAAGGCTAGATCTGACTACAAAACGAATGCTGTTTCTCCTCACAGCTTGCAAGAACCTAGGACCCCCACACCGAACCTGGTGGGCTGTATTCTACCCTAAGCCTGTTCTCCCATCCCCGATCAGAGCTCTTCTTAGCAAGTCCCACCACGCACAGAATCCCAGAAACCCTGACACAGGATGGGGGCTGGGAGAGGCTCAACTGTGTGCTTGACAACAACGATAGGACCTATCACCTGTCAAGGAGGCAATTTGGTGGTCAGACCCGCGGGCTCTAGAGTCAGATGATTTTGTTTCCAAATTTCCCCCAACTAGATTTGATTGCCAAGAGACTAGGAACATTGTCTATCTCGTGTACCACAAAATCCCCGATGCCTGGAATAGAGTCTGGCACACAGAAAGCAGTCGATATTTTATGAATAAACCAGTGGCTGTGACCTTCCTGCTTCTTCAACCTTGCGCTGGCTACCTCATCTCTTTGAGCCTCAGTTTCCCCTTCTGTAAAGCAGACAAAAACATACTTACCAGACAGGTGGTGGTGAGGACTCATGAGTATGTGTGTAGTATCTAGCAAGCCTCTAACAATAAATAGCAGCGACTAGCAGTTCATATGTGCCGGCCACTCTCTGAGGACCTGTGTGTGCCTGTGTGGCGTTCATGCGTGTACATGTGCTTGTGTGTGTGCACATAATCTCATGCTCTCCTCCCAGGAGGATGGTTCTATTATTATCTTACTCTTACAGTTGAGGAAGCTGAGGCACAGAGAGGGGGCTGCGTGCGACTAAAGTTCTGCCGATAAGTGGTGGAAGCAGATTTCTAAGCCGAGTAAGTCTGACTCCACGGCTTTTCTCTCACGCTTAGAAATTCCTTGCTTTGAGTCCTTCTGAATCTGGTATTCTGCAAACAACGATGTACTGTTTTGGGCCATTTTGTGCAGAGGACAAGGCAAGTCTCCAGCCGTCCTTTTCTGCACCTGACACTTCTAAAACCGATGACCACAGGCACCTAAGAGCTGCTGAATTGAGTTGCCCAAGGACATGACGATCAATTGCTAAGGTCAGATATGGAACCAGCCTTGTATCTTACTGCTGAGTGGAAACAAGATGGGCTCAGGGAGTTTACTGCCGACCCTAGGGGCTTTCAGCCTTGGGCATCCCTCAGAATCTCCCAGGCTGCTAGTCAAGTGTAGATGCCAGTGCCCACGCCCGGCTGGCAGACGCTGAGTCTGTAGGTAGACTTCGAGGCCTAGAATCTTTGACAAGTACCCTGGGTAATTCTGAGCAAGTGTTCCTCCTACTTTGGGAAATTTGGAAAAAAAAAAAAAAAGATCTATTAATTGGGTATGTACTCAAGAGGGAAGGAATGAGCAGGCTTGTTTTGGCTTTTCGAGAAAGAGGAAAATGCCAAAGAGATGTTAGTCTGTGGGTAGTTCCCTCTGCCCCTGCCACTGCCAGCCCCACCACCCGCCAAGCACCATTCCCACAGCCCACCCTCTGAAGGAAATGCTGAGTCACCTCTAAGGCAGCCACCCAGCCCTACCAACGGGCAGAGGGCATTAAGCCCAGATAAAGGGACAGAGTAGGGAATCTGAGCTCCACCCTTTGTCCTGCTCCTCCACCTCCCTTTGCTTCCATTGGAAAAAAGAAAATTGCCAAGTAATTGCTCCTCGACAACCCCCGCTGGTCCTTGGTCTTCTTTCTTGCTGAGACTATAATTAGGGAATCAGTAAATTTAAATAGAAAATCCATGAGCAGCACAGAACTTTCATTTTTCAAACGCCGTTTCTCGTACCTTTTAAGTGCCACTTGCACTTGGTTGTGGGCATCAGTAGCAGGGCGAGGCCCTGGATCAGGTGGGGGCAGGAAGCTAGAGATCCCCTCAGCTCTCTGCAAAGTCTCGGGAGCAGCACCCGCAGCATGGGGAAGAATTTGCTGGGTACGGGAGGCTGGGCCAGCCTTTGTTTCCAAGCTTTGTTATATCCATGCTTGGAGGCACCATTAATTTTATTCCCGTTTTACAGGAGAAGAAACTAAGGCTTGGAGAGATAATGACTTGCCCAAAGTCATACAGCTATTAAGGGACAAAACAAGGACTTGAAGTCCCATGCATTTGAGCCCTTAGCCTATGCATCCATCCTGAAATTTGACTACCTTTCCAGTGGAGTGTTGGCCTAAATTCCAGATTCTAGCAAATTCCAACTCCAGGTTGCGTTGTCCCTCTTCTTCTCCCACCAAAGCCTGGATGCAGCCACAGCCTGGCTTCTCCCTTGTGTCCCTGGGGTCCACAGGTCAAAGCAAGGGTCCCAGGTGGGCTGAGACAGAGGAAGGGAATTTTGTCTGTCCAGTGAGTCATAGTTTCTCCCTGGACTAGTAACACCAGGACCTCGAAACAGCTTATCTGGGCAGAAGGATCCATCCCACCATCTTCATCTTTATTTTAGAGATGAGGGAATCAGAGACCGCAGCAAGATGAAGTGACTTTGCCCAAGGTGCCTTAACCATTAGCTACTGGCCGATGGAGTTGGGATTGGGTGCCGCCCGGTCCCTGCCAGGGCTGAGCTGCTTCTCCAGGGCTCTGTAGCTTTGCAGGGCTGGGCTCTGGTGGCAGGCAAACCTGAACAGGTGACAGGCAGGGCAAGGAAAGGAAGCTCACACTTCTTGGTCATGTGTTGGCTGCTAATGGGAAGGGATTTGGGAGCCACCCTGTCAACAGTAGCTTTTGGCTATGACTTCCGGTGGGTCATGTAAAAAGTGAGAGTGTTTTGTGGTCTTCGCCCCGCGGAGACACTGCGAGGACCAACTGGGATAATGATGTGAAGCACGGACTCCGGGCAGTGCTGAATACATGGCAGTTGGGTACAGAAACCATTAGGTGTTTCCTTGTTTAATATTATTAACACTTCTTATAATAAGGCTGTGAAATATTAATATTTCCATTTTCCAGATGGGAAAACCAAGGCTCTGAAAGATTAGGTGATAGACGCACATCTCATAAGCAACAGATCCTGGGTTCAACTGGGTGCTGTATAACCCCGGGCCCATTGTCTGCCTTCCATGACATCATCTGCAGCTTGGGGACCACAGTAGGACAGGGATATGCAGGGACAAGGGGACATGAGGCACCCTAGACTGGTCAACCCATGACCTGGGCCTCCAGGAAAAGCTTCTGTGTCTTGTCTACTATGCTTCTGACCCATCTTGCACCCCAGAAAAATGCAGAAGGTATAAGTCGTCCTATGGGACAGGAACAAAGGGCCTGGGGACTTTGCTGCTGCTTAACTGGCCCTGGTGCCTATCGAACTTTCCTGGGTCGCCAGTCACCTGCCGCAGGGGTTTTCTATTTAGTATTAAATAAGGACGAATCTCCCTTTAAACTCTTTCTACTGTCTTCAAATCTTATTTATGATTAAAAAAATATTTAAGAACTGTCTCACTTTTTTTCTTTCCCTTTACCCTTTTGATTTTTGGGCTTTCTCTCTCTGTCTCTTTGTATTACACTCTGCCTCCCACTTTCCCCCTTTGCTTCTGTCTCTGTTTCTTGGCTTGGGAACACTAAGTGAGTTAATCCCTGAAATCAGAAGGAGCATCAGACCTCCTCCTCTCTGACACTCCCCTCCCCAAGCCCCGTAGCCTCCTGGGCCCAGCACCAGCTCAGCACCTTGGTGAAGGCAAACCCTTTTATGTATGGCTATAATTTTCCCTGGCCTCAGAAACTCACAGCTTAGCTCTCTCCTCACATTCCTAAATGTAAATAAACTTCATTCCCAGCTGGGAAGGGCAGGGTCATAAATTGGCTATGCTTCTGCAAAGCAAGACTTCTTAACCAGAAAAAGGCAGACTCTGGTCCTCCTGCCTGGAGGGGGCAGAGAGGAGAGAGGCCAGAGGGCCCAGAGAATAGGAGGAAAAAAGAAAGAACAAGTGGAGGCAGAGGAGAAGGAGAGAGGGCAACGGAGGGGTCGGGGAGGCTGCAGAAAGGCCCACGAGAGCCATCCCTATCTCTCTCACATAAATAAAGAACTTAAAGTTAGGTTTTCCATTTCATGGACAAGGAAACTGAGGCCGCAGAAGCCTCAGTGCAATGCCAGGAGAAGGCAGAGTTTTCTCCACAATTAACAGCAGTGCAGCAAGGCAGGGAGAGAGGGAGTTTCAGAGCTCCTGAGGCCCCAGGAACTGAAAAACCACATTCTGCATCCTCTTGCTTCCAGCGGAACGGAACTGGCTCTTCTAGTCTAAACCTGCTGTTCTGCTGATTTAGCTTTGCATGCCAAACGCATCTGGGGCTTCCGCAGTCTTCCAGAGAAACAGCACATTTCCTAGGGAGCAAACACTGCTGCTTGATTCTAGTTGTTTTCAGTTTTGGGGTCCACCCAGTGAACGACACTCAAACCCCACTTTGCTAAGAGAGGACTGATTGTGCAAGAATGCAGTAATCTTAGCAGGAAACGGCAGCCAGGCAGGATCTAACCAGGGGCAAGGGTGTTGATTAAGGGTTCAGGAGAGGCCTCACCATATAAGGGATGGAGGGAAACCCCAGGTGAGAGGCTCCAGCCCCCTGTACATTCCCGTGCTTCTCTTGGCTCAGTTTGCAGCATGCTCAAAGCAGTAGCATTGAGATCTTCATCACACTGAGGCCAGCCCAGGGCTCAGGAGCTAATCTGGCGTGCAGCTTGTGACCCCTGGAGAAAGGCCACACTTTGGCCAAAGACCAGTTCCTGTAGCTGTGGACTGGGTGGTGGGGGGAGAGGTGGGAAAAGAGAGCAATGCTGCTCTTCCCCCTGCCGGGGGCGAGCACGCCCGAATCTCCGTGGAATGAGCACAATCAAATCTCCATTAAGCCACGGCCAGGGGAACAGGCTCTCACATGTCCTGGGTGTCAGGTTATCTGAAACCCTGGTGAGCGCCGCGCGTGGGGAGTGGAGGAAACTTTGAGACGTTGCCTGGCCATCGTGGAGTCTTGGCACTGGGCTTGGAGAAGGCGATGACCGAAACTCAGAATGGCCTTGACATGTCCCCTCCCCAGCTCTTGTGCCGTAAGACATTTTCTTTTCTGATAAACCTTTAGTAACGATATCTGTTTGTCATGTCCCCCTTTCTCCTGAAAGTCAGGTGTAGGCATCTAGCCCATCTCTGGGTTCAGTGAAGAGTCTTCTGTTTCCTGAATGACTCTCTGAATTTCTCTTCTTCCTGTGGTTTGTCTGGTCAGTGACACTGACTCGTTGTCTGGGAGGAATGCCTGGGCACTCGCCCACCCTCGGCCTCGGCCTCAGAAGCTATCTGTGACCTGAGACAAGTGGAAAGGCTGCAGGCAGAGCTGGTCCCCAGGGCAGTGCTCACAATCATAGCTATGGATGTTTTCAAAGTCTGCTGGCTTTGCTTGGTTTGTCTCTCTCCTCTCTAACCCTTTCAGGGACGATGGGTAGCCTGCTGGTGGATCACAAGAACAGGGGGGCATCATTTTCACCAGAGAAAGGAAAAGAATGGAAGATGCCTGACCCAAGTCTTCCTGAAGACTCATCTTCCTCATCCTCAAGGAGCTGTGGAAACATCCCTCATGGATTCCGGGGGTCCCCTTCCCAGCAGACCTCTTCCCCTCCTACCACCATGAGGCTTTATGAAGAGAGGGCCGCTGCCCCGCTTCTTTGATTAGTCTGAGCTGAGCTGAGGGGAGAGAACACTGTGGTTACAACAGACCTCACCACGTTCCTCATGCACTGAGGGTGGGGAGAGGACTAGGTGGAGGGGGGTGGCAGGCAGGACTGGGAGCACGCCACGGTGTTCTCATTTATTGTCCCCCCAAGGCAGCAGCTCCCGAAGGAAAGTTTGAAAGCACCAGTAACCAGCTGTGGCACGGCCTCAGTTTCCATTCCCGTGCCTTCTCTTTGCACTTAAATGTGAGCACATTCATGCACATACTCCTCTTGCCACCCATGGTGGAGTCCACACAGTTTATATTAGCCCCCTTTCCCACACTCTGTCCACCATCCATATGCCACACCACCGGCACCAACCGCAGACCTAAGCCTCGTCCCGGGAACGTGGGCCTTTACCAGGAACAAGGACATCTTTACCCCTTGAGAGTGATGAGCAAAGGGACCAAGGTCTTTCCAAGCCATGGTATAGATATGGGAAATCCCCTGCGGGTGAGAACCTCCTCTCCTTCTCAGCAACTCCTCTTGGTCTCAAGAGTAAGAGGGTGGTCTCATGCCCCCAAACAAAATGGAATTGCCTGTGACTCATACTTGGCCTTGCTGGTTGAGAAACCTACTTCCTGGGGTTGGGGGGTGGGGGAGCAGTGAGGAACTGGGACCAGGGTGTGTGTGCATGTGTGTGTGTGTGTTTGCAGTTGGCCTCCTAGGGAAATGATCTGGTGAGGCCCAAAGTCTGTTGGGACATTTTTGCAAGAAGAAAACACGAACTGAATGAGAACAAAAGCTACTTCAGCCTCTTAAAGGCAAATGATCTGCTCCCATTCTGTTGGGAAGGGAAAGCACTTTAGAAGGCAGGTTCCGGGGGCCCTCGAGGCTTGGTGGGATGTCATGCTCCTGCCTCCTCCTGGGCTTCTAAAGCCTTGGAGAGAGGCTTTAGAAGCCTTTCTTCCTCTGCCACTTGTTTTGGCAGGCTGATCAGCTGATCTGCTTCGGGAGCAATGGGGACTGTCATCTGGATCTTGAGGGAACAAGAAGTGAAGCTGTTTCAGTTTTTGTTTGCATTTCTTTTGTTATTGTCACAAATGGGAAATATCAATTTGGATATAAAATGGGGAACTGAGACACACTGCATGATTTTTGCCATTTTCTCACTCTTGTAGAACAGGAGTGAAGAATGAAGGTGCTTTCTAATGGTACAACCTTTAGGCAACCAGGTCATTGTTAAAAGCAAGAAAAGGAGAGCAAATGATGTTTGTTGAAACCTATTATTTTACCAAACTATCTTATTTAATCTTTCCTCCAGACCCAATGACATAGGTATTTATGTCCCCATGTCATGGTGGGGACACTGAAGCTAAGAGGTGAAGTGACTTGTCCAGGTTAATATATGTAGAGATAAATGCCAGAGAAAGAATTCAAAATCTGGGCCAACTATTGCCAAACTTCTGTGTTTCCCAAGTTTCCACATCATCCCTGGCTCTTTTCCCCTCATCCCCACCCCTTGCCTATGATCACTCTTCTCCCGGGATCCTGAGGAATTACAAGAGAGAAACAGTCCTGGACCAGGAGGTAAAGGCTAGCCTTGGACTGTTTCTAGACAAGGCTGCTCTCTGTCCCTTTGTTCTGGTTCTGAGATGGGGCCGAAAGTTTGTCCAACAGCAACCTGAGTGGAGCTCAGGACAAAGGTTGTCCCACCTGATACCGTGTGGTCAGAGGAGAAGACCAGGTAAAGGTGGCGCTGACAGCTCAATGCAGAGACAAGCCACAGACAAACTAAATTCAAACCAATGCACATGTGCCATGTTTATGTATTCACTTACTCCTTCATTCACTGAAAAATTACCTATGTCCCTAACTTGGAATGAAATCCAAACTCCTTTCCATGGCCCGCGAGATGCCACAAGATCCTGTCCCTGAGGGCCTCTTCAAACTCACCTCCCACCCTTCCACCTGCTCACTTTGCTCTTTTCTGTTCCTCAAACACACAAAGCTCACTCCCATATCAGGACTTTCTGCCACTCTTTGCTTGGCTGCTTCTTCCCTACAATTTGGGTCTCATTACAAATGCCACCTTCTTCTAAGGTGGCCTGACCATTCCTTATAAAGCAACACCCTCTGTGACACCATTCTCGTTATTTACTTTCTAGTAAGTCTCGCTTGCCTATCTTGCTTATTTGCTTCTCTTATTTCCATATTCTGTGCCCCCCTCCTAGAGTTAGGGTTAGTGAGAGCAGGGCCTTCATCTATCTTATTCCTTTCTATATCCACAGAGCCTGGAAAAAAAGCTGATACATGGAAGTTATTCAGAAATATTTTTTGGATAGATGGATGGATGGATGGATGGATGGATGGATGGATGGACACAAAGGCTGACAGATGGGTATATGCATGGATGAAAAAATGAAGTGATGAATTGATTAAGAGATAGATAAGTGGATTGATAAATGGTATCTGCTAGGTACCAGGTCCCAATGGGGATATAGAGATCACTAAAATGCTGTTTCTCCAGTCAAAGAGTTGACTGTGAAGGGAGATCTTCTCATAGTCAGGTAGATGTGACTAGGTAGAGTAGATGTTCTGGGAGAAGAAAGAAGCATATCTGGGGTAGAAAGGAAGAAGGGATCTATTCTTGCTGGTAGATGATAGGGAGGTGACACTTGCAGCCATGAAGGATAAAATGGCAATTAGCCAGGTGATCAGTGAATTTAAGAGGTTTTTCAATAGCCCAGGAAATGTTAAGAGGCTGAACCCAGTCTTATGTAGCCTAGAAACTGAAAGCTGTTTGGTGTGGTGAAACAGGGGGTGTGAAAGATCTTGTGTTGTTCACTGCTGCAACTGCCGCGTTTAGTATCTAGTTAGTTACTCTACTATTGGCACTTGATAATAGCACTCAAGAATAGATACTCAAAAATTATTTGTTGAAGAAAGGAACAAAAGGAGAGCACAGTGAGAAGTAAGCCTGACAAGGCTGACCAGACTAAGGAATTTAGCCTTTAGCTGGAGGACAGTGGGAAGTCACAGAAAGATTGATAAGATGTGGGTTCCTGATAGCCACCCACCCCGCTGCAGCACAGGAAATGTGCTGGGGAATGCCCATGCTGAAGCAGGAAGGAGGTAGACTATGGTAGTGGTCCAAGTAAGAGCTGAGAGGTGGACCACGAGACAGGTTGAGGAACTGAGCTATGAGAAGATTGTCTATATGAGGAGGTAGAGAGATGCCCCGGGGACGTGACGAAGAGAGACTTTACAGGATTGCATCCTTGATTCTTTATGGATGAGGAAGGGAAAGGGGTGAGAATGGAAGGAGAGGAAGGCTCCCAGTCTCCAGCCAGAATGACTACATGATGGTCATTGAAATACAGAATGTATTGGGTGGGGAGTGTTAATTATGAAGCTAATGAAAATTATGTATCAGGATCCCTCACTTCCATGGGCCACTTTCAAGACCCTGAACCTGATTTGGTATTCATTGGTCTAGTTTTCTCAAAGAGCCTTTCTTTATCTAATTAAGGAAGCTCCAGGCCCTACAAGCCTGGATCCTCTTCTGGAAAAATAATGGAGATAATTTTGGGGAAAAGATTGTAAGTTGCCTTTGGAGCATGTGGAGTTTGGGATGGATGAAAGGCCACTAGGTGGAGATGTTCCTCAAAGAGCAGAGTGTGGTGGTTAGAGCATAGGTCGGGATTCAGATTCTGGCTTCAAGCTGAGTGAATTTGGGCAAGGTGTTTGGGAATCAGTCTGTGCTCAGTAAAATGGGACAATAATATCAGTAGCACCTTCCTGAGGTCGTTGTAAAGATCAGATGAGATAATGTGAGTAAAATGCTTGAACAGTGCCTAGGGCATGGTAGGTCCTCACTACAAGCTATATGTCAGCTCTTAGTATTACTTGGGGAAGTACAGATCTGAGGGTCATCAGAGTGATGGAAGCCTTGGAAGGATCATGCAGGAAGAGTGTGTTAGGGCATGATAAGAAAGCCGAGGACAGAGCTCTGATGTTTATCAGGGTGACCAGAGGAAGAGGAACCAGCAAGAGAGGCTGACGAGGATCAGCCAAAGAGGTGAGGGTGGCGGAGGAGAGTGGGCCCTGTAAGCCTGAGGAGGAGACAGACTGTCTAGCAGGTACTTGGTCATGAGTGTCACCTGCTGCTGAGAGTCAAGGCTCTGCCATGGGCTTTGAGGGAAATCATTGTTGAGTTCGTCAGAGGGATGCAGAGTGGCTTTGGACACTGAGAAATGAACGTGTGTGCAGGTGGCAAGTGTAGACCATCCTCCAGGGGACCCTGGCCATGGGAAAAAGAGAACAGAGGAAGAGAGAGAGAGAGAACGTTGGGGTAGTTGGTTGGTTTTGTTTTTGGAGGACACAAGTTATTTAAAGATGAAACTCACAGGCTTTGGAGGCTGTGAAGAAGAGTTGAGGCAGAAGATTTGAAATTTGGGAGAACAATGAAATAATTGAGGGGAAACGTGAATGATCCTGGAAGGATCAAAGACAAGGGGAAGGCTGAATCCTGAAGGGCTCTCTGAGTCTAGAAGGAAGGCGGTGAGTGGGGAAGTTATAAATAAGTGTGCATGTAGGAGGATAGGAAGTGGGGATCATGCCTGTTGGCCTCAGTTTTATTCTGTGAAGTGGGATAGTAGGTTATCTGCAGAAACAGGCAAATATACAGCATCTCTCCAACTGCGGGTTATTTAGGAGAAATCGTGATTAAGAAACTTAAAAATCTCAAGGGAGAAACCAGGGCTGTGGGAACCAAAGTTGATGATTAAGCTATTAATAATGTCCTTATAAATTATTTCATATCAAGTAACACAAAGCAGTGAACACAGCATACCAAGAGAAGACAACTTCAGAGGCAATTTGCACGTCTTTATTAGTACTGCGCGGTTCACTGTAATTTACAATCCTTTGTTTGCTTGGCTGCTTGAAGCTTTTAAGGTTCTTCCTACTCTGCGGTTTAAACAAAATGCTTACAAATTTATTTTTTTTAATTATGAATAATTTCAAACACACAGCAAAGTTGAAAGAATTTTATAGTGCATGCCCGTGCTTCTACCATTAATATTTTACTAAGCTTGTGTATTTAAATAAGCTTTTCATTTTAGGATAGTGTTGGATCTACAGAAAAAATTGTGAAGAATAGTTCAGGGTTCCCACATTCCATGTATCGCTTTCCTCCATTATTGCCATCATACAATAATAGAGTGCATTTGTCACAATTAATGAACTAATAGTGATGCATTATTATTAGCTGAAGTCCACAGTTTTTTCAGATTTCCTTCGTTTTTGGCTAATATCCTTTTTCTATTCCAGGATCCCATCTAGGATTCCACATTACCTTCTTTTTTTAAAAAATATAATTCATTGTCAAATTGGTTTCCATACAACACTCAGTGCTCATCACAACAAGTGCCCTCCTCAGTGCCCGTCACCCACTCTCCCCTCTCCCACACCCCCCATCAACCTTCAGTTTGTTTTCAGTATTTAAGAATCTCTTATGTTTTGCCTCCCTCCCTCTCTGTGACTTTTTCCCCCCCTCTTCCTCTCCCCATGGTCTTCTGCTAAGTCTCTCAAAATCCACCTATATGTGAAAACATGTGGTATCTATCTTTCTCTGACAGACTTATTTCACTTAGCATAATACCCTCCAGTTCCATCCATATTGCTACAAATGGCCAGATTTCATTCTTTCTCATTGCCAAGTAGTATTCCATTGTGTGTGTGTGTGTGTGTGTGTGTGTGTGTGTGTGTGTGTGTATACACACCACATCTTCTTTATCCATTCGTGAGTTGATGGACACTTAGTCTCTTTGCATGATTTGGCTATTGTTGAAAGTGCTGCTATAAACGTTGGGGTACATGTGCCCCTATGCATCAGCACTCCTGTATCTCTTGGATAAATTCCTAGCAGTGCTATTGCTGGGTCATAGGGTAGTTATATTCCCATTTTTTTGAGGAACCTCCACACCATTCTCCAGAGTGGCTGCACCAGTTTGCATTCTCACCAACAGTGTAAGAGGGTGCCTGTTTCTCCACACCCTTGCCAGTGCTCTGTAGTTTCCTGATTTGTTCATTTTAGCTGCTCTGACCAGTGTGTCAGATGTAACATCCCATCATCTCATATGTATGGTTTTGATTTGTATTTTCCTGATGATGAGTGACGTTAAGCATCGTTTCATGTGTCTGTTGGCCATTTGGATGTCTTCTTTGGAGAAGTGTCTATTCATATCTTCCACCCATTTCTTCACTGGATTATTTGTTTTTTGGATGTGGAGTTTGGTGAGTTCTTTATAAATTTTGGATACTAGCCCTTTATCCGATATGTCGTTTGCAACTATCTTTTCCCATTCCGTAGGTTGCCTATTAGTTTTGTTGGTTGTTTCCTTTGCAGTGCAGAAGTTTTTATCTTGATGAGGTCCCAATAGTTCCTTTTTGTTTTTATTCCCTTGCCTTTGGAGATGTGTCGAGTAAAAAATTGCTGCGACTCAGGTCACAAAAGTTTTTTTCCTGCTTTCTCCTCTAGGGTTTTGATGGTTTTCTGTCTCACATTCGAGTCCTTCATCCATTTTGAGTTTATTACATTCTATTGGCCTGTTTCCTTAGGTTTCTTTCAGCTATGACATTTCCTTAGGCTTTCCTTGCTTTTAATGCCCTCGATAGTTTGAGAGATAATGGTATTTTGTAGAATGTCCCTCAACTGGGATTTGTCTGATGAATTTCATTTCTAAAAAATTAATTAATAATTTATCTTTCCATCTTTATTGAGATATAATTGACGTATAACATTGTGTGTGTTTAAGGTGTACAGTGTGTAGAGTTGATACACTCACATACTGTGAAATGATTACCACAGTAACTTAGTTAACACCCCATCATCTCATATAATTAGCATTTCTTTTTTATGGTTAGAGCATTTAAGATCTACTTCCTTAGTAACTTTCAAGTATATAAAACAGTTTTGTTAACTATTACCACCAAGCTATGACTGACATTTCCCTGATTTTCCCCATCCCTCAGCTTCTGGCAACCACCACCCTACTCTGTTTCTCAGAATTCAGCTTTTTTAGATTCCACATACAAGTGAGATCATTCAGTGAGTGGCTTTCTCCGCCTGAGTTATCTCTCTTACCAAAATGCCCTTCATGTTATCACAAATGGCAACGATTCCTCCTTTCTTTACTTTTTTAAAGTTTATTTATTTTGAGAGAGAGAGAGAGAGGCAGAGAGAGGAGGGAGAGAATCCCAAGCAGGCTCTGTGTTGAAGTGCAGAGCCTGATGCAGGGCTTGATCTCAGGAATTCTAAGATCATGACCTGAGCCAAAATCAAGAGTCAGATGCAACTGACTAAGACCCCCAGGTGCCCCAGAAATTCCTTCTTTCTTATGGCTGAATAATTTTCTTGTGTGTGTGTGTGTACACCACATTTTCTTTATTCATTTGTCTATCAATGGGCCCTTAGCTTGTTTCCGTATCCCACCTGATATGATTTTCTCATGATTACAACAGGCTTGTGGGTTTTGGGAAGAAAGATCACAGAGGTAAAATGCCATTCACATCACGTCATATCAAGGGCACAGACTACCAACATGGTTTATCACTGTGGATGTTGGTCTTGATCACTTGGCTGAGTTAGTGTTTGCCAGGTTCCTCTACTGCAAACTTACTCTTTTCCCTCTCTTTTCACATGTCCCCATTGGAAGGAAGTCACTGTAGGCAGCCCACAGACGAACAGCTGGGAGCTGCCTTCACCTCATACTTGTTTTTCTCACCCACCAATTAGCCATCCCTCCACCCATCATCCCATATTCTTTTTAAAAAAATATATCTCAAAATAGATCTGCAAATTTATTTAATTTTGTTGCAGGTGATGCACATGTGAAGGGATATTGTTTCTGTGCCTTGTCTAGTCCTCATCCTAAGTTTCGACTGTATGCAACCTCTGGGTTCTGCCTTCTGGGTCCCACTGGGATCCATCCCTAAATCACAAAATACTGTCAATCATGAAAAGGAAATAAGCATGGATTGTTTAATGCACTTGTTTGCATGCCAAGTAGATATGTCTCAAGGCAACTGCCAGTCTCTGAGATTACAGGTCTAGGCTCTGCCGTGGCACATCTTGCCCAGCCTTCGTGGGCAGCACCCTACACCCTGGCTGCCTCCGGCCTGTTCTTTCATCACTTATAGGGCTTCAATGCAATCAATAAAGAGAAATAAGTAAAAGAATAAATAAGCCTCTCCTGACCTTCTGGTTTCACTCTCATGTCCTAATTCCCTCTTTTGCTAATTATCCCCATCGACAGGGACACTAGATTCACACACTGAAACTGAAATTCTCCAATTCCCAATACATACGCATATATTAGAATTGCATTTCACATAAAGTGAACTTGGGAGTTGAAGACAGATATGTTGTGTTCAATAAGGCATACACAACATAACATAACCACCACACATTTTGCAAATATGCCAAATCCGATAGTTTGTGCTGATGTGCAAATAGTTGCATGGGTATAGCCCATGGGAAGAATAAGTGAAGGCTGTTGGGTTTGATACGAATTTGCCCAAATTCTTGTTTAAGGAGAAACTACTTCAGAAACTCTTCTTTCAGCCATCACCATACTTCTTTGTTGACATTTGTCACACTTTGTCCTGTTTTCCATATCTTCCATCTACATTGTCTTGCATACCCCATGAGCACTGGACATGTGCTGGTCAGAACAACCCCAAATGATTTGCTGGTTGGATGGATAAATGTAATTTCTAAATCTTTTCTAAGAAATGCCTGATCTTTTGCTTATACCATTCAGTCTTTCTTCCTCAATTCAGAAGTATCAGTAGTGATGGCTGACAACCTTCAAAGTATATGGTTGCTTCCAGGATTTTAAAAAATTACATTTTAGGTTAACACACAGTAATACTGACATTTGTGCGTGTGTAGTTCTATGAATTTTAATACCTAGGTGTGTGACAACCACCAAAATCAGGACATAGAACAGGTTTTAACATCCCGGAAAGTGCCCTTCTGCTATCCCTTTGTAACCTTACCCCCACTGCCATATCCCTAGACCCTGGCAATCACTGATAGTTCTCTATCACTATGTTATGTCTTTGGAGAATGTTATATGTATGGAATCTCATAGTATATAATCTTTTGGGACTGACTTCTTACAGTCTGAATAACACCTTTGAGATGTTGCATGTATCAATAATGGTTCGTTTGTTTTACTGCAGACTAGGGTCCCATGGTACAGATGTACTGTCATTTGTCTGCCCATTCACCAGTTGAAAGACATCTGGGTTGTTTACATTTCTTGACAAGTATGAATAGAACTGCTCTAAACACTAACGTATAGGTTTGTGTGAACATAAGTTTTCATTTCTCTAGGGCGAGTACCTAAGAATGGGAATGCTAGTTCATACGGTAAGTGAATATTTAGCTGTCTCAGGAACCGCCAAACTCTTTTCCAGAGTGGCCGTACCATTTTGTGTTCTCACCAATAGTATGAGAGTTCCAATTGCCTTGCTATCCAGTCTCTGATAATGAGCAGGCTTTGGATCTGGGACTTCGTTTTACTCCTTACTAGACCAGCAGCCCAGGATCAAAGCCAGCCTTGGCAGTGTGCGTCTCCGCATCTGCATCCGAGAGCTCTTAGTGACCTGCCCGGTTTCCTTCCCCAGCCTCACGGGCACGCACCCTTCCGTAAGCACAGTGCGCTCCCTTTTGCTCCGGGACTTCTTCTGGACTTCTGCATGCACTCTGTGTTTTGATTTGTATTTGCATTATTTGACTGCTGCTCTTTGAGACCTCTCTCGGCAAGCACTTTGCTGAGAACTGTCTTGCTCTTTATTACTGTTAAATATTTTGAACACAATACATGATGATAAACCCCAATGTACCCCTCACTCCAATTTGACTAATTAATATTTTGCCCAATTTGCTTCGGATCCTTTTGTTTTAAAAATTAAAATGTTACAAATACATTGGAGTCTCCATTCCCCAATGCCATTTCTCTCTTTCTTCCTAAAAACAGTTGCTCGCCAAAAATTGGTAGGCAGCCTCCTCCCATGTTTTTATACACTTACTACAAATGTAAATATTCATAAAGAACATATGGTATTGTTTGCTTAAACCTTTTCCCTTTTTTTTTAAAAAAATTAATGTTTATTTCTGAGAGAGACACAGAGACAGAGTGCGAGTGGGGGTTGGGGGGCAGAGAGAGGGAGACAGAATCTGAAGCAGGCTCCAGGCTCTGAGCTCTCAGCACAGAGCCCCATGCAGGGTTCGAACCCACAAGCCATCAGATCATGACCTGAGCTGAAGTCAGACTCTTAACTGACTGAGCCACCCATGTGACCCAGCTCTTCCTCTTTCTTAAAAAAAATTTTTTTAATGTTTATTTATTTTTGAAAGAGAGAGACAGAGACAGAGACAGAGACAAAGGCGCAAGCGGGGGAGGAGCAGAGAGAGGGAGACACTGAATCCAAAGCAGGCTCCAGGCTCTGAGCTGTCAGCACGGAGCCCAATGGGGGACTTGAACTCACAGACCATGAGATCATGACCTGAGCTGAAGTCGGACACTGAACCGACTAAGCCACCCAAGCACCTGGACCCTTTCCCTTTTTTATTGTGATATGAAACATAACATGAAATCTTTTAACAAATGTGTATGCATACTCTACAGTAGTGTCAGCTACATGCACTTCGCTGTACAGAAGTTCTCTGCAGCTTTTCCATCTTGCAGGACTGAAACTGCAGATCCATTGAACAGCAACTTCCGCCGCCCCTCCCAGACCCGGCAACCACCATTCTACTTTCTTCTGCTGCTAAGCGGTACTCGACTACTTTAGATACCTCATGTAAGTGGAATAATGCAATTTATCCTTTTGCTGCTGACTGATTTCGTTCAGCATAATGTCCTCAAGGGTCATCCTTGTTTTAGTATGTGACAGGATTTCCTTCTTTTTAAGGGGTGAATCTTGTGCACCCCCATATTCACTCTGGCATTCCTTACAACATGGGGCGCCGGGATGGCTCAGCCAGTTAAATGCACGACTTCAGCTCAGGTCATGATCTCACGGTTTGCGAGTTCAAGCCCTGAGTTGGGCTCTGTGCTGACAGCTCAGAGCCTGGAACCTGCTTTGGATTCTGTGTGCCCCCCCTCACTGTCCCTCCCCTGCTTCCACTCTGTCTCTCTTCATCTCTCAAAAATAAATAAAAATGTTTAAAACATAATTAAAAAAAGAATAGCAAAATGTGGAACCAACCTAACTGCTGCTCAATGGCTGAACAGAAAATGAAGAAGTGGCATAGCCATATAATTGAATATTATCACACCTTTTCCCTTTTAATGTATTACCTAATTTAATCTCTTTGCATATTATTACTCCCATTTTACAGATGAGGACACAAAGGCCCAGTTAAATTAAATGATTCATCCAAAGATCAATAGTAAATAGAGGAGAATTGCAAATACCCGCTTGACTTAACCTTGGCCTCCCTCACCCCTCTTTACCTTCCCTGTCACACTCCCCCACAATACAGAGAAAGGTCAGCACTCCTTAATTCCTTTGGCCCTATGCTAACTAGTGCCATTGCACCAACACCAGTGAGCCCTAGGGATGGATTACCTGCCTGTATTGCTCAGGAAGATAGGGACTCGGGGCTAGTCTACCCTAGAATGCCAGCACACAGCACAGTGTCTGGAACCTAAGAAGTCGGTAAAAAGTCTTCAGTGAATGTTGGAAGAGAACAAACAAACAGAAACTGGCTCAGATCTGAACTCCAACGTGAGGGCAAGTTTCATCCATGACCTTGGGTTAACACAAGCCAGACTTCCCAGAACTTCCCTTTATATAACCAGTGAAACCCCAACTTGTCTCTCTCATTTGCTTGTTACAGCTCGACAGAAAAACCTATCTCTCTGGCCCAGCTTTGGTTTTGATGGTACTTCCAGGTAAAGGCTAGATGGCCAACGGCAAGTGGAGACTTAAAGACCATCCATCACGGTGAAGAGGTGGACCAAAATCCGGCCTCACACTCGCCCCCGAGGTTCTTCCCATGCTGCTGGAGTCTCGGATTTCAGACCCTCATGTCTCACGATCATGGCTTTTGTTTTCTCTAAGATTAGCCACAGTTACTTCTACTTGTTTATGATTTTAATACAATTAATTTTTTTAACTTAAAAAAAAATCTTTTCCTTTTCCTGAACAACATCTATGAAATCATGAGTTAGGTGAGTTCACTGTAGTTTCCTAACACATGGCCATACGTGTGTGAGCACTGCACAATACTTACATCTGTCAAACGTGTGCATTCACCTGTGTCCTAAGTCACAAGCTTTGCATGTCATGCCGGTACATCTCTGCACAACACCAAGCTGCCATTCTAGGGGTGCCTGGATTGGGCCACCCTGATTGCACCACTCAGGAAATAATCCGGTGTGTAGGCAGTACACAGTTCCTCAGTAAGGAAATGGAACCAGAGTCACACTCTTTTTAAGTGCCAGGGCTCCAGAGCCAGCCTCGCCCAGCCCGCACTAGCTATTTCCTGATACGCGAGTTGTCTAGGGGCGGAGTGTTTGCCAAAGAGCTACGGCCCAGAGCCACATTTCCCTAGCTGTAAACTGGGGTCAAAAAACCCAGACTCTTTTTTTTTTAATTTTCTTCTTCTTTTTCTTTTTTAAATGTTTATTTACTGTTAAGAGAGAGACAGAACGTGACTGGGGGCGGGCAGAGACAGAGAGGGAGACACAGACTCTGAAGCAGACTCCATCCAGGCTCTGAGCTGTCAGCACAGAGACTGACTGGGGGTTCAAACCCATGAACTGCAAGATCATGACCTGAGCTGAAGTTGGATGCTTAACAGACTGAGCCACCCAGGCGCCCCCCAAATCCAGACTCTTCAATACAGAGAACAAACTGGTGTTTGCCAGAGGGCAGGTTGGGGGCAGGGGGGGGGTTGGAGAAAATAGATAAAGGGGATTAAGAGTACACTTGATGTGATGAGCACTGAGTAACGTGTAGAATTGTGGAATTACTGTATTATACATCAAAAACTAATATAACACTGAATGTTAATTATACTTCAATTAAAAGCCTTAAAATTAAATAAAATTTCATAAAAAGAAGAAAGAGCATCTCTGGACATCAGATTAGGTTTTTAGTTAATAGCAGCAGATACCAACTCTGAGTGAAACAACAAATGACTTGCCTCGAAGTGCTTGGGGGGCTGGGGGCTCCACGAATGGAAGGGAATGGGAACAGGCTGGGAAGTGGGCAGCCGCCGTGGGACCTCAGAGGCCCAGGCGACGCGAGCCAGGCCAGGTGACGCACACTCAGTGCCCCAGATGTTCCTGCTCAGCCTACGTCTCTCTTCCTGCCTCAAGCTCAGAGCTCAGAATCCCGGGACACGGCGGCGTCTGGTGGGCCGCGCCAATAGGGGAAAGGGGTAGGGAAAACTGCCCCCTTAGGTTCAGCGTAATACACCCCTCTTCCACTGTGGCGGCCCCGACGGCAGCGTTCTCTGAGGGATGTGCCGAGCACGAACTGGAAGCGGGAGGGGACCCTGACAGTCAGAAGTAGCAACCAACAGACATCGACCAGTTCAAATTGTTTCGAGAATTTAAAATAATTTGTATAGTGACCGACAGAGTGCCTAGTACCTAAATAATTAATTCTACGGCCTGGGAAGATATCCGGAAATCTGTAAGGAAAGGTAAAGATAGGAACTCTAACAAAAGAATAGAATAGAATAGAATAGAAAATAGAATAAAATATAAAATAAAGTAAAATAACATAACATAACAGAGCATAACAGAGCATAAAATGAAATGAAATGAAATGAAATGAAATAAAATAAAATAAATTAGTAGTTATCTTCCTGGGAGGACTTGAAAGAGTCAAGGTAGAACTGCACTAAAAACTCCCTCTTTTCCAGGGGCTCCTGGGTGACTAAGTCAGTTAAGCATCCGACTTCAGCACAGGTCATGATCTTGTAGTTCGTGGGTTCGAAACCTGTGTCAGGCTCTATGTCAGAGCCTGGAGCCCGCTTCAGATTCTGTCTGTCTCTCTCTCTCTCTGTCTCTTCCCTGCTCGTGCTCTGTGTCTCTCCTCTCTCAGAAATAAATAAACATTAAAAACAAAAAACTCCCTCTCTTCCAGACCAAGCCACCAGTCATGAACAGTGGCTTCTAACACAAGGCTTCTGCAGACAGAGCCAGTTGGAGGCAGCACTTATATTGCCAAAGGATGCTTAAATGGAAAACAGCACACCCTCCAGAACGCCTGGGTCCTCAGGGATGGAAGGGGAGCCCTGGGCTATGCTACTCAGCCAGCACTCTGAACCAGAAGGCACACTTCACAGGCCCCCTGAGAGACTGCTCTAGGATGGAAACAAAAATACAACATCACAAGAGAAGGTTTAACACTAAGGGCCGACTGGGACGCCTGGGTGGCTCAGTCAGCTGGGCATCCAACTCTTGATCTTGGTTCAGATCATGATCTCACAGTTCATGGGTTCAAGCCCCACGTCAGGCTCTGCACTGACAACATGGAGCCTGCTTGGGATTCTCTCTCCCTCTCTCTACCCCTCCCCTGCTATGCTGTCTCTAAATAAATAAACTAAAAACAAAAAACAAACAAACAAAAACAACTAAGGGCTGACCTTGTCAAAAGACCCAAAACCGTGTTCTCTTCTGGATATACTAGAAATGACACTTTGGTAAGTGTTTTTGCCAGAATAATACAAAAATGGCACTCTTTTTTCTACAAGTCTCCAAACATCCAATTTCTGGGTACCTTCTGGCATTTCCAATGTCAGTTTGCAGTCTGGGGCTCAGCTAGCTATAAGAATTGCCTGGGAGTTTCCTAATGAGACAGACCTCTGGGGGCCGCCTGGAGACCCGAGCCGGGGCACTCACTGAGACGCAGGGTCTGCGTTTCCCCAAGTTTCCCCAAGACTCCTGCAAAGGAGTCTTCGACTTGATGGCCAAGCCTGAGTTAGCTTTTCCTTGGCCATGGAGACGGCTTGCTGGGGCCAGCTTTATGAAAATACAGTCTGTTAAGCCAAATAACATTTCATAGGGTGTATTAAGGAACACTGAATTACAAAACAGAATATAGTAAACATTCAAGGAAATTAACTCATCTCCTCCCATGAGAATAGTTGCTACATTAGTTAGAAATCATTGTTAACAGCTTAACAGCTCTCTTAAGGGTCTCAACTAAGCAATTTATTATATTGGTCAAATTATTGTGCCTATTTAATAGTAGTTCCAGTTACTATGTGCTGAAGCCTCACTTGATACTCTGTGGTATAGGTTTTAAACACCATGTACATTTAATTCCCAACTAAACACATTATATCACATAATGTGATATAATTCCATTTCACAGCTGAGAAGACTGAGGCTCCATACAGTTTCGCCTAAGTCAAAGTCAAGATTCAGAATCTATTAGCCTCTATGCTGTGTTTGGTAGGATCACACCGGCATTTTTAAAATCATTGTTCCAAGTGTGATGTTGAATTCCCACCAGCCATCCGTGGCATAAACCAGATTATTGATGTTTCTCTGGGGCTTTTCCCGGGTGGGCACTGGAGCACCACCCACCATCCCACCGAAAACAGGTCAAGTAAACACCAAAGGCAGCCTCAGCAGGAGGAAATAGCCTAAAATGACGATACGTATCCCTCTCCCCTGCTGCCAGGAGCCACAATTAAAGCTTTCCAGGTAGAGAGCAGTGGGGGAGGTGTAGCAGAATTATAAAAGTTCCTACCCTCCACCTAAGCAAGTGTACATTTAGCAATTTATCCTAAAGAAATAATTATGGCCGTGTGCAGCAGTTTAGTTGAAAGAAGGTTTGCTTCTGAGCTGGTTATAATAGTGAAATTTGGAACCTACCTGAGTATCCAACCATGGGAAATTATTGAAATAAATTCCAGTACCTGCCTATCGCAGGACAGGCTGCAGCCATTTAAAAAGCTGCTTTGGGATGATATTCAACCATATGCAAAATTGCTCACAACACGTTGCATATATTTTAAAAAAAAGAGGTTATAAAGAGTCATATGAAGAGTGTGATCCCATTTTCAGTGTAAAATTTTTTTAAAAAAGGAAATAAAAAATTCCAAGTGTTTAATTTATTATTCTTATTTCTTGCTTGTATTTTGTTGTTTCCATAATGACTGAGTTTTAACTTTGTAGATAGGAAAAAGTCATCACTTTGTTCAAACAAAATAAAACATGAGGGTAACAGACAACTTGAAGGGATTTGGGTGGTCCGTGTATAAAGCCACTGGCCCCCCTGCTAAGGGCCCCTCGGGCTATCTCCCGGACCTCTGCCTTCTGACTGGCTCAGCAAGCACCCTAGACAGTGCCAGGGATTCACAACCTTCTAAATAGGGGTGTCTCGGAGTCTTCCTGGAAACGCGAAAACCCCCATAGGCCACGTTGGTTATGTCATAGGAAGTCTGGTTTCCGTGTTTGCTATCACAGGGCGCTTGCGACACGTGTGCTTCTGATCCTCCAACCCTGGCTAAGCCCACAGATTCCCCTAGTTTTTCACTTTTAGGAGAAACCGAAGAAGAAGCAAGCTGAAAAGTTGGCTTCCGGAGGGATTCCCACACCTTGGATAGTCAGAAACGGAAATGAACAAACTTTGCTTTTCTATGGTCCCGATGACACGCTGGCGGCAGCCTCATACTCGGGCCGGCTGGACCTCATGAGGCACATTCACTTTTGTGTGCCAGGCACCCTGTCACTCCTAAAGACACCACGTTGACCTGCCTTCTCAGAGACCCCCTTCCAGCGGGAGAGAGGGACAGTCAGATGACCACTCCTGGTTGGTGCTCCAGGAGAGGTGGGTGTAGCAACCCCTGGAGGCGTTTAGGAGAGACTCTCACCTCACATTTGGAGGCTCAAGGAAGTTTTCCAAAGGAGGAGCTCAGCACTGATAGGGAGGAGACAGGAAGGGGACATTCTCATACAAGGGACAGGATAATGTTCTTAATTTACACTGCGTCATCTGAAGGAGTTCTGGAGGCACTTTCCAGATAAGTGGATTCTGGGGGCTCTAAGTCTGGTCATGGGGCCCTAGAACCCTGGCCAGGTGATTAGAGGAGAGCTGAGAAGAACCAGGAGGGGTCCATAAGCCTGGGAGGGGGGCAGGGGAAGGGCAACCAAACTCAAAGCCAGGCATCAGGACCTACCAAGCTTGGATCTGAAGAGGGCTGGGCAGAGACGGAGAATGGAGGTGTTTGAGGCCTGGATAGAGAGGGAGGGGCAGCAGAGGCTGAGAGGCAAGCAGCTTGGAGAAAGGCCCCCAGGGGGAGCTCAAGTCTCCACTGTGACTGTTGCTTTAAGCTTCCTCAGTCTCTGTTGCCAGCAGGAGAAAAATCTGTTAGGGAACCCAACCAGAGAAAAGAGGGACAAGGATAGAAGCGTTGATTGACATTAAGCCTAATAGAGAAGATGGAATATACTACTTAACAAAGAAGGGCTGGAGACGAGAGGCAAAAACGCCCCTACATAGTTAGTGGTTAAGGAGTCCCACAACACCCTGTGATTTCTCCACGGTCAGCCATGCACCTCCCGATGGCCTGACTCAACCCAAGGCCGCCTCCCAACCTGACCCCGCCTCCCAGGGACATGCTTCCTCCCTGCTGTCTCTGGCACCTACCAGCATGGGGTAACCTTCCCCAACCACCCAGTGGAGAAGATACCTCCACTGTGCCTTCTCACGAACTCACCTGGAGACTGACCTGCCTCCACGTGTCCACAGCAGTCAGCCCTCTTGAAAATGGCCTTCTTGCTGCATTCATTGTTTTCTCTCCCACTGTTCTCTGAGGGCATGGCCCTGTCTGTCTTGTTCATCACCATAATCTAGCATTTAGAACAGTGCCTGGCACATACTATGGTTTGACACAGAATTGCTGAATGAATGAATGAATGAATGAATGATAAATGAATGAATGGTGATTGTGTCTGGGGGAAAGAAAACTAGCTCCAGAATCAGACATGGACAGGCCCAGGATTGAACTCAACTCCATCACCGACCCCTGGGATAATCTTGAAACCCAGGGTCCCAGTTTATTAAACTGGCTACGCAAGGACTGCGGATTTGCAAAGTGCCTAATATAGAGTGAGTGTTCTAAAAGGGAGCTGTTCAATTTTATCACTACGATAAAGAATAAGGAGAGTTTTGCTGTTATACCAGAAGAGGGAGGAGTAAGAGTCCAGAGTGAGCTGGGGAGGCACACTCCCCGTATGGGTCAGGAAGGGGGGGCGGGAAGGGAAAGATGCCTGGCCAGCTCTAAAGTCCTCTAGGCCATCACATAGTGGGAAAGAGAGGCGGAGCTGCTAGGCGTCTCGGCTCTCAATTGCAGACTGAGTGTGGTTTCTCAGGGCAATCCCTGGGCGGGTACCATGATCGCTCAGAAGCACGAATATTTTGAGGGAGGGTGCTGAGCTGGCTCAGCGCCCCCACCGCGCTCCCCCATGGGCCTGGATCTGTGCACCCTACTCTACAGACCGCCACCATAGAGGAGCCAGGTTGGACATCTTGGCATCTTGTTCCCTTTCTTTCACGTGATACATCTGACTGTTGAGATGTTGCCATTGAGCCAGGACTGCAGAAAAAGGAAAATTTAGCCAAACAGAAGAATACAGCCTGGAAAAAATGGGGAAGTGAAGAAAGACACAGCTGGGTCACCAGGAAAAGCGGCAGCTGAGCACAGAGAGAAAAAACGCTCATCGAGAGCTCTGAGAACAAAGGGAGACTTGCAGGAGGTGGTGGGGAGCAGGGGAGAGTACAGGGCCAGGGGTGGGAGGTCTGAGGCTCCAATATGGGCTCTGACCTTAACTGCTGTGTGGGTTTAGGTCAGTGGCTTCCCCTCTCTGTGCTGGAGTTCTCTCAAGTATCACCTATTTCTCGCTCCTTCCCTACATCATGGATTCATTGATTCATTGATTCAAAAATACTTCCCCAGTACCTAGTTTGTGCCGGGACTGCTGTATGCACTGGGGATGCAGTAATGAGCAAAGACGAAAAAATCCCCAACCTCACACATACTCCCACAGTAAACAAAACCAGGAAAATATGCTGTATCTTAGTTTAGGGTAAGAGCTAAGGGGGAAGAAAGTAGGGAAGGGGGACTTCAGTCATGGGTGAGTCAAGACCTAAGGAAGTAAGGGAGTGAGGCAGGATGTCATCTGGGCAAAGCGGGAACCAGGCCGAGGGGACAGCCAGTGGGCAGGGCTGCCTTGAATGTGAAACTTTCTCACCTCCATTCCTGTCACTGTTACCAGCTGGCTTGTTGGCTGCAGCAGCCTCCTACGGGCCTCCTTCCCTCTGCCCATGACTAGGGTGACCCTTCAAAAAGTAAGTCAGACCCCACCACTTCTCTGCTCAAAACCGGCCAGGTGTTCCTACAATACTCAGAACAGACGGCGGTCCTTCACTCTCTCGGGAGCCTGACTCTCTCCTCTCTCCTCAGTTCACTCCTTCCCAGCTACTCTAGCCAGGCTGCTGTTTCTGGAACACATCAAGCAGCTCAGCCTTGGGGACTTTGTCCAAGGCCTCTGTCTAGATATCCTTCCCTGCTTACCTGAGTCTGGCTTCCTGACTTTATGCAGGTGCCACCTCCTTCGGAGAGTCACCTCCACCAACCTGTCCACACAGGCAGCCGTCGCCCACTGTTCCCTCACTGTGCTTTGTCTATTTTCACAGCATTCATCACTCCTGTCATTTTATATATTCATCATCACAGCTGTAATTGATCAGATGGTTACTGAGTGCTGGACGCTGTTCTAAACATCCAAGAATTAATTTAACTTCTCCCTGAAGATGGCATTATTATTAACTACATTTTCTAGATCAATAACCTGAGATACAAAGAGGTTAAGAAATTTGCTCGAGGCTCCCAGCTGGAGAGTGTCAGGGAAAACCCAAATCCTGGAGCTTCCATTATTAACCGTGACACGCTGGAATAGCCCTACCCGAAATAACTCTGTGATGATGGAAGCGGTTCTGTGTCCATAATGCTAGCCACTGGCTACAAGTGCCTGTTGAGTGCTTGAAATGTGTGTGACCAAGGAATTGAAATTTTAATTCTATTTCATTTTAATTACTTTTAATTTAAGTAGCCACATGTGGCTGGTGGCTACTGTTGGACACGGAACCCCAGAACCTCTTATTTGTTCTTTGGTGAATGTCTGTCTCCCACATAAGGAGGGAACTTCTCTGTGCCTGTTCCCTTATTTTATAGTGGCAAAAATACTTTATAGGACTGTTGTGAAACTGTTATAAGTATATATATATATATATATATATATATATATATATATAATTTTATTACATTATCTATCTATCTAGTATGCAAAGGGCTTAGAACATAGTCTGGCACAAAGTATATACTCAATGCTTGTTAGTCATCATAATCATTGCCATTCCTAGTATCGTTATGAGGCTCCATAAGTCCAAGGACTTTGTTCACTGGTGAATCCCATTACCTAGCACATAGTAGGAGCTCAATAAATATTTTTTGGAATAAATAAATATTTTTTGGAATTATGTGGAACTTGGAAAAAAATCAATTGCCGCAAACTCAAACTCTTTGGGAGCCTTGGCAGGAAATGTAAATGAGTGAAGAGGAATGGTCTAAGATAGTGGGGGAAGACGGGGGACTATGGCAAACTGAAAAGAATATACTCCAGATAAAGGCTTTCAAGATCATTTTCTGGGACTGGGGACAGCAGGAAGCACAGTGGTCCCAATAGGACACCCACAGCTAAAAGGCACACGTCAGCTGCCAATTTGGAGGACTTCGCTGCTCTGTAATTACAAGTGCCCAGTTCTCTTTCCCAGGGATTCAACTCTAGACATTCCACAGTCTCGAGGCATCCTTTCTTTATATGTAAAACAATCCCAGACCCAGGGCTCAGAAAACCAATGCCAGAGATGGTGCAGAATGAAGGCATATTTGTTCATGAAGGGTACCTCAGAAATTACATGTGGTAGGAAAGAAGGAAGGAAGGAAGGAAGGAAGGAAGGAAGGAAGGAAGGAAAGAAGGAAGGAAGAAAAGGAAGGAGGGAAGGAGGGAGGGAGAAAAGTAAGAAAGAAAGAAAATGTGAGTGGCTTGTGAAACAGGAACACCGGTCTGGGAAGTGGCAGCTGCATTGACAGCAATGACAAGGAAAGGATTCGCACAATGCCCTGTGTCTAGAAAGAAGTCTTTTTTGGGACAGGATTTGAGGTCTGAAAACTATGCCGGTCATCGGCCCTCTTGACCTAATGAGGGCATTCATTTTGTTGTCATTGAAGAGAAGAGTGGGCAATATGACCTCCACCATTTGAATCATTATTGCTTTCTCTCCACCAGCCACATATAGTTGTATTTATGTGAGGTGTAAGTACATATGATGCACTTGAATGTTATTCTAAGAATCAGCATCCCTAGCGTGAGTCACTACTGTGTGATCTTGGGCACCTCTCAGACAGGGATTAGGTCATCAGACATTTATAACATAAAAAGTAACATCCCATTCAGATATCGGTATGTCAATCAGAAGTGGCTGGCAGGTACTCTACAGTCAACATGTGTGGTTTGTTTGGTCCACGCGGTTTTTTAAAAGTTAGTTGATACAGTTTTTTGCTGCTGCTGCTATGACAAATTTAGTGACTCAAAACAATACAAATTCATTATCGTACGCTTGTGCAAATAAAAACTCTGACGGAGGTCTTACTAGGCTGAAATGAGGGCTGCGTTCCTCCCCCAAGGCCTAGACGAGAATCTCTTCCCCTGCCTTTCCCGCCGTCACGTCCCCTGGCTTGTGGTCTCCTCCCTCCGTTTTCAGAACCAGAACGTCACATCTTTCTACGCCTTTCTTCCACAGTCACGTCTCCATGGACGCTTTCTTCTTCTGCCTCCCTGTGCCATGGTTAAGGACTCTAGTGATCACACTGGGCCCACCCAGAGATTGCGGGGTAGTCTCCCATTTAGAGGAGATCGCTGATTAGCGATCTGAAAGAATTCCTCTTTGTCATGTAACTGAATATATTCAGATTCCAAGATGAGGACATTGACTGAATTTCCTTTTTTTTTTTTTTTAATCTTTATTTATTTTTGAGAGAGAGAGACAGTGCAAGTGGGTGAAGAACAGGAAGAGAGGGAGACACAGAATCCAAAGCAGGCTCCAGGCTCTCAGCTGTCAGCACAGACCCTGACACGGGGCTTGAACTCATGAACCACGAGATCACGACCTGAGCCGCAGTTGGACTGAGCCACCCAGGCACCCACAGATTGCATCATATGAATGAAGACATAAAATGAAGTTTTCTAGCTTTCCTTAAGCACATATGCGGTGACTTGCATGAGGAGGCCCTCATTACAACATGGCAACAATTAGCTTGAACTGAGCTGTTTCCTCTTTGCCCCAGACTCCACCCCTCCTTTTCATCTTTCTGACTAATGGCCAGAGTAAGTTGCCATTTGTTATTTCCCTGGGCTACTGTCTTTCCTACCAAGATTTCTTTACTCATTTGCATGTCCCCCTGGCCCTATCGGTCTTTGAACCCGCAGCACCTTTTCTTAATTATCAGGAAAGCTCAACTCTGTCACTTTTGCTATCTATCTCCACCAGAAGTATCACAGGGTAATGTATGCAGGTGATCCCTACCGACATGTGGTAAGGGAGCTTGGTGTTCCGTGCAACCTGGGGAACTCACGGTGATGGAGAGCTAACTACCCTTCTGGGCCGGTGCCTGGGAAGGGACGAGGCAGATGAGTTCGCGACAGTGGAAAATGCCAGCAAGGACCAGCGTCTACAGTGTGCCAGGGACTGTACTCTGTGCTCGTGATGTTCTTTGGCTGAATTCTCCCAACCACTCACTGAGGTGGATGTTATTATTTAGCTTTCCCCATCCCCTTGTGAAAACTGTGGCACGGAGAAGTTAAGTAAGTTGCCCAATGTCAGACAGCGGGAGAGTAAGTGTGGGGATTCGGACATGTTATTCTGACTCCAGAATCTGAGGCTTGACTCCTATAGCTTCTGTGAGGAGAGAGAGAGAATTGCATGTGCCTTCAAGCTTTTGAGGGGCTAGACTTGGGAGGAGAGGCTGGACCACAGGGATCCTGCCAGCAGGCCTCCGGGATGGACTGGAGTCCATTGGAGTTCCCAGGTTCACCCAGGACACCGCTGAAACAGGAACAAGAGTCCTCTGTCAGAGGACGCTGCAGCTTGGGGAAATTTTGGCCTGAAGTTGCCTTGGTCAGACTTCCTAAATCATGAACCCGGCAGTATGGGGGTACAAGAGGTTTGTGAGAGGGCATGAACTCTACAACGGAGTAACAAGGAACAATGCTAGGGTCGGGGAAGGAGGAAGGAGTTTGTGAGAATCTAGCACTTCTGTTAGCTTTTCACCACATTAAATTTAGAGCTGTGAGCCTGTCTAGTTTCCTGGGCTTAAACACAGAGTGGCCCCTCCAGGTCAAGGCAGTGCTCTGAGGAGGCCCCACTGAATAGCTGGGCAGTAACAGCCACTAGGCTCATGGCCATATGCTTGAACATACCTCCACCCAGGTTACGTTTGAGGCTTCTGCCTGTGGCACATGGGATTCTGACTTCTTGCTAAATGCAAACACAGTCCCCATTTGCCAGGACAAGTAAGGCTTAGGGGATGAGGCAGACGACACCTTGCGGAAGACTGGCCAAGGCACCCGTGTAACTGAGATTACTGAATAGGATGCCCATTCGCAGGATGGCCCCCAACGATGCCTCCCATCCTGGAATAGTTGTTGTTGTTGTTGTTGTTGTTTTTTAACATTTATTCATTTTTGAGAAACAGAGAGACAGAGCATGAGTCAGGGAGAGGCAGAGTGAGGAGGACACAGAATCCAAAGCAGGCTCCAGGCTTGGAGCTGACAGCAGAGAGCCAGACGTGGGGCTTGAACCTACGAACTGTGAGATCATGACCTGAGCCGAAGTCGGACACTCAACCGGCTGAGCCACTCAGGAGCCCCTGGAACAGTTTTATAGGGTCCCTTCCACTTTCAAAAAGTCCCAGTTTAGCTGATACTATGGATGACCATCCTCCGATACTCCTCCCTGAAAGCTTTTCAAAATAAATCCTCTGTATCAAGTTATCGGTGTCTTATCTGTTTCTGTCTCCAAAGAGAAAACGGATAGAAAATTAATCAGCTACGGAGAAGTATTGTAGAAAGTTGGAGCTGCGAGGAAGCTCTAGAAATTGTCTGGGGAAATGAAACAAGCATATGGCATCTCTATTACAGGCCAGACACAGGGCACATAACATGAGCAACTTCATTTCTCACAAAAGTGCCGAGAGGAATGTTAAGTATTATTAGCCTCTTTTAAAGATGAGGAAGCTGTAAAAATGACTTAGGGTCAGACACCCGATTGATGGCAGTACTGTGATTAGAACCCGAGCCTGGGACCTCCCCGCCTCCAAGCACAACAGCTCTCATCTTTACCCGAGGCCACTTCATTTTCCTCCCCTTGACATTTTGTTGGACAAATTAAAGAGGTCCATGTATCCTGAGAGACTTACGGATTTTTTATTGTGCCATGACCCGAATGTTTGTGTCAAATTCATATGTTGAAATCCTAATGCCCGGCACGATGGGATTAGAAGGCAGGGCCTTTGCTTAGGTCGTGAGGGTGGGGCCCTCCCGAAGGGGATTAGTGCCCTTGGAAAAGAGACTTGCACAGAGCTCTCTGGCCAGTGCTGTCACAGAAGGACACAGGGAGCAGGTGCTGACTGTGACCAGGAAGACGGCTTTCACCTGAACACAACCATGCTGGCACCTTGACCTTGAACGTCCAGCCTCCAGAACTGTGGGAAATAAATTGATGTTGTTTATAAACCACCCAGTCTGCAATAGTTTGTTATAGCAGCCTGAGCTGTATTAAGACAGGCTGCAAGCAACAGAACCCAATTCTACGCATTCTGTGCAACAAGGGAACTTATTAGGAGAATACAAGGTATTCACATATTTACAAGGATGGTTTTAAGAAACCGGCTTGAACATGAAGAAGCCAGACAACTCTAGGGGTCTCCACAGCAGGGCACTGCAGTCTTCCTGAGGGTCCCAGCTGGAGTGAATGTGGGCAGTCCCTCTCCTCCCTTACTCTCCTCGTCTCCTCCAGCGCCCCCTTCCGATCCCCCACTCAGCCCCACCCAGCTGAGCCGTGGCCCCACATCATGTCTCCCTACTTGCAGGATGTGTTTAAGGGATTCAGTGAGCCTGTGGCACTCACCCAGCATTAGAATTGCCAAAGCTGTATATATTTTTTAATAGAAAAAAAAATACACAAGTCAAGATCCATTACTTTAGGGGAACTCAAATAGAGAATAACCTTTCATAGCCTAATAAATGTAGTTGGCATGACCTGTTCTGGGTAAATACTAATAATTCATCTAATAAAATTTCCATCCTTGGAAACTTACATCTTTCAGAGGAAAAGAGTCTTGGGTCTGGTTTCAAATCCAAGATTCCACTTCTGCTTATCTGTGAGGCCACAGACAGGAATCTGTTCTCCGCAAGCCTTTCTCTGCAATCTGTAAAAGGGGTGTATATCCTCTATCTCCCTTTCCCAAAGAGCACTCAGACGGATCACATAAACATAAGATTCGAGCATTCCTCTCCCCAAACCCTTGATGTCCCATGGAAGAGTTGAATAGACAGAATATGTGTTTTCTAGGTCTTGGTTGCCCCAAGCCCCTAACCCACTCCTTCTGAGGGACCCACTGTCTATTCCAGGAATGTGCTCACGGGAAGGTTCTGACACTCACATGAAGTAAGGTGTAAAGGACTGATAAGGAGTACCAAGGTGACTCTCCTAGGACAGTGTATTGGAAGATGCATTCTGTCTGAGTCGAAAATCTAGAAGGTCAGATAGAAGCTGGTGGTCAGGGCACTGATATTTTCAAGGCAGGTAATGCAGCCAACACCAGCAGCTCTAGAAATAGGGAGGGAGCAACAGGCAACCCAAAGCCGCAGGTGAAGCAGGAAAACCCAGACTGAAAGTCAACAGCTAAGTACTTGCCAAGACTGAAGGGACAAGTCATAAAAGTCGAAGAATGAATGGAAATCCACCCAGTCCTGAGGTGGCCTTCCTGATCCACATTTGCCAGCTCTGGGAATGTGGGAAAGTGAATCCCGATCTCTGGACATCTGTAAAACGGGAGCATTGTCATTTAGTCATAGGACTTTCATGAGGATCAAAAGGGCCGCCCTTCCCCCAACTCTGCCCTTCTACAGCGTGCCCGAGGAGGGGGCAACACTTCTCTTTCATCAAGATGGGGAGCCTGCCTTCCCCTCTCCTGCCCCTGCCCACATCCCACCCACCCTTGTGGGCACTTGGGGAGTTTCCCTTGTGGCGGAGCTGTTTGAGGATAGGCTGCTGAAGTCGAAAATAGGGCAGACGAAGAAGGGAGGCTTGACAGGAAGTCCAAATAAGCACTTCCTCCCACCCACTTTCAAATTTCTGAGGTACCTCAGTGAAAACAGCAGAGAAAGAGATAGAGAAGATGAAAAAAAAAATACATGTGTTCTTTCTGAAAAGAATGAAATTGTCAGCTCTGAGGAAGTGGAAAATATTGCTTCCCGTTGTCTCACATGCAGCAGCGGATTCCTGCTTTCCTCACGCCTCTCCCTTTTGTCCGGGGGAGGTGACGACAGTGTCCAGTGTGGGGCGGGATGGGAGGAGAGTCTGGGGGCTGTCAGGACAGAGCACAGTGTGACCTGGAGAAGGGCTGCTGTGGGCTGGCACCAGTCTCCCCCCACCCTTCCCACCCTGCGGCCTGCAGGAGCACTGGGGAACACGGCCCCTGTGCACCCCCTGCAGTTGCATGGCAGGCCTGTCCCTCCTGGGACTGGATTCGGTGTCTTCGTGTGTGGTCACTGGGTGTGTGGAGCTGCCCTGCCCAGGGAAGTGGTCAGGGTTCCTTCTAGGCTTTCCTGCTCGCTGCCGCCCCACGCCTCCCCCCCCCCCACCCCCCCGCACAGGAGGGAGGATTCCACACAGACTATGCTTTCACCATTGACCTCTGAGAATGCAGGAGAAAGCTGTCCCCTCCTTGTGAAGGTGACAGCTGTAGTCTTGTTCCTTTTACAGGCAAGCCCACCCAGGCCCCAAAGAAAGTTCAGTAGCAGTTCACTTTACGGTACCTCATGTCAAGTGGTACATGGAGCCATAAAATGTTGGTGGAGGTAAGATTGGGGTGAAGCCATGTGAGGGCATTGTCTCCATTACCCACAGTGCTTCAAGTCATCACCCTTTGGGTCACATGCTGTCACCTTTCTCTCTCTCCCCCAGCCAAGACCCCCTGTATGAATCAAATCCAAAAAACCACATCCTCCCACCCACCTTCCAATGTCCCAGGGGCCTCTCCTAGGCAGGTCAACACCCCCTTCCCTCCAAAGTCCCTACTTTCCATTCTCTCCTGGTTTCTAACCACAACTCCCCAGACCCCGGCGCCTGCCCTACGTGCGGAAGCTGTAGCTCCCAAGTCTCCTCTATCGAGTTGCTCATCTTTCTCACCTCTAAAATTAGCTGTGAAGACGACAGTATCTCCCCACCTGATTCTGTTGTGGGTTAGTGGCGGGGGGGGGGGAGGGGAGGGCTTCAAGCCCAGATGGGGTGGGGTGGGGCAGGGGGGATACTGGAGAGGTCCTCCACTCTGGGTTGTGGTGTGAGATTCATACATCTGCTTTTTGTCCCTAAGGTCCAAAATCTGACACATTGCTCCCTACAGGTATTGCTGTCTTGTCCGCAAGCTCATTGACTACACATTTAAAATCCCTGTCCTGTGAGCCCCTGTTCCCCTGTACCAGCATGTCCCCTTCTTGGCCTGGAGATAATATCGTAAAGCTTAAAAAGGCCTCTATTAACCTTTCCATTTGCTCCTTCATGAGTCTGGATTTCTCCAGCTGGTTGAGGGAGAGGGAGAGAGGGGAGAGGGCATTCCCACCCAGGCCGTGGCTTTAATCTCTGTGCCTTACCTGCCCCTCTCTCTGCTCTGCTTCATGTTTGAAGCCAGGACTGATGTCCGTCAGAGTGAGTTGGCCTGGCCTTCACCGCACTGTCCCCTCTGCGGTGGCCTGTACCCAGAGGCTGCTATGATGCCTGCCCATTTTACAGGTAAGGAGCCGAGGCTGGGCCAAGTGGGCCAGGCTGCACAGGATCACTATGGTCTTCCTGGCATCCTGAGCCTCTATTGGGGACTAACTGGCTCTGCCCCCTGAGCTTCTGGAACCCTCAAGCCAGAGACAGGAGATGTGAAATTCATGAGTGTTGGGAAATCACCGAGGACTGAGGAAGAGGAAAGTCTTCAGGCCCAAGGCAACCTGCTTGCCCTCACGTCACCTGCTCTGGCCGACCCAGCTGCCCTTGTGAGGAATGGGCTGGGGTCCTATACAAGGGGTCACCGAAGGCCTGCCTCCAAACGCCAGTGGCTGGATCCTCTTTGTAACTTCTCCAGATTGGCCGCCTCCTTGCACTTCTTCATGGAAAGCAGACTGATAGAGTAGGATGGCGCACGGGCTCTGGAGACAGAGCTGAGTTTGAATCCCTGCCCACCTGGCGATTTATGTAACATTCAGAGCCTGAGGTGGCAGAGAGGTAAAGACAGGGGCTCCGGACCCAGAGAGGTCCCCGATGAGACCTGGCTGCACAACCTACTTGCCGGCTGTAAGGCAGCAAGTAGCTTTACCTCTCCGAGCCTCAGTTTTCCCTTCCATAAAATAGAAGAGATAATAGTGCTGGGGACCTGGATGGCCAATCAGTGAAGCATTTGACTCTTGATCTCGGCTCACATCATGATCTCACGGTTCATGAGATCAAGTCCCTCATCGGATTCTCTCAGGATTCTCTCTCCCCCTCTATCTCTCTGCCCCTCTGCTGCTCATGCACTCTCTCTCTCTCTCTCTCAAAATAAATAAACAAACATTTAAACAAAATAGTGCCAATATTTAAATAATACAGTGGCAAGTTCTTAGCCTACTCCCTGGCACATGAGAAGGACTCCACCTGTTTCCCCTGTGATGATTCTTATTGTCATCACCACCGTCGTCCACGTTTCTTACCTGTTGTGTCTCTCTTCTAAATGGGCTCCATAGATTGTCCCTCTTGACCACATTTAGTGGCTAGTTCTTTCAAAGGAGCCTAATGTTTAGCTATACCTGAATTCAATTTCTGTGCTTTTGTATTTATTCTCCGGAGTGGGAGTGAAAGCCATTTTTTGAAAATGCTTCTACTTGTAAGGATGATGTTAGATACTCCTTTCCACAGGGGCCACGTGCTCTGTTTGTTCATGAAACACACACCAACACGCACACCCGCAGGTCCAGAGTTTCTTCTCTCTGCTCGGTCTTCCAAGGCCCCACTTAAATTTCAGCTAATTCCACGACATTCTTTGACTACCCTACCTGGAAGTAATTTCTCTCTCTCTTTCTCTCATCTCTCTCTCTCTCTATCTCTTTCTCTCTCTTCAAATAACTTTTTGTCATTCACCACTATTCTGGTGATTTGAAACACTGAGCGATGTCTCCCACCAACACAGGGCTTTCGAAGAGCAGGGCCGTGCCCTGCAGAGCAGCTAGCTGTGGAGAGCTCTCAGGTCCCAGGCCCTGGTGAAGAGCACTGGCTGGGCTGCCTTGGTTGATGATTGATGCCCCCCGCACTCCCGGCACCACGTGTCATGGACCACTTCCCAGGTGCTGGGCCTGGAACAAAATGTGGATCTCCTCTAAGCTCACGACACCCCGGAGAGGCTGGTGTGGTGACAGCGGGGTTCCTTAGACTGTGTGTAAGATGGGAACTGTGCGGGGCCAAAGCTACCCTCGAAAAGGCTTCAAGAAGCTACCTCCTCAGGGACCAACACAGAGTCACCCAGTAAGTGTGACAGAACCTGATCCTGCCCTCAAGCATCAGAACCGATGGCGCGCGCGCGCGTGTGTGTGTGTGTGTGTGTGGGTATGCATGCGTGCATGGAGCATTCACCGAAGTGGAGAACCTGTATTTAGCTACTGTGATCTTGCACAAATATATTAGCTTTCATACACCGGATTCACCCTCTGCCAATGACGTACTCATGCTGGGAGAAGAGCACAGGGTCTGAGGCCAGCTAAGAAAGCCGCAGATCCCTATATCTTGTCACAGGGCCACTCCAGGGAATGTACTCTTTGGGTAGAAGATATGGAGGACTCAATAGTGACTCCAATCTATGGTGGAAACAGTAGTGAATAGAATCTATGGCAGCATCAGCAGCGATCATTATTTTTTTGCTCTTAATTTTTTGCCTTAAATGTTGTCTAGCTAACGGCATCTAAGGTTTATGTGTATAGGAAACACTTTCTCTGTTTGCCTGTTTTACAGATATGGAAGACTGAGATTCCTAGCTTGTTAAGCCCTTGTGTGAGCTGCACAGCGTGGGAACAATCATATCAGGAGTTAAGCCTGGGTGCCCGACTCACTCACCGAGAATCCTCTAGTAACAGTAAGAAGGCGGCTAAGGGGTGTCAGCATTATCCTTTTCGCAAAGGCTCGGGAATGGTCGGAAAGCATCAAGAGGCCATGCTCCTTCCCCTGGCAGTTTGCTGAGGTGGGAGATTATCTACATTTTAGGTCAACTGTCAAAATAGATTTTCATCTGTGAGGACCCAGCCATGCAGGACTGTGGTGTAAATGTGTGGGGGCCAGGAGTTTTAATGGAAACACGCTTGGACTCACACTGGAGCCTGAGTGCCTTTCACTGCCCCCCCGCAGGGCTGGGGTGGCCAGGACCAGGGCGAAATGACCAACCCTGTCGCTCTCTCTACCTCTCCAGTCCCCAGAGCTAGGCTTCCTTGTTTACTTATTTAGAGCCTAGCAGAGGAAGTGGTAAAGGAAACTTGCTGAGTCGTTTTCTGAGAAGAGACCATATTTGTTCGCAGAGGAAGCCGTTGCTTTCTGGGATCTGGTTACAGCAGAAAAGACGTCTGCTCCAACAAGGGTGTTCCAGACGGCAACTGGAAGTTGGAAGAGCCAAGGACACCTCCAAGCTCTGGATTTGGGATTCTCTGTCCATGGGTGCAGCACTTGTGCTCAGCTTGTGACTTTTGTCCTGGGAGAGCAGCCATGGCATTGAGGAATGTGCCCTTTCGCTCAGACGTCCTGGCCTGGGACCCCGACAACCTGGCAGACTATTTCAGGAAGGTGAGCCTTGCTCTTTTGTTGGTGGTGAGGCTGGCTGCCAGTGGCGGGCTGGCCAGAGCTTGAAGAAGGAGTCAGAACGTGAGAGGGATAAAATATAGCAGCGGAACTTGCAACTCCGCGGCAGCCTTCCTAGTTGAGTGGGCGCTATGTAGATATACATACACCACTGAGTGTTCCTGGCAATGAGTTCTGGGGAGAAGGGGGGCCCTCAGATGGATGTGCACCTACTAAGTGCCAGGACTCATGTTTGCGCTCTGTAGGCACTGTCCCATTTAGCACTCCCCAGTACTGCTGTCCTCTTGGCTCCACTGCAAAATGGGCTCTGGGAGGTTAGATAACCCAAAGCCCCAGGGACTGCATGTGACAGAGGCAGGATTCCAGTCACACCTGCCTGGCTTCAGCATCCACGCTCAGAGACTCAGAACTACTGTAACCACTAATGAAATCAAGGCTGCTTACTAGAAAAGGGGTAAATGGAGCCCTGGGCCTAGAGAAAGAAATGGCAGGGCAGGAGGGATAGACGAGGCTAGGATGAACAATGCCAGACAGGGAGTCCGGACCGTCATTGCTCATGACCTGAAAGAGGGCTCCTCAAGCCCTTACAGAGAACAGAGTCTCTTTGGAACTTTAGGAGGGTCTTGTGAAGCAGGTGGAAAAATTGCTACAAGCTTCAGATTGTGCTTTGTTGAGACAGCTAGGGAAACTGAGGCACCTGAGAGGAAGAGTTTTGCCAGCAGGGTCAAAGACCAAGCTTGTGGCAGCCCTGGGACTTGAGCGTTGCTCTCCTGCCTTCCAGCCTTGGAGGAGTTGTTCGAGGACCCCTATGCTTGGTCATCTGCTGGGGAGACCACGGGTCACATATCTGCTGGGGCAGATTCTAAGTGGCACGACTCGGGGACTCTCTACCCCTATTAAAGGGATAAGAAGTCTTGTAAGGGACATCTGAGCTTCTAACGCCCCCATCCCTGGAGGCTGGGATGGAATTCGGTTGACATTCCAGATGGTAGTAGAGATGAGATTTTTAAAATCAAGACTTAAGAGGTCATGTAAGTCAACTTTCTGTTTTTCCTGGGGGGTGGAATGGGGCTCCTTGGGACACACAGACACATGGAGCTTAGATAGTAGTTAATTGTTCTCCCTCAACCTAAAGAAGAAAGATGAAAAGATACAGAATCGGGAGAGCCGTGATAGAGGCAAGCCCACAGATCCTGTTAGTTGCTGTTTTGTGTACACTGCATTTTTGTTCTTCTTTTCTCCAAAAGGTCACGATAAACTTAGGTGTTCAGCACTGTGGGTGCAAAGATGATTGGGACAACAGACTTTTGAAGGATTGTTTCTAAATGTTTTTCTTAAAGGTAGAACAAATAAATTAGGGCAAGAAGGCGAAATCTGCCAAGATGCTATAAAGTGGCATGTTAGCTCCACTAACGAAAGGAGAAAATAATTGAGAATTAGTGAGAGGATCCTGGAAACAGACTGAGACGCATAGACAGGGCCCATCTTCAGTGTGAGGAGAACTGTGGAACCCGGTTGGAATCCATGGTAAATCTTCCCTTAGCGCAGGGAGTCGGATTACAGGTCAGGGGTGATTCGGGGAGACGGCCATCTGCCTGAGCTGGGGGACGAGAGAGGCTCTTTCTTGGAGCCGCCGGAGCTGGGATGTGTCTGTAGCACTGGGACAGGTTCCTTCTCCTGACATAAAACCAAAAGCAAAAAATGATAGTAGGATGAGGAGACTGAAGGGAATCTGTGATCCAAAAAGTCCCAGCCCCCTCACAGGCTCAGATGGACACCCTTCAAATCCCGAGCACCTCAGTTCCCCCAGAGGGAAGATTTCAAGTGAACTGACCATGGAGGCATTTGGGAATGGATCTTAGATGTCCTATTGGATCATCGGATGTCCTATTCAAAGGATCGATGAGCAGGTGCAATTTCCAATGAAGCAGAGAGGCCCCCGGTGGAGACACCTCCCAGCCAGCTCTGGAGTCAGACAGTTTGGTTTGGATCTGGCTCTACCACTTGCGAGCTTGGTGACCTTCCCTTAGTTACTTCACCTCTCCGTGCCTCAGCTTTCAGCTTTCTCATCAGTAAAACAGAGATACTAACAATAACAATCCTTCTGGGATTGTTGAAAGGATGAAAGGAAATACAGCAGGTGAAGCCTTCCACAGATTGAGGGGCTGATTCATGTTTGATATTCTCTTTTTCCTGCTCTGTTTATCGGAGCCTCGCTAGGGAGGCCCATGCCGATTGGCAGGCCTTTGTGTCTTACCGTCTTAGATATGTGTCGCTCATCCTCTGTCTGGAACGTAAGCCCCTGAGGACAGAAGTCATGTTTTGGATTTCTTGAATCCCTCTAATTTGTTTCGAATTAGTGGGAAAGCATCCCTTGGCAATGTGGTGGAGAGGCACTGGCTCAGAGCCATGAGTTCTAATCCCAGCTGTGTTTCCCAACCCACTGTGGGACCTTAGGCCAATCCCTTCCCTTCTCTGGACCTCAGTTGTTCCATCTACAACACAAGGTATCTGCTCTAGACCACTGCCTACTGAAGCTGGGTGCTCATAAGAATACTCTGAGTGGCTGCTAAAAATCCAGATTCTAGCTCCCAAGTCCGGGGAATTATTGGATCAGAATCAAACTTCCAGGGAGCCCCAGTCTTCAGGGCTGTCTGTCTACATAGAGTCAGAGTCAGCAGACTGCAAAATCAGAGCTTATCTGATAATAATGACAGCAAAAACGATGAATTAAAGGCAGATGAATATTATAAGAACTATTCCCTCTCCTCTGAGTGAAAACAGAAAGGATGCTCAGGGTGCCTCAGAGGCTGCCTGCCCTCCACGTTGACCTCACAATCAGCTTTTTGTGAGCTTTCTAACATTTATTCCACCCTTTCAAGCCAAGAGACTACAACAATTCTATTCACCTTTTTAGATTGGTTGACCGTAAAAAAAGACCATGATTTGCCCCCAAATGAAGGCTGCCACAAACTGTGAGCCTCACACTTGTGCTGAGTCCAGAAGATTCTCTAGGACAAACACTTGACCTTAAATACTCCAGTATGAAATATCACGTTTGGAGATGCTTCAAATGCAAATTCTTATGTTGTTGAAGACAAGGTGAAACAGAAAACTGATAAGAGTGTCAATTAATGTGTCTTTTTGGGAAAGCAACCAAGATAATCCCTGTTGATATTAGAGCTCTGTTCTGAGAATCCAGCTTAATTTATCTTAAATAGAGGTATGCAAAAGGATATCTGTGATAGTCTATAGTTTGATCTGGATGGTGTATCAAGATACACGAAAATTTATTCACTGGATGTAAGTTACACTGTTACTCACAAAAAAGAGAACATTCCTAACAGAGACATTAAAGCCTTGTTCTGCAGCCCAGCTCTCCCCTCTGGCACCTGCTCCCCATGGACCTCATGCAAGTTACTCTCCATCTGCAAGATGTGAGGGTTAAAGACTTAAGACCGGCTTAAATACACACAAATGTGCCTTCCATATAGCAAGCATTCAATAATTATCAGCAGTTTCTATTATCATTATTGGAACAGCAGTTTGGTAAACAACCGAAATGATCAGCAAGAAGGGAGCAATTTAATAAAATAATTGTTTAAAATGTTTGCGGTAACATGAGCCAGTGCCTATATTATCATTTTAAGGCCATTTTAAGAGAAAAAACCCAAGATAATAAGATTAAATATGAATTATAACCTCAGTTATGTTTAGAAATATGCTTAGAATAAAGCATCGTGGGGCTCCTGGGTGGCTTGGTGGGTTTAGCTTCCGACTCTTGATTTCGGCTCAGGTCATGATCCCACCGTTCATGAGCTCAAGCCCTGCATCAGGCTCGGTGCTGATAGTGTGGACCCTGCTTGGGATTCCCTCTCTCTCTCTCAAAATAAATAAATAAACATTTGAAAGAAGAACAAAAGATTGTAGGAAACATCGCAATGTTTGCCAAGGTTGTCTTTGGGTGGCTAGACAGTGGATGCTGTTTATGTTCTTTCTTGTCTCTTCTCCACCTGCCTGAGGAATGCGTGGCCACAGCCTGTATAGGCTTGAAGGCATTCCCTTTCTGTAGGGGTAGGCCCCCAAACTTTAGATTGAGGCAATTTCTCCATTTCAGAGAGTCCCAAGGGGCAAGTGAAAGCAGGGTTGAGGTAAGGATGGGGTTCCTCTGTTAGATAGTGGGGGGAAGGGTGGGAAGGGGGTCTGGCTAGCCACAAGTACCACAAATTGCTAAGCTTCTGGGGCAGGCAAACGAGGGGAACCAATGGCATGCGACTGACTGCTACTGATAGCACCTTCCCCTCCTCTTTGCAGCTGAACTACAGAGACTGTGAAAAGGCAGTGAAAAAGTACCACATCGACGGGCAGCGGTTTTTGGTAAGTGCTGGCTAGTTTGAGACATTGAGACGAAAGTTGTTTCACACTTTGACCAATTATGGCAGGGCTGGCTGGTCTACCCTGTTCCTGGGGATGCCCAGGGCCAATGCCTGTCTTCAGGACTCCTACACAGCCCTTTGCCTTCTTCTGAGGTTTTATATGACCCCCGCTGTCATCCCTTCCTACTATTCAAGATACCTCCCAGTCTTTCACTGATACCAAGGTACATTCTATAATCAAAGTAGAAGGAGGAATAGCCTCCCCCATCCAATCTTGAAAATCTATTCAAACGCCATCCATACTTACAGAAGTCTAAAGGTAAAAACAATATGGGAGAACAGGAGATTCTTTTTTCCCATCTCTCATTCTGGGGTACAAACTCACTGAGTAGAATAAAGTGTGAAATCACCCTCATTATTTCATTCCATCTCTCTTTCTCTCTACCAAATTCACATAGTTGGATTTTTGCCAATTAAACACACGTGATATAGCTCTCTCTACTCCATTGTATTGCAAAGAGCTTCAAGAGTAAGACGAAGATGCAACATGAGGAATTAAGCCATTAAACAGAAAGGAATGCACTCTGACCAGCAGCCAGTGGCTGGGAGGTGGTCTGAGCATCTCCCTTGAAAGAGTGCCTTTGCCTAGAGGCAAGATAGACCCTGACTGTACCAATCCAGCCCATGTTTCCTCACTCTTCAAGAGGAAGTGGGAACAAAACTTCAAAGGCCTCATGGGTAGATGGTCCCAATTAGGATTTGGAGTGAGGAGGGCAAGATAAGTTCTGTTTCCCTGCAAGGCATGGTCAGTAGCGTGAGGGAACTGGGCCGGGAGACTTCACGGTTAGAAGGGGCCGGAGAGGTCACGTGCTCTGGCTTTCCACCCAGCACTCCAATCCATTTCCTATTTTGCCTCCCTGACACTAATGTCTGCTTGAATTCTTTTAGTGATGGTGAGCTCACCACCATGCCTCTGCCCCTTTCTAGGTAGCTCTTAAGTTTCATGCTGAGACCAAACTGTGCCCTTCCGGTCTGAGTTTTGCTTTCATGTGCCATGTAAGACACATTTGCGCACTGCTTCACCGAAATCATACGTGCATTCACCCACTCATTCACTTCACCGGCATTTTCTTGGGCTCCCTTTACATACTGGACCATGCCACGTCCTGAGAACATAGAGATGGCTAAGATGTGATTTCTGCTTTGCGGAAGCTGGTTTTATAGCAAAAAAGTATCTTTTGGAAGGCTCTAACCACCTCCTTTGCAACTGAGGAAACATGTACAGAGGTGTGATGCGAATGTGCACGGAGGTGTGATGTGAATTTTCTAAGTCAAGTACCTAGTAACTGGACTAGATTTAATTTACTCTAACATTAGATAAGATTTTTTTTAAGTATTTTAATATTTATTCATTCTTGAGAGACAGAGTGCAAGTGGGGGAGGGGCAGAGAGAGAGGGAGACACAGAATCCGGAGCAGGCTCCAGGCTCCAAGCTCACTGCACAGAGCCTGACACAGGGCTTGAACCCACAAACCATGAGATCATGACCTGAGCCAAAGTTGGATGCTTAAACAACTGAACCGCCCAGGCACCCCAATACTGCATGAGTTTTTAACAATGTTATTTCTTCATACTGAGCTTTGAGCCTATGAAATACCTGGAGTTCTGTTGTTGCTTTTGCACGTTAGTACTAAGTGTAAGTATTTCCTTCTGGTGCCTTCAGCACTGAGAACTGAGACCGAGACTTATCAGTGCTGGTGGACAGGGAGTAAGACATCTTTGAGGATGGTCCTGCTTACAGCCCTGATGCTCTGGGTCACCTTGAGCAAGCACTTGACTTTTCTGAACCTCTCTCCTGAGCATGAGCATGTCGGGCTGGGTCACAGTGCATTACAGTCCCTTCCAGTTCCCGCAACACTCCCTGTGTGAACTGCAGGCCTCCTAGGACAGGGCTGTTTCTGTGACTGAGAGATGGTGTCTGAGCAGTTCTGTCAGTCCCTGGAGACTGCTCTTCTGTTTATTGTGTGAGCAGGAGAAAGTGGAAAGAAGGGGACTAGGAACCAGGAGAGCAGGGAGTAGAGCCTGGTGCCTGGCCTCACAACTGGAGTAATTAAGGACAGCTTCTGCTGACACTCACCCTCCAGCCCAGGTGCTCTGGGTACAGTGTGAGCCCTGATCTGAGCCCTAATTTCTCATATGCCACTCCTGGTTTTTAATATCCAGGACCATTCTGCTACTGAAGGCAGAAGTGATACGCTGTGGTCTCTCTGTCTCTCTCTTCATTGTTGGAGCTAGTAGGTCTCTTGAATCTGTTGTGCTGCCATTTCGGTTTCCCCGTGAGAAGAATAGGACCTTATCTGGTGGGGAAAGGGGGTGCCATGCTTTCAGAAGGTTGAAGAAGAGGATGAAATGTGTTAGAAACCCGTGTCAGTTAGGAAGGCGTGTGGCTGCCTGTAACAGACGCCTGACCACAGTGGCTTAACCAAGCAGGGCCTTATCTTTCTCAAGTGATAAGGCATCTAGAGTAGGCTCTAGGGGCTGGTGAATTGCTGAAAGAAGTCGCCCAGAACGCAGGCCCCATCTAGTCATGGAAAAAGCTTGTGGCTTCTGTCCTACTGGTTGTAAGTTGGCTATGCCACCTCCAGACCTGACATCCACATTCCAGGCAGGACGGAGCGGGGAAGGGCAAAGAGTAGAAGGCACAAAAGTGCGTGGGGAATGCCTCCCCTTGCTTTCAGGAAAGTAGTAACTTTTCCGGAAGTTTCATCCTAGACTTCAGGTTATATCTCACTGGCCACAATGGAGTCCTGTGACCTCCGCCATCTCCAGAGGAAGTACAGGGTGCTAAATATTTTGGACTCAGCACATTTACTACCCCGAACAAAATCCAGGTCTAGTCAGGAAGGGAGCAAGAGAGAGGGGATACTGTGCGGGCGGGCGGCAGTGTCCACATGTCGCCTCCCCAGGCGGGGGCCATCTTGAGGACACACTCACCACATAATCACACTCCCGCAAGGGCACAAGTGATCATACAGGTAACACAGAGCTGGAGGTTTGAGAAGGAGGTAGAGGAGGGAACTCTCTGAAAATCCTGTTTAAACATCTCTCATCTTTCCGCCCAGTTTCTGTCCTTGTTCTAAAGGCCTTTCTCTTTCCCGACATCCTGCGCCTCTGTGTCTCCAGCCCCGCTCACATCCACCTTCTCCTCACACCCTTCCTCAGATTCCCTCAGCTTACATCTTCACCTTGGGCAAACACTGGCCAGCCCCTAGTTCTCTGGCGGCCCCCAGGAAGTCCTGCACACTGCATGCCACTCCGAACATGAGTCCTGGTACAGCCCTGCGAGGGAGGAGAAGCCACTGCATACGGATGTCAAAATTTAAATTAAAAAAAAAATTAACATTCATTCATTATTGAGAGACAGAGAGAGACAGAGCACGAGTTGGGGAGGGATAGAGAGAAACGGAGACACAGAATCTGAAGCAGGCTCCAGGCTCTGAGCTGTCAGCACAGAGCCCAGTGCGGGGCTTGAACCCATGAACTGCAAGATCATGACCTGAGCTGAAATCAGAGGCTTAACCAACTGAGCTACCCAGGTACCCATGGGATGTTAAAATTAAAAAAAAGAGGGAAGTTAAAAAGCTTGACCAAAAGCCTGATTGTCAAACTGGTGCAGCCACTCTGAAAAACAGTATGGAATTTCCTCAAAAAGTTAAAAATAGAACTACCCTATGCCCCAGCAACTGCCCTAGTCCATATTTACCCAAAGGATACAAAATACAAATTCAAAAGGGCACATGCACCTTGGTGTTTATAGCAGCATTATCAACAATAGACAAATTATAGAAAGAGCCCAAATGTCCATTAAGTGATGAATCAATAAAGAATTTATGACATGTATATATATATGTGTGTGTGTGTGTGTGTGTGCGCGCGCGTGCGCGCGCGCGTGCACATGAAATGGAATATTACTCGGCCATGAAAAGGAATGAAATCTTGCCATTTACAACTATGTGGAAAAAGCTAGAGTGTATTATGCTAAGTGAAGTCAGTCAGAGAAAGATAAATATCATATGATTTCACTCATATGTGGAATTTAAGATACAAAACAGACGAACATAGGGGAAAGGAAAAAAGAGAGAGAGAGGGAAGCGAACCATAAGAGACTCTTAACGATAGAGAACAAACTGAGGGTTGACGGAGGGAGGGAGGTGGGGGCTGGACTAGATGAGTGATGGGTATTAAGGATGATGAGCACTGGGTGTTGTATGTAAGTGAGGAATCATTAAATTCTACACCTGAAACCAATTTTACCATATATGTTAACTAACTAGCATTTAAATAAAAACTTGAAAAGAAAAAATAAAGACAGATTGTCTCAGACTCTGGGCAAACTCCTGCCCCAACCCTGCTGCCGGGTCTACTAAGGGGGCCGGGTCAGACACTGCTGCCGAGAGCTGGAGCAGATGAGCCCGATAAACACATTGCTAAGATGCCCCAGCTCCTGTGCCACTGGGCTCGAAGGGGAGCATGCCCAGCTCTTACCCATAGGCAGCAAACAACCTGCCAGGCTTCTGCCAGCCCAGAGCAGAAGAAGCAAATCTCTCCAAGAGCCAGACAGACCCCAGCTTATTATTATTTATTTTCATATAAATTATTCACGTAAGGTTTATTATTCACATGGGGTGTGTCTCAAGCACCGAGTCAAGCACATGACACCCATCATCTCACTCAGTGCTCACAACCCCTGAAAGGTGACTCTTATTAGTATAATGATTCCTATTTTACAGATAAGGAAACTGAGGCTCAGTGAGCCTAAGTGTGTGCCCCAAATCAGACAGCTGTTAAGTGGATGAACCAAGATTCAAATCCAGCCTGACTCCAGAGCCTCCACCTAACTACCCGGTTTTCTAGCTTCGCCTAGAATGTCCGTGGGTCCCCTTCTCTGGCTCAGCATTCGTTCCATGGAAAGTGCGCTCAACTTCTCTTTTGTTTCCAGTATTGGCACCCTCCCTCTCCTCCCCGCTCCAGTGCACCTTCTTCTCTTACCCTTCCCTCCTCCTCCCCTCCAGCATGGGCCACTGTGTCCCTCGAAGGGATCCGATGTGGGGAGAGAGAAATTCGTAGGAAGAAAATTGATCGCAGATATCACAGAGCAAGGTTCCAGTCTCGGCTCCATCACCTACAAGCTAAAATTCCCTTAACATCCCAGTGCCTCGGCTTTCTCACCTATAAAATGGGAATGCTGACAGTTCCTAAGTCACAGGACTGATGTGAGGATGAATCCAGGTGCTAGTAAGGCAGAGGCCAGAGTGAGTTCTTCACAAATAGGAGTTCCTTTCTCCCTTCCCCTCTCTGTTCCCTCAGGAAAAGTCTCTTTATTGCACCCCCACATCTAGAGAGGCCTACCAATAACCCTGATGACAGAGGCTTTTGGGTGTGATGGTGGTCTCGGGGCACAGATTCCTTCTCCAGGCTGGCTTCTCGCAGCTCCTGCATATGGGAACTGAGAGGGACCCTGAAGTCTGGGGTAAGAGCCTGGACAAGAGGCCACGGCGTGACCAAACTCAGCCCGCAAGACAAGTGGTTTGGTTTCACGGTTTAGCTCAAATGGTGCACATCTGTTTGTTCGCTTAATTTAAAGTTATTTGCCACTATTTCAAACTCAGGAAATTTCACATAAAATCCAGATTTGGGGATTCCCTCTGAAAACGTAGATCTGGCAACAGCAGGCCCACAGGTTTTTGTGCAACATCTAGAAGCTAGGCTTTGGATAGGAGGGGGAGGTGCACTCTTCAGTTGGCCGCAGTCCCCACGACTCCCGGTTCACACCTCCCGCTTCTCGCCTGACCCGAGGCCCGTCCTGTGTGTTGTAACCCGCCCGTGTCTTCATTTCAGAACCTGACAGAAAATGACATCCAGAAGTTCCCTAAGCTCCGGGTGCCGTAAGTACTCCCCCTGATTCCTTGAGTGTTTTGGGGAACAGAGGCTGGAATGGGAAGTAGCCCAGGGACAGCTGAGTCAGTCAATCTATCACTGTTGGTTTGAACTACAAAAGTGAACAGGAAGGCTAGAGGCAAGTGCAGGGTATGGGAAAGAGAAGTTATGTGATACGTTGAAAGGAAAAAAAAAAAAAAAGAAGTAACAGATCCAGCCCAGCTGGTGTGTTGGCCTCTCTTGCCAAAGACAAGCCTGACTGTGGACCACGTTTTCATTTCCTTTCTCCAGTGGTGTGGCTTGGGCACCAGCGTCACGAGACCCATTTTGTGAGGGTATCATCACCAGATCAGTGGTTGCTTAAGCTTTCCGGACCACAGTTTCCAGCTCTTTACAATGAAAGAGTTGGACTAGATGAAGGGTGGCAACGGCCATCATTCTGTCTGTCACTACTGCTTGCTTGGGAATGGCTGCCAGGGGCCCTGTACTGAGAAGAATCCTGAGGAAGGGGGGGCGCGATCCATTACTGAGGTCCAGCGTGGGTGCGGACGTGAGAAGACGCATCGTGCACTTTGTGCTGTGTGTTTTCATCCCTCTAGCAAAGGTCTCCCGACTCAAAAGTTTACCGGAGCCAGGAGGGTGATATAGATGTGTAAAATGGGCCAGGTTGAACCCTACGAAGTCCTCTCAATTTCTCTTTCGTTTTACCACCTTTGAATAGAATACGAGTATGAAGAAATATTTCTCCACTATCAGAAAAATAATAGCACAATTATGATGGTAAAAGAGGTCAGCAACACTAAGCCTCGCTGTCGGTGGAGAAATAGGGAGTGGTGGAGATTGCGGCAAATCAGAATATCTTCCATCCTAAGAGAGCCGCAGCTACGCCGCACCAGTCCGTATGGACCTGATGATGCCCAATCTCTGAACTTATCAAAAGGCACTAGAAAAATCAGTTTTATGTAATATATTCTTAGTATACATAATAAACATACGTAATAAACTATATTTATGCAATATGGGTATACCCGGTCCTTGAGAGCATTTGGGTTTGCATCTCCTGGTCCCCATACAATACGAATACACCATTCATTTAGTGAACTGCTACTAGAGGCTGATACAATGTCAGGTCCTTCTTAATTACTCAGGCTACAGATATATAAGGGACAGAATCCCCACTGCAGGACACTCACATTCTAGTGGGAGTGTCAGAGACACAAAGCAATCACACTATGATTGATTAACAGTGCTGCGGCACATGCATGGGCATGTTCAGCGGGAGTAGGAGGCAGGAGTCATTCTCTCCTTGGCATTCGGGGAAGACTTTGGGAAGGCAGGGAAGCTAAGTTGGATCTTGACATATACCAGGAATGGTCAGATAAAGAATGGACTGAAGGACGTTCTGGGCATGGGGACTATATTGCAAAGTCACGGGCATCGGGGAGTTTAATGGAACTACAAGTGGGTCAGAGCAACTGAGGCACGCACAGGGGGCTCACAAAACAAAGAGGCTGCAGTAGCTAGTCACAGGTTAGAAGGGTCCTGTGAGCTGTCCTAAGGAGTCCAAGAGGGTTGCAGAGGTGAGTGCGACAGAGAGAATGTGAAGGTAAAACTGGTGTCTTGGCTTTCTCCAGGGCAGGGTGAAAGATGACCGGGGTGGGCCTAGCATGGCAGCCGGCTAGGAGGTGATGGGCATGACCTGCTGACGAGATAGGAAACTCAGCCAGGGCTGCGCAGAGCAGAGGGAATTTAATCAGAGCAGTGGAAGGAAAGAGATAAGGAAGCCACTCTCAACTTGTAAGATCCTTTTTTATCTTAAGGCTGAGCTCGTTGATGTCTGGAACTATGTCTGAGCGCCTGGAGAAGGAGGCGGGGTGAGAAGTGTGCCAGTTAGTGTGGAAGGCAGATCGTAAACACTCATGCTGTGCGTGCGGTAGGGGTGGGGTACTTCTTTAGCTATTCGGAAACTGAAACAGAATCCCTCTCCAATGTGTGCACGTGTGCTCCAGACAAGCCATGAACCTGCCCGTAGAACATGCAGGTGAATGGGGAGTAGTGCAGGAGACATCTAGGAAAGGTCCAGGCGGCCCTGATTTGGTGGCTCTAAGCGTGACTGTCCCTCTTGGCAGACGTGTATAATAAGCACCAATCCCAGCTCTACTTCTAATGTGCTCTGTGCCTGGGACGAGCCCCTAGTCTACTCACAGTTTCCCAGCCTGTAAAATAAAGGAATGTGACCGTGGGGCTCACTCTTTTATAGGTTATAATTTTAGGTAGGAACAGGCAGATGGAAGAGCTTAGAGAGTAAAAGTGCAGACTCTCAGGTCTGACTACTTGAGACCCAATTCTTCCATTCGCCAGCTGTGAGTCTGTGGACAAGGTATCTGAGTTCCCTGAGCCTCAGCTTCCTCATCTGTGAAAGGGGGATAATAATAAAACCTACCTCAAAGAGTCAGCGGGAAGGTCAGAGGAAGTAATATGCACTGAAGAAGTGTTAGCTATTCCTGTTATTTTATGGAAAATCCCAATGATGACAATTCTGTTTTTACTCATCACTCGATCCTGCGAAAGGGGGAGGATTAAAAACTAGAAAGGCATGGACTTTGAAGCAAGGGAGAGCGAAGTTCCAAAGCAGGCGCTGCCTCTCACCAGCCTGGGGACCTGGGGGGAAGTCCCGTCAGCCCTCTGTGCCTGTCTCCTCGTCTGTAGAAGGGAAATAAACTAACTCTCGAGAACTGCGGGGTTCTGGAGGAGGCAGCCCCTGTAAGCCGCCTGGTGGTGATGCGTATAGATATTCAGTACGGATTTGTTTCATTCCCTTGTACATAGGTTCATTTGCCATAAGCGTTGCCCTGAAGGGCTATGGGAAAGAAATTGTGTTTATGTACAACAGATCAAAACAAGACTACGCTCCTCTGAGTATCTTGATTTTCTTCTTGCATGCTTAAAAAAACAAGCAAAAACAACAACAACAAAAAACTCTACTAAATAGATTTGTAACAAGGCAGATTCTGGTGAGGAAGGCTTTGTCTGCAGATATGGCTACCAGCTAGTCTCTGGGATAGTTGCTCCCGGAGACACCCTAAATACTGTAACAGAGGAGAGTTTTCAAATAAAACAACAAAGCCTCCCTTACAGGGATGGGCTTAAAACCCATGGTCTAGCTGAACATTATCTGGTTAAATCGGTAGAATACATGTTAAAATCTGCTGATGCCTATTTGGGGTTTATTTTTAAAATGTTATGAATTTTACATTTAAATCCATAGTATAACCTATACTCTTAGGTCATGAGTTCCCATTGCACCTGTTACCGACAGTGGAATTAGACTGGGAAAAGCCAAGATCCCGTCAGAGGGGTGATGCGGTGACATCTGTTTATTCGTCCGTCCTCCTGATGAAGCTGTCGGTCTCCTAATAGCAGAGACAGCATGCCTGAGATACAGCGGGCAGGGAAAGAGGACGCAGGAGGGCGTGAGGGAGGGAGCCAGCAGTAAATAGGCCTTCTTGTGCTCCTTAACGAATGTGACCAGGCCTCAGCTGAACCGCCAGGGGGACAGGCCTGTCTGCCCTGCTCCTTCCTTCTCGCACTCAATGGCTAATCCCTGACTGGGTAGCCAGTACTCCCCACATGAGAAGGACCTCCTCTCAACAGAGGGCCACTCCTCCCTGAAACCAAGTACAGAAACTTGACCTGGATCAGTCCCACAGTAAAACTGCTCACGTGGCCCTTGACAAGCCCCTCTCTCAGCGTCTCAGTTCCTCGGGTGGTAAAAATGGGAATAATTTACCTTGCCTACCACAAAATAACTGTGAAGGCCAAGTAAGATACTACATGTAAAATCACCGGGGGTCCAAGGCTGAGAAGCGGGGAGACCATGCTAGGCCCTCAAACTCTTGCTGCCCACCCCCATGTGGTTATCCCCTGAGGCCTGAGATGGTGGCGGAAGGCGCCTTCCTCAGGTCCAGGACCCACCCCTGGCTTTTCACGTGACAAGGACAGACCTTCCAGAGGTTTGGCTCTCGGTTCAAGGAGGGTGACCCTTAAAGAAGGATGCAGTTGAGAGCTGGAGGCGAGGCTGCAGGAGAGGACAGAGCTGAGCCTCCGTTCTGGGCTCAGAAGGTGTTCAGCTGGGAGGCACCAGCGTGCCCTCTGGAATCAGAGTCAAGGGAGCAAGGCTTCTAGTGTGGGAGGGCCTGGAAGAGAGGGAGAAGGAAAGCTCTCTCAAGTTCTTCCTGGGAGAGCTGCGGCAAACACCTGCCATGGTGTTGGCCATGCAGAACGACTGTTCCTCGATGGATGTCTACTCTTCCTGGGTTCTGTGGGATCCGGTACTTTCTATCCTATTCCGTTTCCTGCCTCCCTGGCCTTTTCCCTACTCCCTCCCTGCCCTCCTTTCTGCCTGCCTTTCTTTTTATACTGTCCTTCTGACTTCTCTGTGACCAGCAAAGTTGATTTCAAAACCCAGAGTGGGCCTCCTCTTGCCCTTGGTAAAGCACAAGGAACCACTGAAGGGAGTCCATGTCCTCTCTCACCTCCTCCTTCTCCTCCCTCATATCCTCTCCCTGCAAGACCTCCTCCTCCTCCTCCATCTCCTCTCTCTCTTCGTCTTCACCACCTCCTCCTCCTCCTCCTCTTCCTCCGTCTCTCTCCATCTCCTCTTGCTCCATCTCTTCTTTCCCTTCCTCCCCCAT